>CM038218.1:146916005-148116005 GCA_021442155.1 Cymbidium sinense | reverse complement strand
TGTAGTCTAATACCCCAAGGGTTGTGCCACCATCCTTCAAAAATTTCGATGGCAGTGGGAACCCACGACAACATATGGCACATTTTAAAGCCAGCTGTTGCAATGCCGGTGGCAGTGACTCACTTCTCTTCCACCTTTTTGTTACTCGTCTGTCAGGTGTTGCATTTGATTGGTATGCCAAACTGCCCAACAAATTGGTGAAGAATTTTGCTGAGTTGGAGCAACTCTTTATCAAAAGATTTAGTGGAGCCCAACAAAGGGTGATTGTAGGTGACCTTATTATAGAGAAGCAAAAGCCCAACGAGACCCTTATTGAATACATTCTCAGGTGGCATAAACTAAATATGAAATAAAAATCACAGCTGTCTGACTAGCATGCCATTGAGATTCTTCTCAAAAATATCCATGGTCCGATCGCCTTCATTCTCAAGGGATTTATAATTAAAACATTTGAGAATTTAATTAACAAGGTGGCCAGTTTGTAAAAGGAAGCTAAACATCTGCCCTTCTAAGATCAATCATCCAAACCCGAGCCGTAGAAGGTGTTCGAGAAGAAGCCAAGGACAGTGGTATTAGTATATAAGGGAAAGCAGCCAATCAGGATTCATTTTGAGACCACGAGCTCAGCAACCTCCACTGCCACCTCCTCTACCACCTCCTCGACCATCATCAGGCCACACAACGGCCACCATGTCCACAGTAGTATTCATATCCACTGTAAGGTAGCTACTATCCACCTACTCTTCTAGACTAGTTAAACAAGCCCTATTCATTCAAGAGGGAGGTAGTTAAGAAGACCTTTAAAAATCTCCTAAAGAAACCTCATTTCTAGCTACCAGAGCCTAAGAGGCTGTAGAAAGTGGGCAAGAGTGATGATCCTAACTTTTGTCCCTACCACCACATATTAGGCCATGTATTAGAGGATTACATCACTTTCAAAGATTGGCTTGAGCATAGCTATAAGTTAGGTGCCATAGTTATCCCTAAGGAATACTTATTAGAATAACCATAGTTCTGTTAGAGTAATCCTTGGGGATACTTGTGATCCTCTTAAGACAAAAGATGGTTAGGATATTTCTTTATTCCAAATCTTTGAAAGGATCATCTCTAAGATCAAGAAACTTTCATTGCAAGTGCCTGAGTAGCTCAAACCTCCAACACCAAGGAGGATTTGCAAGTTGCTAAGGGCAACTCGGAGAAGGTAGGAGATTAGCGGTGCGTAGTCCATACTTGCACGGGATAGGCGGTGCACAACCACCATCAAAGACTTCTCCCATTGTAGCTACCACTTCATCCAACTCTTCTTCTACCAGCACAAGCATTGTATCTTGGACAAGGGCACTAAATCCTTCACTCTGCTTACTTTACTTGATTTCTATCATGTACCTCCACCTAAATCAAAGAAATCAATAAAGAAAGCTAATTGTACATACATCTGTGTCATGTCTGATGATCTTTTCGAGTATAGTCCTAAAGAAAACTCTTTTAGTCTAAACAATAATAGCTTTAATAATTATGATCCTTTCTCTTCTGATTCAGAATCAGACTTTCCTTTTCTTAATCAATTGAGTTCCCCCATTGAGATTGACTTGGAGTCATCTGACTCTGAGGGTCCCATAAGAGAATTTGTAGGTATACTGATGAGCAGGTAGAACTTTCCACCAACCCACCACATGAAGTCATCGAAGTCAACCACCATAATGGCAAAGTTCTACCTCCTAGGGTAGCACCTCAGGATAAAGGCAAGCAATTCATTGGTTCCATTGAGCAGATAACCCCTCCATAGGATGCTCCACCTATGGATATGCTTATGGAGGACCAACCTAGAGTTGATTATAATGTCTTAACTGATCTTAGAAAGTTTCCAGCTAAGTTAAGCATATATGATGCCTTTGTCCTATCCAAAGAGATGAGGGAATCTCTAATCAAGGCTTTACTTGATCCTGAGATATGCTTAGCTTAGCTGACCGTTAGAGAGGAGGCACACTACTTGAAGGACACCTTGGGGTTTACATTAAGTGATGAAGACATACTTTTAGGGACGACCGAGCGTAACCGTCCTCTTTATATTATAGTGGATGTTGGCAGATATAGGCTATCCAGAGTTTTAGTTGACCAAGGTGCATCAATCAACATTATGAGTCTAAGAACCCTTGCCTACTTGAGGATTGACATCTCCAAACTCCAAAAAGAAAGGATGAAGTTGAGATAATTCAATGAACAAGGCGAGAGGGCCTTAGGCTCCATAGTGTTGCTCTTGGAGAAAGATGATTGGAAGACTGAAGCCAAGTTTCATATTATAGACTCAGATACATCTTTCAATGCTTTGCTTCGGAGGCCGTGGATACATGAAAATAATATGGTTCCATTCTCTCTACATCAGTGTATGAAGTTTGTGAGAGGTGGGATCGTCTGTTATGTCAAAAGAGATCTCAAGCCATATACAGTTAATGAGATTGACATATATGAGGATGCGACTTACTACCTCTGTCAAAATCAACAAATCAGGTACATGGATGTAGCTAGGTGATGCAACTAGTGTCAGGTATGGTGTGGTCCTACACCAACCACCCAACATTCTACACCCAACATTGGCCTTGTGGCCGTTCGAGTGTTGGGGTACTGACATAGTGGGTCTGATTGATCCCCGTTCTTCCAAAGGTCATCGGTTCATCCTAGCTACTATCGACTACTTTTTCAAATGGGTGGCGATTATGCTGAGAAAAGTTATAGCTTAGCATGCGCTATAGTTTTTCAAGAACCATATTATTTATATATTCGGGGTGCCTCGATGAATTATATTTGTTAATGGTATTGCATTCATGAGCACCAAGATCAATAACTTTGCCCAAAGACATAGCATAGATTGGAGATATTCTACCATCTACTACCCAGGAGAAAATGGCTTGGCAGAAGCCTTCAACAAAACTCTCATCCAAATATTGAAGAAGACACTCGACGACAACAAGCAACAGTGGCATGAGCAGTTAGTTGAAGCCTTGTGGGCTTAACGCACCACATACAGAACTCCCACTTAGTTTACTCCCTTCTCCTTAGTGTATGGGTCCAAGGCAGTTCTACCATTAAAAGTCCAACTCCCATCAGTAAGGATAGCTATGGATAGAAAGGTCACAAGGGAGCAAAATGCGAAGTTGCAGTTAGAAGAGCTCGAAGGTTTGGAGGATAAATGCATACTGGCATGCCAAAATATTGAGTTGTACAAAGCCAAAATGATTCAAGCTCACAACAAGTTAGTCCATCCTAGAGCTTTTCAAGTAGGAGAGCTTATTTTAGTTCTAAGGAGACCAATTATTACCTGTCGTAAAATGGGAGGAAAGTTTGAAGCCACTTGAGAATGCCCTTTTTCCATAGAGAATACTAATAAGGATCTTATTAGCATATTAATCATAAGGGAGAGTACTCAATGCTTCCGATCAATGGGCTTTACCGAAAGAAATATTATCCATAAATCAAGTTTGAAAATAATCATCAATGAAAATTCAATTTCAAATTCAATCTCTTCCATATTGAAAACATCTTTGTTTTGAATCCATGATGTGTTTAGGGTAGGTGTAAGGAACCCAAGCAGCATCCTAATCTTCATCAACAAAACACAAACACAAATTACACACAAACACATATCAAACAAACACACATCTTTTTTCTCAGGCTACCTTGAGTTAATATAACATGCCCAACATCACTCACTTAGTAGCTACTCTAGGTCTGGCTGACGTGCTACCCTGCTAGTGCATCACCCCAATGGTCTTCTTGCTTTGGAGTATGTAAGTCTGCTATGCTTTCCTCCCAGCTTGATTGCTGCACACTGATGAGCACCCTATTAGTTTGGTAGGCCCTATTGCATGATCGATAAACTACCTCATGATGACTTCAATCAAGAATATATAAGTCTGCTACACCTTCTTCTTAAACTATCCATCATGTACTGATTAGGTCAAGTATATATGAGGATTAGTGTAAGTCCCCCAGGGGCTTCTTTCCTCCTGACTGCTTCAAGTCTAGGTCTAGTCCTTCTATGTGACTCCCTACTTAGTAGTCACCCAAAGGACGGGTTTAATCTGTTGCACCATCAACAGGTCACCCCAGCAATTGTTCCTCTTTTTGAAAGATGTAAGTCTGTTACGCATTCTTCTAGTATGACGTTGCACACCGATGGGCTATCGTAGGTTGGATAGCACCATCGACGATAGACTATCCCCATGATAAGTTCCACTTTAGGGACATATATGACTACACGCCTTTTCCCTAGACTTATCATCATACATCGAAGGGTACTTTAGGTTAGTTGGTGTTCTCTATGCTGATAGTGACCCACTCAGTGGAAACACCACTCATATTTGATGTGAGTCTACTACGCTTTCTCCTTGAGTTAGCCACTGTATACCTGCAAGATTTCTTCTTTACAAGGTCCAGGATAATACCCTTAGTGGCACCTCCCTTGTGGGCACTCTATTTGGATCACATCCTTTGCTACCCCATTTAGACACTACCTGGGTTACAATTGGATCGGATAGTTTCCCTTTCCTACTAACCACCAATGTGGTTGGAGAATCCATTTTGTGGATGTTCATATTCTCCCTTGGTCCAGTAAATCTGAGATAGGTCAAGGCCGACATAGCCCCTTCTCAGTGTGGTCCCATACCAATAGGGTCTATGAAAATATAAAACAAATAATATATATATTCACTTGTGGATTAGGAAGACACCCCCAACGGTACCTTTTCCTAAGAAAGCATCCTATTTTAGGGACGAAACTCCTATAAGAATCTCTCTTGAGTTGAGATAAGACCCCAGCGACACTCCCTCAGTAGTCACCCTAGGTCAGGTTTGATTTATTATGCTACCAACAGGTCACCGCAACAGCTATTCTTTGCTTTGGAGGATGTAAGTATGTTATGCCTTCTTCCTAGCACAGTCGTTGCACAGAAAGGCAACCCTTAGGTTGGTTAGCTCTACCCTGTGGCCATTAGGCTACCCCTTTGGATTTGTAAATATGAGATTGGTCAAGCGATATAGCCCCTTCTTAGTGGATCCAGCGCACACCGATAGGGTCCATCAATTAAATCAATTTAAATCAATCCACATAAATAATCTTCAAATCAAATGAAATTAAAATGAAATTAATCTTGACTACTCTTGAGTCGAAGTAAGAAGTGGTCATCCTATGTTGAGTTTGATTTGTTGTGCTACCAACAAGTTACCCCATCGGGTATTCTTTACTTTGGAAGACGTAAGTCTGCTATGCCTTCTTCCTAGCATAGCCGTTGCACACCAAAAGGAAACCCTTAGGTTGGATAGCTTTATCCCTCTATCGATAGACTATCCCTTTGGATTTATAAATCTAAGATAGGTTAAGGCTGATATAGCCCCTTCTCAATGGTTAATTGCACACCGACAGGGTCCATGAATTAAACCTATCAAATTTGACCGAGTTCACATCCTCAACGGATATGCCCTCAATTCAAATTACATTCCTCACTAGTGGAGCCATAACAAATTAAATCTACTTCCCTAGTGAAGTCTAAATTAAAGCAATCCAAACCCATCTCTCCCTAGCAGAGCTAATCAAACAAATCATAGAAATCCAACCAAACTCTTATCCCCAATGGATACACCTCCAAATAAATCATATTTGAAATCAAACTCAAATTGGTATTCTCATGGATAGCTCGAACCTACTTCTCTAGTGGAAGGTTCACATACCCAATCCCCAATGGATTCCTCCTTTTATGCCCTCGGCATAAACCTCTCAAATGTAATGTCCAATGCATGTGTGATCCCCTAGCGAAACTTTCTTCATGTCCATGACATGAAATTCTAATCAAATCCTTGTCCCTCTCTTCTTCCCTTGACATAAGATGAGCTGCATTGCACTAAGAAACCTCTCGGTTTAGGTATGGATCATTTTCATTAGCACTTGCAATCTTCTGGACATTGTTGATCGTCTCGGTCAACGCTAATACGTGCGGTGTACCTTGTAAGTTACACCACACCTATTGGGGGTCTTTTTGTTGATCTCACTTTTGGAGTGAGTTTTTATCCTCTTTTTAGACCTAGGAGTCTTCTAAATACTAAGACTTTCATAGTCATAAGACACTTTTAGCACTTAGGTGAACACTTAACCTAAGCCTAGAGACTTAGAGGGTTAATCTTAAGATTAGACTATGCCTTAGTGATTAGGAAGATTCACCTACCCTATAGCCTAAACTCAACCTATGTTCATCTTCTTAAGCCATAACAAAACCTAAAATTCAATATAAATACCTCTAAATCCAAATTCAAATTCAAATCAATTGATTGAAATCAATAACCATTTCCAAGCCAAATGATTGAAGCTTGTGATCAAATCCAAACTCAAAACCAACCTAAGCCTTATGATTTTATCTTATAGACTTAGCCTTAGCCAAATTCAAATCAATCCAAACTAAATTATTTTTCTCAAATATCAATTTAACCCTTCAATCAAACTTATAACCAAACTCAATTCCAAATCCAATTTGCCTAAATCAAACTAAACCAAATCCAAACCTAAGCCATGTGACCTACCTTCATGAGCTTAGCCAGATATGCTTGTAAATCAAACCCAAGTCAATTCATTTTCTCTCAAATCAATCATATCTTCAATCATCTTCACAAATATAAATAAAATATATATTTAAATCATCAAAACTAAATCAAACTAAATCAAAATTTTTCTTAAACCCTTTGAACCAACTTCATGAACTTAGCAAGATTTGCCTTCAAATCAAAGCCAAAGTCAATTGATTTTCTCATAAATCAATCATTCCTACATTCATCTCTCCAAATATAAATGTAATCTACAATCATCAAGCAAAATTAAAATCAACCCATGTTAAACCCAACTTAGCTATTTTGACTTCAAATATCCAAACGATCCAAAACTCATCCAAACCTAAATTAATTGCAATTGAGTTTATATATCAATTCTAAACCCATATATAAACTCAACTAAATCAAAATCAAACTAAAATTGACCTAATTGGTCCACTTGGCCCAAAGTGGCCAATTTGACCTATTTGAGCCAAGTTTCAATCCAAGCCAAATTGGATTGAACCAAGCCCACCAAGATCTCCTATCATGATTGTTGATCACCCAAGGTTGATCAATTGTCATAAATTGGGTCAAACCAAGTCAACTTAGTCATTTGACCAAGTCAACCCCTTAACCCATATGAACCCAAACTAGCAAATTACAACTTAAGCCAAATCCCTTGAAACCAATGATTCATTTCAACTCAAGATCAATATTTGAACCTGACTTGACCATCAATTGAGCTAAACCAAACCCAATTGGCCCTCTTGACCCAAGTTGACCCAAATTAACCTAAAAGACTAAACTGGGTCAAATTAAAATATAAACCAAATTGATTGCAACCAATAGCTCAAGTTCATTCCAAATTGATTGTTGAACTTAACCAAAGCCATAATTGGATCCAATTGACCCAATTGAACCCAATTGACATACTTAACCCAAATTGACCTAAAGGGTCAAGTTATCCTAAAACAAAACCAAATCTAAATCAATTGAAACCAAAGCCTACAATCATCTTCAATTGGTCAACCAAACCCAAACCAACACCTAACCCAAGACAATTTGGCCAATTTGGTCAATTTGTTAACTTAACCAATTTGACCCATTTGAACTCAAATGAGTCAAAATCAAATCTAAGCCAAATTAAACTAAACCAATGAACCAATACATCTAAAATGATCATATGAACTTGACCCAACCCTTGGTTTGACTAAATTTGACCAATTAGTCAACTTGACCCAAACTAACCTAATTTAACCCATATAAGTCAAATTGAGCCAAATCAAACCAAATAAACTCCAATTGACTAGAAATTTGGACTAACCCACTTTTGACTCATTTCAAATCAGCCTAAATCAAATCCAATGCCAAATGATCATGATACCCTTAGATCAAGGGTATCATATGGGACAAATCACCTATGTAAGTGGTCATTTTTATTCTTTGACCACTTGACACTCTTCCAATGGTCCACATAGGCACCTAGGACACTGCTCAACTTGACCAAAGAGGTGGTTGGGTCGGTCATGACCCATGGGAGGTGAAATCACCTCATCCCCCAATTAGAGCATTTAAAACCCATTGGACACACATTATCCCCCCTTGCCAGCCACCTTCACACCTTCACCCACTCAAACCGAGCCACCTAATCCTCTCCCTGCCACCCATGACTCTCTGAGGTGGTCAAATGACCACTAGGAGCCAAATTTGATCGGACCATCCGATCAAGAGGAGTTGGGGATATACCCCCCCCTTAATTCCAACTCCAAATAAGCACAGACATCAATGAGAACCCTAACACCCCAAGGCGAGCATCCTAGATCCATTTATAAGCTTCCTAAGCTTATTGGTTGCCATTTTCCTTCAAGCCTAAATAGAGCATCTCTCCTTCGATCCCAACTTGCTCAAACCTCCATAAAAACCAAATTAGCTTTGCATACACCATCCCTAGAGCTCATCAAGCAAGAATGAACCTTCTCTAGAGCTTCCTGACCACCAGAGGGTGTACTTCAATCAACACCGGCCTCCAAAGCTTCGGGTGATGGTCTTCCGAGCAAACTATGCCAAATCAAGGCTCATGCTGATCAGTAGGGCTTCATCTATAGTAGATGAAGATTTCTTAATCATTTGTGCAGCCGATCTTGAGCTCTGGTGAGGTATGCCATTAAAACCAAGCTTAAGCAACAATTTATTAGAGCTTTTTCAAAGGAAACTTGCACTTCATGTGATCTTAGCCGTTGGATCCCTTTGGATCCTTTGAGCGAAGGTGTGGGATCCATTTGGAGTCGATCCAAGCTTGGGTGAGCTCGGATCAGACGAGCAATGGTGGATGAACTCCGTTCTCCCTTGATCTTGTGACGATAAATCATGCACCGTCCATTTCGTGTGATCAAAATGGACGATTATGACTAGATCCGTTAGATTAATCTAATTTAATCATATTATGGCATGAAATGTATCATAACCATTTGATCTAAGATTAGATGGTGCACGAGAAATAGCATCCCACCGCTACCATGCAAGCACTGACTCGAATAAATTTAAATAACCAATCCTGTGACGTCACGTGGAAAGCGTGTCGCGTTAGCGTACCATGTGGTGCCGATAGGAATAGGCTTCATTAGGCTTAATTAATCATTTTCAATGCCTGAAACTTCTAAAAATCATAACAAATCATAGAAAAATTATAAAAAATAAAGAAATACTCATTTTAAAGGTATTTCATAGAAGAATTAATCATAAATAATCTTAACTAATTTTGAACAGTAATTAAGGCTTAATTAAGGTTTAATTACAAAATTAATAAACTTAATTACTCCTTAATTACTTGAGCAACTAATCCCAAATTTTTTGGGTTAATTTAATGGGATGACCTCAACCTCCGATGATTTTCTTGGGATTTATTGCTCAATTAATTAGGAAAATTGATTAATTAAATCTTAATTACCTTTTTAAGTTAATTAATGATTAATTAATCCCATGAATAGTAATAAACTGGTTAATTAAGTTTATTAATCATTGTTCAATAGTAAATATACTAATGGAATAAGGTTGAGACCTCTTTCTTAGCCTCTTTCCCTAAGTTCATTCCATTAATTAAAATCAAGTCAACTAAGATTTAATTAATTAATTAAATGGCTTAATTAATTAAATTAGAATCATAATCACATCAGAACTTAATTAGTTAAATCTCATGTAGATCTTTAGGTGTTTAATAACCTAAAAGAGTTTAATAAAATTATGGTTAGTCCATATATATGGGAAAACCATAAGAGTAATTAATTAAGTCCCTTAATCTAACTAACTATTGATCATGAGCCAATTGTATTAGGCCCTTTTTATTTCTTAGGATCATTGCAAGTTTATTTTTCCATGCATATCATGTTGGCTCATAATTATTTAGGTAATTACTTTAAGGTGACAGAGGTAAAGGTGATTAATTGATCTAATTAAGAGTTCAGCTTAAGTAACCCATAAAATCAACTTAATTACATTTCCTTTAGCTAAATCAAATCACTATTGTGGGAATGGGTTTAAAATAACAAGTGATAATTTATCTTCTCCTCTTTAAATCAAATCAAATCTAAAACTTAATTAATAAAGAAGCTTTGGTTTGCTTTAAATAATCTTATTTGATTTGATTGTCCTTGGGAACTAGATTGGTTGATTGAATCACATGCTTATATTTGATTGTTATCTTTTCAAGCACATTAAATGTTGTATGCCATTTGATTTCATACATTCATGCTTTCAAATTTAAATAAATCAAATGATTTTTTTATGTCAAGATTGCATGTGTTGGATTAATTTATAATATGTGTGGTTACTATCACTATTAAATTCAAACATATTTTTCAAAAGTTTATAAATGAATGATAATATGTAGTAATATTAGTTATAAATACATAAGAAGTGTACGTGCTTATAACTTAAGTATATGAATTCTAAGAGTTCTTTCCTTTATTCATATGTTGGTTTACATAAGTTTGAATGGTAATGGGTATATAGTCAGGACATCCCGAGAATACGAGGCTTTAAGTAGCCCCAAGGAGGTCATTTGATTACCTCACTTCCCTAGTTTAACAATGGCACATACTGATTTTATTTTATTCTTTTGTATTCTGACATTAGAATTTAGATAGAGCTTTAAATCATATGCATAAATGATTCAATTAAAGAAAATGTGATCTTTGCATGATTTTGATCTTCTTAATTATGAATACATGTGTATGTATTTAAAAAAAATGCATATATAGTCTAGACATCCTGAAAATATGAGCCTTTAAGTAGCTCCAATAAGGTCATTTGATTACCTCACTTTCTTAATTAACAAAGGCATTGTTGACCTCATTTTTAGATTGAGCTTCAATCCCCTCCATCTTAGACATAGGACTTCTCTTTGACATTAAGAATTTCTTAGTCTTATGACACATCTAGTGATTAGGTGGACACTCAACCTAGCCCTAGAGACTTAGAAGAGTTAGCCATAGGAATAGGTCATGATTTAGGGGTGTTAGAAAAACTTTCATACCTTATAGCTTGAACCAAATCCTCACTTCCTCCCTTCAAGTCAAACTCAAATAAAATCCAACTTGATTGATTTTCTCAAGGCTCAAATTAATTCTAAATGATTTTATCAAAGTCAAATCAATTCCAAATGATTGAAACCCATGATTGAATTCCAAATTTCAGAAATCTTTCCTAAGCCATCTTGATTTCATCTTATGGACTTAGCCTAAATCAAATCCAAATCAACTCAAATTCAAGAAATTTTCTCATACCCCATTTATATTCTCATGTATATTCACAAATGCAAATGAAATTTAAATTCAAATATCCAAAAATCAATTCATAATTCAAATCCAAATCTAATCAAAATTCAACCTAAGCCTTTTAAGTCAAATTCTTGAACTTAGCCAAATCAAATTTAAATCAAGCCAAACTCTTGATTTTTCTTCATGATTCAATCAATCCTTCAATCATGAATCCAAATGTAAACACAAACTTCACTCAACAAACCAAAACTAAACTCAAAAATCAAATCCAAATTCAACCAAAATTCAACCTAAGCCTTTTTCAAGTCAAATTCTTGAACTTAGCCAAATCAAATTCAAATCAAGCCAAACTCTTGATTTTTCTTCTTGATTCAATCAATCCTTCAATCATGAATCCAAATATAAATGCAAACTCCAGTCATCAAATCAAAACTAAATTCAAAAATCAAACCCAAGGAAAACTCATGTTCACCCTTTGAACCTAAAATTGTCAAATGAATCAAAACTTATTTGACTTTAAATCACTTACAAATGGATTTATATTCCAATCATAAGACCATATGTGAGTTTAATCAAACTTGATTCAAGCCTTGATCAAGTCAATTAACCCGCTTAGGCTCACTTGACCCAAAGTGACCAAAAGTACCCCTTTTGAGCCAAATTCTAATCCTACCCAAATTAGATTAAACTAAGCCCAACTAAGCCTCACATTATGAGGAATAATCATCATGAGATGATCAATCACTCAAATTAGGTCAAACCAAGTCAAACCTAAGGGTTGGCCAAGTCATCATTTGAGCCTAACCTAGTCTAATTGGCCACTTGACCTAAAAAGTCAAAAATATGTCAAAACTTGATCTAAGCCAAATTGATTGAAACCAATGGGTCAAGTTCATTCCAAATCACTTGTTGAACTTGACCAAAGCATCAATTGGACAACTAAACCCAACCTAGCCCAATTGACCTTGAACCCAACTTGACTTAAAATATCAAATTGAGCCAAATTTGAATTAAACCAAAATTGATTAGAAATTAAGATACCAATACATTTCAAATGACCAATGAAACCTAAACCAACCCATGACCTAATCCAAATAGGTCAAATGGGTCAAATTGGTCAACTTGACCCATTTGACCTAAATGAAATCAAATGAACAAAATCCAAATATAAACCAAATTGATTAGAAATAAAGATACCAAATCAATTCATATGGTCATATGAACTTGACCCAACCCTTGGTTTGACCCAATTTGACCAATCAGTCAACTTGACCCAAGTTGACCCATTTTGACCTAAATGGGTCAACATGAGCCAAATCATATCAAACCTACTCCAAATTCATTGAAACTTGGCCTTACCTATTTTTCAATCATACCAAACATATTCAAACTAAAATCTAAGCCAAATTACCATTTGACCCCTAGGTCAAGGGGTAACCTATGGCCAATTCCACTTAGAATTTGGCCATATCTTTCTAGTGGCCACTTGGCACTCTCTTAGTGGACCAAGTGGACCCGAGTGAGCATGGTGCATTTGACCCATTGGATTTGGGTCAGCCAAACTCAACCTAAGGTAAAAACTGACCACTCCTCTCATTTTGAGCATATGGGAATCACTCCCACACCTTGTTTTACACATGAAAACTTCTCTACTACCCCCTCTGGCCAAATCAAACCATGTGCAAGCCAAAACAACCTAACAAACTCATCCAATCTGGCCAATTGATCCAAAATGATAAACTTAAGAACAGCCATCCGATCCACCTAGGGGGAAATATACTCCTCCTTATTTCATTTCAATTCAACACACTCACACATGATTGAAGCTAAGAAACTTAGGGCAAGCAATTGCAAGTCTCCCCAAGCTTCCTAGAGCCATCTCCAATTCTCCTCTTTTCAGTTTCTTTAAACCAAAAATAGGGGAGGCTAAGGGAAATTCCAGTTTGCTCATTTCTCAAATCAACTCAATTCCTCTTGCTAGAATCTTTAGAGGAGTCAATCAAGTTGATTCAAACCTTCTTCCAAGCTTCAAAGGAAAGGGAGGTGGGAGCTAGACCAAGACCAAATCTATTTGAAGGTGACCTTGGCCAATAGAAGGATCTACCCACTACCAAAGCCTCAACAGGCTTGCCTCTACTGACAAAGCTACCTCGATGGATTGGAGCACGGTGATAGCCTCCACATGGTATGCCTTCTTCAAAGATAAAAGGGAGTGTGTGGTCCTTTGTGAAGGAAATTTTCACCTCATGTAAAATTGACCGTTGGATTTACTTCTGCTTGCTCTTAGATGGTATGGGTTGAGTTTGAAATCAATCGAGCTCGGATCTTGCCCTAACGGACGGATAGTCTCTGTCTCTTATAGGTGAGCTCAGGGACGGATCATGGACCGTTCATCCACGCATTTTGGATGGAAGGTTCTGATTAAGCCGCATAGGATCCTCTGATTAATCCCTTAAGAACTGCGGGCTCGATATCAACCGTTTGATCTTTGATTGGACGATCCAGAGAGAAAGCGCATAGCGCCACCGCTGACGTGGCTTCGAAGGTGATAACTTAAATAACCAATCCCATCATGACACGTGGAAAGTGCATGCCACATCAGCAGTCCACGTGGCGTTGATAAGATTAGTTAATAATTAGGGGTTTTAATTAATTATTAATTACTGAATCTTCAAATATTCATACTAAATGTAGAAAAATAAAAAAAATATGAAGTAAAATATATTGTGAAGATAATTGAAAGGGGAATAATCTAAAATTAATTTCAATTGATTTTGAACAGTGGTACTTTTTGAATTTGAGTTTTATTGGGAATGTAATTATTACTTTTTAGTTATTCCATTGATTAATTCCAAACTTCTCATGTACATTTAGGGGGATGACTTCTACCTCCTTGAATTTTCTTGGAATTTATTAATAGTTTAATTGGGGGAATTGCTTGATTTATTCGTAATTACCATCTTAATCAAATAAATGATTAATTAACCTTTTAAATAGTGATAAATTCATTAATTAAGATTAGTAATCACCTTAGAAGAGTGAATGTAATTAGGGAATGAGATTAGGGGTTCTTTCCTAAGTTTAAGTTTAATAAAAAATTTAATTAAGGTAAAAATTAATTAAATGACTTAATCACTTTGTCAAATGGCTTAATTAATCAAAATTTTAAAATCAAATCAACTTGAACTTAATCAATTAATCTTGGGTAGATGCTTAGGTGTTCAATAACCTAAGTACCTTAGGGAAATTAAAATCCAACCCACATGTGTGGGAAGGGTTATGAAAGTACTTAAATTAAAACCTTTAGCTTAATTAATTATTAATTGTGAGCCAATTGCATTAGATCCTTTTCTTTCCTAGGTGCATTATTGATTGAAACTACTTGTGTGATTTTATGACATACATTATCTCATTATTATTTGATTAAATATGTTAAAGTGGTGTAGGTAAAGTGTAATTAATACACTTAATTCACACCTTAACCTAAACAAAATATAAAAATATATCTAATGGTTCTAAAATTAAACTAAAACAACATACACATATGGGAAATGAGTTTGGAGCAGCAAACCTCTTCACATTTCTTAGATTCAAATCAAACTCAAACAAAACTAAAAATCTCTTTAAAATAAAGTTGATTTGCTTTAAATAATTCTATTTCATAAGATTGTCTTTAGGTATTAATTAGGATGAACGAATTTACATGCTTTCATCACTTTATTTCTTTCCTAACATGCTAAATATGTATGTCATATGAAAATCATGCATTCATGTTTTTTTTTTTGAAAATCAAATGAAAAATGAAATGTTTCCTTTATATCAAATTGTATGTTTGGCTAAAGTAAGAATATGAATGGCTACTTATGACTATTAAATCCAAAATTATTTTCAAAACTCATAAATCAAATATCATAACTGCTAGTTATAATTATTTATAAGTTTGTAATATAAAATGTGTTATGTGATTCTCCTCTCTCTTAACATATAATTGTATAGGATTTGCAAAGTGTATAGTCCATTTGAAAAGGACATAATACTTATTTAAATACTTTCCTATACACTCCTATGTCATGAATTAAGAAAGAATTCCACTTCACACATATAATCTAAATAAACAAACCAATCAAAAAAACATAAACTTTTGCATGATTCTCTTTCCATGCATTTCTTTTTGTACATGCACATGTATTTAAGAAAGTGGTATATTAGTCTGGACAAGCTCGGGGTTGCGAGGCTTTAAATAGCCTTAAGTAAGTCTTATACCTTACACCCCTGGTGCTAACAATGATGCCGTACTCACTTATGTATTTTATACTTGTAAATATGCATATGAAAAATGGATAAAAGAATCCATCTTTTGTACTTAACTAAAATCATGCATCATAAAAAAAAAACATCCAAATTTCTTAAACAAATTCTCTCAGCATTCATCATTAAAATGTGCTAAACATTTCTATTTGCATGTATAGATATGCTTAGGATTCATCCATATGCATGTTACACATGTTGGGAAAGAAGTGAAGTGATGTGTGTTTTGTGATAGTATTTCACTTTACTTAATTGTAAAATGCCTTTATTTTTGAATAGGTTTGTTTAGGGAAAATATAAACTTAGGATTAATTAAAACACATAATAAAGCATTCACTAAACAAAATTAAATATGAATCTACCTTAGAAATTACTTAAGGTAGGGAGGAAAGAGAAGTTTTCTTCTCTTTTTCTCTCTTTACAACTTTTAGTAATTAATTCTAGGTTCATTCAAACCTAATCAAATCACAAAATAAAATCAACCCAAAGCAACTAAATCACTTAAATGAAACAACTCCTCTAAGTTGAACATTTTCATACTTAGAAAACTTTAACCTTAAAGCCTAGGTAAGCATATCACACAAACCTTAAATGGCACACATATTAGGCTAAGTCACCACTTCTAGCTTTAGGTTAGGGTGGTGCATGGTTTGATATTTACTTTTGTTTTATGATGTATTATTTTTAGTTTGGATGTTAGGGTGTATATGTGTATACTAAATGGTAGGGCGACCTTAGTCTAACCATTATCTTTTGCAGGGGATTGTGTTTAAGGGGCGCTGTAAAAAATATATAACTGCTTTTGCTGTACAGGTTGTATATAGCCCTAAGCATAATCAAAATAGGCTAGGTGGACTTGGTTACCCATGTGTGGAGTGCTAAGTCCAATTTATACATATACATGCTTGGGATTATTTGGTTTGTTTAGCTAATCTTTATTTTGCAGGTTTTAGTTGGATTTTTTTCTCATTTTCATTTAATTTTGCAATTAGGATTTTGGAATGATTGTTATAGGGTATTAGGATGAACATTGGTTATAAGACTATATCTTATGTACCATGTGAAGCCTTTGGAGCAACCACATTCCAACCAACCAAAAGAAGAAAGAAGAAAGAAGAGTGAGGAAGTGAAGAAATAAAGAAATGAAGAATGAATACCCCCATAACAATGAATTCCTTCTTGATTGTATTTAATTCATTTGTAATCCAGGTTGTATATGGGTAGAGCTTGACTAGCCAATTTTTTTTGGGTTTGTGCAGTGGAGCCCGACCATAAATGACCTCTTATTCTTTTGTGCTAGGTTTATTAATTAATTGATGTTTGTTTAGCTTGTGCATTGAATTGACATCTTTTCATAGTTTCTTTGCTTTGATGACGACAGTTTCTTAGGAAAATAAATTTTCTATCCAATTAAGTAACTCAAAACTAAAAATAAATAACTCATAATGCTTAGGTTATAAATCAAGATAATAGAATTAACAACCCTTTAGCTAGATGTTATACTTTATTTTCTCACATCATGGATAAAAAATCATATTGTTTCACTCTTGATTGGAGGGCTTCCACCTTTTCCAGAGAACTTGGCTTGACCTTTGAGAGCCATGGTAGAAACACACCTCCTTATCTTATTAATTTTGGCCCATGCATTAGGCATATAAATCCTAATGCTTGTGTCAAATTGATTATCCAAAAATGTCTGTGTCATATTGATGGAAAGGAATGATTTAATATATGCATGTTCTCTGGCAAAGGTGGAAGCCCTCCAATCAAGAGTGAAATAATATAGATCCTAATACAACATCCAGCTAAAGGGTTGCTAATTGGAGGGCTTCCACCTTTGTCAAATTGATTATCTATGTTTCAATATGTTGCATGTATAGATTCGCTTAGGATTAAATCATATGCATGTTACATGTGATGGAAAGGAATGATTTAATATATGCCATATGGTAGTAATTCAATTAAATTAATCATAAGAAGCCTTTCATCTTGAATAGAATCATTTAAATTGAACCTAAACTTAGGTTTAATTAAATTATTTAATAAGCCATTCACTAAAGAGAATTATGTCAAATTAATGTATTTTAGAAAGTACTTAAGGTAGGGATGAAAGGAAATTATCCCCTTTCTTCTCTTTATAACACTTAGTTACTAAATGTAGGTCATATGAAATAAAATAAAATACAACTTTATATTCTCAAATCCATTAAACCAATTGAAGTGAAACCAACCTTTCATGCTAGATTAAATCTTTCCATACTTAGAAAACTATAACTCTAATGCTTAGCAAGACATACCACACAAGTCTTAACACATACATTAGAATAAGTCACAATTTCTAGCTCTATATTAGGATGGTGCATGATGTGATGTATATTTTATAATGTGATGTAATATTTTAGACCAGATGGTAGGGTGTATGTTTTGTAGACTGGATGTTAGGTCGCTCTTAGCCTAATCATATTTTCTACAGGGGATTGTGCTTATGTGGTTGCTTACAAATAAATATAAATGCTTTGCTTGTAGGTTGCTTAATCCCCTAAGCATAATCCAAGTTAGAATAGGTGGGCTTGGTTACCCATGTGCAGGGTGCTAAGTCCAAATCATATATATAATTGCTTGGGATTATATGTGTGTTTAGCTAACCTCTATTTTGTTGGTGTAGTTAGATTTACTTTTTCTTATATGAATATAATTTTGTAATAGGAATTAGGATTAGTGCTATGGGGGATTAGAATGAGCATTGGCTAGGAGCCTTTGTTCTGGGGTGCCCTGTGATGCCTTTGAAGCAAGCACATCCAAATCAAGAGAAGGAAGGCAGGAGATATGAAGAATGAAGGCCCCCATAACATGTATACATTTCTAATTGTAATTATTCTTTCATATATTGAGTTGTATAAGGGTAGAGCTCGGCTACCCATCTTTTTTTAGGTCATATGGCAGAGCCCGACCGTATTGGCCTATTATTCTTATGCGATAGTTATAAAATTGTTTGATAGTTTATTTAAATTGTGCATTAGGATTGCATCTTTTTCATAGTTTCTTCATAATTGATGCTTTAATGTGTGGCCTAGATACATCAGGCTCTTAGAACAAAAAATTTTTCTACCCAACTAATCACTCGTAACCTCATCATAAAGCCTAGGATATAAATAAGATACTTAAAATATTTAGCAACCCCTCAGCTATTTGGTTGTATATCTCATATCATGTATACATATTTCTTCCTCTTTAAATATGGGGGATCTCCATCCTTGCATGATTGGGGAATGCTTGACCTGTGAGGGCATCGCTTGTGGTGGAAAACACTCTCTTATCATTGATTTGGCCAATAACTTTATTTCATCATGCATGTAGGCATAAAAATCCTAAAGCCTTTGTTTAATGATGTGCCAAAATAATGAATTAAATTTTGAAAAGATTTTTGCATTTGTAGATTAAGTCATATGCTCATACCACTTATGCTCTAGTCTCTTAAGGAGTGAGTTTAGGATTTAGCCTTTTTCTAATTAAATAACTGCCCTAGCTATCTTGTAATTCATAAGACATGACTACATAATTTTAAAATCAGATGAGAAGTTAACTTGTGGCCACTCTAGGTGGCTATAAGTCTAGAAGTCAGACCGATTTACTCTCTCTTATGGAGATAAACCATTATATCCATTCTTCACTTAGATTTTGGTCTTGCTTTGGCATCGTGCTAAAGCTCCCTAAATTTAGGATTTGAGGTTGTTGTTTCCTTTGGGCTATAAGAATAAATACTCACCTCTTAGGAATTTCCACAACCTTATGTTGGTGGATTATAAGCCTTAGCAATCTGATAAAATTCAACTCAAATAAATAAATCTTTTCACTTTCAAATATATAAAGCCCAATTATAGGTTAGACTCACTAGGTTTCCTAGCATCATGAGTATTCTCTATTTATTTTCTTTAGATTCCAAAAATAAGTCTTCTCCTTGAACTTTCACAATTAATTTTCCAAACATAACCAATCCTTTGATACTTAACCTTTAAATCTTTGAAGATTATGATTACCTACTTTAATCGAGAGTATTCTTAGGGAATTTCATTCTTTAAGATGTAATTAACTATGGAGGCTTCCCTCCATTGGGAACTTTAGAACCTGATTTAATATAAACACTACTTTATTCATCCATGTAAAGTAGAGAAAAAATATCAAGTATATTAGAAGACCCATCATGCCTTAGGAGTCCTTATTAGGTGATTAGGTCCATTGGAGGGTGATGCCTCTATCTTTCATGATAATACATCATACCTCAATGTCATACCCGATCACTTCAATAAGTACTTCCTATGATCTGTGTGGTATCCCCCTCACATCCAAAAATAAACACCACAACTGATAAGGCCTTTAACATTACATTGAATCAATATGGTTGGAGCTTCATCCATAATGATGGTGATCATAAAGCCTTGCAATTACAATAGAAGATCCTTTTTAGGTGTATTGAACTAGAGGTTGAAGTGTAATATTTGGTTGAGTGTTCTGCAAAAACTAATGTTATAGTGTATTAATAATAAGTCCACACTAAAGTAGTGAAGGTGGGACTTATGACTCTTTAAGGCCAAAAAAAAAAATTTAAATAAATAAAGTAACTTTCTTATAGATTCACATATTATGTAGTGTTAAGCTCTATATAAAGGTAAGAATATTGGCTAAATGTATCTCTAAAATAATTTTGGCATGGAGTTAGTCTAATAGGAATAACATTAGGATTGTTATCACTCATCTTCTTGAAAGAAATCAAATATTAAGTTTTTTACTATTGATTAAAATGTAAACCAAAAGACAAAATTTTAAGAATAATATTTCTTTAAAAATCTTTTATTTATAGAAGGTAAGGGATGACTTCCATCTTTATCAATAAGAAGATATGCCCCTTCATTAATACATTTCATCTAAGATAAGAGGACCTTCTCACATAGGCTCAAACTTTCTAATATAATTTAAAATTTTGTTCAGCCTGCAAATGCAGTTCATTAATATTGTCCAACTCCTATAAATAGAGGAGGGTATTTTGATGTTTTTTATTTGGTATAATTTACTATATATATATTGATGAAAATTCTATTTCTAGAATCAAGAAAACTTCTATTCTTAATTTCAATGCGTAAGGAGTCATTTGGGTATGAGTCTGGTAAGTTAACATGTAAACCTAAAGAGCCTTTAGTAACCTATCATGCCACTCTCATTTGCAAGAAGACATCATTTTCCTCAATATATTTATTAGAGTTTTGTTGAAGGATTCAACTAGTCCATTAGTGCTTGGGTAAGAAATAGTTGAATGCTACTAATCAATATTGTGGCAACTGATAAATTGATGTAACCTAATATTCTTAAAAGTTATTCCATTTTTAGAAATAATTCAATGTGTTATGCTGAATTGATAAGCAATATGATCTTAAATAAACTACATGTTTTTGGCTTTAACCTCTTTTAAGAGTATAGTTTAACCCACTTCAAAAAATAATTAGTTAAAACCAAAGTAAATTTATGACCTCTAGATGTAGGAGGTTGAATGGACCCTATTATATTTATGTCTAAACATTCAAATGAATAAGAATTGATAGCCAGATATAGGATACTTGGTGGCATATGAGGTATCAGACCATGAATTTGACATTGATTACATCTTATAGAAAATTGAATATAATCTTGACTAATGCAATAAAAAAACAACAACAACAACAATAAGCCTTTATCCTAGTAAGTGGGGTCAGCTACATGAATCATTCATCTCCATTGTGTCCTATTATGTGTCAAATTTTCTTTTAATTCAAGTATACTAAGGTCATTTTTTATACATCTTAACCGAGTCTGTTTAGGTCTACCTCTACCTTTCTTAATATAAGGCAAATCTAATGCATATACTCTTCTAACTAGGTCATCAGACGACTGATGCTTTATGTGGCCAAACCATTGAAGGCGGCTCTCTCTAATCTTATTTTCCATTGCAGCTACTCCAAAATTTTTCTGAACATACTCATTTTGTATTTTATCTCTAAGAGAAAAGCCACTCATCCACTTGAGCATCCTCATCTCTACAACACTTAACTTACTCTTACGCTTCTCTTTTGTTGGCCAATATTCTGCACAATAAATAATTACAGGTCTTACCACCATCTTATAAAATTTTCCCTTAAGTTTAAGTGGTACTTTTCTATCACACAACAGGCTAGATGCATTCCTCCACTTCAACCATCCAACTTGAATTCTACTAATAACATCTCCATCTATTTCATCACCATTTTGAACAATAGAGCCTAAATATCTAAATCGCTCACTCTTTTTAATGACTTGTTCACCTAATGTCACAACACTACAACTAGAACTTCTACAACTAAAATTACACTCCATATATTCAATTTTAGATCTACTTAAATGACTCTAAGGTTGACCTCCATAATTCAAGTTTCTCTTGGACTACCTCTCTAGTCTTATCAACAAGAAGAATGTCATTAGCAAAAAGCATTCAATAAGGTATATCTTTCTGTAAATGCCTAGTAAGAGCATCCATAATAAAGTAAAAAGATAAGGGCTTAAAGCTGATCCTTGATGTAATCCAACTAAAATAGAATAATATTTTTCCAATCATCCTTGTGGTTTTCTTTTCTTGAACTCTACAAAGAACATCACTTGAAACTTTATCATAAGTTTTCTCTAAATCAATAAATATCATATGTAGATCTTCTTTACTTTCTCTATACTTCTCCATCAAACCTTTTTACAAATGTATAGCATCCATAGTAGATCTACCTAGCATGAAACCAAACAAATTGTGAGAAACTTTTGTATCACATCGTAACCTATGATCAATTACTTTCTTCCACAATCTTGACTCATAATTGGACAATAATAGTTGAGTCTCTTTTTTATTTTTATTTTGGGCTAGATTGATGAGATCCACATAACCGTTCATAGACATCAGCCATGATCTTTTGATCTTCCTCTTTGTCTAAATATGAAAACCACATCTCATAAAATGATTGTCGATACAAGTAACACTAATAAGTGTAAATGATAATGCTCTCCTTCAAATTTGAGTAGATAATGAATGATCTTTTGGAAGATATCCATTTCTTAGAAAATTTATAAATTATTATTTCCAATCAGCATGTGGAAATGAGAAAGTGTTAAAGATAGGGCATGATGGATATGATGATGAGACCTCATTGAGATACATTGGAAAAAAGCCATGTCAATTTTAAACCATTAGCTGAATAATATCTTCATTTGAGTTAGACAATTCTTTAGCTAGTTTTGGCAATGCATCTGCCTAACTTTTTTAAGATCGAGGAATTCAAATTAGAGTCAAATCTGAGATTTTTTTTAGGAGTAACATTACTCTACTATGGTAAACATGTAAGTCTGGTTTTAGGATTTTGTAAATACCATCTACTAGATTGATGATTAATTAACAATCTCTATAGATTTTTTTTATTTTTTTTATCCTTATTTGTAAAATCTATTCCAGACCAACAACAAGGGCCTTATACTCTACTTTTTATTAGTTTTAGGTTATTTAAGGGCATATGAATACCTTATGATTCTCCTTTGGAGATACGAATATTACGCAAATGCCAACTTTAATACAAAGTATGTGGCTAGAATTAATTATAAGAGATGATTCTCTATTGAAGTATAGTTCTCATTATTTTTCTTTCATCTATAGGATTTGTTCATTAGATTACTCATCATTTTATGAGGTTTCTACATGTATAAGATGCGTAATAAGAAAGTAGGATAATATTTAGCCTTGTACTTCTTTATGAGGGATATAAGCAATTATCAAATTGTGACAATCATTATCTAATAAGCAAAATTGTATAAATAAAATGGGCTTAGTCATCAAATACTAGAGAGGATTTATTTGAGGTATTAAAGTAATCTTATGGGACAACATATAGTGTCTAACTTTTATAAAAACCAATGAAAGCCATTTTTTTTCCATTAGTAAAGGGAAATTTCTTTAATCGCTCCATTATTTTGACTCCATAGCTGCACCCATTGATTCTTCTAAGGTAGCTGTGTATAAAATTAAAAGCTTCTCAATATCAAAGAAGCTAGTAGTAGGGGATTTTATAATTAATCCTTAATGTCATTTAAAGCTACTTGACATGATTTATCCTAGTTGAATTTTGCATTCTTTTTGGTCAGTATAAAAATTGGTTAATATCTGCCTAAGATGTTAGAGATAAATCTTCTCAAGAAATTTAGCTTATAATATAACAATTTTAATTAGGTAAGTCTTTTTGGCGGTTCAATATCTAGGATTTGTTTTATTTTTATAGGATCTATTTTGTTACCACAATGTTGCATGATGAATCCTAGATGTGAAAGGACACAAAAGTACATTTCAATGGTTTTATTTTAAAAGCACATTTCTTTGTAGAATATTTTAAAGGTCATTCACATGATCTTTAATTTTCTTACTCTTCGCATAATGTCATCAATTTAACATTCTACTTCATGGCATAATAATTCATCAAAAATCTGAGTCATGGCACAATGGTAAGTGGTGCCAACATTTTCTTAACTCAAATGACATGACTTTATAACAATAAGTACCTATTGGAATTTAGAAGGTTGTGTAGTGTTTATCAATTAGAGACATTTTTATTTGATTGCAGCTTGAAAAATCATCCATCAAATAGAATATAACGTTCATAAAAAATATATCAATCATTATTTTAATAATTGGTTGGAGAAACTCATTCTTAGGACTATCCTTACATAAATTTGTCTATTCTTTTTATGAATTAGAATAATATTAGCAATCTAAGTAGGGTATTATTTTTCTCTAATGAAATTAACTTCAATTAACTTTTTCATTTCTTGAATTAAAGATTTCTTGATGTGTAGTCTCTTTCTTCACAGTGTTTGCTTTACTCGAGTTACATTGGGATCTATTGACAATTTATGGGATGTTTTTTCTCGAGGTAGACCTATCATCTTTGCATAATTTCAGGCAAAATAATTTTTATAATCTTTTAAAGGTTGAAAATTTTGAAATGCTAATTCCAAAGATATTCATCAATTGATGAATGTAGGGCAAGGATCTTCATTTGTACTTAAATTAAATTCAATTAATTCATTAATGGTAGAAAGGGAACAATCCCATAGCTTAGACGGTAAGTAGTCTTCTTGAAATTCTTATTCCTCATTAGTAAAATAAGTATGGAGATTGCTATTGCAATGATAAAGAGGAAAAAGAGGCAATTTTCGGATGTAGAAATCCAAATCACTTTTTTCTTTGTTTGGAAACATTCTCCATAATCACATATAATGTATTTGAAGAAGTAAATAGGTTAAGTAACCCAAATCAACTCAATTAAGTGTCAATTGGATTTTAGTTTTGTTATATGTTTTTTTTTTTATATTTTGTTGAACTTTGGGAATTTGAGTTCACTTAATTTGTTTTGGCGATTAGATCCTAATGAGTCCTACTATCCTAGTCTAGATCTAACCCTTAGGTTTTAATTTCAGCTTAATTTTATACTTGAGGTCTAATTTTATTTGGTTTGGTTCTGAGATCCATTTATTTTTATTTTTGTATTTAGTGTTCACTTAGCTACTAAGAAAGTGTACTAAGTGTCTAAGTGAGGAAGTCCTTAGTTTAGAATTGAAAATCCTAAATACTAAAAAAAGAGGGATGCTAACCTTATCAAAAAAGACTTAAATATATTCGAGCAAGACCTTAATAAAAATTTGATGCATCTTAGGCAATAACATGAGGGTATCATAAATACTCAACAAAGTAGGAGATTTCTAAGTGGGATAGAAAATCATAGTCCACTTTGACTTTCTTTTCTATTTTAGTTAAATTTTGATTCTTTTCTTTGTAAGACTCATTGAGATTCTTACTTATGATTTCTTTCTCTTTATTATTTTTTAAAATTCTTTGGATTTGGAAGAACCCATCCACTTCTTAACTAAACTTCATGGTTTTCTTCTCTTGAAGTATGAGAGTCATAATCCTCATTATATATATATATATATATATATATATATATGAATGAGTTCTAGCTAGGAAACACCACCGACAAAAATCAACACTGGTTCCTCTTCATTTTCTTCATCTAAGGAATGAATCATATAGATAGTTGCTGAAGGATGAGAAGTTGATTCATCTATGTTCTCAAAAATGACTATGCATATGATAACAAATGTTGGTTGTTCTAGATATTTGTCAAAAATTTTAACTTTCCCTATCTTGTACTAATGCTCCAAGCAATCTTTGAATGTGATACAATTATCAATGGTGTGCCCCAAACATTGATGAACGTGTAATATGGTAGATGTTTGGTTTTTCAAACTTCTTTAACTTTCTATGATTTTGGGAGTAACATCTTAGACTACAAAATATTGTAAATAATTGTTTACTAAAGATTTCTTAAATAGATAAACTTTTTCCAATTTTTCTAAAAGTTTAATTTATTTTAGTGGATGAAGATATAGGAAATTTAGTAAAATCATTAGCTACTACTTCTCTATTCTATAGCTTCTTTACTCTTTTGAAATTTGAAAAGATCTCCTTTTCAAATTTCTTTATAATTATCTTCTTTGAAAATAAAAGAAGATGTCTATCCGTAGATACTAGAAGATTTCATGAGCAATTTCTCAAAAGTATTGATAGGTGAAAGCTTTAAAGTAAAGCTAATGCAATTAGTGGCAATCATGATTTTCTTAGACATTTAATGCCCGATAATAAAATTAATAACAAAAGCTTCTATTGAAAGGTCATAAGGTCATAAGGTCATGCATATTTGTTTGTTTATACACTTTAGCAAATATTTTGATAAAAACTTCTTTGAATTTATCAAATGTCTTACATAAACTATTAGGTAAATAAGTATACCACTCAAAGGAAATCTTGGTAAATAAGTGACAAAGAGATGCAATAAGAGTGCATTGTAATTACCGATACTGCAATATAAAGTTCTGCATCAAGTAATTTGTTGTTTGAGGTTTGTAGTTTCATAAAATTATGTGAAATTTGGAGGCAAAAACCCTTTAAGAAAAGGAATTGACTCATATTCTTCTATATATTGTCTTTCCTTCTTAACAAAAAAATTTCTCTGTTAGGCCATCATGGTCGTGTTAACTTGTATCTTGACCATTGATATGATGTAAGCATCATATAATGGGTATTTAGAGATGCAACAACATGTATGGAAATAACTGATTTTGTTGTTGTGTATATATAATTTAATTATATTAAACAAGTATGAGTTGGGGAAAGAAAGAATCACCATGTTGAGATACTTCAAGGTGTGAGGGTTGATTCCCTACTTGTGAGCTCAGATTAGCCATAGTGCTAGAAAATTGGTTAATCTATTTATGTAATTTCTAAGTTATTATATTATTTTCTCTATCAGGCTTGAGGGAAAAGTCATCATGTTCTACATAGTATTAGAAGGTTCTTTTCTTTCTCTTTTCTTAAATATTTTTATTGGATTTTCTTTAGAATAATCTCACTTATGTAAGGGAGGTCTTCCTCGATTGTTAATTACCATAATATGAGCAATTGGAATCTTTTCATCATCTTCAAGGGAATCTTCCTCACAAAGGTCATCCCATTCATCTAAAATTTTCTAATTAGTCATTGCTAACTTGAGTTTACAAAGGAAAATTAAGAACACACATTTTGAGAGTTTCCTTTCTCATCCACTTATTAGAAGGAGGTTAATTATTGAGGCAAGCATCTGAGAGATCAGTAGCTCTTTTTTGTTTATAAGATACTTTCACTGGTTAACTAGAATATGTAAGGGATTACTTTTCTTTTTTTATCAGTAGCAAGCTTGACATTTTCATCTAGAGATTTGAGATTAGAACTATCTTTTAGAAAGAACT
The DNA here is from genome assembly GCA_021442155.1 of Cymbidium sinense. Taxonomy (NCBI): domain Eukaryota; kingdom Viridiplantae; phylum Streptophyta; class Magnoliopsida; order Asparagales; family Orchidaceae; genus Cymbidium; species Cymbidium sinense. The sequence goes on along the minus strand of CM038218.1, from coordinate 148,088,472 downwards.
AATCTAATTCTTTTGGAAAAAAATAATACTTTAGATTTTGAAGAACATGAAAATTAACCATAATAATAAGAGTGATTAACTAATCAGCAGGTGATGTTTTACCCATCATGGATTGAATGGGTTCTTGAACTCTTTTGATTAGAAGTAAGGAGGTTTGTTTAGTAATTTAGACAACCAGTTAAGTTGGATAGTAAATCACCTTATCTAAAGGGATATTCTTCTTATGCAAATTTTTAGATATATCTAGTGGTATAAGAGTTCCAGCAATGGTATAATTGTTTTGTTTGATAGTTTCACTTTTTAAAAATGAGGAGCAATATGCAATGAGACAATCATTTGAACATTCTTAAAAGATAGGTATGTAAACATAGAAGTTTTAGACAATCTAGAAAAGATAAAAGGTTTAGTGTTTAAAGAGACATTTGGGAAGGGTTCTTTTTAGGAGGCAAACTGAAATTTGAGTCAATGATAGTGATCCTAGTTTGTTGGTGTGAATTACCAAAATAGTAAGTACTAGCTCGAATTTGAAAATCTATCTTGGGAAATATTATCTTTATCCTTATAGACAATTCAATTGAGGAATTCTCACAAGTCATTTGTAAGGAACATTTCATTAGTTTCTTAAAATAAAGGTGTTCAAATTATTTGAAAGATTAACTATTGTGATTTTAATTTGATAAGTTAATTTGTTAGAACTATGACTACCAAGTCAAAGATCCATGGTTGAAGGATTGGGTTTGATTACAGACCAAAATTTAATTTTTATTTCTTTAAAAATAGGTAGAGAGAGAGAGAGAGAGAGAGAGAAAGAATATGTCCCACCATAGTCACCAAATTTGTTGGGGGTATAAATGTATTAACTAAATAATATAATTTATAAAAAAGAATTTCACATGTTGAGATAAAAGGCATAATTTGTATTAGATTTTTCTTTATCTAAGCTTGTGATTAATATCTATTTATAAGTTTTTCACTAAGTTGATGAAGAAAAGAGAATTAAGAATTACCCATCTCCCATGGAGATGTATCTACTCTGGCTATTTAAGCTTGCTAACATCTTAATATTATATTCTCTATTAATGAAAGCTTAAAATTTTATTTTGGTCATTTATTTTCTTAAGTTTTTTAAAAGAAAGAATTATGGTTTAGTGAGAATTATCATAATAGGACTATCCATATATTGAAAGTTAGTCTGCAAGGAAGAGGGATAATCATTATAACCAAATATGATGATCTAATATACAAAGTGTCTACATGAAATTTATTATTAAACTGCTAAAGAAGGGGTTTAATGGGCTCAAGGGGTAGAGATTAAGAAAAAAGTAGAAACAAATTTAGTTTTGATCTTATGAATCTATCATTCTAAGTAATCAAGTGCATAGTCATTTATCATTGGAAGATAGTTAACCCAACCCAAACAAGAGGTGCTCTATCAGCAATCACGAGTTACATCATCCAGAGTTAATCTCATGACTAAAACCATGGAAAGACTATGTAAGGTTATTTTAAAAGAAGAGTCTAAGAAAGTTTAAACTTAAAATCTTTATATAGGTCAAGATTTGCAAAAAAGAAGAAAGGGATGGAAGATATTTTAGTCATATGACCAAATTATTGAGACATGACTTATGATGAAACTATCTAGGTTATGTTGTCGTTGCCTAGTGAGCTAAGAATCTCTTAGTTACCATTCAAAACCATGTCTACTTAAAGCACTATTTTAAGAAGGCTATGCAATATATGCAACTTATATACCCTTAAATGATTTCTAATGCACACTTGGCTTGAAGCTATATCGTGATAAGTCCCAGCAACTACGATTGAGAAGGCTCATTCATGTTCCTTCTTTAGGAGATATATAAAGAGCTAAGGGGTTACAATTTACAAAGAAAGTTTATTGAAGAGAGCCTTAATTTTGATATTTAAAAGGTTATACTAATCATTTTAAAGTTATCTAAAATTTCTTTAGAACAGTTAAAAATATTTTTTTTGTGTCTTATGAGCCTATTATAGCATGTAGATCATAAACAAACATGTTACAATAAAGAAAAATAAAAGAACAATGCAAAGTGAGCAATGCAATCAAATAATCACTATGATGGCTACAAAAGATAGGGGCTGCTAGAACTAGTGGCTTTACCAAATACTGCTTGATATCTTCAAAGGTATGCTGGCACTTGTCATCCCACTTGAACTTGACATCCTTTTTGACAAGTGCTAAAAATGGCTTGCATCTTCTCGATAGATTAGAGATAAAGTGTCTTAGATATGCCAACCACCCTTGGAAAGATTTGAGTTGAGTTAAACTTTTAGGAGGTGACATTTCTAAGATAGCTTTGATCTTTTCTGGGTCAATTTCTATTCCCCTATGCCAGATAACAAATCCAAGGAACTTCCCTGAAGCTACTCTGAATGCACACTTAAGGGGATTTATTTTGAGGTTGTATTATCTTAACCATTTGAAAACTACTCTCAAGTCAAAGAGATGGTCTTCCTTTTCTTTGCTTTTGATTACTAGATCATCAACATAGCATTCGACTTGATGATGAATGAGTTTATTGAAGATCTGAGTCATGGCCCCAACATTTTAAGGCACTAACATGATTTGATGAGATTCAGATGATTTCTTTCATCCTTGGGGCCATCTTGATTTGGTTGTAGCCAGATGACCCATCCATGAAGGAGAATACTTCATGAGATGAGACAATGTCCATCATTAATGCTAGTATAGGAAGTGAAAATTCATTGTTAGGACATGCGTTATTTAAGTCCCTGAAATTGACGCATATGCAAATTTGGCCATTCTTTTTCTTAACTAGCATGACACTGGCTAACCAGGTAGGGTATTTTTATTTCCTGATAAAACTAGCATTGATTAGTTTCTTGACTTCAGAAATGACTTGCTGTTCGATTTTTAATCGCATGCATCTAGGAGCTTGCTTGATAAGGTTAGCATTAGGGCCTATTGCTAATTTGTGGACTACTACATTAGGAGATAATTTGAGCATCTCTTCATAGCTCAATTCAAAGCAGTCTTTAAACTCAATCAATAGCCTAACTAAGTCATTGGTTTCTTCTTCATTTAAAAGAGAATTGATGTATGTAGGACGTGGATTTTCTTCTATCCCGAGGTTTATTTCTTTGAGCTTGTCAATAGTTGAATGGATTTCTTCTTCAAATTTTGGAGGTACATCTTTGCTTTGAAGATCATCTGGATCATTTAAAGTTTCTAAACACACTTTCTTATAAGAGTTAGTGTTATTTTAGAAGAACCTATCAGATTCTAGATGATTGGTGATAACTAAGTAGTAATCATCATCATCATCGATTGGACCCACTGTACCGAATCCTAGTCCTAATCTTGATTGTGCATTCCTGCCTTTGTTGTTCCATAGCTTCTCGAAATACTCTGACCTATGCTTGGACCATGTATAAGGAATCAAACCTTTCTTTGCAAGATTATGAACATAAGGTGAGTACCAGTCAAATGGTATTTCCATTAAATCTTTATATGAATTATCCTTAAGTACTACATCAGTTTTGAGACTTGATGATGATGAACCCAATAAGAATTTCTTTGGCTTGACATTGATGGAAGACTCAGGGTCCTCCTTAATTACTAAACCTTCAACTTTTTGATAGGAAAGTGAGGTTAAAGCTAAAGTTCCTAACTGCTGCCTAATAGTTTTACATAAACCTGATTCGAATACATTCATGCTTTGCTTGGAGGCTTGGTCTTTGTCACTATCCAGCTCGAGTGTCACCTCCAATAATAAGAGCAAGTGTGGAAGATTATCTTATTGTTTGAGGTGATTAAAAAAAAGAAAGAAAGCCATTACTTGCTACAAAAATTGAATATGTGTTTATGTCTCATTGCTCCAGATGTTGAATTTGAGAAAAAGGCCAAAAAAATAATAAGTAATGAATGAGATGTTGTTACTTTTTATTTTTTATATAATCATGGTATTGGGATATGTAGGCGTTGGATTTCCTATAAAGCTACCATGTGATTTAACTCCCCTATTAGCAAAATAAAAGAGGGGGTTTCAGATTTAACTCTCCTATAGTGATGAGTATTTTAAAAAAAAAAAAGGAAGGTCTTCAAATGAGATTGAAGGTTTTAGTTTTTCTTTTAGTTCATGTTATTGGAATCATGTTAAAGAGGACTAATTTCTGTTATACACCTTAATCCTTTCCCCTTTTAATGGGAATTCCAAGATTATGTGCAATGTTCAATCATCGTATGAGTTGTTCAGTTTCTATCATTTGACACATCATTACCATGCAACTGACCATCTAATTAATTCCAAAATTTTCAAAATAATGCATATTGAATGTAGTATGGTTGTTTACCTTTGGCAGATTGAAGGTATTTGATCTTATGAATGGCTATCTAGTTGAAGTAAAATTTTCAGATTTCTATAAGAGTTGAACTAAACATGGTTACCTAATCTTTCTCTTGCACTACCTATTCATGTTTGGACTTGGTTTTCACTTAGATGTTGTTGCCATGCATGTTTATGTGATGCCTATTTTATGAAGTATGTTTTTTGGTGTAAGTTGAAAATGAATCCAATATGAATTTTTCTATAAGTCAATCCTTTTCAAATGAAACAAGAAAATGGGAGTTTATGTGTATAACATCCTATATGGCTTCTTTCATGATACTAAGGGTTGAAGTTTATTTATGCACGATCTTATTTCATTTGATAGCATAGACTTTGGGTTTCATTTAACTATTGTGCTATGTGTCACTTACAAATAACTATCCTGTTACATGAAATGGGATTCCATACAAGTGAGGTGTGACATTGTTGCCTTTATGTTACTAAGGGAGTTGAATTTTGCTTGCACGCAATCCAAAGTAATACTTTTATAGCAGTACAAAATAAGTAACATGATTTTGTTTTTGAAAAAAAGTGAAAAGAATGAAGTAAATGAGGAAAATCGATTTAGAAGATCTTCTTTCTTGTATATGCACACATTTTTCCCTTTAATTCTTATATCACTTATGGCTTCAAAAAAGGGGGATATTTTCCTTTTTATGATCAAAGTAAAAATGATTGAAAGATGTCTACATATTATTGAATGTTCATGTTATAGCTTGCTACTTGAATTTTTCAGAAGTAAAATGCAATTGAAGAAGTGATGAAAAATCATGTCATTGCAAAGAGGCCTTTTTTTTTAACTCTATACATATGCAAATGCAAGTTTTTAAATGTGCTTTATGATAAGTAGCCATTTACAATGTTCCAATACAACAGAGAAATTTGTTATAAGTACCTATTCACGTTATTTCAACATGGCAAAGAAATTATTTGTGATAAGTACCCGTTCACATTGTTCCAATGCGGCTAGAAAATTTGCTATAAGTGCATGTTCACATTGTTCTAACATGATAAGGAAATTATTTATGATGAGTACCCATTCTAATTATTCCAATGCGGCGAGAAAATTTATTATAAGTACCTGCTCACGTTGTTCCAATGTGATAGAAAAATTATTTTATAATATAAGTACTTGATTGCATTGTTACAATGCTACAAGGAAATGTTATGCTATGCAAACCCATGCACGCCTTTCTTAGCATGGTGGACAAATAAAATTTTTGACCATGGTGTCTTACGACACCTACCATGCACGTCTTTCTTGGTGTGATGGGAAGGCCTAGTCTCCTTAAGCAATCCCCCACATCCAGGGATGACGTCGGGAGGCTGTCGAAATTTTTAGTAAAAAAAAAGAATAAGAGAAAGAAATAATGAAAGTTATGTAGATATATGTCTTTTTCTTGTTCATAAATCATAAGGATATGTTGTGATGATGAATACTAATTTTAGGCTTATTCAGTTTATGCCTAACTAGATTTTTACTTGATTGTCATTACCTTGTAGAGTAATTGCTCAATTAAGTTTACAATTTCAAGCTTAAACATCATGAATGCTTGATATTATTTATACAAACATGCTTATTCATTTATATTGTGATGATGCCCTTCCTTACATGACTGAATGATTATCTTTTTTTGCAAAATTTTAAACATCAAAGTAAGTAGTGAAATTTAAATTTAGAACATTGAACACTTACTAAGATAATTTCAAAGCAACATCAAAAATCTCTTAAGAAACTTTTGACTATATTTCTTGAGAAGAATATGAAGGAAGTTGGAGAATAAATTTTCATGAGGAGGAGAATGCTCATATTTGTAATGTGCAATAGAGCTCTCTAGGTAAAATGTCACCCAAATGTAAAAGCTAAAATTATTTAATGTCATGTATGACAAAACATATAAATGGGATTTATACTCCCCTATTAATGGTATGTGACTTTATCTTTTATGCAATATTAAAGAGGAAGAAACCTCTTCCTCTTCTTCTTTCTCTTCACGATAATGTGTCATGTAACGTTGATGTATTTTGTCATTCCCTTTTGATTATCCATGGAATGAGCATGAATTTAGGGAGAAAGGAGAATAAAAGAAAAGAGATAAATAATTTCCTTTGTCATCTCTTTTAATTCCTCCTAAAAAAGAGCATGAATTTAAAGAGGGGGTAAAAAAAGAGAGAGAAAGTAATAAATGGTTTAATACATTTCTCATTTATTCACCCATAAATGGGTATTAAAAAAAAGAGAAGATAAGGAAAGAAAATCTTTTTTGGAGATTCTTAAGGACACCACATAAAAAAAAAAGAGTTTATTTTATATTTCTTGAAAAATAAAATTTGTCTACATGAGGGAAAGTTCATTATAGGCAAGCCCCATAGTTAATTACATCCTAAGAAATGAGATTCTTTAAGAATACTCTTGTTTAAGGTAAATGATCGTCATCTCCAAAGATTTTAAAGATAGGACAATCAATTCATTGGTTATTTTTGGAAAATTAATTGAGATTTGAGCAAAAAGGAAAGAATTATTTTTGGAACCAAAAGGAGATAAGTAGGGGATGGTCATTATACTAGGAAGCCTAGTGAACATTTCAAACTATCATATGGTTAGGCTTTACATTTTGAAATCGAGGTGAATTATGTGTTTGAGTTGAATTTTTATTAAAAATCTAGGTCTTACAATTTCATAATACAAGATCATAAAAATACCTAAGAGGTGAGGATTTATGCTTGTAGCCCACAAACAGAAATAACAATCTCAAATCTTAAATTTAAGGAGCTTTAGTAAGGGCCAAGGCACGACCTAAATCCAAGATGAACATGGGTATATAGTTTACCTCCATAAGAGAGGATAAACCAGCCAACTATTGGACTTACAATCGCCAAAAGGTAGTCGCCAACTAACTCCTCCTACAATTTTAAATACAAGTAGTCAATTCTCATGCTTTGCAAGATGGCTAAGCTGTTAATTATTTAGAAAGGATACCAAGTCCTTAAACACACTCCCTAACATATTAGATCATAAAGGGTATGTGTAATAACTTAATCTAATGCAAATTTTATTAGGTTTTATTTTGATTTTTGGACATTTTTATTTGACACAAGCTATGGGATTCATATGCTTAATGCATGAGAAATTAGTTATGGGCCAAAATCAGAAAGAAGGATGAGTGTTTCAACTATGGCTCTCAAAGATCAAGCCATTTTCTCTGGCAAAGGTGAAAGCCCTCCATTAGCAAGAGTGAAGCTATATGTTTTTATGCATGATGTGATATATACAACATCAAGCTAAGGGGTTGTTAAATATTTTATTATCTTGATTTATGTCTTAGGCTCTAGGTGAGGTTATGAGTTGTTTGATTTTAATTTTGAGTTGATTAATTGGAAAGAAATTTTATTTTTTGCTAAGAGCCTAATTGCATCTAAGCTATTCATCAAATAATGAAGAAACTAGGGAAAATCATGCCATCTTAATTGCACAAGCTAAACAAATTTCAAACAATTTCATAAAGCTAGCACAAAAGAATAAGAGGCAGATGTGGTCGGGCTCCACCACACAATCCCAAAGAAAATATGGATAGTTAAGCTCTACCCTTATACAACCCGGATTACAAATAAATTATTACAATTAAAATGAATTCATGTTATGGGGGTCTTCATTCTTCATTTCTTCTTTTCCTTCCTTCTTCGTTTCTTTCCTTCTTTTGGTTGGTTAGGCTATTGTTGCTCCAAGGCTTCACATGGTGCATAATACTTGGTCTTATGACCAATATTCATCCTAATCCACCATAACATTCGTTCCAAATCTTAATTGCAAAATTACATGAAAAAGGGAAAGATAAATTTAACTAAACCCGTAAAATAGAGATTAGCTAAACATACCACACAACCCAAGCATGTATATGAATAATTTGGACATAGCACCCTACACATGGGTAACCAAGTCCACCTGTCCTAATTTGGATCATGCTTAGGGGTATAAGCAACCTGCATAGTAAAAGTACTTATATTTTTATTATAGCGCCCCTTAAACACAATCCCCTGTAGAAGATGTGATTAGGCTAAGATCGCCCTACCATCCAGTCTACCCACATACACCCTAACTTCTAGTCTAAAATATTACATCACAAAATAAAATCAGCCATCAAACCATGCATCACCCTAACATAGAGCTAGAAATGGTGACTTAGCCTAATGTGTGTGCCATTTAAGGCTTGTGTGGCATGTCTTAGCTAGGCTTTAAGGTTTGAATTTTCTAAGTATGAAGATTCAACTTAGAGGGTGGTTTTAGTTTAAGTGGTTTAGTTGATTTGTCAATTTTTATTTGGTGATTTGATTTAGTTTGAATGAACCTACATTTAGTTACTAAATGTTATAAAGAGAGAAGAACAGAAGAGAATTTCTCTTTCATCCCTACCTTAAGTGATTTCTAAGGTAGATTCATTAGTGATTTCTCTTTAGTGAATGTTTTATTATGTGTTTTAATTAACCCTAAGTTTTAGATTTTCTTTGAATAAACATATTCAATAAGAAAGGCATCTTAGGATTAATTAAGGTGAATTACTAACACATAACACATAACCACTTCTTTTTTTCCACCATGTATACCATGCATATGAATGATCCTAAGCATAGCTATACATGCAATGTAAAACTTTAGCACACTTTGATGATGAATGCTAAGAGATGTTATTTAAGAAAATTTGGATATCCCATGAATGCATGTTTTCATTATGTAGAAAAAGGGGGATTCCTTATCCATCAACAAAATGCACATCCACATATATAAAAGTCATAAGTGAGTACAACGTCATTATTTTTTATACCATGGGTGTAAGGTATAAGACCTACTTGGGGCTACTTAAAGCCTTGCAACCCCAGGATGTCTAGACTAATATAAGACTTTTCTTAAGTACATGTGCATGTACAAAAAGAAATAAATAGATGAAGAATCATGCAAAAGATTTTTTTTGATTTGGTTATGTAATTTACATGTGTAATGCGAAGATCCTTCTTAAGTCATAACATAGAAGTGTATAGGAATGGATTTAAGCAAGTGTTATGTTCTTTTTTTAAATGAACTATGCACTTTGCAAATCCTATCCAAATGCATGTTAAGTTAAGAGAAGAAAATCACATAAAGCACATCTTATATTATAATCAAATGCAATTTATAAGTATTTATAAGTAACATCACTTCATTTATAATCTTTGGTTTATAGGTTTTGAAAATAATTTTTGATTTAACTAGTGATAATAGCCACTCATATTCTTAACTTTAGCCAAAACATGCAATTTTACATAAAGGAAACATTTTATTTGAGTGATATTTCCAAAGAGATGAATGCATGATCTCATATGGAAAATAATATTTATCATGCTTGGAAAGAAATAAAGTGATGTAAGCATATGACTTCATTCACCCTAATTAATTCTTAAGGACAATCCTATAAGATAAGATTATTCAAAGTGAATCAAAGTTCCTTAAAGAGATTCTTATTTTAGTTTTGAATTTGGTTTGACTTAGGAAATGTGAAAAGAGTTTGCTGGTCCTAACTCATTTTCCCTATGTGTGAGTTAATTTAGTTTAATTTTAGAATAATTAGATTGATTTTATGTTTTGTTTAAGTTAAGGTGTAAATTAAATTCATTAATTACCCCTTACCTACACCACTTTAACATAATTAACCTAATAATTATGAGCCAACATATGATATGCAATCACATGAAAATTAAATAAGCAATGCACCTAAGAAAAAAAGAGGTCTAATGCAATTGGCTCATAATTATTGATTAATTAGGCTAAAGGGTTTTCATTAAGTACTTTCATAACCCTCCCACACATGTGAGTTGGATATGATTTCCTTTTAGGTTATTGAACACCGAGAATCTACCCAAGAGATTAATTATCTCCAAATTGATTTCGAAAGTTTGATTAGACTAATTAAGTATATTATTAGTGAATTAATCCTTAATTAAGAAGAAGAAGGGGTTTAGGGAATAACTAGGAAAGATATCCCAAACCCATTCCATAAACCTCATCATTACTTAAATAATGTTTAATTATCTCACCAAGGGATTAAATAACTATTCAAGTGATTAGAATTAATTTCATTTCCTATTTAACTCATTAATAAATCTCAAGAAAATTAAGGGAAGTAGAAGTCATCCCACTAAACATGTTAGAGAAATTTGGAATTAATTAATGAAGTAATTAGGGAGTAATTAAAGAAATTCAATTTTAATTAAACCATAATTTAAAAAGCACTATTCAAAATTCATTGATTTTAATTTTATTGGATTCACCACTGAATTGTCTTTAAAATGAACTTGAGTTTGCATTTTTTTGGATTTTTCTACATTTAATTATGAATTTATGAAGTTTTAGTGATTAATAGGTAATAAAATATCCTAATTAAATAACTAATCCGCCGGTGCCACGGATCGATGCGGCTTTCCACCGCTGATGGGATTGGTTATGTATCACAACACGTGCCACATCAACTGGCAGCGCAATGCGCTTTCCCCTAGGCCTTACGATCAAGGATCGAATAGTTAGGGTTAATCCCATGGTTTTAAAGGTTTTAATCAATGAATCTAGCCAGATTCAATCAGGGTCATCCATCCAAAATATGCGGATGGATTCATCGCCTGGGGAGATGAGAAGGCTATTCATCCTTCATGACTTGATCCAAGCTCACCTAAGCTCAGATTAGGCTTGGATTCAGAGATGTAGAGAAGAACATCCAACGGCTAGATTTTAATGGCAAAGGACCAAGCATTTTTCAAGTTAAGGTTAGTTTTCAGTCATACCTCGCCAGAGGCTATCACCGATGCTTCCAACTAAGAAGGTAGCTTCGTCTAGTGGAGATGAAGCTCTGTTGAAAGTTTCAATCTTCAATTTGAAGTGAGTTTCTCAATTGACCAAGGCTCCTTCCAATATCTTGCAACTTTAATCGAAGTCCCCCTTCCCATGGCTTGGAAGCTTGGGAAATGCTTTGGGTGGGCTCGAATTGCTTCCTTGATGGTGCTTGCAATGTGAATTTAGGTTTGGTGGAGAATTGAGTAAGTTGGAAAATCCCCTCACCTCCCCTATTTCGACTTTAAAGAAAACCAAGAAGGAGAAATTTGGAAAGCTTGGAAATGACCTTGGGAAGCTTATGGATGCTCACCTTTGATCACCCTAGCTCAATCAAAATCAGAGTGTCTAGTTTGAGTTGGAATGAAGGGAAGTATATCTCCCCCTCCTTGGATCGGACTGTCGAGGCTTGCTCTTCCATTTTTGATCAATTGCTTGGATTAAATGGGCTATTTAGGCTGCTAGGGATTCCATGTGCTTCTTTTTTGGTAGAGGGGTGGAGGATAGGAAGTGCACATGTGTTAAATGAGTGTATGGGGGGATCCAAGTGGAGAATTTTTATTGGAGGAGTCAGTTTTCCATGGATTGGGTTTTGGCTGACCCGAACCCATTGGGTCATGTGCACCACCCTCCTTGGTGTCTAAATGGTCCACTAGGAGGATGTAAAGAGTCCATGAGAAGGAATTGATCAAATTCTAAGTGGATTTAGCCATAGGTTACCCTTTGTCCCAATGGTAAAATGGTCATTTAGCTTTGATTTTGATTTAGGCCGATTTGAAATGAATGAAAAGTGGGTTGGGCCAAATTTCAAGTGATTTGGAGTTCATTTGGTTTGGATTGGTTCAATTTGACCTATTTAGGTCAAAATGGGTCAACTTGGGTTAGGTTGACCAATTGGCCAAATTGGGTCAAACCATGGGTAAGGTCATGTTCAAATAATCATTTGGAGTCTATGTGTGTCATTGGTTTGGTTCAATTAAATTTAAACTTGATTTTGGTTCATTTGAGTTCATTTAGATCAAATGGGTAAAGTTGACCAATTTGACCTATTTGACCTAATTGGGTTAGGTCATAGGCTGGTATAGGCTTGGTTGATCATTTGACATGTATTGCAAGCTTTGGTTTCAATCAATTTTGGTTTGTTTGATTTCAAGTTGATTTGACCTCAAGGTCAAGTTGGATCATCAAGGTCTAGTTGGTCAATTGAGGCTTTGGTCAAGTTCAACAATCAATTTAGAATGAATTTGACCCATCAGTTATAATCAATTTGGCTTAGATCAAGATTTGACCCATTTTGACTTTTTAGGTCAAGTTGTGTCAACTTGGGTCAAGTGCCCAATTGGCTAGGCTTGGCTCAATTGATGGCTTGATCATGTTCAATCTTTGATTTTGGATTGTCTTAGATCAATGATTTCAATCAATTTGGCCTATAGTGGATATTGGCTAGTTTGAGTTTCATTTTGGTTAAGTGTTGACTTGGTCAATAGTTAGGTTTGACTTGGTTTGACCCAATTTGAGTGATTAATCATCCTAAGATGATTGTTGCTCACAATCTGAGGTTCAGATGGGCTTAGTTCAATCCAATTTGGGTTGGATTAGAATTTGACTCAAAAAGGTGCTTTAGGTCACTTTTGGTTAAGTGAGCCTAAATGGGTTAATTGACTTGATCAAGGCTTGATTCTAGTTTGGTTGAGCTCACATATGGGCCTATAATTGAAATATAAATCCAATTGCAAGTGATTTGGAGTCAAATGGGTTTTGATTCATTTGACAACTTCAAGTCAAAAAAAAAAGGGTGAACATGAGTTTGACTTGGGTTAGTTTGATTTTGGTTTTGTGATTGAAGTTTGTATTTATATTTGGGCTCATGATTGAAGGATTGATTAGATCATAAGAAAATCTAAGGGTTTGCAGTGATTTGAGTTTGATTTGGCTAAGTTCAAGAATTTGACTTAAAAAGGCATAAGTTGAATTTTGGTTTGATTTGGATTTGAGTTTTGAATTGGTTTTTGTTATTTGGATTTATATTTTATTTATATTTGTGAATATAAATAAGAATATAAATGGTTTATGAGAAAATCATTTGAGTTGGAATTGATTTTTTATTCAAGGTATATGTTGGATTATTGGTTGATTTTGGGTTTAGTTTTGAATCAATTTTGGTCATTTAAATTTATATTTCATTTATATTTGTGAATATAAATGAGAATATAAATGGGCTATTAGAAAAATCTTTTGAGTTGGAATTGATTTGGTTTTGGAATTTGGGCTAAGTCCATAAGGTCAAATGAAAGGGCTTAGGAAAGATTTTTGGGATTTGAATTCAATCATAGGTTTTAATCATTTGATTTGGAATTGATTGATGATTTGATTCTTGGATTTGATTTATGATTTGAGAAAATAAATTGAGTTGTATTTGGTTTAAGATTTGGATTTGATTTGAATTTGGAAATGATTTTAATTTGCAATTGATTTGAATTTGAAATTGATTTGAGTTTGAAATTGATTTGAATTTGGAATTGATTTGAAAGAAGGAAGCAAGGATTTGGTTCAAGCTATTGGGTAGGCAAGTTTTCTTAATACCCCTATGGCATAACCTATTCCTATGGCTAACTCTTCTAAGTCTCTAGGGTTAGGTCAAGTGTTCACCTAATCACTAGAAGTGTCTTAAGACTAAGGAACTCTTAGTGCTAGAGGAGTTCTACGTCTAAGATGGAGAAGTTGAGAGCTCACTCCAAAAGTGAGGTAAACACTAATAAATAAAATAATGGTTTAATGCCTTTGTCATTTATTCACTCATAAATGGGTAATAAAAAAAGAGAAGATAAGGAAAGAAAGTATTCCCTTGCTCTTTATGGCTTCATGTCATGACAAAAAAAGGGGAATAAAGAGAAAGAAAGAAAATGCATGATAACTAAAATAAAATAATAATAATAATAATAATAATAATAATAATAATAATAATAATAATAATAATAATAATAATAATGAAGTGATATGAAATAAAAAAAATGGGGATCATAATGTCATGATCTCTTTCTTTCATGTTTGGCTCATTTAAAAGTATTAAGCTCTCTTTCTCTAAAAAAAATTAAAAGGGCTTATAAAAGCCCAAATTCATAACCGGGCTTATAAAAAAACCATATTCATATATGGGCTCATGAAAGCCCAAATCCATAAAAAGTCCATATGGCCCAAGTTTATGAATGGGCTTACAAAAAAAAATCCTTTCATGAAATCTATAAGCCTCAATTTCTTTCAAAATTTAAAGCCCATCGGGCCTAAGTCCATATGAGAATTCATAATTGAATTAACCATTATATCCCCAAATTCTAATATGCATAAAAGGTTCAGGTGTGGTTATATTTCATATGTGAATTATAACATCCTATCTCTCTTGATTTTTATATGGCATATATTATGGGAAAGATCACAAACATTCAACCTTATGTGTGAACATTTGAACAAAACAAGCCTACATATGCTTTATGACATAACGTCTTATCATTTAAATTCATACTTGATCTATGATAATTCTCAAAATCTTAAGGGAATTTTAGATAGAAATGATACTACACTTGATGCTTAGCAAGTGTTTAAACAAATCAAAAGTATGTTTTACAAGAATAGATACACTTGATTCATGATCCCTTCTAGGTATTAAAACCAAGATATGATACATAAAACATGACATATATACTTCAACTTAGACATCTAAATGTCTATACAACATTTTAAAGAATAGATACTTATATGTACATTGAAGTGTTCACTGGGTCAGACACTTAAGGAAATATGCAAGTCATATGCAAAGATGAAAGAACATATATCTACATCCCGGATTGGTCCTAGGACTGGGTCTGGGTTAACAAAACCCAAAAATCCATATCAAAACTTATGCTTGTAATTTGACACATATGTCATGCCAAACATAATTATTCAACTTAGACATCTAAATGTCCATACAGTATTTTAAAGAATAGATACTTGTATGTATGTTGAAGTGTTCACTAAATCAAACACTTAGGGAAATATGCAAGTCATATGCAAAGATGAAAGAACAAATATCTACATCCCAGATTGGTCCTAGGACCAGGCTTGGGTTAACAAAACCCAAAAATTCATATCAGAACTTATGCTTGTAATTTGACACATATGTCTTGCCAAACATAATTACTTCAACTTTGATATCTAAATGTCCATACAATATTTTAAAGAATAGATACTTATATGTATGTTGAAGTGTTCACTAAGTCAGACACTTAGGAAAATATGCAAGTCATATGCAAAGATGAAAAAATAGATATCTACATCCCAATTTGGTCTTAGAACTAGGCCCGAGTTAACAAAACCTAAAAATCCATATCAAAATATGTACTTATAATATGACAAGTATGTCATATCAAACATAATTACTTCAACTTAAACATCTAAATGTCCATACAATATTTTAAGAAGAACAGATACTTATATGTATGTTGAAGTATTCATTAGATCAAGCATTTAAAAAGATATGCAAGGCATATGCAAAATGAAAAAAATATATATCTACACCCTAGTTTGGTCTTAGGACTAGATCTAGGTTAACAAAACTTAAAAATCTAATATTGTTATTATAAGAATTTTAATTTAATAAAATCTGAGAAGCTAATTCTGTCATATAATTATAAAATATGGATCTATTGAAATAGCTCCTCAAGTTCAAACTCTTAAGAGAAAAAGTCCCAAACCCGATCCTCTATGCTCAAGCTAGAGTTGACAAGGTTTGAAGGACTATAATTCTTGAGGCAATGAATTTCGATCCTCTATAGAAAAATAGAAAGAGTTGACAAAGTCTATCAACCAATAATAGTCATATGATCGAGAAAGGCAGTCATTATGAAAGTTCTAATAATGAATCATTACAGGTTTAAATTTAAATTAGTTATAAAATGATCAAAATTCAAATAATAAAATAATAATAAAATATAAATTAAATGAAATTAATTATTTAACTTTAAACTTAAAATCATCCTCCCCTCTGCAATAATTTGTCAAGGGTGATAATTAAGAAGACTTTTGGTCACAAAGAGCCAATGTCAAATCAAATGCATAACTATTTTTACACTCAAATAATCTTAAGCATGTAAGGACATGGCCCGTGTCCTTTGTCTATGTCATTTTGCCACAAAATGGCACCACATAAATAGAAGTTATGACTAAATTACCATCACATCCATAGCATGTATGTTCCTCAATGACTTTGCACTATGAGTTGTGAATTATAGAATTCATTTGGGTGGGAAAAAATCTCATTGTTAGCTAAGGTTGACTTGCATTTGTCCCTTTAGACAAACTCCACCCCAAGTCTACAAAGACACCTTGGACGACGTAACCCATGTAATGCTGACAAGGATCCTTTGGTCTAGTTGGGTTGACTACCTCCTCTGACTAAGCGAACTAGGGACCGTGACATCCCGGGATGACGGAACCATAGGATATAGATCGGGTGCTCATCGTTCTCCAAAAAAAAGTTTTAAATTAAAAAAATAAATTTCATAGATCTTAAACTCCACTTATTGTTATTATATGCTCGTTATTTAGTGACTCATCAACTAGCCTTAATCGAAAGTGCTCTCTCAGTATTGAGAGGGGTAATAAACTAAAGGTGCTTGCACATATAGAAAACCTAGAACCAGATCTAAAGTCCTCACAAAATGAGGGCAAAATCTCTGGGTAGTGTCTTATCTACTATTCATTTGCCTTCTGAAAATTACATCGACACTTAAAACACTCTTTTCATCGAAGAGGCCGATGGTGAATTTTTGGATCCCATAGATTTCTGGTGACTCCACTAAGGACAAGTTTCTCTTTCCATCTTTGGCTAGCTGAATCAAAGTTATAATGGCAATGGAGTATAAAAAAAAGAACTAACAAATGAAAATGAAATTGAAAATGAGAAGTTGAAAGAGAAAAATTAAAAGCTTTCTAGAGAGAGTCTTAAGTTATTTGAAATTTTATTTACTGTTCACGCTTTAGTATATTTTGTCTTATTGTATCCATATTTTTGGAAGAAAGGGGATAATGTAGCTATTTTCAATTGCTAATCTTTACCTTTAAATCTCTAGAATGGCTCTACAGAACACTCCCATCACTGTTACTCTCGAAGATGGTGCCAACATTCACTTGGCCAATGCCATCATCAATGCTGGAAGCACCGGGGATACCATCCAGTTTGGTAGCATTGACTTCCCAACTATTATGGCCCAAGGTCACACTATCAAGACTCAATATGCTAAATCCCATGCACGTTCTGCACGCCATCTGCATCAATATTTTAAGAGGCCTGCTGAAGCTACTACTCCTATTGCTACTTGGGTGCCTCAGAAGAAACCTTTTATCTTTGAGAGGCTTGGTTGCTTAGAGACCCACATCATGAAGAGGGTTGTTACTGGGAGGATTGTCTCATTAGTTCCTCAAAATAATACAACCCTTCTAGCTGAACCCTCTGCCCCGGGGAGGCACGATGCTATAGCTTCTTCAACTAGAAGCAAGCTCAACTAGTCGTAAAGAAGAAAGAGAAGTCTTGATCTACATGCTCAATAATTATTGCTTGTGCAGCCAACTACATGACCAACTATGGAACAAGCAATGACTATTCCAACCTACAATAAGTTTGACAATCTTATGTGGGTAAAACAGAATAGCTCTACTGATCAAATTAAGCAGTCCTTCTAGACTCGACAGCGTCAGGCTCCAGCTCCTCCAATAAGGAAACCTGAAACTATATCTACAAGAGTGCATCGGGTCCTCCAAGTTGCTAAGGAGAGAGGAATAATGAAAAGAAAATATCAGGGTCCTGTTATCAAGGATGCTAGAACTGCTCCTCCTAGGAGACCTCATCCCATAATCCCAGTAAGATGCTAACCAATTCATGTCCCGCACAGTGAGCATCGGGGAGTGCCACTTGGACCATGTGTCCAGGAATCTGTCGTTGAAAGGTCCCAGTAGAAAGGCAAGCAGATATGGTGGCTTAGGCCTCAAAAAGAGATTTTCTTAGATAAAAGACACAGCATGACATCTGGTTTGCACTCCCATAGATCTACCTCAACTCAAAGTTATCAATGATGGGAGCCTAAAAAGAAGGCCCCAGATGATAAAGTTTCTGATGGTCGACACTTTGGAAAATCCTCTAGGGGATCCCATCGCCAATCAACCCCATCTCGGCGAGAGGAGGTTATCTTCAATTGAAGCCCTCCAATCGAAAAAGTCTCAATTCCAAACTTGGAATTGAAAGTCCATTGGAGACGTCGATCAGAGATCCATGTCCAAAAGGATGAAGAGGAAGAAGAGGATTCAATGGGTGTCAAAATAGTGTACATGGTACAACAAGTCAGCGAGCCATCTGGTGTGCGCTAATACCAACATAGGTGACGTACATCAGCATCTCCCCCTCAACCTAGAGAACAACATAATATTCAAATAGAGGAAGCATCCTCTGATTCTTCAAGAGAGGAACAACAACAACAAGAAGAAGGAGAAAGGACAGAAAATCCCACCTTAACAGACACAACCACTTTAGAAGAAGCGCAAAGGCAAATTCAGTGCCAAATGAATGCTAAGGATAAAGAAATCGCTCTGTTTAATAAAAAATGAGCAAAATGATGATGCAGATGACTCTGATGATGCAGTTAATGCAAAGAAATATTACGACAGGTCCAACACCTGTCCCTCCAAATAATCATCAAGCCTCTAGTAGTGCCCATGACAATCCTCCAATAAACCTAATCTCACATGCTTCGAGAGTGCAAATTGAGCCCAAAGTGAGGGTTGAAGTGAACGAGTCAGCTCAGCAACCTGCTTCTCAAAATGTATAAAGCACATCTAAAGCTATGATAGCTTCTCAACTTGATACTATTTTGAATGAGAAGATCAAAGCTATTATAGCTATGGAGCAGGCAAAAAAATTAGTGAGCAAGGGTCGTTCATATCCTATGGAGTACAACCAAGTTTCATATCCAAAGGGATACTCAATGCCAAAGTTCAATATATTTGATGGAAATGGTAACCCTAAATAGCATCTAGCCCAGTTCAAAGCATCCTATGGTAACACCGGGGGTAATATGCATTATTGTTCGGCCAATTTATTAACAGTTTGACTTCTACTGCTTTTGAACGGTATGCTAAGTTGCTAAATGACTCAATCAATACTTTTGTTGAACTTGAAATCATGTTTGTCAAAAGGTTTACTAGTGTAGTTAAGAAGATAACTATTACTGATCTCGTCCTTGAGGAAAGAAAGAAAGATGAGTTAGGTATATTACCTTGGCTATGAGCATGAAATATGAACAACAGTTAGAAGAAGGGCATGTAATTCAATTACTTTTGGGCAACATTGATGACAAGATGATGTCTTATCTTTGCATGGCTTCAATTACCACATTTCAAGAGCTATTTGATAGGATGGCTAAATTTGAGAAATTAAATTTATCATGCTTTGATAGCTATCAGGATATCCAAAAGAGGAAAACCTCCAAATCCAAAGAAGGGTGAAACACATTTCACCTCTTTCAAAAAAGATACAAGCAAGCGGATAGTCTATAACGTAGACAGAGAAAGGCTACATGCTTGCCGAGAAGGACCAAAGTAGTCATTCAATCTTGCTCCACAACCCAAGCTCATACCTGGGGGTAATAATGTGCCTCAAGGTCACTTTAGTGATGGAGAATGACCAAAGAAAACAAAAGGAGTGAATGACGCAATGGCCCCAACCCTAAAAAAAAAGTTGAACAAAGAGTATTCTTTTAAGAGGGAAAGTGTGACTAAACTATTCAAACATAAACTCAAAGCAGGTCTCCAGCTACCAGAGTGTAAAAGACCTGAAGAAGCTGGACAAGCCGATAATCCTAACTATTGCCCATACCATCAGGTGCTCAACCATCCCATTGAAGATTGCCTCATATTCAAAGATTGGCTAAAGCAAAAATATAGAAATAGAGAATTCACACTATTGGACAATCTATTGGTACGTTCAAAGAAAGAATCTACAAAGGTAATCACCTCCTCTCCAGTGCCATCAAGCAAAGATAAAAGCAAGGAGAAATTGGTTGGTGATGAAGAGTGGGAAGTTGCAGTTTCTAAAAAGACTGCAAAGATGTTGAAGCGATTGGAGGGTGTTCCAGGTATTAAGTGGAAGTCACCACTTAAGCCCGTACTTGAGTTGAAAGAAAACCCAAGTCATAGAAAGGCTACTTCATCTCATGAAAGACAACCTAGCTAAGTACCACAAGAGAAGGCCAAAAAGTCTGCCAAGCAAAAGAATAAATTAAAGAAAAAGAAAAAGACTGTAACGCAAAATATCATCAACAACATGGATGATTACATACTAATGCAAAAGATCACCAACAATATCGATGATTACATGCAGCCAGCAAGATGACCCATCACACTTGCTGATTTTATTACCAAGCTTTAGATCAGTGAAGAAGCAGGGGAAGAAGATGAAGAACTTCCAATTAAATCTTGCTTGGGGGTACATGAAGCTGATAATAACTTAGAGGAACTATGTTTCCCAAATAAAGATGAATCAGAGCCCGCCATGTCAGCAGACATGAAGAATGTAAAATTGGGTAGTGATTCTGAATCTTCTAGCCCATCAATAGATGAAGCAGAAATAGATGCTGAAGTAACCAATTCATCTGAAGATTCATATTCAAAAAAAGTAACTCGATTGCATTTGAGAAGTGGTCGAGTTCTTTCATCTCAACAGAGGAATGAGCTAATAAATAAAGAAAAAGGAAAAGAAATTGAAATCAATGAAAAATTAATCCCTCAGGATTCAAACAAGAAGCCTTCACCAAATAAAGGGATCGACTACAACATTCTATCCCACTTAAGAAAAATGTTAGCACAGCTTAGCGTGTATAAAGCACATCTAATGTCAGAAGAACTTTGTAATACTCTAATTGAAGCTCTTAAAGAGCGAAAGAAGTTTGAGGCATATTTCACTAAGTGTTGTCTAATGGAGACCTTGCACGTTCAAGATCCTCCAGCCATCACATTTTTAGAAGATGATATTATTCTTGGAACTACAGAGCACAATCGCCCTCTTTACAGTTGAAAGTGATAAAGTTATAATACCACGAATCTTAATTGATCATGATTCCTCTGTGAATCTTATGAACCTGAAGACCCTTAGGTGGTTATTTCTAGATGCACAACATCTAGGATGAGATAAAGTCTTAGTCTATGGTTTCAATGAGGTGGGATAGAAAACTATTGGATTATTTTTCTTCCCTCTTAGATTCAAAGACCTCTACACATAAGCTAAATTTCATGTGGTCGATGCAGATCCTTCATTCAGAGCTCTTCTGGGCGACCATGGCTTCATGAGTACGACATTATCCCATCTACACTGCATCAATGTATGAAATATATAGAAAATGAGCAAGAATGCAAAATTATGGGTGATATGCAACCCTTTGCGGTGCATGAAAAGAAAATATATCAAGATGCTAGTTACTATCTTCCAAAAGAATCAAAACTAATTGAACAACTAACAAATATTGCATCTACTTTAAAACCCATAAAAGGACAAGTTAAAAAGAAGGATGAAATTAAAATAAATAAAGGAAAAGAAATTATTTCAAATAACTATAAGGATATAAAGCACAAGTCTAAAATAAGTAGCAGTGTCCCTCATTTAGGTAGTGATACTAAAAAAGAAGAGGAATGTGTTTCTTTCAAATCCAAAGGTCCATGTGAATCTTCAAGTAAAGCATTGATTGAAGAGGATTATTTTGACTCTGATTATGAGTTTGAATATGCTTTTGAAGGTAAGGTAAGGTGCACCTACTTCAGAATAATAATAGACCCATTGGAAGGATAGACTAAGCTCGTAATCACTCCTGTTCCTCCTCAACATTTCAAAGGAATCTCTCCTCAAGAAACTCACAAAGCTGAGGAACTAGTGACCTTCTATGTTCCTCCCCTCCCTGAAAAACATGGGCCAGGAAGTCTATTTTATAGGTCTGAAGGATGTCAAAGAGAAGATCCTGTTTGGGTAATGCAGTTATCAGAAGAAGTGGAAGCTATACCCATAGGGATGCCAAAGTATTATCCTCCAAAAATGTAGGGCTTAATGCGTAGGTATGGTATCCATGCCGAAGCAAGCAAGAAAATAACCAAACTCATTGAGATGATGTGGTACTCAAAAGGCTCTCAAACCATTGGTAGTAGAAACAAGCACACTACCGAAGGCCTTGGGTTCATCCAAGACAATGGTCTACAAGAATACACCTGTTACGCTATAATAGGAATAGAAGTTGAGAGTGATAATAAAAATGAGAATGACATTTTGGAAGTCAATCTTGCAAATAATGAAGAAGTTGAAACCAGGCCAGCACCTGAAGAGCTTCAAGATGGTGGGCAAGCAGCTACTATGGATGAACTCAAAGAAATTAATCTGGGAAGTGAGGAAGAGCCTCGCCCAATGTTTATTAGTATCCAACTTCCTGAAGATAAAGTGGAAGAATTAAAAGTGCTACTCTATGAATTCAGGGGCTGTTTTGCTTGGACATATGTCGAGATGCTAGGCTTATCCCCTAATATAGTAGTTTACAGACTACCAATCAATCCAAATGTAGTAGCAGTCAAGCAAGATGCACGGTGAATGAGACTAGAGATTGAAGAGCAGGTGGTGGAAAAAATCAAGAAGCTCATTGAAGCCAGTTTCATTCAGGAAAAAAAGTATGCTGACTGGATAGCTAATATCATCCCCGTGAAAAAGAATAATGGTCAGATTCGTATATGTATCGACTTCACTTAAACTAAGCAAGTCCAAAGGATGACTTTTTACTCCCTGTAATAGAACTATTAGTAGATAATACTTCAAACCATGACATGTTCTCATTTATGGACGGATCGTCAGGTTACAACCAGATTAAAATGACTCATGAAGATGAGAAACACACCTCATTTAGGATGCCAATTGGCATATATTATTACATAATCATGCCCTTC
Source organism: Cymbidium sinense (assembly GCA_021442155.1). Classification (NCBI taxonomy): domain Eukaryota; kingdom Viridiplantae; phylum Streptophyta; class Magnoliopsida; order Asparagales; family Orchidaceae; genus Cymbidium; species Cymbidium sinense. Next base: position 148,065,234 of record CM038218.1, on the reverse strand, counting down.
AGCTTGAAGAATGCTGGAGCTACATACCAAAGGGCTATGACATGCATCTTTGATGACCTAATTCGTTAAAAAGCAGAGTGCTACATTGATGACCTCATTGTCAAGAGTATAAATCGCAAAGATCATCTTAATGACTAAAGGATCATTTTTTAAAGAATAAAAAAAATACAATCTCAAGATGAATCCTCTCAAGTGTGCTTTTGGAGTCTCCTCGAGGAAGTTCCTTGGATATGTTGTGCGTTGTAGAGGAATTGAAATCGATCCTAATAAAATCAAAGCAATTGTTGAAATACCTTCTCCAAGGAGCCTTTTCCAACTCCGTTCTATACAGGGACATCTCACATTCATTAGAAGATTTATATCAAATATGTCAGGCAGATGTCAACCCTTTATAAAATTAATGAAGAAGGACACTCCTTTCAAATGGGACAGAGAATGCCAAGAGGCTTTCGACAGCATCAAGAAATATCTATTGAATGAGTTCTCAACTCCTTCATCTTAAACATAGGACTCCTCTTAGACATTAAGATATCCTTTGTCATAAGACACATCTAGTGATTAGGTGGACACTCAACCTAGCCCTAGAGACTTGGAAGAGTCAGCCATAGAAATAGATCATGCCTTAGGAGTGTTAGGAAAATTTACGTTTCCTATAGCTTGAACCACATTCCTCACTTCCATCCTTCAAGTCAAACTCCAAATCAAATCAACATCAAACCTAAATCAATTCTAGTCTCATGGATTTTCTCCAAACTCAAATTAATGCCACGTGATTGAAATCCAAAATTCAAATTCCAAATTCCAAAAATTTCCTAAGTCCTTAATTCCCTCTTAAGGACTTAGCCTAAATCATCTTCAAATCAACTCAAACTCATAAAATTTTCTCACAACTCATTTATATTCTCATTTATATTCACATATATAATTGAAATATAAATTCAAATCAATTAAACTAAATCCAAAATTCCAAATTCCAAATTCAAAATCCTTCTTAAGTCCTTTAATCCCCTCTTAAGGACTTAGCCTAAATCATCTTTAAATCAATTCAAATTCAAGAATTTTCCCATGTCTCATTTATATTCTCATTTATATTCACATATATAAATTAAATATAAAATCAAATCAATCAAATCAAATTCCAAGTTGAAATTCCAAATTCCAAATATTTTCTAAGTCCTTAATTCCCTCTTAAGGACTCAGCCTAAATCATCTTCAAATCAACTCAAACTCATAAAATTTTCTACAACTCATTTATATTCACATATATAAACAAAATATACATTTAAATCAATCAAACTAAATCTAAAATTCAATTCCAAGTTCAAAATCTTTCTTAAGTCCTTTAATCCCCTCTTAAGGACTTAGCCTAAATCATCTTTAAATCAATTCAAATTCATGAAGTTTTCCCATAATTCATTTATATTCACATATATAAATAAAATATGAATTCAAATCAATCAAACTAAATCCAAAAGTCAAATCCAAATTCACAAATCTTTCCTAAGTCACTTTGATTTTCTCTTAAGGACTTACCCTAGATCATGTTCAAATCACTTCAAACTCATGAGATTTTCTCATAACCCATTTATATTCTCATATATATTCACATATATAAATTAAATATAAATTCAAACAACCAAAGCCAACCCCAAAAATCAAACCCAAATTCATTCAAAATCCAACCTAAGCCTTTCAAGTCAAATTCTTGAACTTAACCAAATCAATTTCAAATCAAGCCAAACCCTTGATTTTCCTTCATGATCCAATATATCCTACAATCACGAATCCAAATATAAATACAAAATTCAGTCACATAACCAAAACTCAATTCAAAAATCAAGCCAAAATGCATTTCATGTTCACCCTCTAAACAAGAAATTGTCAAATGAGTCAAAAACCCATTTGACTTCAAACCTCTTGCAAATGGATTTATATTTTAATCAGAAGTCCATTTGTGAGTTCAATCAAACTCAAATCAAGCTTTGACTAAGCCATTTGACCCATTTAGGCTCACTTGACCCAAAATGACCTAAACTATCCTTATGAGCCAAATTCAATCCTAACCAAATTGGATTGAACTAAGCCCATCTTTGCCTCTTATCATGATTAACAATCATCATGAGATGATCAATCACTCAAATTGGGTCAAACCAAGTCAAACTTAAGGGTTGACCAAGTCAACACTTAGCCAACATGAAACCCAACATAGCCAAGATCCACCATATGCCAAATTGATTGGAACCAATGATCTAAGTTCATTCATGATTAAAGTTTGATCTTAGCTAACATTTGAGCCTAACCTAGCCCAATTGGCCACTTGACCCATGTTGACTCAACTTGACCTAAAAAGTCAAAATGTGTCAAAACTTGATCTAAGCCAAATTAATTGAAACCAATGGGTCAAGTTCATTCCAAAATGATTGTTGAACTTGACCAAAGCCCCAATTGGCTTACTAGACCCAACCTAGCCCAATTGACCTTGAACCTAACTTGACCTAAAGGGTCATATTGAGCCAAATTCAAACTTAATCAAAATTGATTGGAAACATAGATACCAATCCCTTTCATATGACTAACCAACCCTAAACCTAGCCATGACCAAACTCAAATAGGTCAAATGGGTCAAATTGGTCAAATTGACCCGTTTGACCTAAACGAAATCAAATGAACCAAATTCAAACCTACACTAAATTGAATCAAACCAAAGTCACCAAAACATTTCAAATGGGAATATGAACTTGGCCCAACCCTTGGTTTGATCTAATTTAACCATTTGGTCAACTTAACTCAAGTTGACCCATTTTGACCTAAATGGGTCAACATGAGCCAAATCACATCAAACCAACTCTAAATTCAATAAAACTTAGCCAAAATTATTTTCTCATCATATCAGACATGCCCAATATAAAACCAAGGTCAAATGACCATTTTACCTCTAGGTCATAGGGTAAATTTTGGCCAATTCTACTTGGAATTTGGTCAAATCCTCTCATAACCACTTAGAACTCTCTTAGTGGATCAAGTGAACACTATGGAGTGTGGTGCACCCAACTCAATGGGTTTTTGTCAGCCCAACTTAGCCCAATGGCCAAACTGACCACTCCCATTGAAATGGCCACATGGAAAAACTCCTTCTACTCAATTTAAGCACATGGCCACCTCACCCACTCCTTCTCTGGTCAAAACTAAACCACATGCAATTCAAAATAGCCTAACCAACTCATTGCATGAGGTGTATTGGATCAAAATGGCAAGGAGATTTATGAGGATGCGACCTACAATCTTCCTCAAAATACCCTTTCTCATGAACTTGGATAAAACTCAAATTCAAAAGAAAAAGAAAATGAAGAAAAAGAGAAGGAAAAAGAAAAAGTAAAGAAGAATGAAAATCCAAGTGAACAAGAAAGGAAAATTAAAGAAAAAGTAGATCTGTGGGTGGGATGACTTAACCTCTACCAGGATGACTTAACCTCTACCCACAGTTCATTCCATCATATAGACATGTGGGTGGGATGACTTAACCTCTACCAGGCAGAGGCAGAGGTAGAAATAGAGGCAGTTCCAGAGGTGGAATACCCCTTGGTTGGCCATCAGCCAACAGAGGTCATGTTTCACTTCATAGGATACCCCAACTATTCACATAGACTTAGAATTTAGCTCAGAGGATGAGTCTAATGTGATTAGTATACCAGCCAACCCCTCTCAACGGGTTCCATTGGACATGACTTTCGATCCAGACGGCGATGAAGATTGGGCCTCTAAACAAAGAAAAGTATTTGAATTAGGTTTTTGTGAGACTATTAGGCAGCAGCTGGGAACCTTATCTCTAACCTCACTTTCATCTCAAAAAGTTAAAGGTTTAGTAGTTAAGGAAGCCTCTAAGTCTTCTAGTGATATGAAGCAGAAGAGATTATTTTTGGGATCATCATCTTGAAGTCCTGAAGATGATATAGAAGTTGAGGAGGATACATTTAAAGAATTAATGGAATTACCATTTGACTTTTACTTGCCTTGTGTTCAAAATCTTGTACAGAAAGGTTTGGTTCCTCACATATGGTCCAGACACAAGTCAGAGTACTTTGAAAAGCTATGGAACAATATAGAAATGGAAGCACAATCAAGAGCAGGACTAGGATTTGGTACAGTGGGTCTAATCGATGATGATGAGTACTGCATAATTATTACCAATCATTTGGAGTCTGATAGGTTCTTTTCACACAACACTAACTCTTATGAGGATGTGTGTTTAGAAATCTCAGATGATCTAGATGACCTCTAAATCAATGATGCACCTCCATAATTTGAAGAGGAGATCCATTCAACAATAGACAAACTTAAAGAAATCAACCTCGGGACAGAAGAAACTCCATGTCTGACATACATTAGTTCGTTGATGAATAAAAAAGAAACCAATGACTTAATTAGGCTATTGACTGAGTTTAAGGACTACTTTGTATGTAGTTATGAAAAGATGCTTAGATTATCTTCTGACGTAGTAGTCCACAAGCTAGCAATAGATCCTAACATTAATCCTATCAAGCAAGCTCCAAGACGCATGCGAATAGAAATTGAACAACAGGTCATTTCTAAAGTCAAGAAATTGATTGATGCTAGTTTCATCAGGGATGAAAAATATTCTACCTGGTTAGCTAATGTCGTACCAGTTAAGAAGAAGAATGACCAAATTCATATATGCATTGATTTCAGGGACTTAAATAAGGCATGTCCTAAGGATGAGTTTTCTCTTCCTATACCAGAATTAATGGTGGACATCACCTCATCTCATGCAATTTTCTGTTTCATGGATGGGTCATCTAGCTATAATCAAATCAAGATGTCTTCTGAAGATAAAAGAAACACTACTTTCTGAACCTCGATCAGAATCTTCTATTATAGGGTCATTCCTTTTGGCCTTAAAAATGCTGGTGTTACATACCAATGGGCCATGACTCAGATCTTCAATGAACTCATCCATCATTAGGTCGAGTGTTATGTTGATGATCTAGTAGTCAAGAGCAAAGAAAATGAAGACCATCTCTTTGACTTGAAGTAATTTTTGAATGGTTAAGATAATATAACCTCAAAATGAATCCCTTAAAGTGTACATTCGGAGTAGCTTCATGGAAATTCCTTGGGTTTTTTGTTTGACATCAGGGAATAGAAATATATCTAGAAAAGATTAAAGTTATCTTAGAAATGCCACCTCCTAAGAGTTTAACTCAACTCAGATCCTTCCAAGGATGGTTGGCATATCTAAGACTTTATTTCCAACCTATCAGGGAGATGCAAGCCATTCTCAGCACTTATCAAAAAGGATGCCAAGTTCAAGTGGGATGACAAATGTCAGCATACCTTTGAAGACAACAAGTAATATTTTGTTGAAGCTGCCAGTTCTACCAGCCCCTATTTCGAGTAGGCCACTCATCCTCTATACTACTACATTAGATGACTCTCTCAGTGCTTTGTTGGCCCAAGCCAATGATGAAGGGAAGGAGAACGCTCTCTAATACCTCATCTGTCATATGATTCCTGCTGAAGCAAACTATCCACTTATTGAGAAATATTGCCTAGCTTTGATCTTTGCCTTTTAAAAGCTATGACACTACATATTTTCTTATAAGGTGAACTTGATCTCCAAAACCAATCCACTATAGTATCTCATGACATGACCAACGCTATCCAGATGTTTAGCATGATGGTCCATGATTCTCTCATAGTTTGATATCACATTCGTACCCCTACGTGTGGTAAAAGGACAAACACTAGTGGATTTTTCAGTAGCACACCCACTTCCTACTGATTCTCTGCTTAGTGACGATCTCCCTGATGAACAAATCATGAACTTAGGGGAGGTTGATAACCACCAATGGGAGATGTATTTTGATGGTGCAATTTCTTTTCATAAAGGGGAAGCACCATGATCTACTCTTCCAGGAAAGACAGGGGTAGGAATAGTTCTTCTAGCTCTAGACCGTGATGTGATGAGACTCATACTACCTTTCCAACCCCTGCACCAACAATGAAGCTAAGTATGAGGCTTTGATTCCTAGTTTGGAGTTAGCCATCTCTACCAGTGTCAACAGCATCAACATCTTTGGGGATTCTTAATTGGTCATCAATCAGATTATCGGGTCCTACAATGTTCTCAAACCTAAGCTTCATCATTACCACGAGTATACCGTGAAGCTGTTGGCTCAGATTCTCGAAGTCACCATTTATAAGGTTCCTCGAGTAGAGAACAGTGATGCTTTTAACTTGCGAATTGCCATGTCCGGAGGATGAGTCCATTTCAATAAGGGTCTGAAATAGATGAGTCTTATTCCTTATTGATGATGAACTCATCAAGAGACTTTCTTTTGAAGGGGAGGTTGTCATTGCCAAAATGGACAAGGAGTTGGATTGGAGGCAACCGTTCATATACTATTTGAACACTAGAAAACTACCTTAAGAAAAGGCATAAGCCCCTCAAGTGAAACAGAGAGCTCTCTCCTATGCTCTCATTGATGGCACCCTGTACCGACGGTCCTTTAATCAAATGTTATTACGTTGTTTAGACAAACACGAAGCCTGTGGTATTATAACTGAGTTACATTCAGGTCTATGCGAAGCACATCAATCTGGTATGAAGATGAAGATGAAGATCAAGAGACTAGGATATTACTGTCTTTCGATGGTTACAGGATGCATGGATGTAGCTAGGAGATGCCATCAATGTCAGGTATACGGCATGGTCCTCCACCAACCACCCAACATTCTACATCTTACATTAGCCTCATGGTGATTTGAGTGTTGGGGTACCAACATTGTGGGTCCAATCGATCCTCCTTCTTCTAAGGGGCATCGGTTCATCTTAGCTTCCATCGACTACTTTTCTAAGTGGGCAGAGGCAATCCCACTCAGAGAGGTCACAACTCAGCATGTGCTCCAATTTTTTAGGAACATATCATATATAGGTTCAAGGTGCCTCAACGAATTATATCTAATAATGGTACTACATTCAAAAGCATAAAGATCAACAACTTTGTCAAAAGACATGGTATAGATTGGAGATACTCGACCATCTACTATCCCAGAGAAAATGGCTTAGTGAAAGAATTCAAAAAAACTCTCATCCAAATACTAAAGAAGACTCTTGATGACAACAAATGGTAATGCAATGAGCAGTTGGTTGAAGCCTTATGGGCCTACCGCACCACATATCGAACTCCAATTGAATCTACCCCATTCTCCTTAGTGTATGGGTCTGAAGTCATTCTACCTTTAGAAGTTCAACTCCCATCACTAAGGATAGCATTAGGTAGCAAGATCACTACTGAGCATAATGCAAAGTTGTAGTTAGAAGAGCTCAAGGTTTGGAGGAGAGTCACCTGGGCATGCGGAACCTCGAGTTATACAAGGCCAAAATGATTCGAGCTCACAACAAGCTGATCCACCCTAGGTCTTTCTGAGTAGGAGACCAATTGTTGCCCATTGAAAGATGGGAGACAAGTTTGAACCCACTTGGGAAGGCCCCTATGTCATAGAGAAGGCCTACCAAGGAGGATCTTATCATTGATTATAAAGGGGAACACCTGATGCTTCCAATTAATGGGCTTTATTTGAGGAAATAATACCAATAAAAAAAATCATGTTTGAAAATAATTCTATCAAAAAGAAGAAAATTTTGATTCCATTTCATCAAAATCTTCTCTTCTTTTGAAGCGTTGTTTGCTTGTCTTACGAATCTGCCACGACGTATTTAGGTTAGGTGTAAGAGCCCCCAAGTGGTATCCTATCCCTCTTTCACAACACAAACGCAATTGCCTAGGGCTATTAGAATAAGTGTGAGAGAACCCAAGAGGCATCCTATTTCGATTAACACAACTAAGCTAGGTGTAAGAGAACCCAAGCAGAATCTTTTCTTAGTGGGAATTCCCAGTTTCCATCCGTGGCACCATTCCATCAAAATCCCCAAGCATGTTTAAGGTAGGTGTAAGAGTCCCCCAATGACATCCTATTCCCTTTTATCACATGCCCAAAAATAAATACAAATCTTTTATCTCGAGCTGCTTTGATGTGGGAGTAAGCCCCTTGTGGCACTCACTCATTAGCTCTAGGTCGGGTCTACATCCTGCCTTGCTTGTATGTCACCCTAGTGGTCACTTGTTTGGTGGATGTGAGTCCCTACGCTTTCTTCCTAACTTGACCATTACAAACCAATGAGCACCTTGTTAGTATGGTAGACTTCACTGCCCAGCCAATAAGCTATCTCATGTTGATTTTATTTAAGAAGATATGAGTCCCTGTGTTTTCTTCTTGAATTAATCGTCATGATCTAACTAGGTCGAGTATATTTGAGATTTAAGAAAAGTCCCCCAGAGGCTCCTTTCCTCTTGGCTACATTTGAGTTGATATAAGTCCCCCAATGGCATTCACTCTCTATAGTCTAGGTCGGAGCTTTATCAGCAGACTATCCCCAAATATTGCTATAGAAGGATGTGAGTCCCTGAGCTTTCTTCCTAGAATGATTATTGCAAATTGACAAGCACCTTAGGTTGGTTGATGACTCACCCGGTGGATACTCATGGTAGGCGTGAGTCCCCAGAGCTTTCTCCTTGAGTTGGACCCAATATATAGGATATATAGCCATGTCATCTTCTCCGGGTTTTGGATTAAGCCCTTAGCTCATCCTCTGAGGCACTCTATTTGGATCACATCCTTTATGACCCCATTTAGACACTACCTGGGTTACAATTGGATTCAACAGTCCCCTTTTCCTAGTAGCCACCCCTGTGGTTGGAGAATTTATTCAGCGGTTGTGCAAATTCTACTATGGTTGAGTAAATCTGAGATAGGTCTAGGTTGATATAAGCTCCTTCTCAATTTGATCCCTTGCAAACTAATAGAACAAACTAAACAAAATAAACAAATTTAATTCTCTTGTGGATTAAGAATTCAAGCCCCCAAAGGGCCCCCTTTTCCCAAGCAGACATCTTATCTTTAGGGCAGTGTCAGCAGAACTCCCTATAGGAATTGCCTGACTACTTGAGTTGAGATAAATTCTCGGGTCGATACTCGCTCCATAGTCACCCTCATGTTGAGTTCAATCTATTTTATTACAAGCAGGTTACCCCGACAATCATTCCACTTTGGAAGATGTAAGACTATGATGAATTTATTCTATGATTATCAAACGGCGGCGACAGGTGGGTTTGATTTGTTGCCCAAAAAGCGATCACCATGTCTTTATAATAGAAGTTGTGAGTCCCCGAGCTTTCTTCCCTTCAATTGATCATTACAAATTAAAAGGCACTCCTTTGGTCAAATATTCTCCCATCGTGAAGCTACTCCCTTTGGTTAGTAAATGCGAGATAGGTCTAGGATATAAGCTCCTTCTTGTGATCCAAACCAATGGAATCCATCAAAATAAATCTGAAAATGAAATTAATCTTGATTATCTTTGAGTTGATCTAAATCCCCCAGCAAAATTCATTCAAAAGTCAGTCCTGGGTTGGGTTCAATCTGTTTTCTTGCCAATAGATTACCCCAGCAATTGGTCCCTACTTTGGAGGATGTAAGTCTACCACGCTTTCTTCCTAGTTCTTTTGAGGCACCTTTGGTTGGCTAGTCCTACTATATATTTAGTAGACTACCCCTTTGGATTGATAAATCTGAATTAGGTCTAGGCCTCCATGGCTTCTACTCAATGTAGTCCATCACAAACCAATAGGGTCATCTCAAATATCCAAATATAAAAATTGAAACAAATCCAACCCTCTCCCCAGCGGGACTCAATTAAACAAATCAAATTTCTCCTTAGAGACTCAAATGAAATCAAGCCTCTCATCCCCTTGTGGATGATTTAAACATGCCTCCCTAGTGGAAGGTTTGCATACTCTATCCCTAGTGGATTCCTACTTCCCTCTCTTATGTCCTTGACATAAGTAGAGCCACATTGCACTAAGTTTTGGATTCCTTCTACACCTCGGGTTAGGAGTAGACCATCTCTGTCAGTGCTTCTGATCATTTGGTGTTGTTGATCATTTCGGTCAACACCAATATGTGCGGTGTTCCTTGTTAGTCACACCACACCTACTAGGCACCCCCTTTGTTGACCTCATTTTTAGAATGAGTTCTCAACCCCTCCATCTTAGACATAGGACTCCTCTTAGACATTAAGAGATCCTTAGTGGTAAGACACATCTAGTGATTAAGTGGACACTCAACCTAGCCCTAGAGACTTAGAAGAGTTAGCCATAGAAATAGATCATGCCTTAGGGGTGTTAGGAAAATTTGCATTCCCTATAGCTTGAACCACATTCGTCACTTCCTTCCTTCAAGTCAAACTCCAAATCAAATTAACATCAAAGCTAAATCAACTCCAATCTAACTAATTTTCTCCAAACTCAAATTAATGCCACATAATTGAAATCCAAAATTCAAATTCCAAATTCCAAAAATTTCCTAAGTCTTTAATTCCCTCTTAAGGACTTAGCCTAAATCATCTTCAAATCAACTCAAACTCATAAAATTTTTCACAACTCATTTATATTCTCATTTATATTCACATATATAATTGAAATATAAATTCAACTCAATCAAACTAAATCCAAAATTCCAAATTCCAAATTCAAAATCCTTCTTAATTCCTTTAATCCCCTTAAGGACTAAATCATCTTTAATCAATTCAAATTCATGAATTTTTCCCATGACTCATTTATATTCACATATATAAATTAAATATAAATTCAAATCAATCAAATCAAATTCCAAGTTGAAATTCCAAATTCCAAATATTTCCTAAGTCCTTAATTCCCCCTTATGGACTTAGCCTAAATCATCTTCAAATCAACTCAAACTCATAAAATTTTCTCACAAATCATTTATATTCACATATATAAACAAAATATACATTTAAATCAATCAAACTAAATCTAAAATTCAATTCCAAGTTCAAAATCTTTCCTAAGTCCTTTAATCCCTCTTAAGGACTTAGCTAATCATCTTTAAATCAATTCAAATTCATGAAGTTTTCCCATAACTCATTTACATTCTTATTTATATTCACATATATAAATGAAATATAAATTCAAATTAGTCAAATTAAGTCCAAAAGTCAAATCCAAATTCACAAATCTTTCCTAAGTCACTTTGATTTTCTCTTAAGGACTTACCCTAGATCATGTTCAAATCACTTCAAACTCATGAGATTTTCTCATAACCCATTTATATTCTCATATATATTCACATATATAAATGAAATATAAATTCAAACAACCAAATCCAACCCCAAAAATCAAACCCAAATTCATTCAAAATCCAACCTAAGCCTTTCAAGTCAAATTCTTGAACTTAGCCAAATCAATTTCAAATCAAGCCAAACCCTTGATTTTCCTTCATGATTCAATATATCCTACAATCATGAATCCAAATATAAATACAAACTTCAGTCACTTAACCAAACTCAATTCAAAAATCAAGCCAAAATTCATTTCATGTTCACGCTTTAAACTTGAAATTGTCAAATGAGTCAAAAACCCATTTGACTTCAAACCCCTTGCAAATGGATTTATATTTTAATCAGAAGTCCATATGTGAGTTCAATTAAACTCAAATCAAGCTTTGACCAAGCCATTTGACCCACTTAGGCTCACTTGAAAAGTGACCTAAAGTACCCTTATGAGCCAAACTAATCTAACCAAATTGGATTTTGACTAAGCTCTCATCATGATCGTGTCATGAGATGATGATCAATCAAATTCAAAACCAAAACCTAAGGTTGACCAAAGTAGCCAAAATCAATCATAGGTCAAATTGATTGGAACAAATGATCTAAGTTCATTCATGATCAAAGTTTGAACTTGACCAAGCCAACATTTGAGCCTAAAACCCATTGATTATTGACCCAACTTAATCTAAAAAGTCAAAATGTATTAAAACTTGATCTAAGCCAAATAAATTGAAATCAATGGGTCAAGTTCATTCCAAAATTATTGTTGAACTTGACCAAAGCCCTAATTGGCTAACTAGACCCAACCTAGCCCAATTGACTTGAATCCAACTTGACCTAAAGGGTCATATTAAGCCAAATTCAAACTTAACCAAAATTGATTTGAAACAAAGATACCAAAATGAAATCAAATGACCAAATTCAAATCTAAAAAATTGAATCAAACCAAAGCCAAAATATTTCAAATGGTTATATGAACTTGAACCCTTGGTTTGACCCAATTTGACCATTTGGTCAACTTGACCCATTTTAACCTAAATGGGTCAACATGAGCCAAATCACATCAAACCAACTCCAAATTCAATGAAACTTGGCCAATCCTATTTTCTCATCATATCAAACATACCCAAATAGAAATTAAGGTCAAATGATCATTTTACCCCTAGGCCATAGGATAAATTTTGGCAAATTCTACTTGGAATTTGGTCAAATACTCTTCATAACCACTTAGCACTCTCTTAGTGGATCAAGTGAACACTAGGGAGTGTGGTGCACCCAACCCAATGGGTTTGGTCAAACTTAGCCCAATGGCCAACCTCATTGAAATGGCCACATGAAAAACCTCCTTCCACTCAATTCAAGCACATGGCCACCTCACCCACTCCTTCTTTGGCCAAAATCGAACCACATGCAATTCAAAACATCCTAACCAACTCATTGCATGAGGTGTATTGGATCAAAATGGAAAGGAGGCTTGCAGTCGTCCAATCTTTCAAGGGGGGGATATACTCCCCTTAATTCAATTCAATCTTCACTCTCCCTCAGTTGATTGATGCATAAGAACTTAGAGCAAGCCTTAGAGAGTCTTCCCAAGCTTCCTAAGAGAGTTTAAAACTTTATTTTCTTGGTTTTCATCACTTAAAAAATAGAATTTAACACTCCATACTCAACATCAACCCAATTACTTCCTCAAGCTCCATTAGAGGACCAAGTCAAACTGGACCAAGCTCTTTCCCAAGCTCCAAAGGCAAGGGAGGATCCAATTTGATCAAGGTCAAGCTCAAGGAAAAGAGGTTGTTGTGAAGCATATACTTAATCTCAGAGCTCAAACTTTTGAAGCTTCATCTCACCGGTGAAGCTTCTCCAAATTCGAGTGATCACCTCATGAGGTATGCCATTTTTTTGAGCTTAAGTTCAATGTATGTTGGTCCTTTGTGAAGTGGATTTCAATCCTAGGTTGATCTAGATGTTAGATGTTCTTGTATTCATGTTTAGATGGTGTGGGTTGATTTTCACTCTAATTTGAGCTCAATTGAGCTTGGATCATGGCCTCAAACATTGACGGTCTCCATAGCTCAGAGGATAGGGATGAATCTCAGCATCCATGCATTTTGGATGGATGGCGAGATAAAATAAGCATCCATAATTTCCTCCCTCGATCCATGACTTTAATCTCCCCATCGATCCTTGATTGGGAGCATAGCTCCGCCATGCTTGCTATAATGTGATGGGTTAAGTACCCGATCCCATCACGCCATGTGTAAAGCACATGTCGCATCAGCGGCACACGTGGCATCGACGGGATTAATAATATAATTAAGGATTATTTAATTTTTAATTAATCACCAAATCTTCCTAAATTCATATCTAAGTGTAGGAAAATCAAAAAAATATGAATAAAATCGCATATGAAAGATAACTGAACATAAAATATTTTAAAATTAACTTTAATTGAATTTGAATAGTTCTTTTCTCTAAATTTGGGTTTTATTAGGAATGTTAATTTGCTAATTACTCTTTAATTACTCCTCTGATTAATCTCACACTTTTTGTGCTTAATTAGTGAGATGACTCATACCTCGTCTAATTTCCTTGGGATTTATTAGTGGCTTAATTAAGAGAATTGCTAATTCATTTCTTAATCACTCTCTTAATGTAATTAAGCTTAATTAAGAGTATAATTAGTGGTTTAACCCTTTGAATGAGTCAATTAAGTTTTGATTAAGTGAATGTGAGGTTTAGGGAATAATTTTGGCACACTTTCCTCAAGATATTTTCCAAACCCCCTTTTTCTTCCTTAATCCATTCTTAATTAAGGGTTAATTCACTTACTTAATTAATTTCTAAAACTTTCAGAACTTAATTAATCTATCTTGGATAGATGCTTGGGTGTTTAAGCACATTAAGAAAATCAAAATCCAACTCACATGTGTGAGGGGTTATGAAATTACTTAAGTTAAACCCCTTAGTTTAATTAATCATTAATCATGAGCCAAATTGCATTAGGCCTTTTTCTTCTAGGTGCATTGCAAATTTAAATTCCTTGTGAGGTTTTATGTCATCTCATTGGCTCATAATTATTTGATTAAATATGCTAAGGTATGGTATAAGTAAGGGTAATTACACTTAATTCATACCTTTAATCAAAATATAAAATGGATCTATTCACCTAAAAATTAAACTTAAATATCATACACATGTGGGAATAGGTTAGGAACAGCAAATTCACCTCATACTTATCAAATTAAATCAAACTCAAACTAAAATTAAACTTTCCTTAAAAATAATTTGATTTGCTTTAAGTTTTCTTATTTCATAAGATTGTCTTTATGAATTAATTAGGTTGAATGTGTTTACATGATTTCATCATTTTAGTTCCTTCCCAACATGCTAAATGTGTATGTCATATGAATTTCATGCATTCATTCTTTTCAAAAATCAAAATGAAAGTGAAATGTTTCTTTTATGTCAAATTGCATGTTTTGGTTAAAATAAGAATATGAGTGGCTATTACCACTATTAAGTCCAAATTAGTTTCAAAATATATAAATCAATTATCAAAATAGAAAGTGTGTTACTTATGTTTTATTTACAAGCTTGCATGTGAGTAAAATATAAGGACGTGCTTAGTATAGTTTTCCTTCTCCTCTCTTTTAGTATAGTTTTGAATAAGATTTGGTAAAGTGTTTAGTTCATTTGAAAAGAACCTAACACTTGCCTAATTCCATTTCCAATTCATTCCTATGCTATTACTTAAGAAGGAGATCTACACTTGTACATATAAATTGCATAAACAAAATAAACAATCAAGTTCAAACTTTTGCAATTTTCTTTTCCATTTATTTATTCCGTACATATGCTTTTATTTAAGGAAAGTGGTATACTAGTTTAGACAACCCCGGGGTTGCGAGGCTTTAAATAGCCCTAAGTAGGTCTTGTACCTTACACACTGTTAACAATGGCATCATACTTATGCCTTTCATATTTTCATGTGTTTATATGAAAATTGGATAAGAAACCTACTTAATGAAAATCATGCATCATAAAGTATTCAAATTTTCTTAAGTAACTAAACCACTTAGCATTCATCATAAAGTGTGCTAAACATTCTCATTTGTATTTATAGATATGCTTAGGATGCATTCATATACATGTTATACATGTTGGGAAAGAAATGAAGTGAGGTGTGTTTTGTAATTTTAGTTCACTTTACTTAATCTTAAAATATCTTTCTTTTTGAATAAATTTGTTTAGAATTGATATAAACTTAGGATTAATTAAAATACATAATAAAATATCATTCACTAAAATCAATATGAATCCACTTTAGAAATTACTTAAGGTAGGAAGGAAAGAGAAGTTCTCTTCTCTTTTCCCTCTCTTTAAAATATAGTAATTAATTAGGATTCATTTAAAAAAACAAACCAAAATAAAATTAAAATCAACCCAACTTATAAAATAACTTAAATAAAACCACCCTCTAAGTTGAACACTTCACACTTAAAATACAAATCTACCATAGTTAAGCATACCACACAAACCTTCTAAAGCACACACATTAGACAAAGTCACAACTTCTAACTTTAGGTTAGGATAGTGCATGGCTTGATATTTTTTTTATTTTATGATGTTATATTTTAGTCCATATGTTAGAGTGAATGTGCATAGAATGAATGGTAGGATGATCTAATTAATTATTTTTACGTAGGATTATGCTTAAGGGGCAGTAATAAAATATAACTACTTTTTTGTACAAGTGCTCATACCCCTAAGCATAATCCAATAGGCCAAGTGGACTTGGTTACCCATGTGTGGGGTGCTAAGTCCAATATACATGCTTGGGATTTGTATGGTTTTTTTAGCTAATCATTATTTTGCATGTGTTAGTTAGATTTACTTTTTCTTTTCATGTATTTTTGCAATTAGGACTTTGGGAGGATTGTTATGGGGGATTATGATGAGCATTGGTCATAAGATTTCATCTTATGCACCATGTGAAGCCTTTAGCAATCACCTTCCAACCATCAAAAGAAGGAACCAAGAAGAAGAAGAAGAAAGAATAATGAAGAAATGAAGACCCATAACAATAAATTCCTTGTTTAATTATAGTTAATTCATTTGTAATCTGGTTGTATAAGGGAAGAGCTCGGCTACCCAATTTGTTTTCGGGTTTACGCGGTGGTGCTTGACCACAAATGGCCTCTTATCCTTTTTGCATTAGCTTTATAAAATGATTGATGATTTGTTTAGTTTGTGCATTAAAATGGCATCCTCTTCCTAGTTTCTTCCTTGCTTGATGTATGGCATGGATGTGGATTAGGCTCTTAGAAAAATAAATCTTCTACCAAATTTAACAATTCAAAATTAAAATAAATAAGAACTATTCACCTTAAAGGCTAAAATCAAGATAAAATAATTAATTAACCCTAGGTGGATGAGTATTTCTTTTATAACATCATCACAAATGCATATTATTTTTTACTCTCTTGATTGGAGGGCTTCCACCTTTGCCGAAACTTGGCTTGACCTTTGAGAGTGGAAACACCTCCTCCTTCTCATTTTGGCCAATAATCTTACTTCTCATGCATTAGGCATATGAATCCTATAAGCTGAGTCAAATGATTATCCAAAATAAAAATAACATGTAATATGATTTGCATTAGATTTAGGTCATTGAAGCATGCCTTACATGATCCTAGTCTCTTTGAGGGTGGTTTAAAACTTAGTCTCTTTCTAAATAAATAACAATTTAGCTATCTTGCATAAAGCATATGACTTGTCTATATGAATTTAAAATTATAGGAGAAGTTAGTTGACAGCCACCCCCAGGTGGTTGTAAGTCTATGCAGTCGGATGGTTTGTCCTCTCTTATGGAGGCAAACCAAATACCCATTTTGGCCTTAGATTTAGGTCATGCTTTTGGCCCTTGCCAAAGTTCCTTAAATTTAGGTTCTGAGGTTGCTTCTCCCTTCTATGGACTATAAGCATAAATCCTCACCTCTTAGGCATTTCCATAACCTTGTGTTGTGGAATCATAAATCATAAACTTCTAATAAAAGTTAACTCAAATGAATAATTCAACTTCAAAAATGTAAAGCCCAACCATAGGATAGTTTGAGATGCCAGCTAGGTTTCCTAGCATTATGAGCATCTCCTACTTATCTTCTTTTGGCTTCGATAATAACTCCCTCTCTTTGATCAATCCCATTTGATCTTCCAAAATAAGCTAATCGATTGATAGTCCTACCTATTAAAATCTTTGGAGAGAATGATCATTTACTTTAATCGAGAGTATTCCTAAGAGATCTCATTCCTGAGGATGTAATTAACTATGGGGGTTGCCCCTGTAGGGAACTTAACGAACCCGATTTAAAATAAACCATACTTTACTTTTCCTGTAAAGTAGGGGAAGAATCTTTGGTACACATGTAGACCCATTGTTCTTAGGAGTCTTTGTTGAGGTGATTAGGTCTATTTTAGGATGATGACTTCTATCTTTCGAGATAGTATACCTCTCCTCAATGTCGTACTCGATCACCCTCAATAAGAACACCTGCGAATCTACGTGGTGTCAAAAATGCATAGAGATGTATATTTCCATCTTCATTTTTATCCCGCATAGAGTGAAGATGGAAGTTATATTTTACTTCTTTAGAAATTCAACACCCCACATATGAAAATTTCACCATAGACTACTTCAAGGAAGGCAAATTGCCAAGCAATAAGTTGATAGGTGCACAACTTGAGAAAAGACTTCGACTGTATGCTTATGTTGGCAATACTCTTTATCGTAGATCCTTTGAATAGATGTGGCTACGATGTTTAGGAGTAAAAGAAGCCAACAAAATAATTATTCAAATTCTTCAAGGACTTTGTTGCGGACAATAATTAGGTCCCAAAATGGCTTTCAAAATTAAAAAAAATGGGATATTACTGGCCATCCATGGTAAAAGATTGAACCAATCATGCCAAAAGATGTCATGAGTGATAGGTCCACGGTAATATAATTCATCAACCTCCAAATCCATTGCATCTAATAATATCATCTTGGCCATTTGAGTGTTGGGGGATGAATATAATTAGACTTATTGATCCACCATCATCAACTGGCCACCACTTCATCTTAACAGTCATTAATTATTTTTCTAAGTGCCACCCATTCAAGGAAGTTAACCAATAACCATACTACCATATTACACCTCATTTCGCAATCTGGCCGCAATTGATTCTCAAAATACTAAAATGGTGATACAAATTGCTTAGAAAAATAGAAGGGAATGGCATACCAAGCTTGTGGAAGCGTTATGGGCATACCACACCACTTACAAGACTCCCACAAAATCTACCCTCGATGCACAAGTGTTTGGAGCTGAAGCTATTCTACCACTCGAAGTTGAATTACCTTCGCTCCGAGTAGCCATTCAACAAGATCTTACCTAAGATGAGAATTTTCAATTACAGATGGAAGAGCTTGATGCACTTGACAAGGTTAGGCTCCAAGCTCAACAAAATCTAGAAGTCTATCGAGCACAGATGTCCAAAGAATTCGATCATACAATACGTCTTCAAGCTTTTCAAGAAGGGGAATTGCGCCTGGTGCTGAAAAGACCAATCATCTCTCATCACAAAATTGGTAGAAAATTTGAGCCTAATTGGGAAGGACTCTTCGTCATTCAAAAGGTATATCAAGGAGAAGCCTACCAGCTCATTGACTTCAAAGGTGAGAGACCAATGCTGTCAATCAATGGTCGGTATTTAAAGAAATATTACATATAAAAGTATAATCAGATAAATTCTATACTTTAAGTTTTCATTATCAATCACATGTGTAAGTTTTACTTGAAAATTCTCTTGTAACACAAGAATATATTTTTAAAATAAAGTAAAAGTCCCCATGTCACACAGGGGGCATTTTTTAAATTTTTATAGTAAAATATCAGGCTTTCCCTGTGAGATAGGTTGCCTTCCTTTTCTCTTTGGGTTGACATCGTGCCTAGTACCAAGATCCCCATATACATACTCAAAATTATGTATTCAAAATGCACAAGTCATAAAGTCTTACTGACCAAAAAAAGAAATTTTCAAGTTTGCAAACTTTAACAAATCAAGTTGGAAACACATCTTCCATCCATACATCAAATCTAAAGGCTTGAGTTGGTGCATAAGGTAAGACTCAACACACCCAAATACAGTAGAGTCGCTGACAGGTCTGCTTACTCAACACGCCATAAAGGCCATAATAAGAGATCCCCATCTCGTTAGCCCGATGATAAAATTCTCCATCAATTTCTTAAGTCAAAGACTCAAGTGGGTGCCTAAGGTCGGACTCAACAAGCCCAAATATGGCTGAGTCGCTTACAGGTCCACTTACTCAATATGCCACAAAGGCCATAGTAAGGGATCCTCCTACTTTGTTTGTCCAAAGGTAAGAGCATCCAAACCTCCAAATCCTCCAACTTGAGGAGTTTAAGTGGCTCAAATAGGGAAATCATTCATATTGGTCATAAGGTCATTTTTTAAAATTCTACAAAAACAATTCTCACTCAAGAAGGCACTAAGCCGTGTTTGGTATCAAGCAATATATATGTGAAATCTCAACTCCTTCAACAAGTCTGTTAAAGAAGAAAGTAAAGATCGAAGGAAACTCTTCTTCAGCAAGTCCAATCAAGTAGAAAGCAAAGGATTGAAGAAGTCATCCCAATGTTCATACAAAGCTAAAGGCTGAACTAAGGAAGTTATGTCATCAACATGTTCATTATTTATAAAGCATAGGACTGATGACTCTTCGCCATTGACCCAACACAAGCACTAAGGGCTAGGTCATCGACAGACATCTTTCTATAAGCTCGCAAAAGTAAAAAAGCTAGGGAAGAAGGTAATTTCGTACGCTTGACAAGTCTTCAAAATAATTCGTGACTTTCCTCCATCAAATCTGTCAAGGCATTAAGCCAGGATAATAGGAAACATAAGATACGAATCCTCAAGATGAAATCTTTAATAAGTCTGTCAAAGCATAAAGCATAGAACTGAAGATGTTCTCAACTCAGCAATGAATCATTGACTCCATGAAGTCTACTAAGGCATAAAGCCAGGACAGGACAAAAATAAAAATTTCAAATTTCGAGATGAAATTTTTAACAAGTCTGCCAAAGCACAAAGCATAGGGCCAAAGGCATTTTCATCTCACCAACAGATCATCAATTGCATTAAGTAGAGTGATTATGGAGCAGCATGCTGGTGGTGATGATCATTAATTCAACAAATTCTTTGCAACCAAATTAAGATATTGTGAATCTAATATTTCATGTTAGATATAAACATCTAGCTTTTATTCATGAAAAATGTGCAAGTACATATGAAACACAACTCTGACATAGGAGTCAAGATACAAAGGAAAGAGACTCCATCAACAAAGATAACTGATACAATTCAAAGCATAAAGAAAAGAAGGATAAAATAAAGAGAAAATACATCAAGGTTGATGAGATTGCAGGTCTCTGAGCTAGGATACAATGACAGTAAGAGACTCATTTTCTATCTCAGTATTTTGTAAATTCTCCAACCTCAGTACTGATAAACCATAACATGATGCCAAGTCTGATACCACTGCTGCTCCCTTTGTATTTGTCGAGCTTGTCTATCCTGCTCTGCATGAAGATCCATCTTACATGACACTGAATGCTTAAATTCTCTCTAAAGGCCTCGAATCTTAGCAGTGATGCTATCAATATTAGCCTCAATGTCAACAGACTTGCCATGGAGTCATCTCAAAGCCTTAGAGCTCTTTGAAAATTCATCATGAGTGAAATCAACTACTTCCCATCAAAGCCTAACATGCTCTCGCAGCTCTGGCAATGAACCCTGTGGTGAACTATGCTAAGGGCCTTCATCTGTCAAACTAAGAATTCAGCTTCTAAGCATAAAGCCTCCCAATGTCATAACCCATCTTCATCCAACCCGAAGTGAGCTAAGAAGTCTAACACAACATTGACATCCCTAGTGAAGCGATCTAATGATGTTAGTGAACTCGGGTCCAATCGAGAGATCAGGTCACACAAAAACATCACATTATCTTCATACATATGCTCATTACATGAATAAGCATGGAATGTATGCCTCCAATGGAGTAGTCAACTCCTTCAGGCACTACATAAAAAAAAAGAAAAAATAAGATGGCATTACAAAAATCACATTCTAAAGTTAAAATAAGTAAAAGGCTACTGAGTCGTACCTGAGTCAAATGTCTCAATCCGGGGTTGTGTTCCCCCAAGTGGCAGTTGATTAGATGGCGTTATAATGCCCACTTCCATGTCATCATGAGTGGGTACAATCTCACCATAATCTTGATCTCTCACTCTTAATGTCTCATTAGGATAAAAGCCAAAAGAAAAAAATCTATGTAAGGAATTAAACCCGTAAAAGGAGCTTCAACAACCAGAGCAATAGGTTATGTCATCGCTATGTTAGGCAGACCAACCCCAAAATCTCCAAAAGGAATGGGCACAGTTGGTGCAATAGTATCTATCACCTCTATGTCAAGCAGACCAACCCCAAAATCTCCAAAGGAAACTGGTTCAACGCTAACCAACATCCTAGGCCCAAAATCTGCCTCTTTAGGAGTCAAAATCCATCATGGGGCGGAACTAGCCGACCAGTTTGTTGAAGCCCTCGAAAGGTCTTCATGGCGGGGATGCCTTTGTCAATGTGATGGAGATGGAACCTTAGCATGGCTGGAAGAAGGATCTCGAGTTTGCACCCAAGGAAAGGAACTTCCTTCTCCCACTGTTGATCCAATACCCTCTCTTCCACCTATTACAGGATAAAAAAAAGTAAAATATATATGTAATAGAAGAAAGAGACTAAGGAAAGAATTAAACGATGAAATAACAAAAGGAATATATAAGCTATACCTCTACTAGAGCTAGTGCTGCGATGACCTCACTGTCCTCGAGGGATTCCAAGTCTCCTCACCTATCCCTCATACTTACGAGCTCCATGCTCCAAAGCTAGTGCAAAAGACAGGTGTACCCAGGTCAAACGGATATAGCTAACTCCCATATAATTGTAAGGAGCATCTAGGCAAAATTTGAATTTGTGCCAAACCTGAGTAAGTGCATCCACATCATAAAAGCCGAAAGCAATCTAGTCTCAATGGGAATATCATCCATCTGATGAGCATTAGTGACACCTGGAATGAAAGGCTTCCCCTCATAAGCAGTAGCCTATAAAAATCCAAATTGTCGGGCCATCCAGTTAGGTTGATATCCTTCTAGAACAACAGAATGACCAGATTGATGGCATAGCCAACTTGGATGCATGCTTATAAAATACTCCACAACTAATAAGAATTGACCATTATGAATTAAAGTATACCTGCCTCTACGGTCCACTCCATCCACTATGTCAACCTCTCTCAAGCTAGGAGGCAGACTCGCAACCTCTAACTGGTGATGAGGTTAAATCTGTTGATAACTAAATGAAGAGCAAAGAAGAATAAGAGTACCATTTCACGCTCCAAGATGGAAGAGGCTTGTGACAGCTGCATGACTACAGAGAACCCTCTCTCCAAGAAGTACGAAGGGCATTCCAAATAAACAAATGTTTCATTCACATGGATGTGTATCCAAGTGTGAATGTATTGCCAAAGAAGAATCAAATCTTGTAGCTCGAGCGAGCCAGCCTCCGAAATGATCTTTAATACTCTGTATACTCTAGAAAGAACTGGAGGAACCAAGGAAAGGCATCCACCTTAGGAAATCCTGCTTGCGGCCATCAAAGCACCAGAGCGAATGGATCCTTCCCTGATGGGTAAGACAAAAGTGTACAACTAGGTGACCAAAAATTCAGCTAGAAATAAGTTCTCGTCCATACCTGGAAGTGATGGAGAAGAATATCCAGGTGACGAAGAAGGCTCGGCAATCTCCTCTAACAAGTAGCCACCAAACTGAACGCCCATCTCAAAAGGGTCGTATAATAAAGTTGAAAGCGGTAATAAACTACCTTCTCCCAATAAGCTGTGGATCCAAATATCCATAGGCATGGTTTTCTTGTGAGCACATAGGTAAGCCAACAGCTTCATAAACTTGTTTATAATGGCTAAGAAACTCAGGGTAGGCCGAAGGTAGAATCATCCTCCCCCGTTTGTTTCCTGCGGAGGGTTGCCTATGAAAAAGTTTGATATTAAAAGGAATACATTCTTCATAGTGGCTACCGAAGATCGGAAGGTATGATATTACATGTAGATCGCTTAATATAATGGTCAATTCTTCTGGCCCGACCCAACAGGTGTTGATCCCAACATCCCAGAATTCAATCAAGCCCCTTATTCATGAAGAGGGAATATTCCCAAAATCAAACATAGAGGCATAAATCATCTCGTAAACTTCGACTGCATGCAAAGTATGCTCATGAGCTTAGAGAATATACCGAGCCCAGGTGACATACCCCCTTGTTGGACTATGAATATGGCCTATTGGAGATTCACGAGGCCACTCTAATAAGTTAGATTACAATTGTCAATGACTAAGTAAGCATGATTGCCCTGTCTACTCAATGATGTCGGCATCTAGTTGAAGAATTTTGCACAATCCATAGCTTACCTAATCGATGATACTATCCAGTGGATTGTATTCACCACACTTCAGTTTAATAGTGGTCACCCACACTGAAGAATTCTCAAACTCATTAGATTCCTCAGAACAATCTAGAAGGACAGGAGAACAGGCAAACAAATTTTGAAATATGTCACATCCTTCTAACATTTCATTATGTTGCTCTAACCTGTCCAAAACATCCACATTCCTGCGAGCGTCGTGAAAATCGATGATAGATCATATGACATCATCGCTATGCTGCTCAAATGGCAAGTCTGATGATCTTCTCTAATTGAATATTTTTCTATGATGAGTCACATAAATATATAAATAAAACCAAACAATATATATATAATAAAACCAAACAATGAAAGAAATGAATTCAAAAGAAATGCTCATCGTATGCTTAAATGCGAATTCATTGCCTATGTGGAAAACCTGAATTGATTGATAAGGATTTAGAAGGCCTAATATATCACATGTCACTTGGCAGCTGAATGAATATAAACAAAAAGAGGTCAACTAGTTTGCAGCAAACACAGTCTGCTTCATGCGCGAACTTTGTTTATTGCGGGGCATTTCTTGACCTACACGTGTGTGTCATAATTGAAATTAAGCTCATACAACCAAATTTATAAAAAATAATGGCAACGTCACATAATCGGAGGCTAAAGTTTTCTAATCGCAATTGAATTTAATTAAAATCTTTTTAATCCAAAAATTTCAATTATGTAATTATGTTTAAAATATTAAAAATAATATTGGATCAATTAATAACTTATCAATTAATTAAAATCAAATTTTAATGAAATTACGTGCATATTGAAGTCGGGAAGCCACGACGACATCCGAACAACCTTCATTCAAAATATTGATCACGTTGTTATCCTTGAAATGTCAAAATCTATCAAACGATGCTTTCTACGGTCAATTCAACAAAGTTTATATGAACGTTGAATGATTCAAATGCAACGTCATATAATTTAAGACCAATTTTACTCTGATTGTTGCCGACATGGTTCAAATGACCTCTGATCATGAAATCGGCTACATCATTGCGTCCGGCACAATAGAAATACTTAAAATTGATACCCATATTGCTAAGGTTCCTTAATCAGGATAATTTGCCGAATTATTTATGATTAATATTAATGATTTCATCATTAAGCTAATAGGCAGTCAAATTTAATTAACAATCCCTTAATCTCTACCTATGTAGCCCCCCAAGTCATCCAATCCGGCTCAGCCGCCAAATCGGCCAATCAAATTAGCCTCCAAACATGTCCAATTGAAACATCCGCCCTTTTGCTCTTATTGGCTATTGTTTGGGCAACCAATCAAAAAATTCAGCTAACCCTAAATGTCGAAATGAGTAGTCCGTCCCTCATTCATGCAAAACCCACATCTCGTACGATTCCTCTCGTCCAAAGCTCTCTCTTCCTCTCTCATTCTCCTTCGAAAACCCCTCGGTCATCCATCTCCCTCAAGCGTCAGCCTTTTAATTCAATCACTGATGCTCATTCAGTCCTAGCAACAGCTCAGTCTGAACTCCTTCTGACCACTCTCCCAAGCAAACCAAGCCTTTATCGATTCAACTGAATCCTTTCTCCTTCTTCTTCTCTTGCAAATTGACACATCCAGGTTGTCTCTATCTAACCCTAAGCATGTTTTATACATTTGATTTCATTTGGAGAATATGATTTGTCGAATCTCCTCTTTTTCATGCTTAAAATAATATTAGGATTTTCTATTTAAAGATTTGGGATGATGTATGGCCCAAATCTCACGTTGTTTACTATTACCTATGGATTTTCATGCTTTTACCTTGTTTGAAATGACTTTCCATGGATGAAATTATATTTGATATGCCTCTTTCACATGTTAAAGTAAAATCGGAAGTGTGGAAATAGGGTTTGAGATGATGTATGGCTCAATTCTAACCTATTTGCAAATTTTCTTTTTCTTTTCATGCTTCAATTTACTGCTTGGATGGATTGATTCATGCTAAGTCTCTTTTTATATGCTTAAGTAAAAAAATTGGAATTGTGGAGAAGGGTTTGAGGTGAACTATGGCTAAAACCCCAACCTATTTGCAAATTGTCTTCTCTTTTCATGTTCCAATTTTTTGTTTGAATGAAATGATTCATGCTAAGCCTCTTTATATGCTTGAAATGAAATTAGAAAAGTGAAAATGAGGTTAGAGATGATGTGTGGTTTAAGCCTTAAGTTATATATGGGTGTCTCCCTTTGAATATTGCAGATTTGCTTCTCATTATTTCCCTTTAATGGTATTTATTGCAAAATACAAAAAAAAATAATAAGAACAAGTGTGGAAGTTTTTCTTATTGTTTGAGGTGATTAAAAAAAAAAGAGAAATCCATTACTTGCTATGGAAATTGAATATTTGTTTATGTCTCATTGCTCCAAATGTTGAATTTGAGAAATAGGCCAAAAAAAATAATAAGTAATGAATGAGATGGTGTTTCTTTTTATTCCTTATATAGTCATGATATTGGGATATTTGGAGGTTGGATTTCCTATAAAGCTACCATGTTATTTCTCAGATTAGAAAACAAAAAAGTTTTAGATTTAACTCTCTTATAGTGATGAGTATTTAATAAAAAAAAAGAAGGAAGGTCTTCAAATGGGATTGAAGGTTTTAGTTTTTCTTTTAGTTCATATTATTGGAATCATGTTAAAGAGGACTAATTTTGGCCCTTTTCCTTAATCCTTTCTCCTTTTAATGGGAATTCTAAGATTATGTGCAATGTTCAATTGATGAATGAGTTGTTCAGTTTCTATCATTTGACACTTCATTACCATGCAAGTGAACATCTAATTAATTCTGAAAATTTCAAAATAATGCATATTGAATGTAATATGGTTGTTTACCTTTGGTGGATTGAAGTTATTTGACCATATGAATGGCTATCTACTTGAAGTAAAATTTTCAAATTTCTATAAGAGTTGAACTTAACATGGTTACCTACTCTTTCTCTTGCACTACCTATTCATGTTTGGACTTGGTTTTCACTTAGATGTTGTGGCCATGCAAGTTTATGTGATGCCTATTTTGTGAAGTATGTTGTTTGGTGTAAGTTTAAAATGAATCCAATATGAATTTTTCTATTAAGTCAATCCTTTTCAAATGAAATAAGAAAATGGGAGTTTAGGTGTATAGCATCCTATATGGCTTCTTTCATGATACTAAGGGTCGAAGTTTATTTATGGACGATCTTATTTCATTTCCTATTGTTGGATAACATAAACTTTGGGTTTCATTTAAGTATTATGCTATGTGTCACTTACAAATAACTATCATGTTACATGAAATGGGTTTCCATACATGTGAGGTGTGACATTATTACCTTTATGTTACTAAGGGAGTTGAATTTTGCTTGCATGTAATCCAAAGTAATGCTTTTATAGCAGTCCAAAATAAGTAACATGATTTTTTTTTAAAAAAAAAGTGAAAAGAAAGAAGTAAATGGGGTAAATTGATTTAGAAGATCTTCTTTCTTATCTATGCACTCATTTTTCCCTTTAATTCTTATATCACTTGTGGCTTCAAAAAAAGGGGGATATTTTCCTTTATATGATCAAAGTGAAAATGATTGAAAGATGTCTACATATGATTGAATGTTCATGTTATAGCTTGCTACATAAATTTTTCAAAAGTGAAATGCAATTAAAGAAGTGATGAAAAACCATGTCATTGCAAAGAGACCTTTTTTTTTTTACTCTATACATATGCAAATGCAAGTTTCTAACTATGTTTTGTGCTAAGTACCCATTCACGTTATTCCAATGCGACGGTAAAATTTGTTATAAGTACCTGTTCATGTTGTTCCAACATGGCAGAAAAATTATTTATGATAAGTACCCGTTCACATTGTTCCAATGTGGCGGGGAAATTTTTTATAAGTACATGTTCATGTTGTTCCAACATAGCAGGGAAATTATTTATGATAAGTACCTGTCTACATTATTCAAATGTGGTGGGAAATTTTGTTATAAGTACTTGCTCATATTGTTCCAACGTGGCAGAGAAATTATTTTATAATATAAGTACTTGTATGCATTGTTCAAATGTTATAAAGAAATGTTATGCTATACAAACCCATGCATGCCTTTCTAGGCATGGTGGGCAAATAAAATTTTTGGCCGCGATGTCTTACGACACCTATCATGCACACTTTTCTTAGCATGGTGGGAAGAAGATCTCTTAAGCAATCCCCATCAGGGGATGATGCGAGGGAGATCAAAATTTTAGTAAAAAAATAGAAGAAGGGAAAGAAATAATAAAAGTTGTGTAGATATATGTGTTTTTCTTATTCATAAATCATAAGGATATGTCGTGATGATGAATGCTAATTTTAGGCTTATTGGTTTATGCTTAACTTGATTTTACTTGATTGTCATTACCATGTGGGTAATTGCTCAATTAAGTTTACAATTTTAAACATTATGAATGCCTGACCTTTATACAAACATGCTCTATTCATTTATATTTTGATGATGCCCTTCCTTACATGCCACATGAATGGATTAGAGATCTTGATATGGTCATTACAAGAACTTTGATGATATGTAGCAATTACTTATGACTTCAAATTAAAATCAACAAATGCATGAAGCTTGAATCGATCTAAATCCCCTTATCATATGGAAGCATTTTCTCTTTTAACTTGTAAGAATTTTGGGCTAAATTAAAACATCAAAGTAAATAGTGAAATTCAAATCTAGAACATTAAAGTGAATATTACTTACTGGTTAATATAAGATAATTTGAAAGCAACTTCAAATGTAGTA
The DNA here is from genome assembly GCA_021442155.1 of Cymbidium sinense. Lineage (NCBI taxonomy): Eukaryota > Viridiplantae > Streptophyta > Magnoliopsida > Asparagales > Orchidaceae > Cymbidium > Cymbidium sinense. Next base: position 148,036,620 of record CM038218.1, on the reverse strand, counting down.
ACTCTCTTTAAGGATTAGTGAGCTCCCTTAAAAAACTTTTGACGTGCAATATATTTCTTGTGAGAAGAATATGAAGAAAGTGGGAGAATAAATCTTCATGAGGAGGAGAATGCTCTCATATTTGTAATGTGCAATAGCTTGCTCTTAAGCTCTCTTCCTAGGTAAAATGTCACCCAAACCCCTTTGTATAAAGCTAAAATTAATTAATGTCAAGTATGACAAAATATATAAATGGGATTTATACTCCCCTATTAATGGTATGTGACTTTTTCTTTTATGTAATATTAAAGAGGAAGAAACCTCTTCCTCTTCTTCTTTCTCTTCATGATATTGTAACATATTGGTGCCTTTGTCATTCCCTTTTAATTATCCATGGAATGAGCATGAATTTAGGAGAAGAAGAATAAAAGAAAAGATATAAATAATTTCCTTTGTCATATCTTTTAATTCCTCCTAAAAAAGCATGAATTTAAAGAGGGGATAGAAAAGAAAAGACAGAAAGTAATAAATGGTTTAATACCTTTCTCATTTATTCACCCATAAATGGGTAATAAAAAAAAAAAGAGAAGATAAGGAAAGAAAGTCTTCCCTTCCTCTTTATGACTTCATGTCCTGACACTAATAAAAAAAAAAAGAGAAAGTAATAAATAAATAAAATGTTTTAATACCTTTCTCATTTATTCACCCATAAATGGGTAATAAAAAAAAGAGAAGATAAGGAAAGAAAGTCTTCCCTTCCTCTTTATGGCTTCATGTCATGACAAAAAAAGGGGAATAAAGACAAAGAAAGAAAATGCATGATAAATAAAATAATAATAATAATAATAATAATAATAATAATAATAATAATAATGAAGTGATATTAAATAAAAAAAGCGGATCATAATGTCATGATCTCTTTCTTTCATGTTTGGTCCATTTAAAAGTATTAAGCTCTCTTTCTCTAAAAAATTTAAAAGGGCTTATAAAAGCCTAAATTCATAACTAGGCATATAAAAAAATAACCATATTCATATATGGGCTCATGAAAGCCCAAATCCATAAAAAGTCCATATGACCCAAGTTTATGAATGGGCTTACAAAAATTCCTTTCATGAAATCTAAGCCTCAATTTCTTTCAAATTTAAAAGTGCCAGTCCATATGAGAATTCATAATTGAATTAACCTTATCCTCAAATTCTAATATGCATAAAAGGTTTAGGTATGGTTATATTTCATATGTGAATTATAACATCCTATCTCTCTTGATTTTTATATGGCATATATTATGGGAAAAATCACAAACATTCAACTTTATGTGTGAACATTTGAACAAAACAAGCATACATATGCTTTATGACATAACATCCTTTCATTTAAATTCATACTTGATCTATGACAATTCTCAAAATCTTAAAGGAATTTTAGATATGAACGATACTACACTTGATGCTTAGCAATTGTTTAAAAAGATCAAAAGTATGTTTCACAAGAATAGATACACTTGATTCATGATCCCTTCTAGGTATTAAAACATAGATATGATACATACAACATGACATATATACTTCAATTTAGACATCTAAATGTACACACACTATTTTAAAGAATAGATACTTGTATGTATGTTGAAGTGTTCACTGAGTCAGACACTTAGGAAAATATACAAGTCATATGCAAAGATGAAAGAACATATATCTACATCTCGGATTGGTCCTAGGACTCTGAGGTAACAAAATCCAAAAATTCATATCAAAACTTATGCTTGTAATTTGACACATATGTCATACCAAACATAATTATTCAATTTAGACATCTAAATATTCATACAACATTTTAAAGAACAGATACTTGTATGTATGTTGAAGTGTTCACTAAGTTAGACACTTAGAAAAATATGCAAGTCATATGCAAAGATAAAAGAACAAATATCTACATCCCGATTTGGTCTTAAGATCGGGTCCGGATTAACAAAACTCAAAAATTCATATCAAAACATGTACTTGCAATATGACAAATATGTCATATCAAATATAATTTCTTCAACTTAGACATCTAAATGTCCATACAATATTTTAAAAATAACAAATACTTGTATGTATGTTGAAGTATTTATTAGATCAAGCGTCTAAAAAGATATGCAAGTCATATGCAAAATGAAAGAACAGATATCTACACCCCGATTTGGTCTTAGGACCAGGTCTGGGTTAACAAAACATAAAAATCTAATGATATTATTATAAGAATTTCAATTTAATAAAATCTGAGAAGTTAATTCTATCATATACTTATAAAATATGGATCTATTGACATAGCTTCTCAAGTTCAAGCCCTCAAGAGGAAAAGTCGCAAACCCGATTCTCTATGCTCAAGCTAGAGTTGATAATGCTTGGAGGACTATAATTCTTGAGGCAATAAATTTAGACCCGATCTTCTGTAGAAAAATAGCGAGTTGACAAATTACATATAATAGTCATATGATCGAGAAAGATGATCATTATTAAAGTTCTAATAATGAATCATTGCATGTTTAAATCTAAATCAATTATAAAATGATCAAAATTCAAATAAAATAATAATAATAATAATAAATAATAAATTAAATAAAATTAATTATTTAAATTTAAAATTAAACTCATACACCCCTCCGCAACCGTTTATTGAGGTGATAAATTAAGAAGACTTTTGCTCACAAAGAGCCAATATAAAATCAAATGCATAACTATTTTCACACTGAAGTAATCTTAAGCCCGTAAGGACGTGGCCCGTGTCCTCTATCCGTGTAGTTTTGCCATAAAATGGCACCACATAAATGGTAGTTATGAGCAAAGCCCTCTGATTAGGTGGTTTGTCACAAAATGACACCACTAAATTACAATCATGGTCGCAGCCCGTATATTTCCCAATGACTTTGCTCTTTGAGCTATGAATTATAGAATGCATTTGGTAGGACAAAAAGTCTTCTGTTAGCTAAGGTTGACTTATATTTTTCCCCTTAGATAAACTCCGCCCTAGATCTACAAGGACACCTTGGATGACATAACCCATGTGTTGGATCTTTCGGTCAGGTTGGGTCGACTACCTCCTCTGACTAAACAGAACAGGGATTGCTACGACCTGAGATAACGGAACCATGGGATCTAGATCGGGCGTGTCATCGTTCCCCCCAAACAAAAGTTTTAAATTAAAATAATAACTCTCATAAATCCTGAACTCCACTTACTGTTATTATATGCTCGTTATTTAGCGACTCATCGACTAGCCTTAATCGAAAGTGCTCTCTTAATATTGAGAGGGGTAATTAACTATAGGTGCTTGCGTCTATAGGAAACCTGGAATCGGATCTAAAGTCCTTGCAAAATGAGGGTGAAATCTTTGGGTAGTGTCTTATCTACTATTCATCTGCCTTCTAAAAATTACACCGACACTTAAAACACTCTTTTCATCGAAGAAGTCGGCGGCAAATTTTTGGATCCACACATTCTTTTTATTATTTTTCTTGCTCTATGCATGCATCATAAACAAATACTAAGAGATGGATTTTCATTTGAATCAATAATTTACAAGAATCTTATTAGTGGTCATATTATTTTGGACATGATAAAACAATCACTTTACACAGTCTTTTTTTTTTTTTTTGGCAATTTTGCTAACTTTAAATCAACATAATATTTATTTATAGCAAGAGCTTATAAATCACGTTTATGATCATATACATTTTTCAAGAAAATAAATTTGTTACAAAATGAGTAGCTCTTGAACGTACTATTTTAGTCTATCTTTTCCTTAATCAAGAAATACGAAAATATGATTATAATCTGATATTGTTGTCTTTGATGCTCTCATCACAAGCTCTACTACATGAGACATGCTACCTATATCTTTTAAATTCAAATTCAAATAATGTGGTGCACAAGAAGACTAATAACTATTATCATACATTTTATTTAAATAAATAAATAATATTATTCTAAAAATACTCAGAAATAACATTTAGAAGTTTTAAGCATTTTTAAAAACAATAACTATCATAAAATGTATTTTATTTTAAGATAAAATATAAACAAAATAAAATATAAAATATAAAAATATAAAACAATAAATAAAATTGATCCCAAAAGGTGGTGACAACAAAATTTAAAAATACTAAATAAAATTGTTCACAACAGCACCTTATTTTATAGGCTAACCAAAAATATAGCTAACGAAATAAATAGCCAATTGAGATAAATTATTGTTTGATTCAAAGTTGAAAAAAATAAATATTCAATTGGGATTAATTTAAACATTTATGGGCATATTATTAGGATTATGATCTTCGTGAGCTCATGGAATTTTAAATCCAGCTTAGTTGAAAGAAATATATTTGATGTTGACGTTGGTTTTTACTACAAAATATATTGATGTAGTAAAAAATTTTTTTTACTAATTCAATAAATAAAAATTAATAACTTGTTTAAAAATAACATCATTGTTAATAATAATATTAATAATCTTATCATTGTTATTATTCATAATCTTATCTAAAAAAATTATATTTTTTAGAATAAAATTTAAATTTCATGAAAAAAATAATGTATTGCTGAGACTGTTTTCTTAAAAAATCATGATCATAGTTTCACTGATAAGCAAATATAATAAAAAATCTTATTGTTTTTTAATATTTTTATAATGAATTATAATGTTTTTAATATTAACATTCAGAAAAGTTATTATATTAGCATAAAAAGTATAAATATAAAATAAAAATTAGAATCAAAATAAATCTTTCTCGAAAAAAATAAATAAATAAATAAAAAGAAGAATTTACATACATATCATATAATTTATATATATTTATATATCTAATATTTAAATTTCAACTTTTACCTAAATAATATCTCAATCTTTAATATCATATAAAAAATATTACTATTACATACTTTATAAACATTAAATTAATATTTTTAAATATAAAAAATATTATATAAATAAATATTTAATTTTAAATATTAAATATATAAATATATAAAAAGTATATAATATAAATCTTTCATTTATAAAAAAAAATAAAGAATGTCAATGAAACCGATCCTAATCTTCCCTACTACAGATGGCAATGCATACCTAAATTCCTGTCTTTTCACGCGCGCACATTTCTTTCAGACGTACACATTAAAAACATTTATTGCGTTACCCACCATCTCTTAGCTCGGTTGGTAGGCGTGCTCGGCGGCGTGCTCGGCGAACTCCCCAGACCGAGTTCGAATTCTCTCCAGGGCGGAGGCGCCTATGCATAATGGTGGAAAAATCAAGTGGGGACCCGACACGTGTGGGTGATAAATGTGACGTTAGGCTCCCGTGAGATTAGTCACAATGACATCCCCACCACAAGATGGGTGAGGTGTTGGGTGGATACCCATTGCAAAACATTTATAGCGTTGGTACCCTTACCACCTATCCGTATTTTAAAAATCTGTTTGGACATATATAATTATATATATAAATAATGATAAAATTATATAAAAAACTATGATAAATATATAAATTTTTTCATTTAAAAAAAATCAAATCATAATTTTTTAACTAACACCATAAATAATCAGATCAAATTAAAAAATATAAATATTTTTCTTAAAATATAACTCTGTGTCATAATTTTATCAGGGCTCTCAAAATATTTGAGCGATATAGTTCGCGGTATAGTTCAAACTGCACCACAGTCAGAACATAATCATAAATAAACTCTAAAAGTTGTATCTTAATCTGAATTGCTAGAATATATTTGTCTTGAATGTGATTTAATTGATCCCTTTAAAATTCTTTTTTTTTTTTACTTTATAATATATTAGGGGCAATTATATATATATAGCATTCACAATATAGATATTTACAAAACATAGTACCCTCTAATTTTATTTTTTTTTAACTCTTACTCAAATATTGAAATTCATATTAAAATACCAACACATATTTTTCTCTTTTATCAAATTTCAAATAATTTGATCCTAGCACACATAAATATATGAGATGATTAGGTCAAAAAAAGAAGACGTGAGTGTTAAGTCTATAAATACATTGATTTTAGCTGCTATTTATGTAATTATCCCAATATATTATTTAGTCTGTAATTTCAGGATTATTAGAATTAAATTTATAAAGCCCATGAGATTTCAGTGGAGCTGGATGTAAAAATAAATAAAAATAAAAGAATATAAAAGAAAAAGAGATAAAGATGAGAGAAGATTGAGAAGATAATGTTGACTATAATCTAGAGTACTGTATATATCGAACGAAAAAATAGTTATTCTAATATTTATAAAATAATTTTAGGCATTACAATAAAACTATATCTTGATCTACTAAAAATAAAACAAAATTATATAATATGACAGTTAAATATGTTATTTTCGTAAATCATATATTAAAAAATATATACACTTCGGTATTTTTATTTCATCATAGTTTTGTTTCTTCAAATTTTAGTTCTTCCACGTCTAATCTCTTGTACTGGATGTACAGAAGTGTGAGTGTCTTAATTTTGGTTTCTTATTTCTAAAAGAATGTTCTTAAGAGAAGAATATAGCATTCTTTTTACTCAAAATAGAAAATAAAAACACATCTTTTAAAATGGAGACTATGACTCTATTTATATTTGAGTATATTTTATTTTATTTTAGTTCATCATTAAAATAAAATAAAATATCCAGTCCTTACACATAATAATTCCATATAAAATTAATAAGATATCTCAAAAGCTAAAAATTAATTAATCTTTATTTGATCATAAAATTAATAGGCTTAAAAATAAAATAATATATAATATATAATTAAATTTATATATATGCCCACATTTAAAAACAACATCAGATAATTTATACTTATTTTATTCTTTCAACAAACAACATTAAAAACAAGTTTATAATTAATTCATTAATATCAAAACTTATAACCTTTGAATTCTGCACGTTATTCATCGTTGTCCTTATCAGATTATATAATATGATCATCATATTGATATAATTTAAATATTATGTATGAAATGATCTATACTTGATATCTAGAAATAGAAGGAACGCTACAGAACTCTATGGCCACAAAAAGTTCTGTTCCTACATTATTTTACATTGATTTTCACTTAATATGTAAAATAAAATACTGTAATCAGTGATCATGTCATACTTATCATCAAAATAGCATTGGATTATGGCTAATTTGTTTTCCTGCTATGGTACCTTTCTATTGTCTGTTTGTTGCCTCATTTTAGTTGTTCAGTTGATTTCATTGCTAGTACATGATTTTCCACTTTGCTTCTATTGCATAAGTTATATCATGGCCTAGATTTTTTTAGGAGCTATATAGGATCAATTTTATTATGTATTTTTATTTTTATTTTTATGTTATTATTAATAACATGTTTATTTAGTGTTTAGTGTTTATTTTTACTTTTATGTTATTATCAATTTCATTAATCCAGAATCATCTACTAGGCCGATATAATATCTTTAAAATGATGAAATGGTCTAACGTCATTTGTAAGAATCCAAACTCTTAACAATCAGGATATTGTATGCATTAGCATAATAGCTTCATAGTTTTGTTTCCTTAATGTAACTTCCCAAGAGGTCACTCATCCTAAGAGCACTCTAATACAAGCATGCTTAACTTTAGAATTTTTTATAATTCCAATCATTATACCAAAACATCTCTATATTAAGAGTTTAGTTCTATTCTACTTAAAGGCTTCACAATCTTCTTCACTAAAATCACTGATGCCCTCATCAATTTCATTAATCTAGAATCATCCACTAGACAGATATAATATATTTAGCCTGGTGAAATGCTCTGATATCATTTGTAACAATCCAAACACATAACAATCAAGATATTTTTCGCTTTGAACTAAGAGCCTCATAATTTTGTCCCCTTGGTGTAACTTCGAGAAGCTCACCCATCATAGGAGTGCTTTAGAGCAAGCGTGCTTAACTTTGGAGTTTCTAATGAAATTCTAATTATTACACTAAAAACTGCCTAGATATTAAGAGTTTAGCTTTATTCAAAGGATTTAAGTGAGGGTTGATTATGAAACTCCTTAATTAGAATAAAGCTAAACAATTAATATCAAGACACCTTTTGGTGTAATAATTAAAATTTCATCAGAAACTCTAAAGTTAAGCATGCTTACAGTAGAGCACTCATAGGATGAGTAATCTTCTTGGAAGTTATATTAAGAGGACAAAACTACAAGGCTAGTAGGCCAAAGCAAATAATATCTCGATTGTTAGCAGTTTGAGTTGTTACAGTTGGGCATAATGGTAGTAGCAATGATAAAAGTAGTGGTTATTGTTTGAGATCGATGGTTTATAGTGACAATGATGGTTGTTAGTAGTTGACGGTAGTATTGAAAATAGTTTTAGAAAAACATCAAATGCATAAAAGTTATTTTGAATATTTTTAAAAATAATTTGATTCATTTTAAAAAATATTAAATAAATATATTTTTAAAAATAAAATAAAAAATCATCACAAAAACTTTGCTTCATATTTATAAATATATTAAATAAATCTTTAAAATTTGATAATGATTATTGAATATATTTTTTACCACTTGATCTTTTGCAATCATTGTCAATAACTTTGTTTCATGTTTGATTATTTTTCTATCTTGTATTTCAACTGTTCTATGTGAATGCAACTATATTGTTCCTAACTTAAATGTGACTTTTGTCAAACTCATGGTGCATAATTTTATTAAATGTTAAAATTTTGATTTATATTATATATTTCTATAAATCTATTCTTCATATTCATAAAAGTTTATTTCTATTAATCTTTTGATAGCTTAAATTTTTATTTTTCATTATGCTCAATGTAGTTTATTTCTACAATTTTACCTTCATACTACTTTATTTTATATATGAATAATTTAATTCAAACTCGAGCTTTCAATTCCCTAAAAATAAAAATAAAAAAACATTTAAAAATATAGCTGAGAATATAAACTCCTTACCTTCGGTGAATACTTGAGATGGATTCCTTATGATTTACAAAAATTCATTTAGCTTCTTATCAGTAAATTGTGGATGATTGTTTATGATGATGGACATGGCTAGTCTATACCTTCAAATAATATAAATCCATATAAAATTTTAAACTATTTGGATAGTTATCTTGGCGAGTGATTTTGTTTCAATCGACTTGTTGAAGTAGTCAATCATGCCCATTAATGATTGACAGGGGGCCTATTAGGTCCATCCCCTATACTAGGTAGGGTCATGGGCTTATAATGGGCAGTAAAGATCATGGTTGTTGTTGCTATAAGAGAACGAACTTCTAACACTACTTGCACCTCTTAACAAAATCCTCAACATCATTTCTTAGTATCGGTCAAAAGTACTTTTATTATAGGAATCAATGTGCGAGTGTCCATCTTCCAGATTTCTATAATCACCTGAATCCATTTCACCAAGTGCCTTATCTTGTTCATTTTCTCTTACAAACCTCAGATTTAATGTAGTAGTCGATCTTTGAAATAATTTCTTGCCAATTAACAAATATTAAGCGGCTTTAATTTTGAATATCCTTGTGTCCTTAGCTATTTCTTCAAGTAAGTACCTCTTGATGGGATCGACCTAGTTGGAAGAGTTTTCACTATCATTTTGCTTGGACTAGCCTTTTTCCATGCTCAGCTAGGTTAACTAAGGAGTAGGCTACTCCTCAAATCCATTTGCTCTTAATAACATGTCGACAAATTGGTTCTCATCTCTCAGGACTTATTTAATCTTGAAATACTCTAGTCTTTTAATTTTTGTCTTTACCTTGAATAGGTATTTTTGAAGTGACTTTTTTCTTACCTCATACTCTTTATTGGTTTGATTTACCATTAGCTATGAGCCTGAATGAGCTATGATATGCCTAGCACCAAGTCCTTGAGTGAATTGTATTCTAGGGAGTAATGCTTTAGACTCTAATTGATTATTAGTTACTTAAAATTAGAATTCCACTAATTGAGTTGTATTGATTAATACTGGGCTCTTCGACACAATGCTTGCTCTCATTCTTGGAGAATGCCATTACTCCAACTCCCACTAGGGCCTCCCTACGAGCCGAGAGTGCCCTGCATCACGAAAGAGATTTTCCGGTTACATAGGAGTTCTAGGACTCTGTTCTCTCAAAGGGCCATCCTTGTACAAGTGCCACAAAAGTTCTGGGTTGATAGGAACAGTATGCGAGTAATTGAAATATGCAAGAATTTTGACGAGTGATTGAGCCTTTATTGTCATTTGAGGTGAATATAATATATTAAGTTTCCCTAACTCTAATGACATTTAAGTAATCTCCCTGAATGATCTGACTTGACAAGTATTGATTTGAGTAGATGATCATTGATGACTTGAATTAAACGAAAATATGATTGAAGTCATTAGGCAGATATAATCAGAGAGAGTATGAGTTTTTTCATAATTGGGTAATGCAACTCAACACTTCTCAGTGAATTACTTATATAGTATACTGGTTAATGTTTTCCCTTTTCTTCTCCTATTAGAACTAAGCTCACAGAGTCTTCCTTTGGACTTTGCAATAAAAGCAGTGAGGCAAGTAAACTTTTGAGGTCATTGAAAGTTTTTTTGCATTATAATTTCTAGTCAAACTTCTTTGTGCTCCTCAATACTTTGAAGAATAGCGAGCATTATTGGCACACCTTGGGATGACTTAGTTTTATCCATCAACTTGCTTAGTAACTTGTTGCACCTCTTTGGTTGTTCTTGGAGATGGCATGTTGAGTATGACTTTAACATTGTAAGAATTTACCTTTATGTCTTCATAAGTGATCAAAAATCCTAAGAACTTACTTAACCCAATGCCAAATATGCATTTCAAGAGGTTTAGACAAATATTATACTTCTTTAAAGTAGCAAAAGTCTTCTTAAAATTTTTGATGTGCTATTCTAACGACTTGGTTTTAACTAATAGTTCGTTTATATAAACCTCTACATATCTTCTTTTTAATTTTTTGAAGACTCTGTCTATCATTCTTTGATAAGTGGCTCCTGCATTTTTCAACTTAAAGGCATCACCCTATAATAATATAACACTTTTCTAGTAAATAAAGATATTTACTTTGAGTCGAATCATTAGGATTTAGTGATACCATAGAAGGCATCTAAAAAAATTATCACTATATATATATATATATATATATATATATATATATATATATATATATATATATATATATATATATATATATATATATATATATGGCTAAATTATAATTTTACCACATGTTTTCTTGTCCTGAAAAGCAAGAAATTTAATCACAATTATATAATTGCAATTGCATTCCTTGAAATACAATATATTTTATTATTTTTAGGATCAAAATATTATTAAAAAAACCGAATATTTTTAATAAATTGTACATATGTTTCAGGTTATAATTTCTCATCACGGGCTTGAATTCTTCCATCCCTCCATGCATTGATCTGTCCGCTGAAATTTGTCGAAAATAAAAATATTATCGCTGCTCCTTTTGCTTGCTTTTACCATAAACCTTCAGATAGGGGCACATCAATAAATACTTCAGATAGGATTCGAATACAGATTCGATTAATTTTCTTTTTTGAGAGACACAACAACAACAACAACAAGCCTTCATCCCTCACAAATAAGAATCATTTGGTATTTTAAAAGATTTCTAAATTAAAACTTAATTTGTAAACTTTTGTAGAAAAGTTAGCTACAAAGAGTGTAGGATTGTTTATATGTCGAGAAAAATATAACCCTAACAACGTACTTTCTTACACCGGATAAATAGAACCCTAACAGCATACTTTCTTATACTGAACAAGTATAATTTATTAACTTTTCATTAAGAGAACTCCAACAAATTCACTTTCTTATCGAGTAAATATAAGAATACTTTTTTGCACGAGGCAAGTACAATCCCAACAAGATTAAGTAAACAAGAGAAGAAAAATTACAAATAGACAATCTATCTCTTTGATTTAAAAAAAATTTTGCAGTCAAAATCCACTAACAAATAATAAGATAAATTTAAGAAAGCTCATAATGTATTTATTTATTTTTTAATCTTAACATTTGTTTAAAAAATATTCTTAACATTTTTTATATGAGCTTGCAACTCACAAATAAGAATCATTTGGTATTTAAGAGAAGGATATTTTTGTATGACTTTTTATTTTTACTGATTCAATATATAAAAACTAATATTAAATTAAAATATTGTTATTTGTATAAAATATTAAATAAAAATTAGAATAAATAAATCTTTCCTAAAATAATTAAAAAATAAAAGAAAATATGTCAACTAACATCTATCCTAATCTTTCCTATAGGCTACAGATAACAATGCCTCGCCAAATTCCTCTCTTTCTCTTTCTCTCACGATAAATTATTATTTAGATGTCTATTGCTATTTATGTTAGGTAAATACACGACGACTATTATTGTATACAACATGTGCAAAATAATTCAAATGATCGATATGTCACACGCAAGAATTTTTACTTTCTTAGACACATTAAAAACATTTATAAGCTATTTTGTGTCTTATCATCTTTCCTCGATTGCCAGAATATATTAATTATATTGCATATATTATGATAGGCATTAATTTTCTATGCTTATTACTATTTCTACGTGTATTAACAATAACTTTTTAGTGATATGAATGTCATTCTATGACTATCTATTTTTAGCATAAATAATCATTAAATTTATATTGTGAATACAAAACACCACAAGATAAAGCTATAAATGGGATAGCATCTTAGAGTGCATTTGGAGTGGCGTTTCTCGTGTGGTGCACTTTGCATCACATCACTTCAGACGTTTAGCAAATTGCGGCAGGGGCAGCATTTTGAAAAATTTATTGATGCAAAAGCTACGTTTTTCAACCAAACCTGACTAAGTGCAGTGGCGATCAGAAGGCTATGATTTGACTTTTTAAAATTAAAAATAAATTTAACACTTACTACAACTTCTTTAGATAGTAGCTTCATCTATAATAGTTTCTTCATTATTTTTTCATAGAACTATAATTATCCTAGACTTAATTTTTAAAATAGGCCAATTAATAATCATAATTAGGTGATTAGGCATTTTAAAAAAGTTTAAAAATAGGCTTAGTCGCCCGGTGCCCGCCCTCAAATTAGGGCCAAACCGAGAGCTCGCGGTCGCGAGCTCTCGGTTTGTTTTTTTTTCTCCCGTCATCGTCGTCGTCGCCGTCGCCGCTGTCGCCGCCCTAAGGAGGGTCACCAAGGAAGCTCACCGCCGCAGGGTTTCCGCCGTGAAGAGTGGATCTCAAACATTTTACGCCGATTTAGGTAAATTTTATCCAAAATGAAAAAATGTTAGATTTTACTTTGAATGTGTTGTTTTTATAAGAAATATGTGTTAGATCTGATTTAGTTGGTATTTTTAAGCTATGTAGTTTGATTTTTATAGGAAATATGTGTTAGATCTGATTTTGAATGTGTTATTTTTTTGGGGGGGTTAGTTGAATTAATGAGGTTATTTTGTTTGATTAGTTTATGCCATATCTTTTGCTCAATATGTATGATCTTTAGTTGGATTAAGCATTCCTTTTGTGGTGAAAAATTTGATAAGATCAAAGTTTGATTAGTTTGTGCGTGATATTTAGTTTCGAGAATTTACTTGTAGTGTTTCATTAGTTTGTGTGTGATATTTGTTGATGAAAAATTTGTATGTGTGATGTTTATATAAGAAATTTTAGTATAAATGATAATATGTTTGTGTGTTTATAGATCAAAGTTTATTTCATGTTTATTTTTTGTGTGGATTATATTAAATTAGTACAACAAAAGTTTGTAAGGTCACATTAGAGATGTGAAATAGAGTATAAAATTTGAATTATTAAATTTCAATAGGTAGAAGCCCATCATTGTCTTTTCTTTATCCCGATTTAAACTATGTAAATTTATCAGGTGAGACGAAGGATTACTGTTGTTTTGTTATTATTAGTTGGAAATGAATTCAGACACTATCTGTATAATTCTTTACAATGGTGGTGAACTCAAAGTAAGCCACGATTTCATTCCAACATATATTGGTGGGAAAAATCGTCCAGTCCAAATCCCACGACGGATTAATTTTGATGAATTACAGAAAAGAATAATGAGGTCGTTGAAGCTAGATCCAACACAATTGTCTGTTAATCTGGTGGGTCGCTTTCCTATTGATGCTGGATTTATTACCACACACATTAACGCGACTAAGTCATGAAGCTATTAATGCACGCAAAGATGTGTAACCTATTGTGATTTACGTTGAAGTTAACGATGTGAGAGTAAGGAGGTAAGCGCTGGAATGTCGATAGGTCGAAACAAAGACGGTACATCACACCATCTTCTCAAGTGGAATATGGGTAGAAGAAGATGATTATTTTATCGGGATAAGTTCTACTGCTATGGGTGACCCGAGAGATATGAATCCACCATCTCACGAAGATGTTGGATATGAAACTATGCCTGGAGTAGGTAGTAATGATGATGACGAAGAGGATGATAGCGGAGAGAACAGATTTGAGGGCCATAGAACCATCCCTCAGGGTCAGAGATTTGATTGCTGGTTACTCAATTAGAACAAGTCACAACAAGACATAATAACAACAATATATATGCGTAGCACCAAACAACTAGAGAATGGATGAGGATCTCACATTTGATGGCCCATTAGATAATTCAATCTTTGAGGAGGAGAAGCGCATTCCGTAAGAATTGAGGGTATCTAGAAGAAAAAGCTTTGTTTGTGTTTTATCACAAACAACGCCGACTATGTCATCTATGCAACACATCAAAATTCGTCGTGCACCATCATTCGACCCGTAGACCATGTTTGTGGCATTTATTGCAAGCTCAATTAAGAGGTTGGGTGGTGCATGGATTGGTTCAATTGGGTCACCATACCGCTCATTCGCTTATCTTTGGTCACATGCAATGTACATCAAAATTCATCGTTATTTCATACAACCCAATCGATGTCAGGATTTAAATCCTGTGGAAAGGGGACGTATTGAGTCTAAGTTCAATATAAAAGTTCTTACATGAAAGCCTAGGATGCACGTAGGAAAGCAGTGAAGGAGATATTTGGTAGTTGGGAGGAATCTTACAGATCTTTGGAAAATTCATGGCTGCAGTATGTTCATTTATGCCTGGGTCAGTGTATCGTGTCCACGCAATAGAATCAAATAGATTCCAATGATTGTTCTGGTCATTTGAACCTTCAATTACAGGTTGGCAATATTGTCGTCCGGTATTATGTCTAGATGGCACCTTCCTGTATAGAGGTACTCTATTTAGTGTTGAAAGCGATGCAAATAATGGTTCTCATTAGCCGGTGGAATCGAGTGCATCGAGTCATGGGTATGATTTACACATTACAAAATTTGATTCCAGTGTCTACAAGAGGTGATCTCTACCTCATCTCGATGAACATCTTGTTCGGTAGGAGAGATCTTTCCCTGGGCTGCACATCACTTTTGCTTGCGCCATTTAAGGGAGAACTTTAAAAGAGCAATAAGACAATTAGGTATATGTGATGTTGAGTTCATATGTCAAAAGATGTACGTTGCTGGAATCTGATATTCAAATTTTAAAAGGTACATGTGGACATCAAGAATATTAAGCAGGAGGCATATGATTGGCCTCTGGGGACGTTAAGCAATGGTCCCTAACTCATGATGAAGGTTATAGGTATGGTATAATGATCACAAATGCAGCTGAGTGCTTCAACGGTGTGCTAAAAAGAGCACATGGTTTACCAATTCAAGCCTTGATTACAACGATTATAACATAGTCACTATTCATAAACGGCTATAATCGCTACCACTAGAAGGCAACAGGATACCTGTTCTCCCCAGATTAAGACAAGGTTGGATAATGAATGAGAGGCAAGAAGAGTTCTGAACCATTGAGGATAAGCATGACCGAAGTGTTTGAGCGAACCTAGGTTGAACTAACTAAAAATAATGAATGTAGGTGTTCATGCAGATAACCACACTCTTACCACCTACCGTGTGAACATGTAATTGCTGTTCTGGGACAACGATGCCTAAGCCATGTGCAATTTGTCTCACCTTATTACAACATGAAAAACTATATTAAAACCTACCAAGGCAAATTCCATGTAATATCGGATCGTGAAGAGTGGTCAGAACAATTCAGTAGTGGCTCATACCCAAATTACAATCCTCCAAATGTCAGAAGAAAGTCTGGCCATCTTAGGTCAAACAGATATAAGAATTCAATGGATGATAACACTTGTATACCTTTATGATGGCTACGATGGATATACTACCGGATGATTAGATCTGCCAGATCTCCAGTTCACTATGCATGTCAGAGCCTACATACTATTTGTTATTGGATCATTTCTTCTTCCAGATACTTCAGGTTCTGAGGTTCATTTGCAGTATCTACCATTACTTGAGGATATCGACACATTTAGGGGGTTGTCTTTGGGTTCAGCTGTGCTCACTCATCTATATAAGGAATTACATGAAGCAACCAAACCAAAGCGCATGAACATGGCTGGATGTGTTCATTTACTGCAGGTATGGGCCTGGGAGCACACTCATGTGGGAAGACTACGTGTTCGTATCCCACCGACATTACGTTAGTTTTGGTGGAATGAAGGATATGTTAGGAAATGCCATTATCCAATATCGAGTCTATAGGGATGAGTGGATGGACTTCTACGAGTCGGAATTGATGTAATATTATTTATCAACTCACGATCAGCTGAAAGAATAACTTATGTTTTATTTGCGGGTCATTTAGAGCCATATGGACATCGATCGGCTTGCGTCGCGAGATATATTTACTGGAGAGGAGATATAGATGCTAATATATTGGAAGAGGGTAGAGTGGTACCTGCCTGATCATGTGCTCAGACAGTTCGGCATGCCTCCCTCGACTGATGTAGCCCCGATAGATCCATCATTTGTATGGGTCGATGGACGAGGAAAGGATGATGTTGATTGGGTTGAATACCACCACTCCTTCATGAGCACAGGCGTGACTCGATTGTCATAGTTGATTCATCGTTGCAAGATCCGGAGCCAGTGATCAACCGCTATATGAGGTGGTATCGTTCACGGGCATCACTTTACATACTCAAGACACCGATAGTACCTCCTGACACATATTACCCCCGAGCACCGGGGGAACATTTGATGGTTAGTATATATGCAAAGTATTATAATTTGTTTTTCCTATTAACAACAAAAGCTTGATCTAAAACTTCTATATGCAGCGCGAGCACATCTTGAAGACTGAGGATATATTTTATCGCTATTTCGGCAGAGATGAAGATACAGAATTTCAGAAATATTTCAACGATTATGAAGAGCTGCTCGTGGACTTGAGGCGAAATATGCATATCTCGACTGATCTGGGGACGACATACTGTGCACTTACATCGTAGACAGACATTTCAATGGATGTGCCATCCTCGACACCCGGTAGCACGTACACATTTTCACACCACCCCAAGATTCATATCGGAGGCAATGTGGTCTCGATGCACCCATGGCGGCATCAGCCATATAACCATCGCCATTCCATATGATACCGCCACAATGGGTATTATTGCATGCTGGTCGTGCAGTGATTTACCTCATGTTACTTGAATTTAGAATTAACAACCTGTCGAGTAGGTGGAATAAGAGAGGACCATCAACAACATCATCGACGCCATACGACCACCAAGACATTACACTCTGTGTAGCGACGATTCCACTACACAAGCATCAGAAGATAGATGTGTTATCTTTCTTATATAGGAAGACATGTATTTGTCGTTTTTTATTTGTTATCCTCATTCATGTATTTTATTGTATTATTCTAGTGTACTTTATTATTTATATATTTTGATTAAATCAAATGCGAAGATGAGAGATTCAATTGGGAATTATATAAAGATTCAAACTCAATTTTTATATAGAATATAATGAGAGTGTTTGATATTATCAAAAAAATAATATATTCAATTTCAGAAGTCACACATTTGCAAAAACTGCGGCTCACCAAGCGAGATTCGTCAAAAGTTGTCAACATAGAAGTTGTCAAATTTTTATTATCTTTCCAACGATACCAACCATGCCAAAACCCGACACCTAATGAGTCTGATATACCAAAAAAAATGAGGCTGCATCAATATCTTGAATTTCAGAAGTTGCACATTTCTAAACATCCACCGACGAGATTCAAAGATGTTAACATAAAAGTTGTAAAATTTTTATTATCTTTCCAACGATACCAAGAAAACCAAACGACATCTTGAGTTAGATCACCATAAGATGGAATTGCCCATTTAATTTTTTTTAAAAAAACATTAAAGTGTTAATGGTCAGGTGATCGATGACGCCATGCTGGCCGATCGACGTGATTTTTATTTTAAAATTTTTTTTAGATATCTAATCATCTAATTATGATTATTAATTGACCTATTTTAAAAATTAAGCCAATTATCCTACAGAGACCTTTATATCATATGTGGCATCACAAAAAATAAAGAAAATAAAAAAAAAATAAAAAACTGTTGCCAATACATTCAGACACCATTATTAACTCAATGATAATTCTTTTACAAGTTTAATATTTCATATCACTTTATTCTTACAAATTGTTTTTTTATAAAATAAAAAAAATCGATCATATACATTCGAAGCTTTGGTGCCACGTGGCAAGTTACAACCAAAGTGGCAAACAAGTCACGGTTATAGTGGTAAAACTTGTTTGCTACAGTTAGTACAATTATAAGATGATATGTTTTAAATATTTCGCTCTTCCTTCAGCTTGCTTTACTCTTTAAACCTTCAGTAAACTTACTTGTTTTTGCTGGACTTTAATTCACTTGTCCTAATTAGTTGTAAAACTATATATAAATATTTTTTTCTGCCATTTAAAGAAAAATAAAATTTCTAATCATTTATTTTCAATATGTTTTATTCGAGTTCGAGACTAGCATACAAGTTTTGTTTTGTATCTAACTGTCTTAATTTATTGTCAGCATTAACGTTAATAATCTTGTCTTTTATATTCATAATTTTATTCAAAAAACACACTATTATGTTTTTGATAAATAAAATTTTAATTGAGACTATTTTTTTTTTTTAAAAAATCATTATCATGTTTTTACTGATTAGAAAATACAATAAAAAACCTTATTTTTTATATTTAATTTTTATTATATTAATATCATAATTCATATAAATTAGTACTATTCTAAAAAATAGCAATTAAAATAAAATTAGAAAAGAATATTATTTTCCAAAAAAAAACCAATATTAATATAACATGTCAACTAAAATCTATCCTAATCATTTCCTGGCTAAAGATAACAATGCTTCCCCAAATCTCTCTCTCTCTCTCTCTACGCCCACACACGCACACGACACATATAAATTAAAGACATTTTTTTGATGGGTATTCATCAACACCCCACCCATCTTACGGGTGGGACGTTATGATTAATCTTCTGTCCACATTCATCACCTAGCGGGCCCCACTTACTTTTCATCAAGCGTCTCTGCTCAGAGAGGAATCGAACGTGGGTTGGGGAGTTCCTAGCCGCGCTCGTCCTTGCCAACCAAGCTAAGACACGATGAGTATTAAAGACATTTTTTACTTGTCTACAAATGCGAATAAGTTAGGGATTTCTATGAAAAGACTGACTTTTAAATAAACTATTTTGGGCAAAGCCAATGGAGTATTTATATCTTATCTCAATTGCTAGGATAGATTGATCGCTTAAAATTTATATTTCTTTATAATATTTTGTTTAATCGCTAATTCTACAGTCCTTGACCAAATTCTGTCTCTTTGTCATTCGCAAATCCTACTTATAGGGCTCATGAAATTTGGGGAGCTGAAAGTAAAAAAAGATAAATAGAAGAGGAGAGAACTTTAAAACAAATTTATTTATCAAAATCTAAAGCTATTGCAATGTCATATGCAAAAAGAATTCTTCGACCATTTGTTTATAAAATTTTAAGCACAACAACAAAAACATCTTGATCTAGCAGAAAAAAATAAGATAATATATAATATAAGGGGCATTTACATACATAACACATAATTCTTATAAATTTACATATATAATTTATAAACTATCATATTTATATAGATAGCACTCAAATTTTTAATATTATATCAAAATAGCACAATCAACAATTTTTAAGTGAAATATATCTTTTCAAACATTTAAAAAGTGCTACTGTTGTAAATATCAAACTTTAAATATTAGATATGTTAATGCATAAGAATTATATGCTATGTATATAAATTTCTCACAATATAATTATTACATATTTATGGACAAGATAATAGTTAACAAAAAAATAATAAGAGCAAAAGGGTTCCCCATAGCGAGTATCATGTGAACTTTGTCATCGAGCTAGGTCTCATCTATGTTTTGAACGAGTGCTTTCTTTAGGGTAAGCCCAAGTATCTTCCTTGAGAGAGGAAGCATATCATTTGAGTTTGGTGACTGCCATTTTGAGTCGGGCAGGTGCCTTATTCAGCAAAGTGAGTACCTCTTGAGTTAAGCAAGTCTACTTCTAGGGCCATGCGAGGTCTTTCTTGTGTTGAGCGAGTGCTTTTTTGGGTCAGGTGAACGTTTTCTTCAATCATACGAGTTGTACCCGAGATCCAAATATCTTGATCTTTGCCAAACTTGCTCAACCTTCTTGTTATCATCCTAAAATACTCAATTATATATACAAGGGAACACACCAACAAACTCTATGGCAACAATGACTTTTGCTCATACAATATTTAACATGAAATTTCACTTAATATCAACATAAAATACTACCATCTTCTTAAAGGCACTCCTGACCATGTCATTGCTTACCTTCTATAATAGCACTGGATTGTGGCTCATTTGTTTTCCACTTTTCCTTGCTATGTTGCCTTCTATTGGCTGTTTGTAGCCTTATTTTAGCTGTTCAGCTGAATTGATTTCTATTACATGATTTCCCACTGTGCTTCTATTTTAGATGCCATATCGTGGCCTTGATCTACTGGAGAATTTTAACTGCATAGGATTGCAAATTTTCATTTTGTAGTTTTCGATTTGGCCGCGTTTATGCTAATATACCCTTTTACTTTCTGCTTGCTTGCTTGGAGTATATACATACTAATGTTTGGATATTCCTATTTGGTATATAATTTGGTTTGAAAATTCTACATCTTCATATTTGACTATTGGAGATGATTTTAGAGGCGATTATGATGTCCCTTTCAATTAGGCATTTTTTATGTATCTGCATATTCTTTTTCTTAATTTTTTTAGGGATGGTTTGAGATTATTTTTATTTTATATTATTATTTTTTTTAAGAATGGTTTTAAAAATATGCATTTTTTATGTGGTGGTATGATAGTAACTACTTGCTAATAGTGGCTTGCGGTGAAGATGGTGATCGTCAGGATGACTTGAGATGGGATTGATAATTTTTAGAAATACTTAAAATATCTAAATATTATTTTAAGTATTTTTAAAAATAATTTTATTTATTTTTAAAGACAAAATAAATATACAATATAGCAATAAATATATTTTAGAAATAAAATAAAATTAACAAGTAAACTCATCTTTAGAATTTGACAATAATTATTGATTATAGTTTTTATGAGTTGATTTTTGCATTCAACCTCAGCGATTTGGCTTCAGCATGATTGATTATTTTTCTATCTTGTACTAGCTCAACCTTCTGCCTGAGAGTTCAACAACCAAATTGTCCCAGTTTTTGGGCATCTTTCGCCCAACTCTGGGTTCTTTGTTCAATGCTCAAATTTGATTTCATATTATATATATATATATATATATATATATATATATATATATATATATATATATATATATATATATATATATATATTTCACAATGCTCTGTAAAATTTATTTCTATAGCTTTATCTTCATAATCCTTTATTTTAAATATGAATAATTTAATTTCTAAAATAAAACGTCATTTAAAAAAGAAAAATCTAAATATAACGTCCCTTTCCTTGGAGAACAATTCAATATCATTTATGTTTGAGCCAAAGACTTCGAGAAAATATTACATACAGAGTCCGGATGTCCGGACGCCAACCGGATCTCAACATATGTCCATTAATAAAATATAAATATTTTACTTTATAAGACGGTAACGATGTCGTTAACGTTATTCGGACCCAGCCCAACCCGTAGCCTGTTAAAACATCGGGAGAAAATATTATGGACAAACATGTACGGCGTTTCAAAATCCGAGCTTTAGGTTTTTTCATTTTATGTGCATAAATTTTCCTCAGCTCCTCTCGGCGTGCATCCGACCTTCCCCCAGAGATTTGTTAAATCTCGGACATTAAAAATCGAGGTATTATATCATCTTCTCCGTCTAGGTGACTCCATGAGATATTTCATCTTGCATTTTTAAAATTTAAAGATTTAGGGTTTTCACATTTGTTCCGATCGTCAAATAGGAGCACATTTGAGTTCTTTAAAGGAAAGGAGACTTTGGGGGATTTTTGGAGCTGTTTTTCATGTATACTCTTTGTACTGTCATGAGTGTACATCCCATTTTTTCAAATTTTTTTAACTGTGAAGCTTGTCATATATTTAGTACATTCTATTGTAAGCTACTTGGACATGTTTCCTGAAAAATTTGGGGATTTTTTAAGCTATTTTCTATGTGTACTATCTATACTCTCTTATGAGTGTACACCCCTTTTTTCAATTTTTTATAACTGTGGGATTTGTCATTTACTTAGTACATTCTATTGTAAGTTGTTTGGAGATGTTTGCTGAAGAATTTGGGGGAATTTTTGGAGCTAATTTTTATGTGTACTCTCTATACTCTCATGAGTATACACCCCATTTTTTTTCAATTTTTTTCAACTGTGAGGCTTGTTATATATTTAGTACATTCTATTGTAAGCCGTTTGGAGATATTTTTTGAAAAATTTGGCAATTTTTAGAGTTGTTTTCCATGTGTACTCTTTATACTCTCATGAGTGTACATCCCATTTTTTCAATTTTTTCAACTGTGGGGCTTGTTGTTGTTGTTCAACCATTTTGTCATATATTTAGTACATTCTATCATGTTGAAGAATTTAGTAATTTTTGAAGCTATTTTTCATATGTACT
The DNA here is from genome assembly GCA_021442155.1 of Cymbidium sinense. Classification (NCBI taxonomy): domain Eukaryota; kingdom Viridiplantae; phylum Streptophyta; class Magnoliopsida; order Asparagales; family Orchidaceae; genus Cymbidium; species Cymbidium sinense. The sequence continues at coordinate 148,013,483 of CM038218.1, read as the reverse complement.
CTCTGTGCTCTCATGAGTGTACATCCCATATTTTTTAAAAATTTTCAATTGTGGAGCTTATTATATGTTTAGTACATTCTATTTTAAACTATTTGAAGATGTTTCTTGAAGAATTTGGGAGTTTTTGGAGCTATTTTTCATATGTACTCTCATGAAGGTGCACCCTATTTTTATTTTTTTTTCAATTGTCAGTTTGTCATATATTTAACACATTCTATTGTAAGTTTGGAGATGTTTCCTGATAAATTTGGGAGGTTTTTGGAGCTATTTTCTATATGTACTCTCTGTATTCTCATGAGAGTACACCCTAATTTTTCAATTTTTTTCAATTATGAGGTTTGTCATATGTTTAGTACATTCTATTGTAAGCTATTTGGAGATATTTTGTGAAAAATTTGAGAGTTTTTGGAGCTATTTTTCATGTGTACTCTCTATACTCTCATGAGGGTAAACCCCATTTTTTAATTTTTTTCAATTGTGAGACTTATCATTTATTTAGTACATTCTATTGTAAGTTGTTTGGAGATATTTTTTGAAGAATTTGGGAGGTTTTTGAAGCTATTTTCCATGTGTACTCTGTACTATCATGAGTGTACACCTCATTTTTTTTAATTTTTTACAACTGTGGGGCTTGTCATATATTTAGTACATTCTATTATAAGCTGTTTGGAGATATTTCATGAATACTTTTGGGGGGGTTGAAGCTTATTTTTCATATGTACTCTCTATACTCTAATGAGGGTACACCCCATTTTTTTTAATTTTTTTAACTGTGGGGCTTGTCATATGTTTAGTATATTCTATTATAAGTTATTTGGAGATGTTTCCTGAAGAATTTGGGGGGGGGGGGGGGGATTTGGATCTATTTTCTATGTGTACTCTCTATACTCTCATGAGGGTACACCCCATCTTTTTAATTTTTTTTCAACTGTGAGGCTTGTCATATGTTTAGTACATTCTATTATACGATGTTTGGAGATGTTTCTTGAAAAATTTGAGGGGTTTTGGATCTATTTTCCATGTGTACTCTTTGGGCCTCTATTGTGGAGATAATATTCTCATTAATTCACTTTTTATTTTGAAGCTTAAAATATTTGTGAAAAAGATAACTTCTAGATGCAGGCTAACCAGCATTAGAATAATGTTTGATTCTATTTCAGGCTACTTTACTGATGAAGTATTTGTCATTTTAAGAAGGCTACATGTGCATCAATTCATTAGAATGCATGCAATTCAACAAGATTCAGCTGCCATCACTTCAATCATGTCCTACTAGAATATATAAAAGCAAGCATTCTATATTGGTGGCCAATGTATTCCTTTCACCCCCGATGAAGTTGCATTAGTTGTAGAGATGCCAAACAGAGGGGAGAAGATCATATAGTAGAAATCCCCACTTTTCAAGTCCAACTCAGCTGATTTTAAGAATATAATTGAGAAGTTGAATTGCTCGTTTATCACATCATAGTTTATATAGTTATACATACAGTTTTTACTTTCAATTATTTTTTATATATCATAATTATAGAGTGGCATCGGATTTGATCTCCTATGCTGATGACATAGAGAGATTGTTAATTATAATTGGCCAGAAGCCATCTAGAGCTTCTTGGTCTCACAGTTTGATGGTATTACATCAAAAATGTTGACGTAAAAGGTACCCAGATACATGAGTGACTTTGTCACTCTTCTGATGGTACATTTTACATCTTCAGATTTATATTATTTTATGTGTTGAAGCTAAGTTATGTAAATCTTTGTTGCAGATTTGGGCGGTAGAGCACACAAGAATCATATGGTCATCCGTTCTTTTTACAAAGCCACATATGTTACGATAACCAAAAATAAAGTTTGTAGAAGATTCCTTCAGTCGTTTGCAAAGACACTAGGTGATGCGAAATAAAATTACTTCATTTAACTCAAAATGTATTTATTCATATTAGAAATTATCATATTTTTTTATTAGTGTAACATAGTACCCTATCATTTGAGGACATATCAGAGGAGGAGAACTGGCTCCTCGAAACAGTGCCCCCTGTCCAATAGACAACCCATGATGAGTCTCAAGAGCCCCATTCCAAGTCCAAGGAGTGGAGCCCCAAGTGGATCTCCCTACGTCTCTCCTCAATATTCTCCCCCTTCTTATGTATCTAGCTTGTCATCTACTACTACCCCTCCACAGAGCTTTGCGATAGATAATACACTTTCAAGTTTCAGGGCCCTGGGTAAAAGAGTATCATTTTTTGAAACTTCAATAACTGAGAGAGTCGATTGTATTGATTTGTGGCTAGTTGTCATTCAGGCGATGGTTGTTGGATAGAAGGGTCCAAGCATGAGAGAAGCTCCTGAAGAGGCTACCATAGGGGAAGCTCTTAGGAAGCTACCACTAAACAGAAAGATGCTACTCCACATTTACTGGGCAGCATAAAATGTGGTGTGAAGGAAAGACAATTGAGGAAGAGGAAAGATGTATCATCCCCATTCACACAAGTGTACAAGAAGACATGCAGAACAACAACTCCTGCTATTGCTGCTACACAAGACGTATATACATCATATGAGATATTTCTTGGCTATCCTTTTAGTTTAATCTAATAAAATTTTATTTTAGTGATTTCTTATGTAGGATAACAGAGAGGTTCCTATAGCACTGGATGAACCAACGACTGCTGCATAGTTGTTGAGGAGCATCAAATGGAGGAATTCTTCATCTTAAAAGATTCGAATTTAATTCATATTGAATCTATCTCTTAAATCTTATTAATTTCTTGCAGCCAGCTGAGACACATGATATCATAGACTTCTCATCAAGAAATCTTCCCAAGCCAATGCTACAGCTCATTGACACTTCTTATGCCCGATTCAAGGACAAGTAAGTCATTTCTTAGTATATTTCATCAATATACATAAAATCACCTTTTAAATTAGTAATGCTCACATTTCTATGCTTCTCACATGCAGGAGTGATAGCATATTCTCGACTGAAAATATCATTATTGCAAGAGCCCCAATTGATGAGTTACTAACATATCAGTATCTGTTAGATGCACATGTTGATGCCTTCACTTATTTGCTGACCAAGAAGAATAAGATCTATCATGGGCTATATGTCTCATGCTTGTACTGGGTGAGTTAGTGCACGGAGGTTTGGGTTATATGATGCCTTCTAAAGTTTTGATAGAAGCTACTAATTTATAACTTTTCTTTGAATTCTTACAGAATTATGCTAAATATGGCTTAGCAAAAGAAAACAAAATATTCATCCAGCATGTTATCAGTAGTGTTTCAATGATTGATTTACTTTTACTTTTAGTTAGCAATAATCAACATTGGACACTATTAGTGGGCATATTAAGAAAAGAGCTTGGTACTTCTATGACTCACTATCAAACCCAACTCATAAGTCATTCTTCCTGATATTGTAAGAATTCTTCTCATTTTCAGTTCATCTCAAATGCATACTTTGTACCTAACTCTTCACCTTTATTTTTAACTCTTTAGATCAAATTACTCATCCAAGATGCTGGCCAGTTTTTGAGAGCAATCCTTAGGAATGACCAATCAAAGTGATCAGTGGTCTACCAGTCTAACAAAATAGTATTGATTGTGAGATGTTTGTGTGTAAATACATGGAGGTAGTGATCAGTAAACCTCCACTAGAGTAGGCTGAGCACCAATTTTGGCCAAAGAAAATGAATTACTTCAGAGCTGAGTTTGATTCTGCTATTTTAAGCTTAAAAATAAAATAACTGAGCTGTAAAATATTGAGTGAAACAAGGTTGTTGTGCATATGAATAAAGTGTTTGGAAATCTAAATGTCGATCATCTCTGTATTTATTTGTGTTGTACATGCTATTGTAAGCTGTTTGTATATGCTATTTATCTGTGTTGTACATGCTATTGTAAGCTGTTTGGCGTTATTTTTTTTTGGTAATTTAGTGCAGTTTCTTCATTTTCTCAATTTTTTTTCAAATGTGGGGCTTGGCATATGTTTAGAAAATTCTATTATAAGCTGTTTGGAGTTTAGTCCATGGAAATTAGTTGGTTTATGGAGTGGGTTTATAGAATTTCAATTATTCTACCAGGTTTTTTAATTATATGTTTAGTAGATATTATTCTATGCTGTTTGGAGGCTTCTGGGTGGGTTTTTGGAGCTATTTTTATGTGTACTCTGTGTACTCTCATGAGAGTATACCCTACTTTTCAAAATTTTGGCTATTTTATCATGTTTTTCAATTATATATTTAGACGCTAGTCTAAGTTGTTTGGAGGCTTATGAGTGGATTTTTGGATCAGTTTTTCTTGTGTACTCTATACTCTCATTAGGGTAAACCCCTTTTTTCAAAAAAATTTTAGCTATTCTACCATATTTTTCAATTATATGTTTATTATATGATATTTTATGCTACTTGGAGGCTTCTGGGTGGGTTTTTGGATCCATTTTTTTATGTGTACTCTCATGAGGGTACACCAATTTTTCAAATTTTTTCAGCTATTCTACCATGTTATTCAATTATATGTTTAGTAGATGCTATTCTAAGCTGTTTGGAGATTCAGGCTGGATTTTTGGAGTTATTTTTCATGTGTACTCTCTATACTCTCATGAGGGTACACCCTATTTTTTCAAAAAATTTTAGCTATTCTACCTTATTTTTAATTATATGTTTAGTAGATGCTATTCTATGCTATTTGGAGGCTTTTGGGTGATTTTTGGATCAATTTTCTATGTATTTTTTTATACTCTCATGAGAGTACACCCTATTTTTTCAAAAATTTTTAGCTATTCTACCTTATTTTTTAATTATATGTTTAGTAGATACTATTCTAAGCTATTTAGAGGCTTTTGTGTGAGTTTTTGGATCAATTTTTCATGTGTACTCTCTATACTCTCATGAGGGTATACCCTTTTTTTTAATTTTTTCATCTATTCAACCCTGTTTTTCAATTATATGTTTAGTAGATGCTATTCTAAGCTGTGTGGATTTTTTAGAGCTATTTTTCATGCGTACTCTTTATACTCTCATGAGGATACACCCTATTTTTTCAAATTTTTTCAGTTATTCTATCCTATTTTTCAATTATATGTTTAGTAGATACTATTCTAAGCTGTTTGGAGGCTTGTGGGTAGATTTTTGGATCGATTTTCTATGTCTACTCTCTGTACTCTCATGAGAGTACACCCTACTTTTTAAAATTTTTTTAGCTATTCTATCCTATTTTTCAATTATATGTTTAGTAGATGCTATTCTAAGCTATTTGGAGGCTTCTAGGTGAGCTTTTGGAGCAGTTTTCTATGTGTGCTCTATGTACTCTCATGAGAGTACACCCCCATTTTTTTTAGCTATTCTACCCTATTTTTCAATTATATGTTTAGTAGATGCTATTCTAAGCTATTTAGAGGCTCCTGGGTGGGGTTTTGGAGTTATTTTTTATGTGTACTCTCTGTACTCTCATGAGGGCACACCTTATTTTTTCAAAATTTTTTAGCTATTCTACCCTAATTTTCAATTATATATTTAGTAGATGCTATTCTAAGTTGTTTGGAGGCTTCTGGGTAAGTTTTTGGATTAATTTTTCATGTGTACTCTTATACTCTCATGAGGGTACACCCCATTTTTTTAGCTATTCTATCATGTTTTTCAATTATATGTTTAGTAGATGCTATTTTAAGTTATTTGGAGACTTCTGAGTGTCTTTTTGGATTAATTTTGTATGTGTACTCTCTGTACACTCATGAGGGTACACCCCTTTTTTCAAAAATTTTTAGCTATTCTATCTGTTTTTTCAATTATATATTTAGTAGATGCTATTTTAAGCTATTTGGAGGCTTCTGGGTGAGTTTTTGGATTTTTTATGTGTACTATCTATACTCTCATGAGGGTACATCCCATTTTTTCAAATTTTTTAGCTATTCTATCCTCTTTTTTTAATTATATGATTAGTATATGTTATTCTAAGCAGTTTGGAGGCTTCTGGGTGAGTTTTTTGATCAGTTTTTAATGTGTATACTCTATACAGTTATGAGAGTACATCCTATTTTTTCAAATTAAACCACTATGGGGCTCGTTATATGTTTAGTACATACTATTCTAAGTTGTCTGGAAGAATTTGGAAACTGTTTGTAGCTTTTTTTTATGTGTACATAGTTAAAAAATTTTTAAAAAGGGTGTACACTCATGAGTGTATAGAGAGTACACAATAAAAACACCTCCCTAAACCCCAAATTCTCCAGGACTAAACTCGAAACAGCTTATAATAGAATGTACTAAACATATGGCAAGCCCCATAGTTGAAAATTTATGAAAAAATAGGGTGTACACTCGTGAGAGTATAGAGAGTACACATGGAAAATAACTCCAAGAATCCCACAAACTCTCTAGTTAACATCGCCAAACTGCTCCAAAAAACCATGAAATTCTCTAGTTTAAATTTTTTGGAAAAAAGAGTGTACACTTAAGAGTGCACACATAAAAAATAGCTCCAAAAATGACCAAATTCCCTAGGAAATAACTCCGCACTCTATACACCCTGGAGGCACTTTCAATAAATTTTGGTGTAATAACCCAAACTCTATTGAGAGAAATTTTTAGTGATTTAAAGTACAAAATATCAACAATATATTAAAGACATAAGTAGCATAAGTTGAAGTACAAATTTACCTTTAAAGTACAACATAGTAACTACTGATTGGCACACTTTCAATTAAATTGACATTAAAGTATATACATTCAAAGAACACATGACAATTAAATGATATCACACATTATAATGTTTCCTTGTAATGATATCCATCATCAGCTTGGTGTATCTTTCAGCCAACTGACTGATTGTTGAGCTTGAGTTAAATTCCTAAGATAGAAGAACATTATATCAGTTGTTGATATGTAATAGTGGGAATGAAGTGTTATACCTGCATACCTTTGAAAAGTACTCTTGCATAACTAAAAAAGGTGTTGCAATAGGTGACCCTTTATATTCTCCACCTCTCCTTGCTTGTTCTTTCATCTCTGTAACATTAAAGACATAATGGTTTAAAGTTTAGCAGTAATATTTGAAGACTATAAATTGAGAGACAAGTAGAGAATTACTCTTAGCTTTGTTGTTTCTCTCCCAATATCCTTTCAGCCTTACATTAGAAATACCCTTTGGTAGTTTTTTAACTGGATCCTTTACTAAGTCAATTCCTTCATCTGTTATAGTAGACTTCTTCTTCTTAGCTATTTTGTCAGTTGGAGGTGAACTCCCATGATATAGAATCAACATTATCAGATAGTTTCTTTAAGGAATCTAACATATACTCTTTAGCTTTTTTATTACCTTGTGCCATGGTGCTTATTTGATATGCATATTGACTGATGTGGTTCCAAAAAATAATGCTAGTTTCATTTTCATCATTACATTGCACATCTTTTAAGTTCCTATAAGCACTATCAAAATAGATATCCCTCTTTGCTCTAGTTGACCATCGCATGAGAAGATACTTCTCCGGAATGTGCACAATATCTTCCTGACTCAAAAATCGGATGCAGTGGGCATAAATCACCCCATTCATTTTAATTTTTTTATAACTACAAGTTATATTTAGGCATGTCTTGCCGAAATGTACAGTCCATATTTTGGAAGAACTTTTATTCTCTAAGTTTCTCACCAAATACTCCATGGGATTGTCATTTGACACATTTGTTGCTAATCCACCAACTCAATGCAAAAATTCTTCTTCAAACATTGTATAAAGCTTTCTTGTGTAAAATATTACAGCTTATTTTAGAATTGGACGATTTAAATAATAGGAATAATTACTGATTGGCTACACTTGAAATCTTTGTCATATTCATTCCGCCGCCATGTGTTCATAACCTTCTCCAATCCAAAGAAATAATCGGTGATAGAACTTGTTGGTTTAGAGATTCCATGACATACATTATTCATGGACTCACTAAATTGCGTTGATAAGATATCCATACAGAATGAGTCTTTGCAGAATGCGGTGGACTAGTTGTATCTAATTTTATATATCTCAGACAACCCAACATGATCATGCAAATTTCCTTCTTCTAGCATTGTAGACCAAGCTTGCTCAAACTCTTCCTCTGAATCACACTTACTCATGCATGCATAAAAGAGACTTTATACTGTCTTATTACTATTAAAGCAATATACCTTCGAAGGAGCTTTCTTAGAAATATGTTATTGACACAGCCTATGGCAAGTATGCGATAATGCATTTTTGATTATTCTCGTCATTTCCTGATCTTGATCAGTGAATATTATTATAGAAATTCTATCATTCATTAATCAGAGAAATATTTTGAATAGTCATGTGAATGACTCAATTATCTATTTTGATAGAAATGCTACTCCAAATAAGTCATTTTGCTAGTGATGATTCACTCCAATAAAAGGTGCATAGACAAGATTATATTTATTGAGTCGATAACTTGTATAAAAAATATGACATCTCTGAAAAAATCATATTCTATCCTTAACTTGCCATTGCTCCAAAAGAAATTGACCAAGCTATCTAACTCATCAAATTGGACATCCCATGCAAACATTCCATCCTCTGCTTGCATTTCCTTGAACAGTTGTATTAATGCATTATTATCACCATTCACAATCCTTGATCTTCTTTCTTTTTGGATGTAATTGAAAGCATCTCTTTTTGTAAAGCCAATATTCTCCACCCTGCCAACTTCCTCATTAAGATAGCTAAATGCACCAGTTTCTCTAATTCGAGCCACTCACATTGACTTTAACACAACTGCCTTCTCATCGATGCCTTTGTATGATCTGAGAAGATGTAGGTCACCCGACTTTGCCAATGAATGATTATGACTTTCTATATATTTTTTAACCTTCCAATTCCCATCCAAATCAATTAAAAATTTAATAATGGTTGGACAACCTCTCTTCGTATCTATTTTTTGAAATTTGACTGAGTAGTTTAGATTGACACCTTTCTTCAGACCTGCTTTTGCACATAAAAAGTCCTTTGATTTCAAATTCTTTGAGCTCGGCCAATAATTAGTATGATCCTTCTTAACACTGAAATTTGATGTGCATAATCACAGTACAGTTCATATGCATCCTTTTTATTGTGAATAATTATCCTAAGGAGTTTGCCCACAATTGGTTCATGAGACACAATGGCTTCATCATCGCACCAGTGATTAACCTCATTCACGTGCATAGACACAAATACATTTTAGGAGTACACATGAAAGAAAGCTCCAAAAATATCCAAATTTTTCAGGAAATATCTCCAAATAGCTTACAATAGAATGTACCAAACATATGACAACCCCATAGTTATAAAAAAATTGAAAAATTGAGATGTACCCTCATGAGAGTACAGATAGAGCATGTGAAAAATAACTACAAAAACCCCCAAATGCTTCAGAAAATATCTCCAAACAGCTTACAATAGAATGTACCAAACATATAACAAGCCCCATAATTAAATTTTTTTTTAAAAATGAGGTGTACACTCATGATAGTACAAAGAGTACATATGGAAAATAGCTCCAAAAATCCCTCAAATTCTTCAGAAACATCTCCAAACAACTTACAATAGAATGTACTAAACATATGACAAGCCTCACAGTTAAAAAAATTAAAAAATGAGGTGTACACTCATGAGAGTATAGAGAGTACACATGAAAAATAAGTCCAAAAACCTCCCAAATTCTTCAAGAAACATCTCCAAATAGCTTACAATAGAATGTACTAAACATATGACAAGCCCCATAGTTCAAAAAAATTTAAAATGAGGTGTACCTTCATGAGAGTACATAGAGTACACATATAAAATGGCTTCAAAAATCACCAAATTTTTCAGGAAATATCTCCAAACAACTTACAATAAAATGTACTAAACATATGATAATTCTCATAGTTGAAAATTTTTTTTAAAAATGGGGTGCACCCTCATGAGAGTACAGAGAGTACACATGAAAAATAGCTCCAAAAACTCACAAATTCTTCATGAAATATCTCCAAATAGTTTACAATAGAATGTACTAAACATATGACAAGACCCACAGTTGAAAATTTTGAAAAATGGGTATACACTCATGAGAGTACAGAGAGTACACATAGAAAATATCTAAAAAAAATCTCTAAATTTTTTATAAAACATCTCCAAACAGCTTACAATATATTGTACTAAACATATAACAAGCCCCATAGTTGAAAAAAATTAAAATAATGGGGTGTACACTTATGAGAGTATAGAGAGAACACATAAAAAATAGCTCCAAATACTCTCCCAAATTTTTCATAAAATATCTCCAAACAACTTACAATAGAATGTACTAAACATATGACAAGTCCCATAGTTAAAAAAAATTGAAAAAAAATGAGATGTACACTCATGAGAGTATAGAGAGTACATATGGAAAATAACTTCAAAAATCACCAAATTCCTCAGGACTAAACTCCAAAAAGCTTACAATAGAATATACAAAATATACGGCAAGTCCCACAATTAAAAAAATTGAAAAAAAAGGAATGTACACTCATGAGTGTACAGAATGTACACATAAAAAATAGCTCCAAAAAATCCCCAAAGTCCTCTTTCAAAGAACTCCAAACAGTGTAGGAAATATATATTATAGAAAAGAATTTCAAAGAATATCACTATTTCAAAAAAAATTATATATATAAAACGATGGACAAAATTTACCGATGCATTTATATTTAAGACATCATCTGCTAAATTGGTCGTAATATCAAGGCTACAACTTTCAAATTCGTTCTCCATCTTCACAGTTTTTCCCAAAAATTGAAATGAGATTTTTTTTATTTCTTTTCTCTTAGCTTAGTTCGTTTGAAAATAAAACATATTAGGCCCTAAATCAATTTATATATTGCTTTTAAATTTCTCCCACACAGTTAAACGACGTTTCTCTCGCTATTTTAACGGGCCAGGCCGAGTTCGAATAACGTTAACAGCATCATTACCACTTATTAGTGGACACATGTTGAGATCCGGTTGGCATCCGGACGTAAAGCATCGTCCAGACTCTGCATGTAATATTTTCTCAGAGACTTGACCTATCTGAAACTTAGCTTTAATAATGACCAATTTTTTGTGACTATATAGCATGGCCAAAGTAGTCCACATCTTGATCCAAATCTAAAGGGTAGCTAAAGTTATAGAAAGAGCATAGATATTCGAGTGTCCAAATATCAAGGCCAACTAGGTTTATAGTTTTTCAACTTCTAATTTGTATGGATTAATTTAAACATTTAAGGGCATATTTTTAGGATTATGATCTTTATGAGCCCATGAAATTTTAACTTCAGATCAGATGAAAGAAAATCTATATGATATTAAACTTAGTTGGTTTTGACTATAGATCGTCTTAAGCTCATTTCTTTAAGCTCAATCAAGTCGATTGTTGGTAAAAAAATTCTTTGTTTTGTTTACATTTTATACCACAATAAGAATAGATTTTGGCTTTAAATTGCTTTCTAAGAAAATGAGGTGATTCTTCATTTCAACTATTTTTCTTTGGCCTGAGAATTTATTCAAGTTATAAAGGGCTTGCTTCCAGTAAAAAGCCTTCTTATAGTGATCTTATTGTTGCACAATATAAATTGTTAAGTTATTGTACATAAATTTTTCTTTGGCAAATTTAATCACACATAAACTTTCATAATAAAATCATTGTTGGGCTTAGAAGGAATGAGGAGCTCCTTCCCAAGAGTTTAAGTGTGGAATCCATAAAAAAAATCTAATATTTATTATCTTTTTTTATTAAAGGTATTTTAAAAGTTTTCTTATATTTTTTATTTGGTTTTCTTATAAATAAAGGGCATATGTTGATGTGAAAGGAGTTAAATATATATTTCTCCACAACTAAAATATAAGGAAATTTTCAATGCTTTAACAAGATGTAGCAATTAATTGAATGAACATATAAAAATTCAAATATGTTTTTAGGTGTTGTTGTTTTCTTCTATTATTTATTTATTTGTTTTTGATATTTGATTTAGGATTTAGTTATTACTAGTATGAATGCAAGTTAAGAATCTACCAATTTAACCTACTATGCTTAGTATATTGACTTGAGTCAATGGCATCGATTAAGAATTCCTTCAATTCTATGTAAAATGAAAATTTGGTTTGTCTTTGGTGTTCTTCACTTGTATGAACGGCATTATCCATGCAAAATGGATTACTTCACAAATTAGTGAAAATGAACATGAATCTAATTTAAGAAGTCATGTTTACTAACCAATCATATTTTATTCTTTTAAATGATCAAATCAAAAATCTTTCTGTAATTAATTACACAAATATTCAAATATGCATAGATAATAAATTCAAATAATCTTTCAATATTTTACAAGTTAAATCATCAACAATAATAGAGGTCTTTATCTTATATGATAGATCATGAGGAAAGTATTCAAATAAGATTTTTATTAGAAGACTTGAGATAAGGGACTTATAGAATTTCAAGACCCATTCCACCTATCTAAACAAATGAAAATGCTTATGAACTGAGCCTTATGATATTAATGTTTCATGTTGCTTTTGTTGTGTTGTGATGACTCCATTTAGATTAGGAGTTTTCTTCATTACAATACATTTAGACTTTCAAGGTATAAAAATAAAATTTAAATTAAGTTTTCCAACCTAGTACTTGGAGACATCGTACCTTGAAAGATGAACATGTACTCTTAACTAGATGAAGGAATAAAATCAAAGGAATACTTAATTTATGATTTATTTATCTAAATTTCCTTGAGCATGTATTTATGGTTGAACTCAGCTACCTTTTTAACTAGTTATATATAAGAGATTTGTTTATTTTCTCTAGTTTGTTTCTTTGTATTCTTTTATAGCCATCATAGCATAGTGATTATTTGATTGCATTGCTCACTTTGCTTTGTTCTTTTATTTTTCTTTATTGTAAAGTGTTTGTGTATGATCTACATGATATAATAGGCTCCAGAGACACAAAAAAATTATTTTTTACTATTCTAAAAAATTTTAGATAACTTTAAAATGATTAGGATAACCTTTTAAATATCAAAATTATGACTCTCTTCAATCAACTTTGTTTATAAATTATCTTTTGTATCTCCTTAAGAAGGTACATGACTGAGCCTTGCCAACCATAATTGCTGGGACTTATCATGCTATAGCTTCAACCAAAGCATGCATTAGAAATCATTTAAGGGCATATAAGTTGCATATATTGCATAGCCTTCTTAAGATAGTGCTTTAAGTAGACATGGTTACTAAGAGATTCTTAGCACATTAGGCAACGACAACCTAGCCTAGATAGTTTCATCATAAGTTATGTCTCAATAATCTGGTCATATGACTAAAATATCTCATATCCCTTTCTTCTTGTTAGCAAATCTTGACCTATATGAAGATTTTAAGTCCTACACTTTCTTAGTATCTTCTTTTAAAATAACCCTACATAGTCTTTCCATGGTTTTACTCATGAGATTAACTCTGGACAATGTAACTCATGATTGCTGATAGAGCACCTCTTGTTTGGTTTGGGTTTACTATCTTCCAATGATAAATGACTATGCACTTGATGACTTAAAATGATAGATTCATAAGATCAAAACTAAATTTATTTATACTTTTTTCTTAATCTCTACCTCTTGAGCCCATTAAACCCTTTCTTTGGTACTTTAGTAATAAATATCATGTAGACACTTTGCATATTAGATCATCATCTTTGGTTATGATGATTCACCCTCAACCTTGCAGACTAACTTTCAATATATGGATAGTCCTATTATGATAATTCTTGCTAAACCATAATTCTTTCTTTTAAAATCTTCAAAAAAATAAATGAACCAAAATCAATGTTTGTGCTTTCATTACAAAGAATATCATATTAAGATGTTAAGGCTTAAATAGCCAGAGTAGATACATCTCCATGGGAGATGGGTAATCCATAATTTTTTTTCTTCATTAACTTAGTGAAAAACTTATAAATAGATATTAATCACAAGCTTAGATAAACGAAAAATCTAATACAAATTATGCCTTTTATCTCATCTTGTGAAATTTTTGTTTATAAATTATATCACTTAGTTAATACATTTATACCCCCAACAAATTTGGTGACTATGGTGGGACATAATCTCTCTCTCTCTCTCTCCCCTCTCTATTTTTGAAGAAACAAAAATTAAATTTTGGTTTGTAATCAAACCCAATCCTTCAACCATGGATCTTTGACTTAGTAGTCATAGTTCTCATAAACTAACTTACTGAATTAAAATCACATTAGTTAATCTTTCAAATAATTTGAACACCTATATTTTTAGAAACCAATGAAATGTTCCTTACAAATGACTAGTGAGAATTCCTCAATTGAATCGTCTATAAGGACAAAGATAATATTGCCCAAGATAGATTTTCAAATTGGAGCTAATACTTATTATTTGGTAATTCACACCAACAAACTAAGAACACTATCATTGACTCAAATTTTACTTTGCCTCCTAAAAAGAGACCCTTCCCATATGTCTCTTTAAACACTAAACCTTTTATCTTTGCTAGATTGTCTAAAACTTCTATGTTTACACACCTATCTTTTAAGAATGTTCAAATGATTGTCTCATTACATATTGCACCTCATTTTTTAAAAAAAAGTGAAAACTCTTAGAGAAAACAACAAATTTATACCATTGTTGGAACTCCTATACCACTAGATATATCTTAAAATTTGCATAGGAAGAATAGCCATTTAGCTAAGGCAATTTCGTATCCAACTCAACTAGTTGTCTAAATTACTAAACAAACCTCCTTACTTCTAATCAAAAGAGTTCAAGAAACCATTCAATCCATGATGGGTAAAACATCACTTGCTAATTAGTTAATCACTTTTATTATTATGGTTATTTTCCATGTTCTTCAAAATCTAAAGTATTATTCTTTGCTAAAAGAATTAGATAAGTTCTTTCTAAAAGCTAGTTCTAATCTCAAATCTATAGATGAAAATGTCAAGCTTGCTACTGATATAAAAGAAAAGTAATCCCTTACATATTGTAGTTAGCCAATGAAAGTATCTTATAAACAAAAAGTGCTACTAATCTCTCAGAAGCTTGCCTTAATAATTAACCTCTTTCTAACAAGTGGGTGAGAAAGGTAACTCTTAAAATGCTTGTTCTTAATTTTCCTTTGTAAACTCAACTTAGCAAATGATTAATTAGAAAATTTAGATGAATGGGATGACCTTTGTGAGGAAGATTCCCTTGAAGATGATGAAAAGATTCTAGTTGCTCATATTGTGGTAATGAACAATCGAGGAAGACCTCCCTTACATAAGCGAGATTATTCTAAAGAAAATCTTATAAAAATATTTAAGAAAAGAGAAGAAAAGAAGCATCTAATATTGTAGAACAAGATGTATTTTCCCTCAAGCCTGATAGAGAAAATAATATATTAACTTAGAAATTACAGAAATAGATTAACCAATTTTCTAGAGCTATGGCTACTCTTAGCTCACAAGTAGGGAATCAACCCTCACACCTTGAAGTATCTCAACATGGTGATTCTTTCTTGCCCCAACTCATACTTGTTCAATAGAATTAAATTATATATACACAACAACAAAATCAATTATTTCCATACATGCTGTTGCATCTCTAAATACCCACTATATGATGCTTACATCATATTAATGGTGAAGATACAAGTTAACACCACCATGATGTCCTAACAAAGAAAATTTTTTGTTAAGAATTTAAGACAATATATAGAAGAATATGAGTCAATTCCTTTTCTTAAAGGGTTTTTCCCTCCAAATTTCATATAATTTTATGAAACTACAAACCTCAAGCAACAAATTGCTTGATACAAAACTTTATATTGCAATATCGACAATAACAATGCACTCTTATTGCATCTCTGTATCACTTATTTACCAAGATTTCCTTTAAGTGGTATGCTTATTTACCTAATAGTTCATTTAAGACATTTGATAAATTCAGAAAAGTTTATATCAAAATATTTGCTAATGTGCATAAACAAGCAAATATGGATGACATTATGACCTCTCAACAGAAGCTTTTTTGGTTATTAGTGGAATTCATTACCAGATAAAGAAATATTTTCATTAAATGTGTCTAAGAAAATCATGCAATTAAATTGCCTCTAAGTCGCATTACTGGCCCCATAGCTTTAGTTTAAAGCTTTCACCTATCAATACATTTGAGAAATTACTCATGAAAGCTTCTAGTATCCAAGGAGAGACATCTTCTTTTATTCTCAAAGAAGATAATTATAAAGAAATCTGAAAAGGAGATATTTTCAAATTTTCAAAAGAAGTAAAGAAATAACCACTATGAGTTCTCTATGGAATCTACATAAAAGAGAAGTAGTAGCTAATGACTTTACTAAATTTCCTATATCTTCATCCACTAAAATAAATTAAACTTTTTAGAAAAAAATTGGGAAAAAGTTTATCTATTTAAGAAATCTTTAGTAAACAATTATTTATAATATTTTGTATTCTAGGATGTAACTCCCAAAACCATAGAAACTTAAAGAAGTTGGAAAAATAAAACATCTACCATATTGCCCTTTCATCAATGTTTGGGGCACACCATCGATAATTGTATCACATTAAGAGATTGCTTGGAGCATTAGTATAAGATACGAAAAGTTAAAATTTCTGACAAATATCTAGAACAACCAACATTTGCTATCAAATGCATAGTCATTTTTGAGAACATAGATGAATCAACTACTCATCCTCCAAAAACTATCTATATGATTCATTCCTTAGATGAAGAAATTGAAGAGGAACCTATGTTGATTTTTGTCGGTGGTGTTTCCCAGCTAAAACTCATTGATTTTTTTAAAATTTTTTTTTATGAGGATTATGACTCTCATACTTCAAGAGAAGAAAACCATGAAGTTTAGTTAAGAAGTGGAAGGGTTCTTCCAAATCCAAAGAATTTTAAAAATAATAAAGAGAAAGAAATCATAACTAAGAATCTCAACAAGCCTTACAAAGAAAATAATAAAAATTTAACTAAAATAAAAACTAAAGTCAAAGTGGACTACAACGTTCTATCCCACTTAGAAATCTCCTACTTTGTTGAGTATTTATTATACCCTCATGTTATTGCCTAAGATGCATCAAATTTTTATTAGGTTTTGCTCAAATCTATTTGTCTTTTTTGATGAGGTTAGCATCCCTCTTTTTTTTAGTATTTAGGATTTTCAATTCCACTTAGATACTTAGTACACTTCTTTAGTAGCTAATTGAACACTAAATACAAAACTAAAAATAAACAAATCTCAAAACCAAACCAAATGAAATTAGACCTCAAGTATAAAATGAAGATGAAATTGAAACCTTAGGGTTAGATCTAGACTAAGCTAGTAGGACTCATTAGGATCTAACTGTAAAAACAAATTAAGTGAACTCAAATACCCTAGAGTTCAACAAAATTGAATAAAAACTAAAATGAAACATATTTGAACCAAAGTATAAATCCAATTGACACTTAATTGAGTTGATTTGGGTTACTTAACTAAATCAACCAATTTATGTCTTCAGATGTGTTCAATAAATAATTCCAAATATGTAATAGATTATGGAGAATGTTCCTAAATAAAGAAAAAGAAGATTTGGATTTCCACATCCAAAAATTGCCTCTTTTACCTCTTTATCAATGCAATACCAATCTCCATACTTATTTTACTAATGAAGAATAAAAGTTTCAAGAAGACTACTTATCGTCTAAGCTGGGGGAATGTTCCCTTTCTACCATTAATGAATTAATTGAAGTTAATTTAAGTACAAATGAAGATCCTTGCTCTACATTCATCAATAGACTAGTATATTTGGAATTAGCATTACAAAATTTTTAAACTTTAAAAGATTATAAAAATTATTTTGCCTAAATTATACTAAGATGATAGGTCTACCTCTAGAAAAAACATCCCATAAATTGTCAATAGATCCCACTGTAACTCTAGTAAAGCCAACACAGTGAAGAAAGAGACTAGACATCAAGAAATCTATGATTCAAGAAATGAAAAAGTTTATTGAAGATTTCATTAGAGAAAAATAATACCTTGCTTAGATTGCTAATATTATCCTAAATCTTAAAAATAATAGACAAATTTAAGTAAGGCTAGTCCTAAGAATGAGTTTCTCCAACCAATTATTAAAATGATGATTGATATTTTTTTTATGAATGTTATATTCTATTTCATGGATGATTTTTCAAGTTGCAATCAAATAAAAATGTTTCTAATAGATGAACACCACACAACCTTCTCAAATCTAATAAGTATTTATTGTTATAAAGTCATGTCATTTGAGTTAAAAAAATGTTGGCACCACTTACCATTGTGCCATGACTCAGATTTTTGATGAATTCTTATGCCATGAAGTAGAATGTTAAATTGATGACATTATGTGAAGAGCAAGAAAATTAAAGATCATGTGAATGAACTTCAAAATATTCTACAAAGAAATGTGCTTTTGAAATAAAACCATTGAAAAGTACTTTTGTGTCCTTTCACATCTAGGATTCATCATGCAACATTATGGAATCAAAATATTCTATAAAAATAAAACAAATCCTAGATATGGAACCGCCAAAAAGACTCACCTAATTAAAATTGTTATATTATAAGCTAAATTTCTTGAGAAGATTTATCTCTAACATCTTATGCAGATGTTAACCATTTTCTATACTGACAAGAAAGAATGCAAAATTCAACCAGGATAAATCATGTCAAGTAGCTTTAAATGACACTAAGAATTAATTATTAAATCCCACTACTAGATTCTTCGATATTGGGAAAGCTTTTAATTTTATACACAACTTCCTTAGAAGAATCAATGGGTGCTGCTATAGAGTCAAAATAATGGAGAGAGTAAAGAAATTTCCCTTTATAAATGGAAAAAATGGCTTTCATTGGTTTTTATTATATAAAAGTTAGACACTATATGTTATCCCATAAGATTACTTTAATCCCTCAAATAAATCCTCTCTAGTATTTGATGACTAAGCCCATTTTATTTATAAGATTTTGCTTGTTAGATAGTGATTATCACAATTTGATAATTACTTATATCCCTCACAAAGAAGTAGAAGGCTAAATATTAGCTTACTTTCTCATTATGTATCTTATACATGTAGAAGCCTCATAAAGTGATGAGTAATCCAATGAACAAATCCTACAAATGAAAGAAAAAGAATGAGAATTATACTTCGATAGAGCATCATCTCTTATAATGAATTCTAGTCAAATAAGTTGTATTAAAGTTGGCATTTGCGTAATATTCATATCTTCAAATGGAGAATCATGAGATATTCATATTCCCTTAAAGAACCTAAAACTAATAAAAAGTAGAGTATTAGACCCTTATTGTTGGTCTGGAATTGATTTTACAAATAAGTATCAAAAAAATAAAAAATCTATAGAGATTCAAAATTATTCATCAGTCAAGTAAATGATATTTACAAAATCCTAAAACCCGACTTACATGTTTACCATAGTAGAGTAATGTTACTCCTCAAAAGATCTCAGATCTGACTCTAATTTGAATTCCTCAATCTCAGAATAGTTAGGCAAATGCATTTCCAAAACTAGCTAAAGAATTGTCTAACCCAAATGAAGATATTATTTAGCTAATGGTTTAAAATTGACAAGGATTTTTTTCCAATGTATCTCAATGAGGTCTCATCATCATAGCCATCACGCTCCATCTTCAACACTTTCTCATTTCCACATGATGATTGGAAATAATAATTTATAAATTTTCTTAGAAATGGATATCTTCCAAAAGATCATTCATTGTCTACTCAAATTCGAAGGAGAGCATTATCCTTTACACTTATTAGTATTACTTGTATCGATAATCGTTTGATCAGATGTGGTTCCCATATTTAGACAAAGAGGAAGATCAAAAGATTATGGCTGATGTCTATGAGGGCTTATGTGGATCTCATCAATCTAGCCCAAAAATAAAAATAAAAAAGCAACTCAACTATTATTGGCCAATTATGAGTCAAGATTATGGGAGAAAGTAATTGAGCATAGGTTACTATGTGATACAAAAGTTTCTCACAATCAGTTTAGTTTTGTGCCAAGTAGATCTACTATGGATGCTATACATTTATTAAGAGGTTTGATGGAGAAGTATATAGAAAGTAAGGAGGATCTACGTATGATATTTATTGATTTAGAGAAAGCTTATGATAAAGTTTCAAGAGATGTTCTTTGGAGAGTTCAAGAAAACAAAGGAGTTAATATTGGTTATATTCAAGTAATTAAGGATATGTATACTAGTGTTGTTACTTGTATCCAAACACAAGGAGGATTGACAAAATATTATCCTATTTTAGTTATATTACTTCAAGGACCAAATTTAAGCCCTTATCTTTTTTTCATTATTATGGATGCTCTTACTAGGAATTTATAGGAAGATGTACCTTGGCATTTGCTTTTTACTAATGACATTCTTCTTGTTGATAAGACTAGAGAGGGAGTCCAAGAAAACTTGAATTATGGAGGTCAACCTTAGAGTTGTTTAAGTAGATCTAAAACTTAATATATGGAGTGTAATTTTAGTTGTAGAAGTTCTAGTGGTAGTGTTGTGACATTAGGTGAACAAGTCATTAAAAAGAGTGAGCAATTTAGATATTTAGGCTCTATTGTTCAAAATGATGGTGAAATAGATGGAGATTTTATTAGTAGAATTCAAATTGGATGGTTGAAGTGGAGGAATGCATCTAGCCTATTGTGTGATAGAAAAGTACCGCTTAAAATTAAGGGAAAATTTTTATGAGATGGTGGTAAGACTTGCAATGATTTATAGTGTAGAATGTTGGCCAATAAAAGAGAAGCATAAGACTAAGTTAAGTGTTGCAAAGATAAGGATGCACAGGTGGATGGGTGGCTTTTCTCTTAGTGATAAAATATGAAATGATTATGTTCAGGAAAATTTTGGAGTAGTTGCTATGGAAGATAAGATTAGAGGGAGTCTCCTTAGATGGTTTGGCCACATAAAGCGTCGGTCATCCAATTACCTGGTTAGGAAAGTAGATGCATTAGATTTGCTTTATGTTACGAAAGGTAAAGGCATACCTAAAAAGACTTGGTTAAGATGAATAGAAAATGACCTTTGTATACTTAAATTAAATGAGAATTTGACACATAATAGGACACAATGGAGAGGAAGGATTCATGCAGCCGACCCCACTTAGTGGGACAAAGGCTTGTTGTTGTTGTTGTTGTTGTATGAGTCAAGATTGTATTAAATTTTCTATAAGATGTAATCAATGTCAAATTCATGGTTTGGTACCTCATATGCCTCCAAGCATATTGTATCTAGCTATCATTTCTTATTCATTTGAATGTTCAGACATAAAATATTATAGGGTACATTCAACCTCCTACATCTAGATGTCATAAATTTACTTTGGTTCTAACTGATTATTTTTCAAAGTGGGTTGAACTATACTCTTAAAAGAGGTTAAAGCCAAAAACATGTTGTAGTTCATTTAAGATCATATTGCTTATCGATTCAGCATAGCACACTGAATTATTTCTAAAAATGGAATAACTTTTAAGAATATTAAGTTACATCAATTTATCAGTTGCCATAACATTGATAAGCAGCATTTAACTATTTCTTACCCAAGCACTAATGTACTAGTTGAATCCTTCAACAAAACTCTAGTAAATCTATTGAAGAAAATGATGTCTTCTAACAAGCGAGAGTGGCATGATAAGTTACTAAAGGCTCTTTAGGTTTACATGTTAACTTATCAGACTCATACCCAAATGACTCCTTATGCATTGAAATTAAGAATAGAAGTTATCTTGCTTCTAGAAATAGAATTTTCATCAATATATATATATATATATATATATATATATATATATATATATATATATATATATATATATATATATATATATATAAATTTCTACCAAATTTGAAAAACATCAAAATACCCTCCTCAATTTATGGGAGTTGAACAATATTGATGAACTACATTTGCAAGCTCAACAAAAATTTTAATTATATTAGAAAGTTTGAGCCTATGTGAGAAGGTCCTCTTATTTTAGAAGAAATGTATTGATGAAGGAGCATATCTTCTTATTGATAAAGATGGAAATCATCCCTTATGCTCTATAAATAAAAGATTTCTAAGGAAATATTATTCTAAAGATTTTGCCATTTGGTTTACCTTTTAATCAACAGTTAAAATCTTAATATTTGATTTCTTTCAAGAAGATGAGTGATAACAATCCTAATTTTATTCCTATTAGACTAACTCATGCCAAAATTATTTTAGAGATACATTTAGCCAATATTCTTACCTTTATATAGAGTTTAACACTACATAATATGTAAATCTACAAGAAAGTTATT
Source organism: Cymbidium sinense (assembly GCA_021442155.1). Lineage (NCBI taxonomy): Eukaryota > Viridiplantae > Streptophyta > Magnoliopsida > Asparagales > Orchidaceae > Cymbidium > Cymbidium sinense. The sequence continues at coordinate 147,991,089 of CM038218.1, read as the reverse complement.
TTATTTATTTATTTATTTTGCTCTGAAGAGTCATAAGTCCCACCTTCACTACTTTAGTGTGGACCTATTATTAAGACACTCTAACATTAATTTTTGTATAACACTCAACCAAATATTACACTTCAACCTCTAGTTCAGTATACCTAAAAAGGATCCTTTGGCATAGAATATTATGGATCTTCTCTTATAATTGTAAGGCTCTATGATCACCATCATTATAGATGAAGCTCCAACCATATTGATTTAATGTAATGTAAAAGGCCTTATTAATTATGGTATTTCTTTTTTCATGTGAGGGGGGCACCATGTAGATCATAGGGGATACTTATTGAAGTGATCGGGTATGACATTGAGGTATGATGTACTATCTTGAAGATAGTGGCATCACTCTTCAATGGACCTAATCACCTAATAAGGACTCCTAAGGCATGATGGGTCCTCCAATATACCAGAGATTTTTCCCCTACTTTATATGGATGAATAAAGTATTATATTAAACTGGGTTCTAAAGTTCCCTATGGAGGAAAGCCTCCATAGTTAATTACATCTTAGGGAATGAAATTTCCTAAAAATACTCTTGATTAAAGTAGGCAATCATAATCTCCAAAGATTTCAAGGTTAAGACTATCAAAGGATTAGTTATGTTTGGAAAATTAATTGTAAAAGTTCAAGAAGAAGACTTATTTTTGGAATCTAAAGGAAATAAGTAAGAAATACTCATGATGCTAGGAATCCTAGTGAGCATTCCAATCTATCCTATAATTGGGCATTATATATTTGAAAGTGAAGAGATTTATTTATTTGAGTTAAATTTTATTAGATTGTTAGGGCTTATAATCCACCAACATAAGGTTGTGAAATGCATAAGAGGTGAGGATTTATGCTTATAGCCCAAGGAAATAGCATGCTCAGATCCTAAATCTAGGAGCTTTAGCACGATGCCAAAGCACAACCTAAATCTAAGCAGAATGGACATAATGGTTTATCTTCATAAGAAAGAGTAAACCCATCCGAGTTTTGGACTTATAGCCTTCTGGAGTGGCTGCAAGCTAACTCCTCTTTTGATTTTAAAACTATGTAGTCTAGTCTTATGAATTACAAAATAGTTAGAGTAGTCATTTAATTAGAAAGAGACTAAATTCTAGACTCACTCCTATGAGACTAGAGCATGAGTGGTATTAGCATATGACTTAATCTACAAATGCAAAAATCTTTTCAAATTTTATTTCATTTTTTGACACATCATTTAGACAAAGGCTTTAGGATTTTTATGCCTACATGCATGATGAAATAAAGTTATTGGCCAAATCAATGAGATGAGGATGTTCTCCACCATAAGGGATGCCCTCATAGGTCAATCATTCCCTATCATGCAAGGATGGAGATCCCCCATATTTAAGGAAGAAGAAATATGCATGCATGATATGAGACATACAACCATATATCTAAGGGGTTGCTAAATCTATTAATTATCTTATTTATATCATAGGCTTTATGATGAGGTTATGAGTTGTTTAAAATTTAGTTATGAGTGATTAGTTAGGTAGAATTTTTTTTTATTCTAAGAGCCTAACATATCTAGGCCACACATTAAAGCATCAATCATGAAGAAAATTTAAAAAAGATGCAATCCTAATGCATAATTTAAACAAATTATCAAATAATTTTATAACTACCATAAAAGAATAATAAGCCGGTGCGTTCGGGCTCCTCCGCACAACTAGAAAAAAAAAAGATGGGTAGCCAAGCTCTACCCTTATACAAACTGGTATATAAAAAAATAATTATAATTAGAATTGAATACATGCTATGGGGGTCTTCATTCTTCATATCTCCTTTCTCCCTTCTCTTGATTTGGATGTGCTTACTTCAAAGGCATCACAGGATACTCCAGGACAAAGCCTTCTAGCCACTGCTCATCCTAATCCCCCATAACACTAATCTTCATTTCTATTGTAAAATTACATTCATATAAGAAAAAGTAAATCTAACTACATCTATAAAATAGAGGTTAGCTAAACACACATACAATCCCAAGAAATTATATATATATATATATATATATATATATATATATATATATATATTTATTTATTTATTAAGCAACCCCTTAAGCACAATCCCCTGCATAAAACTTGATCAGGCTAAGAGCGGCCTAACATCTAGTCTACGAAACATATACCATACCGTCCAGTCTAAAATATTACATCATAAAATAAAATATACATCACATCATGCACCATCCTAACATAGAGCTAGAAGTGGTGACTTAATTTTAATGAGTGTGTTAAGACTTGTGTGTATGTCTTGCTAAGCATTAGAGTTATAGTTTTCTAAGTATGGAAAGATTTAATTTAGCATGAAATGTTAGTTTCACTTCAAGTGGTTTAATAGATTTGAGAATTTTAAGTTATAATTTCTTTTATTTCATATGATCTACACTTAGCAACTAAGTGCTATAAAGAGAAGTAAGGGGTTCATTCCCTTTCATCACTACCTTAACCCACTTTCTAAAGTACATTAATTTGACATAGTTCTCTTTAGTGAATGACTTATTAAATGATTTAATTAATCCATTCAAGAGATTTATTTTTGTGCTCTGGCAATTTCTGTTTCCCCTGTGTAGGCGCGTCTCCGTTGTGTCTTCTCTTATGGTAATCTTGGCTACTTTTCCACTTGACCTAGCTTGGCTTTCGACTTCTCTTATCATGCGCTACTATTGGTCATTGCTACGATCTATATTTCCCCTTAGGGAAATCTTGATATTTCCATTGCATCTGTGAAAGCTTCTGACTCCTTGGGGGTCTCTGGATCCAACCCCTCGTTAGCCTCAAAATCTTTGAAAGATGTTCTTACAGGTAAGGTCATCTATGCGGGTGAGTCACTTGATCTTATCTCTACCTCCTTCTGGGGTGTTCTCGTGATTATGTGCGCTGATATGGTGGTGAAAAGGCTTGCAAAACCTTTTGAATTTACATTGGTGGGTAAATTTGCATTGCGGCGTCCTACTATGGAGAATATTAGATCACTTTTTCATAGCTTGAAGCTCTCTGGTATTTTTTCTGTTGGCTTGATCGACTCTCACCATATTTTGATTCAGCTTTCAAATGACTTAGATTATTCTCGGGTTTTCTCTAGATCATATTTTGTGTTCAATTGTCAGATGCGATTGTTGAAATGGACGCCTTATTTTGATATTAAGGAGGAATTTCTATTGTTCCTGTTTGGATTTCTCTTCCCAATTTGCATGTTCATTTCATTAATCCTGAATTTCTCTTTGTCATGAGTGGGCTATCGTCATCCTCTAAGTGGATCAGGTGACTGCTTCTAACACCAGGACATCTATTGCTCGAATACTAGTTGAGTTGGATATATCTAAAAGTATCCAAAGGAAATTTGGCTAGGATCAGAGAAATATGGATATTTGCAAAAAGTAGAATTTGAGAATTTCCATGTTTTATATTCTCATTGCAGAATTTAAGGTCATGGGGTATTGGTTTTCTTTGTGGTTCTTCCTCACCTTAAGAAAACTAATTATGTACCAATGTAGATCCCTCTCTTAAGGTACCCTTGGTTAAACCATAGAAAAGCAGTTTTAGTTGATAACTTCTATCCTGAATCTGAGGGTCATTGCCTTGATCCTCCCATTCTTTAATCTGATATTGCTGTGACTTTGCTTGTTTAGTCGTAGGATGTCATCCTTGCTAATAAGGTTGCTGCCCTTTCTATTGAGACCATCCACTTGAAGCACAATAATATTGGCAATAATATGAATAATAATATGTTTTTGAAACTGATGGATGATGATTCTCTATCAAATGATTCCATTCCAACTTCTTTGCCACCTTTAATTAAAGAAAATGTGATCCTTAATGAGGGCTTGATTGGTGAGAAAAATTTGGAGAAATTTTCTAATCCTGTTGTAGGCACTTATTCTTTAAACGGTTCTAATCCTTCTCGTGCTTCTTCATATATGTTTGAACTGATTTCTAATCCGATTTTATAACATAACAAAGATTTGGAAAAAGGTGAAGTGGTATGTAATGATGTTATAAATGTGCATCCCTTTTCCAAGCATATCTCTGATCAATCCTTATCAGATAGTGATGTTGTGGATATGACCAATAAATTTCAGACAATTTTTAGAAAGAAAAATAAAACTTCTAAAACTAAGTTCCTAACTTTGCTAGAGTTACTAGATCTAGGTCCTCTACCCAAAAATAAATTGTTTCTTTCTTTATCTGGAATGTGAGAGGATTGGTACCCTTTCTATTAGAAATAGAATCAGTAATTTAGTTCGTTCTCATAATATTTCCTTTTTAGGTATTTTGGAACCCTTTATTCTCCCTTCTAACATTGCTTCTATTGCTAGAATGATTAGCTTTGGTAATTTTTTTGCTAATTCAAGCAATAAAATATGGATTTTTTGGAATAGTTCCTTAATTTTACAAGTTATGCAGGATTTATTCGAGGTTGTAAATGTTAAGATTGCTTATGATAATTGGTGTTATTTTGGGTCATTTGTTTATGCCTCTTGCAATAGGAATGGTAGAAGGCTTCTATGGGAAGATCTTGTTAGTTTCTCTTCTCTGTGAATTCTCCTTGGTTTGTAGTGGGGACTTCAACATTATACCTTCTTCTTCTAAACAGGTTGGTGGTAATGCTCCTAATTTATTTTCCATGGAAGAGTTTAATAACATTATCTTTGATTGTCATCTTACTGATATTAGATTTAGTGGGTCTCGTTTCACTTAGAATAATCATAGACTTTGGTAAAGATTAGATCGGGTCATTTTTATCCATCTATGGATCAACCTTTTCCCTATTACTTCTATTGAGCATCTCAGTAGAACCCTATTAGACCATTCTCCCTTGTTGATCACTGTAAATGTTAATGCTGCTAAACCCACCTCTCCTATCCCATTTCACTTTCAAAATATGTGGCTTATGGATGATAGATTTATGGATGTTGTTGCTAGTAATTGGGGTGAACATCTTCATCCTGATGATTCTATTTTCAGGATGATGAGATTATGCTTTAAATTAAAGACTTAAATAATGCCTTAATTGATGGAACAAATACTATTTCAAAAACCATTTTGTTAATATCAAAAAAATAAAACATGAGGTTATAGTTTTAGAAGACGCTATTGTTAATGATCTATCTAAAAATTTTGTATTAACTCAAGCTAAAAATAGGTTAACATGTTACCAAGACATGGAGGAGACCTATTCATGACAAAAAACTTCTATGAAATAGATATCTGATGGTGATCAATACTAAATACTTCCATGCCATGGTTAAAAAGAAAAAAGGTTTTAAATCACATTCAAAAAATTTAAACTAATGATGGTGTGTGGTGTACTGATAAAAGGGAGCTTGCTGATTATATTGTTTCATTTTTTACTGAGCTCCTTAATAAAAATTGATTTATGATGAGATTTCCTTACTAGAAGTTATTCCTAATCTTATTTCTGATGATGATAACAAGATGCTTACTTCATTACCTTCTAAATCCAAAATTGCTAACATTTTGCCAAATATGAATATAGATTCTGCGGCTAGTCCTGATGGATTTACTACCTTATTTTTTCAAAAATGCTAGAGTATTAATAAAGAGGACTTGATTAAAGCTATTCTTGATTAATTTAAGGGTAGTATCCTCCCCAAATATTTTGCTAGCACTTCCATTATTTTAATCCCTAAAAAAGACAATCCTGGACTTTGTAGTGAGTTTATGCCAATTAGCCTTTGTTCCTTTTTTAATAAACTCATCTCTAAGATTTTGGCTAAAAGGTCGAGTATTTTGCTTCCTAAAATTATCTCCCCCAATCAAACAGGTTTTGTTAAAGGGAGATCTATTTCTAATAATGCTCTATTAGCCTAAGAGATGATCCATGATTTAAATGACAAAGTTCATAGTGGTAACCTACTCTTTAAGTTGGACATCTCCAAAGCTTATGATAACATTGGTTGGGCTTTCTTATATAAAATTTTGGCTTTATTTGGATTTTTAAGTCAATTTATTACTTTAATTAAGAGTGGTATTGAGAATTCTTGGTTTTCTTTACTTATTAATGGTGAAATTCATGGTTTTTCTCTTCTTCTCATGGGCTAAGGCAAGGGGATCCTCTTTCTCTGTCCTTTTCATTATTCTTGAGTATCCCTAGAGTATTGATGTTTAGCAAAATGCCTAACATGTATTATAAAACTAGGGGTGGCTTTCCTATTTCTCATCACTTTGTTGATGATTTCATTATATTTTGCTAATGGTTTTACTCTCTACATTAAAAAATTATGTAATTTCCTAACTTTGTTTGATAGTGAAAGTGGTTTTAAGATTAATCCTAGCAAAAGTTATTTTATTTTTAGCTCATCTATTTCCTTATCTATGATTAATGTTATTAAGAATATTATGAGTTTTGCACATCAAACCTTGCCTATCAAGTATCTGGGTACTCCTTTATATAGAGGAATGAAAAGATCTTCGTTATTTGATGAAGTCATTCAAAAAATAAATAAGAAAAGCTCCTCTTGGGAGTTCCCCTTACTTTCCTTTGTTGCTAGACTTATCTTGATCAAAAGTAGCCTTTGCTCTTCACCTTTGTATCTATTGTCCACTATTGTGCCTACCCGTTCTATTATTAAATGGATAAATAGATTTCTTAATAATTTTTTTTGGGGTTCTAATTCTTCTTCTAGGAAAGTTCATTGGGCTAGTTGGCATAACTATTGTGGGCCTTTTAATGAAGGTGGTTTGGGTTGCAAAACTTTAGAAGATTCTATTAATTATTTTTCATACAAAATATGGTGGAATTTTAGAAACAAATATAGTTATTGGTCTCAATTTATGCTTGTTAAATATTGTAAGGGGAAACACCCCCTCTCTTATGCTTTCAAACCTAGGGATTCTCTTGTGTGGAGAAGACTTTGAAACATCAAGTGGAATGCTGAGAATCTAATTTCTTGGGGTGTGAATTTGGGCTCCTCCTTCTTTTGGTAAGACAATTGGCTGGGGCAAGGTTCTATTGATTTCTTGCTCAATACTCATTCTACTATGATGCTTAAGGTTAATCTGTTTATTACTTAGAATAATTGGGATGTGGCTCAATTAAATTCCCTTGTCCCTAACGTGATAGTTGACAAAATCCTTACAATTTGTCCATTAACTAATAATTATGACCAAATCCTCTTTAAAATTCTCTGAAGAGTTTGTTTTTAAGGATGTTTGGCATTCCTTCAGACTTAAAACTCAAGAGTCTTTTATTTTCACTAAAATCTAGAATATTTCTATCGCTACTTCTTTTTTGGTTTAAACTTGCGCATTCTGAAGCATTACATTCCAGTTGATGCTACCCTTCTAAAAAAAGGCTTTCACCTACCCTCTAAATGCCAATGTTGCTATCACATTGAACCTATTGCTATTAATGTTTGGAGTTGGTATGATAGTATGTTAAATACTTTATATTTTAATGGATCATTATCTATTATGCAACTTCTTGAAACTTTTTCTCTTATACTTCTAAAGGCCATGTGAAAATTATTTTAGCCACTACTATTCTATGGTATATTTGGATGGAGCAAAATGATGCTAAGCATCATAATATACCTATGAATTATCATCGTATTATTGCTAGAGCCAAATGTCAAATTATGTCTCTTTTTAAAGCTAACCTTCTTACTTCTTTTAGTTTTAAAGGGTACAAGTATATGGCCTTCAACTTTGGAATTAATCTTCCTTTTTGTAAGACTTCTCCTAACCAAAAAATCATAAATTGGATGAAGCCAAATTATCATGACGTTAAGGTTAACACTGATGGCTCAGTTTCTAATGGCTATTATGGCTGTGGTGGGATTTTAAGAGATTATAGTGGCAAGGTTATCTCTACATTTGTTGCCCCTTTAGAATCCTATTCTATGTTATTTGTTGAGCTCAAAGGTCTTCAGTATGGGATCTCTATCTGCTTACAGAAAGGATTTCAGAAGATTTAGTTTGAAGTTGATGCTCTCCTTCTTCTTGAATTAATAAATCTTGGAGCTCATGGTAATGTTGAAGTGTATTATTTACTTAATCATACTAGGAGACTTCTTGCTAACCTAGATTATCAAATCTCTTATATTTATTGGGAAGGTAATTCATGTGTTGATTTTCTTGCTAATTGGTGAGCCAAGTCCTCCTCTTTGAATCTGTTCTCTAATGATGATATTCCTTTACTTTTAAGGGGTCTTGTGAATCATAATAAAACTGGAATGCCTAATGTCAAAAAATTTTAAGCCTTTTCTTCATATGGAGCTTTGGCTCTTCCCTAGTTTTTTGGATCTGACTATGTCAATTTTTATCTTCTACTGGTTTAGGCTTTACTTATTCTTTCTCATGAACCATAGTTTCTTTTGTTGTCTAGTCTTTTCCCATTTTGTGGATGGGTTGGGGCTGTTCTTCCCTTCATTGGTTTTTTTACTATTTTTTTTGTCTTTTACTTTCTGTTTTGCACTCTCTCTATCTTAGTAGAGGTGTTTGCTACAGATAGAGGCTGCTAGGTCCTGCTTGTCCAATATTGGGTGTGGTTTTCTTTTTTTGCTGGATCTTTCTGCAACCTTTTTTTGATGCTATACATTTTTAGGTTAGTTGTTGGCTATTGCTGACTAGTTCTGGGTTTTTTGCCTTTCTAGGTGATTCTGCTAGTTTTTTGAACTTCCTGTTGTGTTTGGATTCTTTGTCCCCTTGCTATTTGCTGACTGGACTAGTTCTAAAGGTTGTTCATGATATTTCTTTCTATTTTGGGTATTTTCTTTCCCATTTATGTCCATTTTTTTGGACATCCTTGCTGTGGAGTGGGGTGTGGCCCTCTTAGTTGGGGTTTGATCATTGGAAGGTGTTTATTGATAGCTGTGGTGTTATGTATCTCACTCTACAGTTTTGTGGAATTATGTGAGCTTTAGGGGTCTTTATTCTTTGTTTACTGCTTGGATTGCTATTGTACTGTGGATATCCTTCTTGTTGTTAAAGATGTTCTGATGATTTTTAGGCTGCTACTTTTTGTTATATCTTTCAACCCTTAGGTGTGCCTCTTGTAATAATGGGGTTATGGTCTTACTTGGTATTCTGTACTGAGAGGTGGCTACCTACAAGTTGGATGTTTGTCTGATGTGGCTGCTGTTAACCCTATTGGTCTTATTATTTGCGAATGGCTCTAACTATTGGAACATTTCTGAACATACAAAAGTTTTACCTCTTTTTTTCGGTTGGGGTGTTCAACAGATTTAACATGATCCTCATGTCTTTGGATTGGGATTGTTGGCTATTGTCTATGGATTTCCCTTGGATCCTTGTCAATAATTCTAATATTTCTAATTGGATGAATTCCTTTGCCTTCATCCTGGTGGCTCTAAGTTTCATGATTGGAATCCTTGGTTGTTTTGGTGGCTTGCAAGGTGGACTACCTTCCTGGTTGCTTGGATTAGGTTCTATAACTATCTGGTTGGGTTTAAAGAGTATTTTCTTTATTTTAACCTTTTTATCTTTCTCCAGCATAAGTATAGTTCTGATTGTTTAAGTTCCCTTTCTTCTCTTTTGGCATGTACCTGCTAGGATGTTCATTTTTTGGATTGTGGTTGTGCCTCCTCACTTTTATGGTTTTTTGGTTGCTTTGATCCCTATAATTTTGAGCTTATGTCTTCTGTTATTTTGGATATTACTATTGTTTATGTTTTGTTGATGAATGACCTGACCTCCCATGTTTTTTTTTTCGCATTTGATGGATCTCTGCTTAATCCTATTTCCTTTAAGCTGAAGTGGGCTCCAAGCATCTATGTTAGTAAGCCTTGGTGGTGTACTCTATGTTCTAAGGCTTTCTTGATAGGTCTCCTTATCTGCTTTACTCTGTTTGATCTACCTAACTGTTGGGTTTCTATTGGTTATAGTTGTGGTTTGAAGTTTTTTACAGGTTCATGCGATAATCATCACTTGACATGGTGTTACAAGAGGTTTGCTGGCAATGATGGCCGTGATGCTTCCCTTTCCCTCTTTTTTGTTGGTAGTGCTATATGCTATTGTAACCCTTCATTCAAAGTTTGGATGCTTACATATAGTGCTACTCCTTAAGACAATAATAATTGATTTTGAGCCTTTCTTTCATCTTCCAACTTCTTCTTGCTTTTATCTTTATGCTTAAATACCTACTACATAATCTATACTAATCCCTTTCCAAGCTTGTTGCAGATCCCTTATACAGGTTGGGAGACTTTTGCTATTGGATTGTGCTAGATTCTTCAGAATATAGGATGATCTCTAGTGCAGGTTGGGAGACCTTTACTACTGGTTTGTGCTGGTTTTATAAGGAGGAGAGAGAGGTTGCTGCTAATCTTAAGGATTTTTTGTTATGGACCTCTATTTCCTTTGTGTTTAGCTTCATTTCTTTTTCTAATGTATTAACTAGGGGGCTTATCTCCTTAGGTCTTTTTGTAGCTCTTTCAGCATTAGCTTAGGGATTTGCCCCTTATTGGTTAATAAATCTCTTATAAGGAGTCTCCTTTCAAATCTGTGGAGAAGAGATAGAAGAGACCTTATAGAAATTCATCTTAGAGGATGCCACAGTTCAGTGACTTATTCAGTGGGATCGTCATCAAGGTGTAGTACTATCTCAAAAGATAGAAGTCACTAACCATTAATGGAACCAATCACCTCAATAAGTACTCTTAAGGATGATGGGTCTGCATATGTACCAGAGATTCTTCCCCTACTTTACATGAAAAAGTAAAGCAGGGTTTACTTTAAACTGAGTTTGTTAAGTTTCCTACAGAGGCAAGCCCCCATAGTTAATTACATCCTAAAGGACAGGATCCTTTAGCAAAACTCTCGATTAAGGTTAATGATCATTGTCTTTGAAGATTTCAATAGGAAGGATTATCAATCGATTGGTTTAGTTTTGGAAGATCAAATGGGATTGATCAAAAGAGAGAGTTATTATCGAAGCTAAAATGGGAATAAGTAGGAGATACTCATGATGCTAAGAAATCTATCGAGCATCTTAAACTATCCTAAAATTGGGCTTTACATTTTTAGAAATTGATTTAGATCGTTTGAGTTGTATCTTTCATTAGAAATTTAGGACTTAAGATTCCCTAACACAAGATTAAGAAAATACCTAGAGGTGAGGAATTATGCTTGTGGCCCGCAAAGGGAAAAGTAACCTCAGAACCTAAATCTAGGGAGCTTCGGCGAGGGCCAGAAGCACAACCTAAATTTAAGGTGAAAATGGGTAATTGGTTTGCCTCCATAAGAGAAGACAAACCACCTGACAGCTTGGACTTACAACCACCTGGGGGTGGCCGCCAACTAACTCCTCTTATGATTTTAAATACATGTAGGCAAGTCTTTATGCTTCTGCATGATACCTAGGTTATTTTTATTTAGAAAGAGACTAAGTCCTTAAACTCACTCCCTAAAGAGACTAGATCATGTAAAGGGGCATGCTTTAATGACCTAAATCTAATGCATTTTAAATTCTATTTTATTTCATTTTTGGACAATCAATTTTGACTCAAGCTTATAGGACATTTATGACTAATGCATGGGAAAATAGATTATTGGCCAAAATCAGCTAGAAGTTTAGGAGGTGAGTTTCCACCACGACCCTCAAAGGTCAAGTCGGGTTCTCTGGCAAAGATGGAAGCTCTCCAATCAAGAGTGAAATAAGATGCATTTGTGCATGATATTATAAAGAAAAGAACTCATCCAACTAAGAGGTTTCTAATTCTTTTATCTTGATTTTAATTCTAAGCTTTAGATGAGGTTAAGAAATGTTTAATTTTAATTTGAATTTTTAAGTTGGGTAAAAGATTTATTTTTCCCCAAAGAGCCTAATCTACATCCAGGCCATACATAAAATAAGGAAGAAGCTAAGAAAAATATGTCACTTAATGTACAAGTTAAACAAACATCAATCAATTTATAAAACTAGCGCAAAAAGAATAAATGGTCGCTTGTGGTTGGCCACCACCACACAAACTCAAAAATATCAAATGTGGGTAGCCGAGCTCTACCCTTATGCAACCCATATTACAAATGAATTAAATTTATAATTTAAGCAAAGGAATTCATTGTTATGTGGGTCTTCAAGCTTTGTTCTTCTTTCTTCTTTCTTTCTTTCTTCTTTGGATCTTTTTTTTGGATGGTTGAATGGTAGGTACTCCAAGGCCTCACATGGTGCATAAGATAGGATCTTATGACCAATGTTCATCCCAATCCCCCATAACAAATCATTCCAAAAATCCTAAATATACAAATTTTTACAAGAAAGGGAAATGCATAAATCTAACACCTGCAAAACAAAGGTTAGTAAAATCACACCACATAAATCCCAAGCATGTATATTGGACTTATCACCCCACACATGGATGACTAAGTCCACTTGGCCTATGGATTATGCAAAGGGGTATAAGCACCTACAAGCAAGAAGCATTTATATTTTTATTTATGATAATGCCCCACAATCCTCGAGAAAAGAATAATTAGGAAAGCGTCCTACCATTCATTCTCTAGCACACCCTAAGCATCTAGTCTAAGACATTCATCAAAATAAGATATAACATCAAATCAACATGCACCTAACCTAAAGCTAGAAGTGGTGACTTAGGCTAATGTGTGTGCTTTAAAGGTTTATGTGGCATGCTTAGCTTAGGACTTTAGGTTTAAATTTTCTAAGTGTGAAAGACATGTTCAACTTAGAGGAGAATTTCATTTAAGTTGTTTAAGCATTTTGGTTTATTTTTATTTCATGATTTAATTTGGTTTAAGTGAAACCTACAATTAATTATTAAGTTATAAATAGAGGGAAAGAGAAGAGAACTTCTCTTTCCTTCCCAAATATTTAAGCAATTTCTAAGGTAAGTTTACCTTTTAATTTTATTTAGGTGAATATTTTGATTAAATCTTTTAATTAATCCTAAGTTTAGATCAACTGAAAACAAACCTATCAAAAAAAAGGCATTTTAAGATTAAAAAAAATGAGTCAAAATTCACATAACATACATTACTTCAATCTTTCCCAACATATATATAACATGCATATGGATGCACCCTAAGCATATCTATACATGCAAATGAGAATAGTTAACACACTTTATGATATATGCTAAGTAATCCAATTAAGAAAATTTAGAAGTTTTAGATGCATGATATTTCGTAAGTAGAAAAGGATTTTCTTTCTCTAAAATTTCTCATACATGCATGAAAGTAAGAAATCCATAAGTGAGTACAACACTATTGTTAACCAGAGGTGTAAGATACAAGACCTACTTAGGGCTACTTAAAGCCTCGTAATCTGAGTTGTCCAGACTAATATACCACTTTCCTTAAGTACTAACATACATATAAAAGAAATGAAATGGAAAAAAATATGCAAAAGTTATTTAGTGGTTTCATTTTTATTTAATGCAATTTATCATGCAAGTGTAGGCAATCCTTCTTACGTGAGAGCATGGGGATGAATAGGGTTTGGAATTAAGTAAGTGTTGGGTTCTTTTTAAATAAACCCTACATCTTACTAACCCATATTCAAATTTATGCTAACATAAGAAAGGAAGGAAAGGCTACACTAAACATGACTTTATAATTCATCACATGCAAGCTAATAATTAATATATGAATAGCACACTTTTATATTTGATGCTTCATTTATAAGTTTTGAAAATACTTTAGATTTAGTAGTGATAATAGCCACTCATATTTTACTTTAGCCAACACATGCACATTTGACATAAAGTAAACAATTTCTTTTTAAAACTTTGAAACATGAAACCATGGATGCATTAGTCACATGGCATACAATTTAACATGTTGGGAAAGATCTAATGCAATGTAATCACATGAACAAACTCACTTTACTTAATTCCTAAAGACATTCTTAATGAATAAGAAAACTTAGAATAAATCAAAGTGAATTTCAAAATGATTTTTGTTTGTTAGAAGTTTGATTTAATTTTGAAAGGGTGAGATGAGTTTGTATCCCACATGTGTTTTGTATTTTAGTTTAATTTTTAGATAATTAAATCCATTTTTAAGTGTTGATCAGTTTAAGGTATGCATTAAGTGTCTTAATTAACTCTTACCTACACCACCTTAGAAAAATTAACTAAGAAAAGGGGTTTAGAGAATATCTTAGGGGAAGCACCCCAAACTTATTCCATAAAACTCCTACTCACTGGATCTAACCTCAATCCAACATAAACATAGGGAAAACCCACTAATTACATCTTAATTACCCTTAATTACATGAAAGGGTAATTAGGGAATGAGCTAGCAATTTCCATAAAGGCCTCAATAAATCTCAAGAAAATTAGGGGAGGCAGAGGCCACCCCTAAAATAAACTCTAGAAGTTTGAGTTTAATTGGTGACTTAATTAGGGAATAATTAGCTAATTAACATTCCTAAAGAAACCCAAATTCAAAGAAAAAGGGAAATCAAAATACATTGAAAATAATTTTAGAATATTCTAAATGGAATTATCTATCCATAGAATTTTTTTCTCATATTTTTCTAATTTTTCTAGGTTGAGTTATGATTTTTTAAAGTTTTTGAATTAATTAGAAATTAAAATTAATCCCTAACTAATCCTAGGTTAATAGCTACTCACGACGCGATGGGTGGCGGTGGCGATGAGCACTCTTTACACGTGTTGCATCGTGAGCCACCTACTTAAGTTATCGCATCAAGGAAACGGCGTCGGCGCACACGCTTTTACCCTTAGCCATACAATAAAGATCGGATGGCTGAGGATACACCCATCATTTTAAATCAGATAAAGGATATAAAAATGTGGAAAATAATCTCAGCCATCCATCTAAAAATGCGCAGATGGATGGCTGAGATGGGCTGAGTTCTTCCCTGAGGATTAATGTGAGCCGTTCAAAATCCAAGGGGAGATCTGAGCCCGATCCTTCATGGATTCATTCAAGGCTCAACCCACATCGTCTAAAGGACCAAAGCAGCCAATCCAATGGTGGATTTTACATGAAATGGAAATTTCTTTCACAAAAGACCAACATCTCTTAGCCTAAGTGGTCAAAAATTTACTAACCTCGACAGAGGTGATCACCGACACTTGGGATCGATGAGGTAGCTTTGTCTAATAGAGACGAAGTCCTGTTGAAGTTTCTAGCTCTTGAGGTTAAGTGTAGAGCTCTATGGGCCAACTCCTCTTCACCCCCCTTACAGCTTTGATCAAATTGATCTCTCTATTGCCTCTAGATGCTTAGGAAAGCTCGACTGAGTCCTTGGATGATGAGTGCAGAAGAAATTTAAGTGGGATCAAGTATAGAAGAAGTTTGCTAATCACTCCACCTCCCCTATTTTTGCACAGTGCCAAAACAGAGAAGAAGCAATTCTAATCTTCCTTAGAAGGCTTAGGATGCTCTCTGATGATTGCTAACTCTCTTTAGGCCTCAATCGAGTATGAGTGAAGTGAAATTTCAATGGATTAGGGGGAGTATATCTCCCCCTATGGTAATCGGATGGCTGAGCATAAGCTTATCATTTTTGATCCAAATGACCTCCTAGGATGGGTTGTTTGGATGGTTAAAGGTGTGCACATGGTCAGTTTGGCCAGAGGAGTGGAACTCTAACTCCCATGTGCATCCAATTGAGGTTTTGGGGGGAGTTTGAATTTTTAATTTGGCCATGGGTGGTCGGGTTTGGTCCATGGGCCAAATGGGTTGACCCAAACCCATTGGTTTGGGTGCACCACTCATCGCTATGTCCCCTTGAGATTTTAGGAGAGCCTCAAGTGATTGTGATGAGTGCATGACCAAAATACCTATGGACTAAGCCAAAATTTGTTCTATGGTTGAGGGGTATAATAGTTATTTTGCTATTTTTTTTAATTTGCGTATGCTTGGTATGTTGAGAAAATAGGTTGGGCCAAGTTTCAGTAGATTTGAAATCCATTTGATAGGGTTTGGCTTATGTTGACTCCTTTAGGTCAAAATGGGTAAAATGAGTCAAGTTGACCAATAGGTCAAATTGGGTCAAACCAAGGGTTGGGTCAAGTTCATATGACCATTTGAAATGTTTTTGTGCCTTTCATTTGGTTCAATTTGGATTAGATTTTGTTTTGGCTCATATGACTCATTTAGTTCAAATGCGTCAAGTTGACCCATTTCACCTATTTGAGTTAGGTCAAGGGTATGTTTAGGTTTGGTTAGTCATATGGAGTGGATTGGCATCTTTGTTTCCAATCAATTTGAGTTAGGTTTGATTTTGGCTCAACATGACCTCTAAGGTCAATTGGGCTAGGTTGGGTCTAGTTGGCCAATTGAGGCTTTGGTTAAGTTCTAAGTGATTTGGGATTGACTTGACCCATTGGTTTCAATCAATTTGTCTTAGATCAAGTTTTGACATATTTTGGCTCTTTAGGTCTAAATGGGTCAACTTAGGTCAAGTGGGCCAAATGGGTTAGGTTAGGCTCAAGGGTTGACTTGGTCAAGTTCAAACATAGGTCATGAGTGAACTTAGATCAATGGTTTCAATCAATTTGGCCTATGTAAGGTTTCATTTTAGGTTAAGTGTTGACTTGGCCAACCTTTAGGTTTGACTTGGTTTGACCCAACTTGATTGATTGATCATCCCATGATGATTGTTGATCATGATGAGAGGAAAATATGAGTTTGGTTCAATCTAATTTGGTCAGGATCAAAAGTTAGCTCATAAGGGTACTTTAGCTCACTTTGGGTCAAGTGAGCCTAAGTGGGTCAAATGGCTTGGTCAAAGCTTGATCCGAAGTTGATTGATCTTGTATATGGACTTATGATTGAAATATAAAATCATTTACAACTGGTTTGAAGTCAAATGGATTTTGATCCATTTGAAAATTTCATATTCAAAGGAAGGATATGAAAGGGTTTTGGGTTTTGATTGAAGGATTGAGGTTCATATTTATATATGAGCTCATGATTGTATGGTTGATTGAACCATGAGTGAAAATCAAGAGTTTGGCTTGATTTGAAAGTGATTTGGCTAAGTTCAAGATTTTGACTTGAAAGGCTTAGATTTGATTTTGAATGGATTTGAGTTTGATATTGGAGTTGGTTTTGATTGTTTGAATTTATATTTCATTTATATATGTGAATATAAATGAGAAATGAGAATATAAATTGATCATGAGAAAATTTCAAGGATTTCATGATTTAGGGTTAAATCCATTAAAGGGAATTTAAAGGATTTAATGGAATTTTTAATTTGAAATTTAATTTTTGAATTGGATTTGATTGATTTATATTTATATTTCATTTATATATGAGAACATAAATTAGAATACAAATATATTTTAAGAAAATCCCATGAGTTTGATGTGGTTTGATCAAAGTTTAGGTTAAATCCATTAATGAAAATTTAATGGATTTAATGGAATTTCAAGCATTTTTAATTTGGAATTTAATTTTTGCCTTTGATTTGATTGAGTTATATTTATGTTTCATTTACCTATAAGAAAATAAATGAGGATATAAATCGATTTTGAGAAAATCCCAAGGATTTGAATAGGTTTGATCAAAGTTTGGAGTTGATTTTGGCTAAGTCCTTTAATGGAAAATTAACGGGACTTAAGAAAACTTCATGAATTGTTTTAGAATTTTGAGTTTAATTTGTTGGATTTGAATTTATATTTCATTTATAAATGTGAATATAAATGAGAATATAAATGAGAATATAAATGGATAATGATAAAATCTCAAATATTTTAGATCATGATTTTGGCTAAGTCCTTAAGAAAGGGTTAAGGACTTAGGAAATTTTAACTTAGAAATCATGGCTTTCAATCATGGATTTCAATCATGGAGTCATGGAATTGATCATGGAATTGATTTGGAGTTTGAAAAAATCAAATGGAATTGATTTATGGTTTGACTTGAAAGAAGGAAAGTGAGGAATAGTTTAAGCTAAGGGTAGGAGATTTTCCTAACACCCCTAAGGCATGACTTATTCCTATGGCTAAACCTTCTAAGTCTTCTAGGGCTAGGTGAGAGTGTCCACCTAATCACTAGATGTGTCTTAAGACTAAGGAACCCTTAAAGTCTAAGAGAAGTCTTATGTCTAAGAGGGAGTTGTTGAGAGCTCATTCTAAAAATGAGGTCAACACCCCTCTAAGGACTTTGTATCCTTTTTTTGTGGCAATAAAATTTCCCTAATTTCCTAAAAAAATGATTTAATTAATCTTAAGTTTAGGTTCAATTTAAATGTTCCTATTCAAGATGAAAGGCTTTTTAAGATTAATTTAATTGAATTACTACCACATGACATATATTAAATCATTCCTTTCCATCACATGTAACATGCATATGATTTAATCCTAAGTGTATCTATACATGCAACATATTTTAGCACACTTATATGTTTAATGTATGTGTATTTTTTGGATTTTATACTTTTCATTTAATTGAATTATTTAATAATATTAATTTAAAGCTCTATCCAACTACTTATACAAAAATACATATGAATGAAATTAAATAGGTACATGTCATTGTTAAACCAAGAAAGTGAGGTAATTAACTGACCTCCTTGGGGCTAACTAAAGCCTCATATTCCTAGGATATCTAGACTATATACCCACTTGCATTCAGACTTATGTAAGCTTACACATGAACACAAGAAAGAACAACTCTAAGTCACATGATTAATTAATTCAATCACTTAGCCAATTATAGATGCATGCATTCTTTTTAATTACTAAAAGGATTATCATTCTCTAATTAAATATGCACATGCATGTAAAAAAGACATAAACAAGCACATGCCTTTGTTAACCAGGGAAGTGAGGTAATCAAATGACCTCTTTGGGGATACTTAAAGCCTCGTATTCCTGGGATGTCTTAACTATATACTCATTTTTCTTAAATACATACACATGTATTCATAATTAAGAGGATGAGAATCATACAAAGATTATATTTTCTTTAATTGAATCATTTATGTATATGATTTATAGGTCTATCTAAATTCTAATGTTAGAATATATAAGAATGAAATCAAATGGGTACGTGCTGTTGTTAAACCAGGGAAGTGAGGTAATCAAATGACCTCCTTGGAGCTAATTAAAGCCTCGTATTTCTTGAATGTCTAGACTATAGACCAATTAGCATTCAAACCTATGTAAACCAACATATGAAAAAAAAGGAAAGAACACTTAGCATTCATATACTTAAGCTATAAGCACGTACACTTCTTATGTATTTATAACTAACATTATTACATATTATCATTCATTTATAAACATTTTAAAAATATGTTTGAATTTAATAGTGATAGTAACCACACATATTATAAATTAATCTAACACATGCAAGCTTGACTTAAAAGAAATCATTTGATTTATTTAAATTTGAAAGCATGAATGTATGAAATCAAATGACATACAACATTTAATGTGCTTGAAAAGAGAACAATCAAATATAAGCATGTGATTCATTCAACCAAACTAGTTCCCAAGGACAATCAAATCAAATAAGATTATTTAAAGCAAACCAAAGCTTCTTTATTAATTAAGTTTTAGATTTGATTTGATTTAAAGAGGAGAAGAGAAATTATCACTTGTTGTTTTAAACCCATTCCCACATTAGTGATTTGATTTAGTTTAAAAAAATGTAATTAAGGTGATTTTATGGTTAATTAGGCTGAACGCTCAATTAGATCAATTAATCACCCTTACCTATGTCACCTTAAAGTAATTGACTAAATAATTATTAGCCAACATGATATGCATGGAAAATAAACTTACAATGATCCTAGAAAATAAAAGGGGCCTAATGCAATTAGCTCATGATCAATAATTAGTTAGATTAAGGGACTTGATTAATTACTCTTATGATTTTCCCACACATGTGGTCTAACAATATTTTCATTAAACTCTTTTAGGTTATTAAACACATAAAGATCTACCCTAGATTTAATTAATTAAGTTATGATGTGATTATTATTTTAATTTAATTAATTAAGCCATTTAATTAATTAATTAAATCATAATTGATTTGATTTTAATTGATGGAATGAACTTAGGGAAAGAGGCTAAGAAAGAGGTCTTAACCCTATTCCATCAATCTATTTAATGTTGAACAATGATTAATAAACTTAATTAACCAGTTTATTACTATTCATGGGATTAATTAATTATTAATTTACTTAAAAAGTAATTAAGGTTTAATTAGTCAATTTTCCTAATTAAGTGAGCAATAAATACCAAGAAAATTATAGGAGGCAAATGTCATCCCAATAAATTAACCCATAAAATTTGAGATTAATTGCTCAAGTAATTAATAAGTAATTAAGTTTATTAATTTTGTAATTAAACATTAATTAAACCTTAATTACTATTCAAAATTAGTTAAGATTATTTTTATTTAATTCTCCTCTGAAATACCTTTAAAATGAGTATTTATTTGTTAATTTATAATTTTTCTATGATTTGTTATGATTTTTAGAATTTTTAGCCATTAAAAATGATTAATTAAGTTTAATAAATCCTATTCCCGTCAGTGCCACATGGCGCGCTGATGCGGCTCGCTTTCCATGTGGCATCATAGGATTGTTATTTAAATTTATTCGAGTCAGCGCTTGCATGGTGGTGGCTGGATGCACTTTCTCGTGCACCATCCGATCTAAGATCAGACTGCTATGATTAATCCCATAGAATAATATGATTAAATTAGATTAATCTGACAGATCTAATCATGACAGTCCATTTTGATCAAGCAGAACAGATGGTGCGTGATTAGTCACACGTGCGAGGGAGAATGGAGTCTGTTCTCCATTGCTTGATGCGAGCTCAGATCGACTATAAATGGATCCCACACCTTCGCAAGGATCCAAAGGGATCCAATGACTAAGATCACATGATGTGCAAGTTTCCTTCAAAAAGCTCTAACAATTTTTTGTTTAAGCTCAGTTTTAATGGAATACCTCATCGGAGCTCAAGATCGGCAGTGAAAATGATTGAGGATGCTTTGTCTAGTGGAGATGAATTCCTGCTGATTAGCACGAGCCTTGATTTAGTGTAGTTTGCTCAGAAGACTAACACCTAAACTTGGGAGGTCGGTGTTGATCGAAGTACACCCTCCAGTGGTCGGGAAGCTCCGGAGAAGATTCGTTCTTGCTCAATGAGCTCTGGGGATGGTGTATGCAAAGTTGATTTGGTTTCTATGGATGTTTGAGCAAGTTGGGATCGGAGGAGGGATGCCTTATTTTAGTTCAAAGGAAAATGGCAATGAGGGAGCTCAGGAAGCTTGGAAAAGGCTTTGGGATGCGTTGTTTAGGGTTTTAGGGTTGTCATTGAGGTCTCGTGCTCATTTCAAGTTGGAATAGGGGGGGGAGGGCTATACCTCCTCGTCCTCTTGTGTGATTTGGCTCTTGTTGGTTGTCTGACTGCCTTAGAGGTCATTAGTGGTAGGGAGTGGATGAGGTGGCTCAATTTGAGTGGGTGAAGATGTGGAGGAGGCTGCCAAAGAAGGATAGTGGGTGTCTTATGGGTTTAAAATGCTCCAATGGGGGGGGGGAGGTTAATTCACTTCCCATGGGTCATGGCTGACCCAACCACATCTTAGGTGAGGTTAGGCAGTGTCTAAGTGCCTAGGTGGACTATTGGGAGAGTGCCAAGTGGTCAAGGAATGGAAATGACCACTACATAGGTGATTTGTCCCATATGATACCCTTGACCCAAGGGTATCATAATTTGGTATTGGATTTGATTTGGGGATTTGAAATAATTCAAAAGTGGGTTTGCCCAAATTTCAAGACAATTGGAGTTTATTTTATTTGATTTGGTTCAATTTGACTCATATGGGTTAAATTGGGTTAGGTTGGGTCAAGTTATCAAATTGGGTCAAACCAAGGGTTGTGTAAATTTTATATGATCATTTAGGATGTATTGGTGTCATTGGTTTAGTTTAATTTGGCTTAGATTTGATTTTGACTCATTTGAGTTCAAATAAGTTAGTTGATCAATTTGACCAAATTGGCCAAATTGGCTTGGGTTAGGTGTTAGTTTGAGTTTGGTTGACCAATTGAAGATGATTGTAGGCTTTGGTTTCAATTGATTTGGATTTGGTTTTGATTTAGGCCAACTTGACCCTTTAGGTCAATTTGGGCTAAGTGGGTAAATTGGGTTCAATTGGATCCAATCATGGCTTTGGTCAAGTTCAATAATCAATTCGGAATGAACTTGAGCTATTAGTTGTAATAAATTTAGTTTATATTTTGATTTGACCCAATTTGGTCTTTTAGCTCAATTTGGGTCAACTTGGGTCAAAAGGGCCAATTGGATTTGGTTTGGCTCAATTGAAGGTCAAGTCATGTTTAAATATTGATCTTAAGCTGGTATGAATCATTGGTTTCAAGGGATTTGGCTTAGGTTGCAATTTGGCTAGTTCAAGTCATATGTGTTAAGGGGTTGACTTAATCAAATGACTAAGTTGACTTGGTTTGACCTAATTTATGACAATTGATCAACCCAGGGTGATCAACAATCATGATAGGAGGTCTTGGTGGGCTTGGTTCAATCCAAACTGGGTTGGATTGAACTTGGCTCAAATAAGTCAAATTGACCACTTTGGGCCAAGTGGACCAATTGGGTCAATTTTAGTTTGATTTGGATTTAGTTGAGTTTATATATAGTTTAGGATTTATATATAAACTCAATTGCAATTGATTTGGGTTTGGATGAGTTTTGGTTCATTTGGATATTTGAAGTCAAAATAGTTAAGTTGGATTTGACTTGGGTTGATTTTGATTTAGCTTGATGGTTATAGATTCCATTTATATTTGGAGAGATGATTGAAGGAATGATTGGTTTATGAGAAAATCAATTGACTTTGGCTTTGATTTGAAGGTAAATCTGGCTAAGTTCATGAAGTTAGCTCAAAGGGTTTAAGGAAGATTTTGATTTGGTTTAATTTAATTTTGATGATTTAAATATATATTTCATTTATATTTGTGAAGTTGATTGAAGATATTATTGATTTATGAGAAAATAAATTGACTTGGGTTTGATTTATAGGCAAATCTGGCTAAGTTCATGAAGGTAGGTCACATGGTTTAGGTTTGGATTTGTTTAGTTTGATTTAGGCAAATTGGATTTGGAATTGAGTTTGATTGTAAGTTTGATAGATTGATTGAAGGGTTGAATTGATATTTGAGAAATTCAAATGAGTTTGGATTGATTTGAATTTGGCTAAAGCTAAGTCCATAAGATAAAATCTTAGGGCTTAGGTTAGTTTTGAGTTTGGATTTGATCATGGGCTTCAATCATTTGGCTTAGAATTGGTTATAGATTTCAATCATTTGATTTGAATTTGAATTTGAATTTGGATTTTGATTTGGTATTTAATTTGAGTTTGAGGTTAGGTTATGGCTTAAGAAGATAAACATAGGTTATGTTTAAGCTATAGGGTAGGTGAATCTCCCTAATCCCTAAGGCATAGCTTAATCCTATGATTAACCCTTCTAAGCCTCTAGGCTTAGGTTAAGTGTTCACCTAAGTGCTAGAAGTGTCTTATGACTAAGGAAGTCTTAGTGTTTAGAAGACTCCTAGGTCTAAGAAGAGGATGAGAACTCACTCCAAAAGTGAGGTCAATAAAAGGACCCCCAATAGGTGTGGTGTAATTGACAAGGTACACCACACGTATTGGAGTTGACCGAGATGATCAACAATGTCTAGAAGATTGCAAGCACTAACAAAAATGATCCATAATTAAACCTGAAAGGTAGATAGAATCATGATCTTAGTGCAGGCAACTCATCTTATGTCAAGGCATAAGAGAGGGAAAAGGATTTAATTAGAATTTTATGTCAAGGACTTGAAGAAAGATCCGCTAGGGGATCAGACATGCATTGGACATGACATATGAGAGGTTTATGCCAAGGGCATAAAAGGAGGAATTCGCTGGGGATTGGGTATGTGAACCTTCCACTAAAGAAGCAGGTTCGATCTATCCACGAAAATTTGGATTTGAGTTTGATTTCAAATATGATTTATTTGGGGGTGTATCCGTTGGGGATAAGAGTTTGGTTGTATTTCTATGATTTTTTTGATTAGCGCTAAGAGATGGGTTTGGATTGTTTCAATTTAGACTTCGTTAGGGAAGTTAGTTTGATTTGTTATGGCTCCTCTAGTGAGGAATGCAATTTGAAAGTTTAATTCACTTGGGATGTGAACTCAGTCAAATTTGATAAGTTTAATTCATGGACCCTATCAGTGTGCAATGGACCCACTAAGAAGCGACTATATCGACCTTAACATATCTCAGATTTATAATTCTAAAGGGATAGTCTATCGATTGTGTGGTTGAGCTATCCAACCTAAGGGTTGCCTTTTGGTGTGAAATGACTATGCTAGGAAGATGGTGTGGTAGACTTACATCTTCTAAAGCAAAGAATAGCTACTGGGGTAACTTGTTGGTAACACAATAAATCAAACCCGACTTAGCGCAACTACTGAGAGAGTGCCGCTGGAGATCTTACCTCAACTCAAGAGTAGTCAAGATTAATTTCATTTGATTTGAAGATTGTGTGAATTAATTTAAATTAATTTAATTGATGGACCCTGTCATGTGATGGATCTACTGAGAAGGGGCTATATCGGCCTTGATCTATCTCAGATTTATAAATCTAAAGGGGTAGCCTACCGTCGCAGGGTAGAGATAACCAACTTAAGGGTTACTTTTTGGTGTGCAATAGCTGCTAGGAAGAAGGCGTAGCAAACTTACATCTCCAAAGCAAAGAACAGCTGCTGGGGTAACCTATTGGTAGCACAACAAATCAAACCTGACCTAGGGTGACTATTAAGAGAGTGCTGCTAGGGACCTATCTCAACTCAAGAGTAGTCAGGCGATTCCTATAGGGAGTTTTGCTAACACTGCCCTAAAGATAGGATGCTTGCTTAGGAGAAGGCATTGTTGGGGGTGTCCTCCCAATCCACAAGCAAAAAATATATATTTATTTGTTTTGTGGACCCTATTAGTGTGCGAGGGACCACATTGAGAATGGGCTATGTAAGCCTTGACCTATCTCAAATTTACTGGACCAAGGGAGAATCTACACATCCGCAGGATGGATTCTCTAACCAGATGGGTAGTTAGTAGGAAAGGAGAACTGTCTGATCCAATAGTAACCCGAGTAATGTCTAAATGGGGTAGCGAAGGATGTGATCCAAATAGAGTGCCTACAGGGGAGATGCCACTAAGGGCATTATTCTGAACCCCGTCTATAGGTATACAGTGGCTAACTCAAAGAGAAAGTGTAACAAACTTACATCTACCATGAGTGGTGTATCCACCAGGTGGGTTGCAGTCAGCATAGTGAACACCAACCAACTTAAAGTGGTCATCGTGTGCGACAATGAATCTAGGGAAAAGGCGTGTAGTCTTATATCTCTCTAAAGTGGAACTGATCGCTGAGATAGTCTATCATCGACTCGACAAGTGCTATCCAACCTAGCTATGCATCAGTGTGCAATGATCATGATGGGGAGAATGCGTAGCAAACTTACATCTTCCAAAGTGAGGAACAACTGCAGGATGATCTGTTGATGGTACAATAGATCAAACCCAGCCTAAGGGTGACTACTAAGTAGGGAGTCACAAAGAAGGAATGGACCTAGACTTGAAGTAGTGGGGAGGAATGGAGCCATTAGGGGACTTACCCTAATCCTCATATATACTCGATCTAGTCAGCACACGATAGGTAGTTTAAGAAGAGGTGTAGCTGACTTATATCTTCTTAAACAAAGTCATCATGATGAAGCTTACCAGCCGTGTTGTAAGGCCTACCAATCTAATAGGGCACTCGTCAGTGTGTATCGATCAAACTTGGTGGAAAGCATAGTAGACTTACATCCTCCAAAGTAAGATGACCATTAGGGTGATGTACTAGCAGGGTAGCACATCAGCCTAACCTAAAGCAGTTCTTCAATGAGTGCTGCTAGGGGTGTTATCTCAACTCAAGGTAGCTCAAGATAAAAGATGTGTGTTTGTTTGATATGTTTTCGTATTGTGTTGATGAAGGTAAGATACTGCTCGTTCCTTACACCTACCCTAAACACATCATGGCGATTCACAAACAAATGTGTTTTCAACATGGAAGAGATTGAATTTAAAATGGAATTTTCTTTGATGATTATTTTCAAACATGATTTATTGATAATATTTCTTTAGGTAAAGCCTATTTATCGAAGCATTGGGCACTCTCCTTATAATTAATAAGCTGATAAGATCCTCCTTGGTAGACCTTCTCTATGGCAAAAAGGCATTCCTAAGTGGGTTCAAACTTGCCTCCCATTTTACGACGGGCAATAATTGGTCTCTTTAGAACTAAAACAAGCTCTCCTACTTGAAAAGCTCTAGTACGGATCAACTTATTGAGCTTGAATCATTTTGGCTTCATACAAGGTTTTGGCATGCTCATAAGCGTCTCTCCTCCAAACCTTTGAGCTCTTCTAACCACAGCTTCACATTCTACTCTGTTGTGACCTTGCTACCCATAGCTATCCTTAATGATGGGAGTTGGACTTCTAATGGTAAAATCACCTCGGCCCCATACCAAAGGAGTAGATTGAGTTGGAGTTCTCAGATATGGTGCTGTAAGCCCGCGCTCAACTAACTATCCATTCATGTCACCTGCCGCTTATTATCGCTGGATTTGGATGAGAGTTTTGTTGAAGGCTTCTGCCAAGCCATTTGCCCTTGGGTAGTAGATGGTAGAATATCTCCAATCTATGCTATGTCTCTGGGTAAATTTGTTGATCTTGGTGCTCTTGAATGCAGTACCATTATCAGATATAATTTATCGAGACACCTCAAATATGTATACGATATGGTTCCTGTAAAATTGGAGTACATATTGAGCTGTAACCTCTTTGTGTGAAATTGCCTCTGCATTTAAAAATATAGTCAGTAGCAGCTAGGATGAACTGATGACCACTGAAAGAAGGGGGATCAATCAGACCCACTATGTTGGTAACCTAACACTCGAATGGCAATGAGGCCAATGTTTGGTATTTAGTGTAGGACCACACCATGTACCTGACACTGGTGGCATTTCCTAGCTATGTCCATGGAATATGTGATCATCAATGGCCAGTAGTATCCTAGTCTCTTGATCTTGGCATTCATCTTTGAATTGAATTGGTGAGCTCCACATAATCTTGAGTGTACCTCGATCATGATCTTATGGGATTTTTTTTTCCAAATAGCATAACCACATATGATCGAAGGACCGCCGGTACAAGGTGCCATCTATGAGAGCATAGATAAGTGCTCTCTGCTTCATCTGATGGGCTTGGGACTTCTCTTGAGGTAGTTTTCTCTATTTAGGTAATCAATGAATGGTTGTCTCCAGTCTAACTCATCATTCTTTTTGGCAACAACCTCCCCTTCAAGAGAGTACTTTTTGATAAGTTTGGTATCAGTAAGGGATAAGACTTGTCTATTTTGGACCCTTACTGATATGGACTCATCTTTTGGACATGCCAACTTTTTGGCAAGTTTGGATAAGGCCTCTGCTATGATGTTTTCTCCTCGAGGAATCTTGTAAATGGTAACCTCTAGGATTTGGGCCAATAACTTCATAGTACTTGTGGTAGTGATGGAGCTTAGGCATTAGAACCTTGTAGGACCCGATGATTTAATGTATGACTAATTGAGAATCCCTATAGATGTTGATGTTCTGGATGTTTAGAGTAATGGCTAACTCCAAATTGGCAATCAAAGCCTATTATTCGGCTTCATTGTTGGTGCATGGATTGGATAGATGATATGAGAATCTCATCACATCACGGTGTGGAGTTAGGAGAACTATTTCTACCCCTGCCTTTCTTAGGAGAGTAGATTATGGTTCTTCTCCTCTCTGAGAGGAAGCCGCAACATCAAAATACATCTCCCAATGGTGAATGCTAGTATCCCCTAAGTTCATGATTTGTTCATTGAGGAGGTCATCACTAAGCGGAGAGTCAGTAGTAAGTGGCTATGCTGCTAAGAAATTTGTGAGTGCCTCTCATTTCACCACATGGAGGGGTACGAAAGTGTTGACCTCACTTTTGGAGTGAGCTCTCAACTTCTCCATCTTAGACATAGGACACCTCTAGACATTAAGAGTTCCTTAGTCTTAAGATACTTCTTGTGATTAGATGAACACTTAACCTAACCCTATAGACTTAGAAGAGTTAGCCATAGTAATAGGTTATGCCTTATAAGTATTAGGAAAACTTGCCTATCCTATAGCTTGAACAAAATCCTTACTTCCTTTTTCAAGTCAAACTCCAAATTCAAATCAACTTCAAATTTAAATCAATTTCAAACTCAAACCAACTTCAAATTCAAATCAACTTCAAATTCAAACCAACTTCAAATTCAAACCAACTTCAAATTCAAACCAACTTCAAATTCAAATCAATTCTAAATCAACCTCAAATTCAAGTGAAACTTTAAATTCAAATCAACTTCAAATTCAAATCAATTTCAAATTCAAACCAAATTCAAATTCAAATCAACTACAAATTCAACTCAACTTCAAATTCAAACCAACTTCAAATTCAAATCAATTCCAAATTTAATCCAACCAAAATCCAACCTAAACTCTTTCAAGTCAAATCCTTGAACTCCCTAAAATCAAATTTAAATCACTCCGAACTCAAAAGATTTTATCATAACCCATTTATATTCTCATTTATATTCACAAATATAAATGAAATATAAATTTAAATAAATAAAACTAAATTCAAAACTCAAATCCAAATCTAACCTAAATCCAACCTATACCCTTTCAAGTCAAATTCTTGAACTTAACCAAATCATTCTCAAATCAATCCAAACCTTTAGATTTTCTCTTCAAACAATCAACCTTCAATCACAAACCAAATATAAACATAAACTTCAATCATCAAATCAAAATCAGACCAACCCAAATCAAACTAATGTTCATCCTTTGAACTTGAAATTTTCAAATGAATCAAAACTCATTTGATTCCAAATCACTTGCAATTGGATTTATATTTCAATCATAAGTCCATATGCGAGTTCAATCGAACTTGAATCAAGCTTTGATCAAGCCAATTAATCCATTTAGGCTTACTTGACCCAAAGTGACCTAAAACACCTTTTTGAGCCAACTTCTAATCCTACCCAAATTGGATTGAACTAAGCCCATCTAAGCCTCACATTGTGAGCAACAATCATCCTAGGATGATCAATCACTCAAATTGGGTCAAACCAAGTCAAACCTAGCCTTTGACCAAGTCAACATTTACCCAAATAAAACCTAAACTAGCCAAAATCCACCATAGGCCAAATTGATTAAACCATTGAGCTAAACCAGTTCATAATCAATGATTGAACTTAACCAAGTCATCATTTGAGCCAAATCTAGCCCAATTGGTCACTTGACACAAGTTGACCCAAGTTGACCTAAAAAGTCAAAATGGGTCAAATCTTGATCTAAGCCAAATTGATTGCAACCAATGGGTCAAATTCATTCTAAATCACTAGTTGAACTTGACCAAAGCCTCAATTGGCTAGACCCAACCAATTGGACCTTGACCTAAAAGGTCAAATCAACTTGAAATTAAACCAAACCAAAATTGATTGAAAGCAAAGCTTGCAATACATTTCAAATGATCAAATAAACCTAAATCAATCCATGACCTAACCCAATTGGGTCAAATGGGTTAAATGGGTCAAATTAGTCAACTTGACCCATTTGACCTAAGTGAACTCAAATGAACCAAAAATAAATCTACTCCAAACCAATGATACTCATAGGCTCCAAATGATCATTTGAACTTGACCTGACCCATGGTTTGACCCAATTTGACCAATTAGTCAACTTGACCTAAATTAATCCATTTTGACCTAAATGGGTCAACTTGAGCCAAATCACATCAAATCAACTCCAAATTTTTTGAAATTTGGCCCCTATTTTTGAAACATCTAAATCAGTCCAAATCAAAATCAAGGCCAAATGACCATTTTACCCTTATGTCAAAGGGTAACTACGGACAAATTCGCTTGAAATTTGGCCAATTCCTTCTCATGGCCACTTGGCATCTTCCTAGTGGCCCACATGGACACCAAGGAGGGTGGTAAACATGACCCAATGGGTTTGGGTCATCCATGACCCAACCCAAGGCCAAACAAACCCCTCTAATCAAAATTCTCCACTTGGATCACCTCTTACACTCACCTGGCACATGTGCACTTCCTCTCCTCAACTCCTCAGCCAAAACTAAAGCACATGGACTGCCTAACAATCCAAACTACCCAATCAATCTCCTCAATTTGATCAAAATGGTAAGATGGCTCTAGGCCATCCGATCCAAGTAAGGGGAGATATACTCCCCCTCATTCTAAATCAATGCACACAGACTGAATTTGATTGAGCCAAAACCCTCAGCAAGCTTCTCCAAGCCTTGTGAAGCATTCCCTAGCTCATTCCATCTCTCCCTCTCGATTTTTCTTAAGCCAAAAATAGGGAGGCCTAAGGAAATTCCAAGTCACTCAATTCTACACCAAATCCAAATTCCCTTTGCAAGCACCATCAAGGAAGCAAGTCGAGCTCACCCAAAGCAAATCCAAAGTCTCTAAGCAATGGGAAGGGGGATTTCGATCAAAGCCACAAGAAATTAGAGGGGAGCTTGGCCAATTTAAAGATCCATGTCAAATCAAAGCTTGAAACCTTCAATAGAGCTTCATCTCTACTAGACGTAGCTACCTCCTCCATTGAAAGCGGTGATAGCCT
Organism: Cymbidium sinense; assembly: GCA_021442155.1. NCBI lineage: Eukaryota > Viridiplantae > Streptophyta > Magnoliopsida > Asparagales > Orchidaceae > Cymbidium > Cymbidium sinense. Next base: position 147,960,318 of record CM038218.1, on the reverse strand, counting down.
CCGGTGAGGTATGACTCAAAATCGATCCTCCATTGTAAATTGCTTGGAATAGTAATCCCATTAAATCGTAGCCATTAGATGTTCTTCTCTATACTTATTGATGGCGTGGGTTGAATCTCTGCCTAATCCAAGCTCAAGTGAGCTCAGATCAAGCCATGGAGGATGGACAGCCTCCGTCTCCCATAGCTTAGGCAGGGATGAATCATGGGACATCCATCCTGCGTGTTTTGGATGGATGGTCCTTATTAAAATGAGTAGATCCTCTGATTTATTTTCTTTAACACCATGGGATTTATCCTGACCATCCGATCCTTAATCAGATAGCCTAGGGGAAAGCGCGTTGTGCCACCAGCTAATGCAGAGTGCAATGTGACAACTTGAATAACCGATCTCGTCGTGCCACATGGAAAGCGTGCCGCATCAGTGGTCTACGTGGTGCCAACGGGATTAGTTAATTAATTAGGGTATTTAATTATCCTTTAATCATAAAAACTTCATAAATTCATAACTAAATATAGAAAAATCCAAAAAATATAAACTCAAGTTCATTTTAAAGATAATTCGAAGGGGAATAATATAAAATAAAGTTTAATTGATTTTAAATAGTATATTTCACTCAATTTGGTTTTTATTATGAATGTAATTTTGTTAATTACCCTTAATTATTTCATCAATTAATTTCAAACTTCCTAGGGTTGATTAGTGGGATGACTCTGCCTCTGATGATTTTCTTGGAATTTATTGTTAGATTAATTAGGAGAATTGCTTGATTCACTCCTAATCACGCTCTTAATTAATTAAGTGATTAATTAACCCATTAAATAGTGATGAATCCATTAGTTAAGTTTGTTAATTACTTTAAAATAGTTAATGGACTTAGGGAATGAGATTAGGAGTCATTTTCCAATCTCTTCTCCCTAAGTTCACTCCATTTGGAAAACATTTAATCAAGTTGTAATTAATGGCTTAATCACTTCATTAATATATTTAATTAATCAAAATTCAAAATCTAATCATTCCAGAACTTAATCATCTTAATTCTTGGGTAGATTTTTAGGTGTTCAAAAGCCTAAGGTAAGTTTAAGGAAATCATATCCAACTCACATGTGTGGTAGGATTATGAAAGACTTAATGAAAACCCTTTAGCTTAATTAATCAATAATGAGACAATTGTATTAGGCCCCCTTCATTTCTTAGGTGCATTACTGATTTAACTTCCATGTGATTGCATATCATATGTTGGCTCATAATTGTTAGGTTAATTATGTTAAAGTGGTGTAGGTAAGGGGTAATTAATGGATTTTATTCCCACCTTAACCTAAATAAAACATAAAATTAATCTAATTGTTCTAAAATTAAACTAAATTGATTCACATATGGGGGAAATGGGCTAGGACCAGCAAACCCTTTCTCACAAATCATTTTCAAATTAAATTTAAAACTAAAAAAAATCTCTTTAAAGAATTTTGATTCATTTTGAATAATCTTATCTTATAGGATTGTCCTTAGAAATTAATTATGGTGAATGAAGTTACATGCTTACATCACTTTATTTCTTTCCAAGCATGCTAAATGGTGTATGTCATATGAAATCATGCATTCATGTCTTTTGAAAAATCAATTAAATAAAACTATTTTATTTATGTCAAATTGCATGTTTTGGCTAAAGTTAAAAATATGAATGGCTATTATCACTACTAAATCAAAAATTATTTTCAAAGCATATAAATCAAAGATCATAAATGAAAGTATGCTACTTATAAGTACTTATAAGCTTGCATGAGAATATAGCATATAAGTTGTGCTTTATGTGACTTCCTTCTCTTCTCTTAACATGGATTTGGATAGGATTTGCAAAGTGTATAGTTTATTTAAAAGAACATAGCACTTGCTTAAATCCATTCCTATCCACTTCTTTGTTATGACTTAAGAAGGATCTTTACATTTACACATGTAAATTGCATAACCAAATCAAACACAAAAATCTTTAGCATGATTCTTCATCCATTTGTTTTCTTTTTGTACCTGCACATGTATTTAAGAAAAGTGGTATATTAGTCGAATCTCGGTTCTTGAGACTTTAAGTAGCCCTAAGAAGGTCTTGTACCTTATACCCCTGGTGTAGAAAATAATGGTGTCATACTCACTTATGTCTTTTATACTTGTAAATGTGCATTTGAATAATGGATAAAAGAATCCCTCTCATTTCTACATAACAAAATCACGCATTCATGAAATATCCAAATTTTCTTAAACAACATCTCTTAGCATTCATCATCAAAGTGTGCTAAAGTTTGCATTTGCATGTATAGCTATGCTTAGGATTTATTCATATGCATGGTATACATGTTGGAAAGAAATAAATTATTGTGTGTTATGTGATAGTAATTTACTTTAACTAATCTTAAGATGCCTTTCTTATTGAATATGTTTATTTATAGTAAATTTAAACTTAGGGTTAATTAAAAAACATAATGAAACATTCACTAAAGAATAACCATTAATGAATCTACCTTAGAAATTACTTAAGGTAGGGATAAAAGAGAAGTTCTCTTCTCTTCTCTTCTCTTTAAAACTTTTAGTAATTAAGTGTAGGTTCATTCAAACCAAATCAAATCATCAAATAAAATTAATAAATCAACTAAATCACTTAAATAAAATCACCCTCTAAGTTGTATCCTTCACACATAGAAAATTCAAAATTTAAAGCCTAGCTTAGACATGCCACAGAAGCCTTAAATGACACACACATTAAGTTAATTCACCATTTCTAGCCTTATGTTAGGGCGATGCATGGTTTGATGCCTGATTTTGTTTTGTGATGTAATGTTTTAGACTATATGATAGGGCGATCTTAGCGTAATCATGTCTTCTACATGGGATTGTGCTTAAGGGGTGTTGTAATAAAAATATAAATGCTTTTGCTGTGCAGATTGCTTATACCCTAAGCATGATCCAAACTACGACATGTGGGTTTGGTTACCCATGTGTGGGGTGCTAAGTCTAAATTATTCCTATAACTGCTTTAGATTGTGTGGTATGTTTAGATAATCTCTATTTTGCATGTTTAGTTAAATTTTACATTTCCTATTTTTATGTAATTTTGCAATTAAGATTTGGAATGAATGTTATAAGAGAATTAGGATGAGCATTGGTCATAAGACTATGTCTTATGTACCATGTGAAGCCTTGGATCAAACTACATCCCAACCAACCAAAAGAAGGAAAGAAGTGAAGAAAGAAAGAAGGAAAGGAATGAAGAAATGAAGAATGAAGACCCCCATAACATGAACTCTTTCTAAACTGTAATTATTTATTTGTAATATGGTTTGTATAAGGGTAGAGCTCAACTACCCACATTCCTTTTTGGGTTGTGCGGTGGAGCTCGACCACATCGGCCTCTTATTCTTTTGCGCTAGCTTTATACAATTGTTTGATGTTTATTTAGCTTGTGCATTAGGATGACAAGATTTTCCTAGTTTCTTCATTGATTGATGAATGGCCTAGATGCGATTAGGCTTTTAGAAAAATAAATCTTCTATCCAATTAATCAACTCAAAATTAAAAATTAACAACTCATACCTCACCTAAAGCTTAGGACATAAATCATGAAATAAAAGATTTAGCAACCTCTTCGCTGGATGTTGTATGTCTCACATCATGCATAAAAAAGCATCTTGCTTCACTCTTGCTAATGGAGGGCTTCTACCTTTTCCCGAGAACATGGCTTGACCTTTGAGAGATATGGTGGAAACACACCTCCTTCTTGCTGATTTTGGCCCATAACCAATTTCTCATGCATTAGGCATATGAATCCCATAGCCTGTGTCAAATGAATTGTCCAAAAATCAAAAAATAAAACTTAACAAAAATTTGCATTAGATTTAAGTCATTGTTCATGCCCTTCATGATACAGTGTCTTAGGGAGCATGTTTAAGGACTTAGTCTCCTTTCTAAACAAATAACTAGCTATCTTGCAAAGCATATGACTTACTTACATGTATTTAAAATCATAGGAGGAGTTAGTTGGTGGCCACCCCTAGGTGATTGTAAGTCCAACAGTCGGGTGGCTTATCCTCTCTTGTGGTGGTAAACTATATACCCATTTTTGCCTTAGAATTAGGTCATGCTCTAGCCCTTACCAAAACTCCATAGATTTAGGATCTGAGGTTACTGTTTTCCTTCGTGAGGTACAAGCATAAATCCTTACCTCTTAGGCATTTTCATGATCTTGTTTATGGAATTATAAGCCCTAAATTTCTAATAAAAATTCAATAATTAAACTCTTCAAATTTCAAAATATAAAGCCCAACCATAGGATAGTTTGGGATTTCCTAACATCGTGAGCATCCCCTACTTATCTCCCATTGATTTTGATAATAACTCCTCTTTTGATCAATCCTACTTGTTCTTCCAAAAATAACCAATTTTTTGATAGTCCTATCTTCGAAATATTTGGAGATAACGATCATTTACCTTAATTGAGAGTATTTCTAAGGAATCTCATTCCTTAGGATGTAATTAACTATGGGGGCTTACCTCCATAGGGAACTTAATGAACCCAATTTAAAATAAACCATACTTTACTTTTCTATGTAAAGTAGGGGAAGAATCTCTGGTACATTTGAAGACCCATTGTCCTTAGGAGTCTTTATTAGGTGATTAGGTCCGTTGTAAGATGATGACTTCTACCTCTCGAGATAGTACATCATTCCTCAATGTCGTACCCGATCACCATAATAAGAATATCTATAGATCTACATGGTGTCAACTACTGTATTTTATTTTCATTTATTTCAAGATAGATGAAGATAAAAGTAAACACCATAGATTTTTTTGGCGACTCCACTGGGGATGGTTCCTCTCTCCATATTTGGTAAATGATCATTGTCTCTAAGTATCGATAGTGGATTTGTATTTCATATGAGTTTGAGACTATCCTTCTTTTCTATTGGAACTTAGTTTATTTCATCCTTAAGCTAAGTTAGCCAACATCCTTAAGGTTTTAGGACCTCACTCCATGTAGGTCTTAAAACCCCTATTAGTTCTCCCAATAGGTGAAAATAAAATTTAACCAAAAGAAATAACTAAAAACTTTATTGAACTTCCTCCTTACCATTTCTATGGTAAGGAAAGGTTCATTCCAAAAAAAAATCTTTTATAAAAACTTTGCTTTTCCAAAAGCACTTTTCCAAAAAGTTCACACAATAAAATATTTACACAAAAGTTTCATAACTTATCCTCATCTAACAATCTTCAAGATTGTTACATGTAAGATCATTTTAAAAATAAAATCAATAATCATCTTTTCAAAAAGCACAAATGAACATCCTCATTCAATATACCTAAAATTATTGAATGAAGATTTCATTTCAAAAATAAAATCAACAATCATCTTTTCAAATAGCACAAATGAACATCCTCATTCAATATACCCAAATTTATTGAATGAAGATTTCATTGCAAAAATAAAATCAACAATCATCTTTTCAAAAAGCATAAATAAATATCCTCATTCAATATACCCAAATTTATTGGATGAAGATTTCATTTCAAAAATAAAATCAATAATCATCTTTTCAAAAAGCACAAATGAACATCCTCATTCAATATACCCAAATTAATTGAATGAAGATTTCATTTCAAAAATAAAATCAACAATCATCTTTTCAAAAAGCACAAATGAACATCCTCATTCAATATACCCAAATTTTTTGAATGAAGATTTCATTCGAAAAACAAAATCAACAATCATCTTTTCAAAAAGCACAAATAAACATCCTCATTTAATATACCTAAATTTATTGAATGAAGAATTAATTTCAATAACAAAATCAAGAATCATCTTTTAAAAAGCCCAAATGAACATCCTCATTTGATATACCCAAATTTATTGAATGAAGATTTCATTTCAAAAACAAAATCAACAATCATCTTTTCAAAAAGCACGAATAAATATCCTCATTCAATATACCTAAATTTATTGAATGAAGATTTCATTTCTATAATAAAATCAACAATCATCTTTTCGAAAAGCACAAATGAACATTCTCATTCAATATACCAAAATTTATTGAATGAAGATTTCATTTCAAAAACAAAATCAACAATCATCTTTTCAAAAAGCACAAATAAACATCCTCATTCAATATAGCTAAATTTATTGAATGAAGATTTCATTTCAAAAACAAAATCAACAATCATCTTTTCAGAAAGCATAAATGAATATCCTCATTCAATATACCCAAATTTATTGAATGAAGATTTCATTCAAAAATAAAATCAACAATCATCTTTTCAAAAAGCACAAATAAACATCCTCATTCAATATACCTAAATTTATTGAATGAAGATTTTATTTCAAAAACAAAATCAACAATCATGTTTTCAAAAAGCACATATGCACAATCCTCATTCAATATACCCAAATTTATTGAATGAAGACTTCATTTAAAATTATTTTTTTCAAAAAGCACATATTTAAAAATGAACACCCTCTTTCAATATACCCAAATTTATTGAATGAAGATTTCATTTTCAAATAGAATCATATCATAACATTGAAATTCCATTTCAACATATCCCATATATATTGAAGTTGAAATTTCTTTCTTTTCAAAAAGTACAACTTCGAAAATAAACCTCTTCATTCAATATATCCAAATATGTTGGATGGAGGTTTTATTTTCAAATAAAATACACCATTTGAAATTCCTCAACATCCAACATGTGTTAAGTTATAATTTCTTTCAAAAGCAATAATCACACACAAAATTTCATCTTTGGAAAATAAAACATAATTGACTCCCATTTGACATACTCAAATTTGTCAAGTGAGAGTTTCATTTTTCAAAATAAATTTGGATCTCTTATTTAGCATTCCCAAATTTTCTAAGTAAAGATCCCTCTTTTCAAAATCAAAACATCAAAACCAGAATACATTTGAACTTTATTTAGCATACACAAATTTGCTAAGTAAAATTCTCATTTTCAAAAAAAAAAATCAAAACATCAAAACTAAAAACACATTTGAACCTTATTTAGCATACACAAATTTGCTAAGTAAAATTCTCATTTTCAAAAATCAAAACATCAAAATCAAACACATTTGGATCCTTTATTTAGCATACCCAAATTTGCTAAGTAATGATCCTCTTTTGAAAATCACAAAAATTAAAACACATTTGGATCCTTTATTTGGCATACTCAAATTTACTAAGTAAATATCCTCTTTTCAAAATCATAAAAATCAAAAACACATTTGGATCTTTTTATTTAACATACCCAAATTTTCTAAGTAAAGATCCTCTTTTCAAAATCATAAAAAAAAACACATTTGGATCTTTTTATTTAGCATACCCAAATTTTCTAAGTAAAGATCCTCTTTTCAAAATCATAAGAATCAAACACATTTAGATCCTTTATTTAGCATATCCAAATTTGCTAAGTAAAGGTTTCATTTTTGAAACAATAAAAATTGAAAACATTTGGATCCTTTATTTAGCATACCCAAATTTGCTAAGTAAAGGCTCCATTTTCAAATTCACACATGATTCACAAACAAGCAAAGAAGAAAACAACTCATTTAGCATACCCAAATTTGCTAAATGAGTAAATCCCAAACAAAAATTAATTGACCCTTTATTTTAACATACTTAAATTTGTTAAATAAAGGGTCCCCAAACATAAAAATGAAATTCAAATATGAACCAATGGAAGCATAAAAATTCTCTTCAAAATATTTGAACCCATTTTCAACATACACAAATTTGTTGAAAATGGATTCTAAATTCAAAAAAAAAAAAAATCTCTTCTCCAATTCTAAATTCAAAATCTCTTTCAAAAATCAATGAACCCCACTTAACATTTTCAAATTGTTGAGTGTGGGTTCAAATTCTAAATAAAAATTCAAAAAGATTAGTGAAATACCACACCAAAAATCTTATTTGAGTTTATTTTCAAAAATTGTAGAATTTTAACTTAGTTTTAGTCAGCTTTCAATTCAATTCAGTTCAGCTTAAATGGAAGCTCAGAAGTATGTCTTCAGTTTTTCTTTTGGGATGGATTTGGTCTTGGATCAGCTAGCCTCCTACAGACTAATAGAATTATTTTGTCCATCTCATTCACTTTGGCCGAGGATTCAAGTGGGACAGGATCACTTGTGAGGGGCAACCCTCATGACCGTCAACAGGAGTGTGGTGACTGGGCAGAAGACAGTCATCCATGTTGAGATGTCGTCTGATTTCAAATTTCCCTCACTAAAGAGGAAGGTTGTGGCAGTTCTTGTAGTAGTTACAATTTCATTACCAGTGCGCTCAATTGTTCCTATTACTGCCCCGTACAGGCTAGAACCCACTCATTGGTTTCTTCCAAGGGGAAGGATCCCCTATCTTTAGGGATAGTCTCCTTTACCTATAAGGTAGGGTCTAGTTCTCATACTGCTCCTCCCAATAGATCAAGCAACATCATGTGTGCATGTCAAAAGAGATGGGGTAGTTTTTCAGTTTGCAGTAGAGGAGTTACCCAAGATAGTTTCTCCTCTGATCACATAGAACAAGTTTCATCCTCTCTCCGGATCTGATGGAGAGGAAGATGTTAGGAGGATCTCAGTGTCACCTCCACCTACAGTTCACTACAAGGCACCTATCAGAGATAAGAGGAGGTCCTATGTTGGCCTTAGGACAGTTCTGTGCCAAGTTGGCAGGGCTTCTGGATGATCAAAGTCCAAAGCCCAATTTGATCTATGATCAATCATCCCTCACAATGTGGGTGAGCATATCCGATAGGAGAGGTCCAGTGAGGCCTGTGTATGAGTGCATGTGACTAGCAGGGAGAGGTGAAGGTATGCCAGATAGTCAGTCATTCTCATGGATTTCCCTGATCGGCCTGCTACCTACGCCAATCATACTGACAATATTATATTGACCGGTACTACTCACCATGGGAGGAGGGCTCCCGCACAGAGGGAGTTAATGGTGCCTCCACCACACCGCTCCACTCCATGTCCACCATCTCCAGTGCAAGTCCCATCTTCCACAATTCCATCAAAATCCATGAAGGCAGCATCAGGGGAAAAGAGAGCCCCACTAGTGATCTGGCTATGACCAAGAGATCCCATTTCATCTACACTACCGAATAAGGTGAGGTCGAGCTCTCCTGCTCAACCTTCTGCTTCAATTATGATGAAAGGGAATGGCAACCATGTAGCATCGTAGTCGTGCCATCACCACCACCACCATAGTAGATCATAGAGATAGCAGCAGTAGAGGGAGAAGAAGATAGTTCAGTTGTCCCCATGGCCATAGATCCTCCTAGGAGCAGCACTCCACCCATAGTGGATGATAGCTAGGAGCATCTATCCTCAAGTGAGCATAGCCCACACAAGATCAGTACTTCAATGGCAAGGGAGGTTAGATGTATCTTTGTTCATGACCACGATCCTACCACCGGTCAGCTGAGATCATTTGTGCCTGCACAATTAGACCACTCCCTAGATGATATTATAACACATTATCTCATTGAGAAGAATGAAATTCTAGGGTATGCCTGGTCTAATCTAGAGGAAGATAAGGTTAGCTTTGATCCCAATGAAGATGATATGTTGGAGGACTCAGCAGAGGTGCATATGGTAGACACCAGGGGTTCTCTTTTTTGGGATCAACATGGTTCAGAAGGTGTTGTAGTTGAATAGAATGACAAAGCTCATTCGACCCAACACCTCCTTCAATAACTTAAATAAAAGGATGAACAAATTAACAAGATAGGAAAGAGGCTTGAAGATTTACTAGTAATTTTGGCACTGCAGAATCAAGTCCTAGTAATGTATCCTACTATTACAGAGACCAATCACCCTGAGTTGTTTCATGTATTGGATCAAGCCAGGACTTCACCTCCAGTAGAGCAGGGCAGCTCTAGCTTGTATAGGAAGGTAGTAGATAGTACCTCCATACAAGAAAAGGATATTAAACTCATGGTTGAGCAGTAAGTGAGAGAAGCATTGGTGCAATCCTGAGGTTGTTCATCGGTTCAAAGGGTAGACCCTACCCAGAGGAATTCGATCATATCCAGTATCCTAAGGGTTTTGTGTCACCTTCTTTTAAGAGCTTTGGCGTGAACCCACGCAGACATAGCTCACGTGGGTCATTCGTATGCGTTGGTGGCGAATGAGTTACTATTCCATCTTTTTGTCAGTAATTTAGCAGGCATAGCCTTTGATTAGTACAGTAAACTCCCCAATAGTTTAGTGAAGACTTTTGCTGAGTTGGAGCAACTCTTCATCAAGAGGTTTGCTGGAGCTCAATAAAAGATAACTGTGTGTGATCTCATTGTAGCACAACAACACCCCGATGAGTCCCTCATTGACTATATTCTCAGATGGTGTAATTTTAGTATGAAATGTGAACCGCAGCTGTCCGAACAGCATGCCATTGAAAATTATACTGAAATTATTCATGGCCCGGTCACCTTCATGCTCAAAGGTTTTACCATCAAGACATTTGAGAAGCTAATCAACAATGTGGCTAGTCTCAAGGAGAGGCCAAAAAGTTGCCTTTTTAAGATCAATCAACAAAGCCAAAGCTGCAAAAAGCTTATGACAAGAAGCTAGGGGTAGTAGTAGTATTGGACTAAGGGAAACAACCAACCAAGGATCAGCATGAGAGACCTCGAGCTCCACAACTGTCACTTCACCTCATTTACCACCACCTAGGCCATCCTACTGGCTCCACAGCAGCCTCCACGACCTTCGCTGCCTCCTCCTCAGTGATACTCACAACAACGGTACACATACCTGCCGCCAAGTAGCTACCATCCATCTACTCTTTTAGAGAAACTAAATAAACCTTATTCATTTAAGAGGGAGGTGGTCAGGAAAATCTTTAAAAACTTCTTAAAGAAACATGATTTTCAGCTACCTAAGCCTAAGAAGCCAGAGGAAGTGGCCAGGAGCAATGATCCTAACTTTTTCCCCTACCACTGCATGCTAGACTATGTTATAGAGGATTGCTTTACATTCAAGGGCTGACTTTGAGCATAGCTACAACACAGGTGCCATAGTTAATCCAAAGGAATACGTAGTGGAACAACGATCGAGTTCTATTAGGGTAATCCTTGGGGATACATGCGATCCTCTCAAAACCAAAGAAGGTTGGGATATCTCCTTATCCTGAACCTTAAAAAAATTATTTCAAAAATCAAGAAACTTTCCTTGCAGGTACTTGAGGCAGCTCAAACCTCCAACATCAAGGAAGGTTTGCAAGTTACTAAAGATAACTTGGGGAAAGTGGGAGCTCAGTTGTAACAACAGCAACCCATACTTGCTTGGGATAGCCAAGTAGCGTAACCACCAACCAAGCCCAACCTCCATTCCACCATTGCAATTACTACTTCAGCCGCACTTCTACTTCAGCTAGCTCTTCTTCTAGTAGACAACTTGTATCAATAGATGATGGCATCAAATCCCTCACCCCACTTACTTTACTAGATTTCTACTATGTACCTCCTTCTAAATCCAAGAAATCAAGGAATAAAGCTAGTTTGAATTACATCCATGTCACTTCTGATGGCTTGTCTAACTCTACTCTTTTAAAAAACTCTTCAAGTCTCAATAATAATTTTAACAACTCTGATCAACCTCTTTCTGGTTCAGAAATGGACTTTCATTTTCTGAACACTATGGGTTCACCTCTTGAGATAGACTTGGAATCATATGATTCTGAATGTTCTATAGAAGAAGTTGTAGGTGAGCCTGACGAGCAAGTAGAATCTTCCACTAACCCGTCACAAGAGATCACCGAAGTTAATCTCTGTAGTGGCAAAGTTCTACCTCTTAGGGTAGCACCTCAAGATAAGGGAAAATAAGTCATTGGTTCTAATGAGCAAGAAGCTCCTTCACAGGATGCTCCACCCATGGATATGCTTGTGGAGGATCAGCCTAGAGTTGATTATAATGTCCTCGCTAACTTAAGAAACTTGCCAGCTAAGTTAAGCATATATGATGCCCTTCTCTTATCCAAAGAGATGAGGGAATCATTAATCAAGGCTCTTCTTGATCTAGAGATATGCTTAGCTCAGCTGACCATTGTTGGAGAAGAGACACATTATTCAAAAGAAGCCCAAGGAGTCACATTCACAGATGAAGACCTTCTTCTGGGGGACATGGAGCACAACTGTCCCCTCTGCATCGGTGGACATTATGAGTTTAAAGATCCTTGCTTATTTAAAAATTGACATCTCTACACTCTAAGGAGATCGGATAATGTTGAGAGGATTTAATGAACAGGGGGAGAGGGCATTAGGCTCTATAGTGTTACCTTTGGAAATTGGTGACTGGAAGACTGAAGTCAAGTTCTATAGAATTGATTCAAATACTTCATTCACCACTTTGCTCGATAAGCCTTGGATACACCAGAACAAGATGATTCCATCCTCCCTTCATCAATGCATCAAGTTTAGAAGGGATGGAATCGAATATCATGTTAAAGGAGATGAAAAGCCATTTTTAGTTAGAGAGGTCAAGAAATATGAGGATGCAACCTACTCTCTTCCTCAAAATCAAAATGTCTTTTCTCCCAAACTTGGTCAAAATTCAAATAAAGAAGAAAAAGAAAAATAAAAAGAAAAAAGAAAAGAAAATGGAAAGTACAAGTGAGTAAGAAAAAGACACCAAGGAAGAAGTAGAGCCACATGTCACATTCCACCCATAGTTCGTTCCACCATATGATCATATAGGTAGGATGACTCGACCTCCACCAGGTAGAGGCAGAGGTAGACATAGAGGCAATTCCAGAGGTGGAAGACCCCCTGGTTAGCCATTAGCCAACTAGGGCTATGTTCCAGTTTACAGGAGTACCCCTACTATTCACATAGACTTGGAATCTAGCTCTGAGGACAAGTCTCTTATTATTGAAGGGAAACAATGAGAAGCAAATATGCAATCTTCAAAGGGAGACACTCACATATAACTTAAAGCTTAAACCACACATCGTCTCTAACCTTATTTTCACATTTCTAATTTCATTTAAAGCATATGAAAGAGGCTTAGCATGAATCATTTCATTCAAACAGTAAATTGCAACTTGAAAAGAGAAGATAATTTGCAAATAGTTTGGCGTTTTAGCCATGCTTCACCTCAAACCCCTCTCCACAGTTCCAATTTTTTTACTTAAGCATATACAAAGAGACTTAGCATGAATCAATCCATCTAAATAGTAAATTGAAGCATGGAAAGAAAAGGAAAATTTACAAATAGGTTAGGGTTTTAGCCATACATCATCTCAAACCCTTTTTTCACACTTCGAATTTTACTTTAACATGTAAAAGAGGCATAGCAAATATAATTTCATCTATGGAAAATAATTTCAAGCAAGGTAAAAGCATGAAAATCCATAGGTAATAACAAACAACGTGAGATTTGGGTGATACATCATCCCAAATCTTTAAATAGAAAACCCTAATATCCTTTTAAGCTTGAAAAAGAGGAGATTCGTTAAATCATATTCTCCAAATGAAACCAAATGTATAAAACATGCTTAGGATTAGATAGAAACAACCTGGAGGTGTCGATTTGCAAGAGAAGAAGAAGGAGAAAGGATTCGGTTGAACCAATTAAGGCTCAGTTTGCTCGGGAGGAGTGGTCAACCAAAGGGCGTTTGAGTACTTGAGCTTGGTTGCTTTGTATGGATGGGAATCAGAGCTCAATCAAGCCGATCGAACGGCAAAGGGGCTCGGGACACTTGAGGGAGACGGAAGACCAAGGGATTTTTGAAGGAGAATGAGAGAGGAAGAGAGAGCTCTGGACGAGAGGAATCGCACGAGATGAGGGTTTTGGGTGAATGAGGGACGGACGGCTCGTTTCGGCATTTAGGGTAATCCAAATTTTTTGATTGGCTGCCCAAACGGAAGCCAATAGGAGCAAAGGGGAGGGTGTTTCAATTGGACATGTTTGGCGCTAATTTGATTGGCGATTCGTGAGCGATTGAAGGGCAAATACTTAGGTAGAGATTAGGGGATCATTAATTAAATTTGACTGCCTATTAGCTTAATGACGAAATAATTAATATTAATAAAAAATTATTCGACGAATTATCCTGATTAATGAACTTAGCAATATGGGTATCAATTTTAGGTATTTCTATTGTGCCGGATGCAACGGCACAGTTGATTTCACAATCGGAGGTCGTTTGGACCATGTCGGCGATGATCGAGTGAAATTGGGCTTAAATTGCGCGACGTCGCATTTAAATTGCTCGACATTCTCGTAGACTTTGCCAATTGACTGCGGAAGGCGCGTTTGATAGATTTCGACATTTCGGCGTAGTCAATTTTGTGAACGGAGGTTGTTTGGATGTCATCGGGGCTTCTCAACTTTGATATGCATGTAATTTCATTAAAATTTGATTTTAATTGATTGATTGTTTATTAATTGCTCCAATATTAATTTTAATATTTTAAACACAATTATGCAATTGAAATTTTCAGATTAAAAAGATTTTAATTAAATTCGGTCACAATTAGAAAACTTTAACCTCCGATTATATGATGTCGCCATTATTTTTTATAAATTTTGTCATATGAGCTTAATTTCAATTATGACATACATGAGTAGGTTAGCAGAATGTTTAGAAGTGTTAAAGATTGTACAAGCAATATACTTATATTATTAAGAAGAGATGTCATGAACAACCTTGTCAAGATATCTACTAAGCTGCATATTTCCTGAATCCATATTTTCAGCATGATCAAGAGAATTATTATAAAAGACATGAAGTAATGTAAGGATTAATTGAACTTATTAGTAATAAAGACACTCCGGCAAGCATCTTAGTGGTTGATAGGCTTTCAACCAAGTCTTGGTTCAAGTCCTTGCACATCGTTGTGTGTGAGTTTATATTAAATTCGCTCAAATGTCCCCAAAAAAAAAAAAAAAATAAAAAAAAAATAAAGACACTCACCAAACTCAAAAGGAGTGTTTTTGTCCCTCTAGTAAGATATTTGCTGAACCCAAAAATAGCATTCACCTAACTTGAAGAAGCATCACTCAAAACACAGATGAAGCTTGGATTGGCCATAATGTTCATACATAAACTCATTATATTTTTCACTATTATCTGATGGTCATATCACATATTTTTTATATTATTTTTTATTAGATCAAAATATAGTCTTTATTGTAACGCCAAAGATTATTTTATAAAGATTAGAATAGCTATTTATACAGTACTCTAGATAATGGTCAATATTATCGTTTTAAGCTTCTCTCCCTATCTCTATTTTCTTTTTTATCATCCTCTTCTCTTTTTTTACACATTCAGCCTCATTGAAATCTTTTGGGTTCTATAAGTTTAAATTAATTTTAGGTATTTCTATTGTGTGAGAGATGTGTACGTGAGAGAGAGAGAGGAATTTTGGTATGCGTTGCTATCTGTAGTAGGGAAGAATAGGATAGATTTTAATTGACTTGTTTTTTTCTTTTATTTTAATTTTTTTAGAACATTTTGATTTATTATTTTTATGCTAATAATAATTATTATTAATATTAAAATTAAAATAATAATAATTAATTATAAAAAATAATATAATTTTTTATTTTATTTACTTATCAGTAAAAATATGGAATTAATTTTTTAAGAAAATAGTCTCTATATATAATTTTTCATGAAAATTTAATTTTATTCATAAAATTTTAAAAAATATATTTTATAGATAAGATTATGGATAATAACAATGATAAGATTATTAATATCAATGTTAAGAATGATGCTATTTTTAAATAAAATATTAATTTTATATTTTGAATCTGTAAAAAAAAAACTATATTGATATATTTTGAAAATATTCTTTACTTAAATGCCAGAAATATTACTGATTTGCACATAATTAAAGCTGTTAACTGCCAAACGATTCCAGTATGTCAATCTAAAACTCGAATAGAAAATATTAAAAATATTTTGAAACAACCAATTTATGCCTCTGCTAAGAAAAATGTAACTTTGCATTATACTGTGCGACTTTAGCAGAATCTTGCGCAATGGCAGCAAATTGTAACATCCATAGCCAATATTCTTTTTTATTTTTAAAAAAATTGCCTAAGGGCATTTTGAGTGTTTTGTAAGAGTGAATTAATTTTGGCTTTGGTTTTTTTTTCTCTTTTGGTAATTCCATACATGACATTGAGTTGCTATCCAATTTATAATTTTTCTGTGATTGCATTCTTTGCTTACTTTATTATATATATATTTTCATTAATTTCTACATTGTGGTGTTTTTATTTGCAATATAAATTTTATGACAAACATTGTTATAAAAGATAATCATATGATGACATTCATTTCACCAAAAAAAAATCTTGCAAATATATGTAGAAATAAATACATAAGCATAAAATGCTAATACCAACAATTTCATCTTTACGGTATTGAATTAACTCCTAGTGTGTAATGATTTGGAGCACATAGAAATCATTCTTGTTACTAATACCCCCAATGCTACGTAGCTAGTGTAGTCCCCTAGTTCATGTGCAGTTGTTGCCTAACTTGATAATGTCATAATTTGATAGTTCATAGTTTCAAAGAATGGCTATAATGGATATAATCCCACCACTTTATAATCTAAGAGTTAGGACTTTATATGAGAAAAGAAACCATTTATGAAATATTATCCAATTACGTTATAAGAAATTAGATACATAATAGTACCCTTTCTCTTTATGCTCTAGGATAGTTAGTCATTGGTGGCTATGTTAGGGCATGTAGTAAGTGTAATGATACCAACAACTTATGACAACACAACTCTCGCCAAAGGGAGTAACCTCTTTTCTCATCTATTTTTCCATGCTACATGACTATTGTGTGTTTGTTCTCCCATAACTACATGTGTGTACACTGGTAATCCACCAAATGCATATCTACTCATCTACTACAACCTCAATCTCTATTTGCTCCATGTCACTCTATTATATCTCCTCACATGATTTTGAAGATGCCACTCAATTCAATGCCAACTAATAACAAGTATGTGAGATTACCAAATTGCTTGTCCATACATGTATAAATCAACCACTTGCAACAAGATCTAGTGACCATAAGGCTCTAGGTCACATATCCAACATAAAGATATAAAACCTTTACTTGAATCATTACAATTAGTATAAGTTCCATTGAAATTAAAATGATGCTGACCCAAATAGATAATAAGCCATCAATCTCATCGATAATTTTAGCATGCTTACAATTATTTCTCTCATTTGTTGATTCTTCCACCTATAAAAGAGCACTACATACATGATGAACTTAGATTATTGGCTAAATCAGAAAGAAGGGAAGTTTTCTACCACAAGGGATGCCCTCAAAGGTCAAGCATTCCCCTATCGTGCAAGGATGGAAATCTCATATTTTCAAGAAAGAAATAATATGATATGCATGTTGTGGAGCATTCAACCATCCAGCTAAGAGGTTGCTAAATCTTTTAATTATCCTGATTTAATGCCTAGGCTTTATGTGAGGTTATGAGTTATTTAGAAATTTAATTATGAGTTATAGTTGGGTAAAAAATTTATTTTTTCTAAGAGCCTAATCGCATACTGACCACACATTAAAGTATCAATACAGAAAGAAACTATAAGAGGCATGAAATTTCTAGTGCGCAATATAAACAAATCATTAAATAATTTATTAATCTAGTGCAAAAGAATAAATGGCTATGCGGAAGGGTGCTGCCGTACAACCCGAAAAGAAAAATGGGTAGTCGAGCTCTACCCTTATACAACACATATTACAAAAATTATTATAATTAAGAATGAATACATACTATGGGGGTTTTCACCTTCTTCAAATATTAATGTCTTCTTTCCTCCTTTTTGCTTCTTTGATTTGGTTAACTTCAAGGCATCACATGGCACACAAGACAAAGTCTTTCTAGCCAATGCTCATCCTAATTCCCCCATAGCACTAATCTTATTTTATAATTACAAAATTACACTGAAATGGAAAGATAAATCTAATTACACTTGTAAAATAAAGGTAAGCTAAACATACATTCCACTCAAGCAATTATATTTATAATTTGGGCTTAGCACCCCGCACATGGGTAACCAAGCCCACCTGTCCTAACTTAGATTATGCTTAGGGGCATAAGCAACTTGCAAAGAGAGCATTTATATTTATTTTTGAGTGGCCCCTTAATCACAATCCCCTATAAGAGACATAATTAGGCTAATAACAACCTAACATCCAGTCTACAAAACATACACCCTAACATCCAGTCTAAAATAATACATCATAAAAGCAAACATACATCAAACCATGCACTGTTCTAACATAAAGCTAGAGGTGGTGACTTAATCTAATGTGTGTGTGTGTGTGTGTTAAAGCTCGTGTGGTATGTCCTAACTAGGCTTTAGAGTTATAGTTTCCTAAGTGTAGAAATATTCAATTTAAATGGTGATTTCACTTTAAGTTATTTAGTTAATTTATAAGCTTTTACTTAATATTTTCTTTTGTTTCATTTGACCTAGACAAAACAACTAAGTGTTATAAAGAGAAGAAAAGAGAAGATCACTCTCTTTTATCCCTACCTTAATTAAGTCTAAAGACAATTAATTAATCAATTCTCTTTAGTAAATGGTTTATCATATATTTTATTTAATCCTAAATTTAGGTTCACTTTAAATAAACTCATTCAATAAGAAATGCATCTTAAGATTAATTGGAATGAATTACTATCATATAACACTTATTTGTTTATTTCTTTCCATCATATATAACATGTGTATTGTTAAGTCCTAAACATACCTATACATACAATTTATATTTTAGTATACCTGAGTGATGAATGTAAGCAAATGTATTTAGAATTGATATTTCTTTTGGTTGAATTATTTTGTCATATTAATTTTAAGCTCTATCTAAATTCTTATGCAAAAGTATAAGAAGATAGCTTTAAGTTACATAATTAATCAATTCAACCACTTGAACAAAGTATGAATGCATGTTTCTTTTTAATTGAAAATGGGATTTTCATTCATTAGCCAAATGTACACACAAATGTATAAGAGTTTTAAGCAAGTACGTCACCATTGTTCTACACCAAGGGAGTGAGGTAGGAACCTCCTTAGGGCTACTTAAAGTTGTGCATCCTTGGGTTATCTAGACTAATATACCCGCTATCCTTAGATACATATGGATGTATAAGCAACTAAGTAGAACGATTTGATTAAATTATAGCTTTCATCCACTTATCCACACACACACACACACACACACATACACATATATATATATATATATATATATATATATATATATATATATATATATATATATATATATATATATATATATATATATATATATATATATATGAATTTTAAGTAGGTACGATGCCATTATTTCGCACTAAGGGAGTGAGGTAGGAACCTCTTTAGGGCTACTTAAAGCTGCACATCCCTGGGATATCCAAACTAATATACCCATTATTTTTAAATAAATATGAATGTGCAAGCAACTATATAAATGAAAACTTTACAAAAGTTGGATTCAATTCAATTGATTTATTTGTGTAAATAAATTAAGGCTTTATCTAAATTCTAATGTCAAAGATGCATAAGAATGAAATCAAGCAAGTATGTCCATTATTTTGCACCAAGGGAGTGAGGTAGGAACCTTCTTAGGGCTACTTAAAGTCGTGCATCCCTGGGATATCTAGAATAATTTACCCCCTAACATTCTTGCTTATCCAAATCAACATATGAATATAAGAAAGAAACTTTACTTCATACACTAAGTTTATATTCACATGCACCTCCTATATATGTATAACTAAAGTCACATCACATATTCTTATTTATTAAGAAGCTTTTGCAAAATGTTTGAAAACTAGTAGTGATAATAGCCACACATATTTTTAATTAAGTCAACACATGCAAATTAACATAAAGGAATAATTTTTTATTTGATCAATTTTAAAAGAGATGAATGCATGAATCAAATGACATGCAACACTTTAATATGATTGGAAAGAATTAAAGAAACACAAGCATACAATCTTATTTAATCCAACTAATTCCTAAGGACAATCACATTAAATAAGCTTATTTAAAATAAACCAAAGTTTGTTAAGCCACTTTTGATTTCATGTTTTATTTAATTTATGAAATATGGAAGAGGTTTTCTGGTCTTAATCCCGTTCCCATGTGTATGAGTTAATTTGATTTAATGAAGAGAAATTAGGTTGATTTTATGAATTGGTTAAGTTAAGCATGGATTAAATCAATTAATTAACTCTTACATATGTCACCTTAAGGTAATTAATTAAATAATTATGAGCTAATATGTCATGCAACCACATAGAAAAGTAAATAACAATGCTCCTATGAAATAAAAGGGGATTAGCTCATAATTTTTAATTAACTAAGCTTAAGGAGCTCACTTAATTACTCTTATGATTTTTTCACATATGTGAGCTAACCATAATTTCATTAGCTCTCTCTTTAAGTTATTGAACACCCAAAGCACTACCCAAGAGTTAATTAGAGATGTAGATTCAATCAAACTAATTAAGTTAATTAATTATCTAATTAAATTTTAATTATCCTTAATAAACAATATGAAATGGTCTTAAGGAAAGAGACAAAAAAGGGAGCCTAAGTCTCAATCCCTAAATCCTTTCAATTAGTTAATTAAAGTTCAAGTATGATTTGGATTTTTATTAATTTTTTTAATTAATTAATTAATGGGTTTTAATTAATTATTTATTTAAGAGGGAATGGAGAAGACTTAAAGAAACGATTGGAAGAGAGGGTCCCAATCCATTTCCCTAAATTTCATCACCATTAACAAAGGTTAATAAGATTAATTGATTATTTTATTTACTGTTCATTTGCTTAATTATCATTACTTAAGTGAGTATAGTAATTAAGGTTTAATCCATTGATTTATCCAATTAATTATCCAATAAATCTCAAGAAAAATAGGGGAGGTAGAGGTCATGCCCCTAATTATGTCTAGAAAATTTAAAATTAATTGGATAATTAATCAGAGAGTAATTAGGCTAATTAAATTTTTCATTAAACTTTAATTAAGTATAGATTATTGCTCAAAATTAATTAATAATAATTTTAATCAATTCCCCTTTAAAATACCTTTAAAATGTGCCCTCATTTATATTTTTTAGAATTTTCTGTAATTAGTTATAAATTTTGGATATTTTAGCAATAAAAAATAGATTAATTAATTAACCCTTAATCCCCGAACCACGCGCTAACGGCGTGCTTTCCGCGTGGCGTGATTAGTTATTTAAGCATCACATCAATGCGCGGTGACGGAGCGCTTTCGCATAGCGTCAATCTAAGATCGGATGACCATGATTAAATGCGAAGGAGAAAGAGGGTTCCGCGTGATCGATTAGAAGCCCATTTCAATCATGCGAATGGATGGTCTGATCTCTCCTCTGCGATGAGAGAGTACCGTCCATCGATCCGCTTATCAGCTCACCCGAGCTCGGATGGAGATCAAATTGATCCCACACCTTTGGGGAAGTACAACAAACACATCTAACGGTGAAGAACGCATGAGATACAAGTTTCTTTCATAAAAGACCAACTTCTTTTAAGCTTAGGATCAATTTTAATGGCATACCTCACCAGAGTTTATGATCAGTAGTTCCAACGATTGAGGAAGCTTCGTTTAGTAGAAATGAAGCTCTATTGAGCCGCACAAGCTTTTATTTGGTGTGGTTTGCTCAAAAGACCAACTCACGACACATAACCAATCGATCTTGATTGAATTCCACCCTCGGATCGTTGGGAAGCTTGGAAAACAATTCGTTCCGGCTCGTATAGGTCCAAGGATGGTGTGCGCAAAATTAATTATACTTTGGTTACAAAATGGGGGAAATGGGAATCACTGGTATGCTCCCCTATTTCAATTTCATGTAAAATCAAGAGAATGGGGATTTTGGGGAGCTCAAGAAATGTAAGGGGAAGTTCTGGGATGTCTTTCCTTGTTAGGGATTTTGGGAAGTCGAAATGTGAGTGTCTGTGAGTGAGAATGAGGTATACCCCTCTTCCTTGGCTTGGATGGTGATGATGGTTTTGGCTTTTTGGATCAATGATGGGAATCAGCCAGTGAATTACTCTTGCTCACAGGAGTGGGAAAGGGTGGGAGGTACAATGGGAGTAGGTGTCCTTGGTTGAAATGTTCTAATGGAAATGGGGAGGATTTCATGAGTCATGGCCACCAACCACCCTGGGTCCGCCAACCATGGTCCTCGGTGCCTAAGTGGACCTATGAATAGGTGCTAAGTGGCCAAGGGGAGGAAATGACCAAATATGCAAGTGTCTTATCTCATGGGATTCCCTAGACCCAAGGGAAAAGTGGTCATTTGGCTATGAGTTTGATTTAGGCAGATTTGAAATGGGTTAAAAGTGGGTTAGCATAAATTTTAAGTGGTTTGGAGTTTATTTGATTTGATTTTACTTATTTTGACCTATCTAGGTCAAATTGGGTTAGGTTGGGTCAAGTTGACTAATTGGTCAAATTAGATCAAACCAATGGTTGGGTCAAGTTCACATGACTATTTGGAGTATATTGGTGTTATTGGTTTGGTTCAATTTGCTTTGGATTTGATGATCGCTCATTTGGGTTCATATAGGTCAAATGGGCCAAGTTGACCAATTTGACCAATTTGACCAAATTGGGTTTGGTTAGGTGTTGAGACAAGTTCAATTAGATAATTGAAGATGATTGTAAGCTTTGGTTTGGTTTAATTTGGAATTAATTTAGATTTTAGTTAATTTGACCCTTTAGGTCAATTTAGGTTAGGTTAGGTTAGGTTAGGTTGACCTATTGGTTAAATTAGGTTCAATAATGGCTTTGGTCAAGTTCAATAATCAATTTAGAATGAACTTGAGCTATTGGTTGCAATCAATTTGGGTTGGATTATGATTTGACCAATTTTGGCTTCTAAGACCAATTTGGGTCAACTTGGGTCAAATGGCCAATGGACTTGGGTTGGCTCAATTGAGGGTTTGGTCATGTTCAACCATTGATTATAAAGTGGTTTGAATCAAAAGTTTTAGTCAAATTGGCACATGGTGTGTTTAGGCTAGTTTAGGTTTCATTTGGGCTAAAAGTTGACTTGGTCAATGGGATAGGTTGACTTGGTTTGACCCAATTCAAGATAATTAATTAACCTGGGATGATTGTTGATCATGATATGAGATTTGGATGGGCTCAGTTCAATCCAATTTGGGTTGGATTAGAATTTGGCTCAAAAATATCTTTTAAGTCACTTTGGGTCTAGTGGACCTAAATGGGTCAATTGGCTTGATCATGACTTGATTCAAGTTTAGTTGTATTAATAAATGGGTTTGAGATAGAAAAACAAATCCAATTGCAAATAGTTTGAAACCATGCAGATTTTGGTTCATATGATAATTTCAAATCAAAAGGGCTAATTTAGGTTTAACTTGGGTTAGCTTTATTTTGGTTTGGTGATTGTAGTTTAGATTTATATTTGGGTAAGTGATTGAAGGAATGATTGACTCATGAAAAAATCTATAGGTTTTGATTGATTTGGATGGGATTTGGCTAAGTCCAAAAAATTGGCTAAAAAGGCTTGAATTAGATTTTTTGATTTGATTTGGGTTTGGTTTTGGCTATTTGGATTTTTTATTTCATTTATATTTGGGAACATAAATGAAGATATAAATGATTCATGAGAAAATCACTTGAGTTTGGAGTGATTTGGGAGCAAATTTAACCAAACCTAAGGATGTAGGTCAAAAGGGTTTAAGTGGGGAACTGATTTAATTTGATTTATTTTTGGTCATTGGAGGGTAGGTTTAATTTATATTTGTGATTATAAATGAAGGAACAATTGATTTATAAAAAAAATCAATTGAGTTTGGGATAGTTTGGACTGATATTTGACTAGGCTTATAAGAGTGGTTCATAAGACTTAGGAGGGAAATTTGGTCTTGGATTTAATTTGAGATTGATTTGTTAGGTTTAGAATTGACTTACAACTTCTTAAATAAGGATCCACTGGGGTGATCGATCGATAGCATGACAAATTGAACCTAACCTAAGGTGACTATTTGAGTGACTTCCATTGTGGACTCATATCGACTCAAGAATAGCTAAGATCAATTTAATTTGGGATGGACCCTATCGGTGTGCAATGGATCCATTAAGAAGGGGCTATATCAATCTTATCCTATCTCAGATTTACAAATCCAAAGAGAAAGTCTACCAACAATGAGGTAGGACTAACCAACATAAGGGTTTCCTTTTGATGTGCAATGGCCAAGTTAGGAGGAAAGCTTGTAGACTTACATCCTCCTAAACAAGGAACCACTAGGTGATCTATTGGTAGCACAATAAATCAAATCTGACCTATGATGACTATTGAGTGAATGTCGCTGTGGACTCATATCGACTCAAGAATAGTTAGAATTAATTAAATTTGGGATGGACCCTATTGGTGTGTGATGGATTTACTAAGAAGGGGCTAATATTAGCCTGGACCTGTCTTATGTTTACAAATCCAAAGAGATAGTCTACCAGCCATTGGGTAGAGCTAACCAACCTAAGGGGTGCCTTTTGGTGTAATGGTCAAGTTAGAAAGAAAGTTTGTAGACTTACAACTTTCTAAACAAGAAACCACTGGGGTGATCAGTTGATAGCACAAAAAATTGAACCCGACCTAAGGCCACCCGTCGGTGTGCAATGGTCATGCAGGAAAGAATGCATGATAGACTTATATCTTCCATAGCAAGGACGACCGCTGGGGTGACCTGTTGCTAGCAAAATAAGTCAAACCAGACCTAAGGTCGACTACTGAGAGAGTGCCGACCCGGGGACTTATCTCAACTCAAAAGTAGTCAGATGATTCCTATCGGGAGTTTTGGTGACACTGTCCTAAAGATAGGATGTCTGCTTGGGAAAAGATACCGCTAGGGGTGTCCTCTTAATCCACAAGTAAAAAATATATATTTGTCTATATATTTACATGGATCTTGTTGGTGTGCGAGGGACCACACTGAGAAGGAGCTTATATCATCCTAGTCTTATCTCAAACTTACTAGACTAATGGAAAATTTGCATATCCATAAGACAAATTCTCTAACCACATATGTGGCTACTAGGAAAGGGGGATTGTCCAATCCAAAAGTAACCTGGGTAGTGTCTAAATGGGGCCGCTAAGGATGTGATCCAAATAGAGTTCCCATAGTGGAGGTGCTGCTAGGGAATTTATCCAGAACCCTATAAAAGAAAGCCTATATGTATACAGTGGCCAACTCAAAGAGAAAGCGTAGTAGTCTTATATTTGCTAAGAGTGATGTATCCACCGGGTGGGTCGCTGTCAACATTGTGAAGACCAACCAACCTAAGGTGCCCATCAGTGTGCAACAATCAGTTTAGAGAGAAGGCATGTAGACTTACATCTCTCTAAAGTGAAACTGATTACCGGGATAGTCTGTCGTTAGCAAGGTAGATGTTATTCGACCTAGGGCTGCCCGTCGGTGTGCAACGGTTGTACTTAAGAAGAAAGCATAGCAGACTTACATCTTCCAAAGTAGTGATCAACTACTAGAGTGACTTATTGATGGCGCAATATATCAACCTGGCGTAAGGGTGAATACTAAGTAGGGAGTCACAAAAGGTCCGGACCTGACTTGAAGTAGTCGAGGAGGAGGGACTTTGGGGACTCTACCCTCTCACTCAAGTCCACGATGGCTAGTCTAAGAAGAATGCGTAGCAGACTTACATATTCTTAAATGAAGCCAATATGAGGGTAGCTGTTGACCTCACTTTTGGAGTGAGATCTCAACTTACTTATCATAGATATAGGACTCTCATAGACACTAAGAGTTCCTTAGTCTTAAGACACTTCTAGTAATTAGATGAACACTTAACCTAACCCTAGAAACTTAGAAGAGTTAACCATAGGAATAGGTTCTACCTTAAGGATTTAGGAGAACTTGCCTACCTTATAGCTTAAACTAAATCCTTGCTTCCTTCTTTCAAACAAACCTCAAATTTAAATTAAATTCTAAATCCAAATTCTAAAACCAATTCCAAATTCAATGATTAAAACCCATGATCAAATTCAAACTTCAAATCCCTTCCTAAGCCCTTTGATTTTATCTAATGGACTTAGCCTTAACTAAATTCAAATCAAGCCCAATTCAATTGGTTTTCTCAAATTCAATCTCAAATCAAATTCCAAATCATAAACCAATTCCAAATTCAATGATTGAAACCCATGATTAAGCCCAAATTCCAAAATCTCTTTCTAAGCCATATGAACCACATTCATATGCTTAGTCAAAACTCCTTCAATCCAACTCAAACTTGGTCGATTTATTTTTATAAATCAATCATTCATTCATTTTTATTCATAAATATAAATGGAGTCTAAGTTCAAACCCTTCAAACCAAATAAAAATTAATCAAACCTTCCCAATCTTAGTCCATTTAGCCAAATTCTTGAACTTGGCAAAATAATACCCAAACCAATTCAAAACTCATGGATTCCTTCATGATTCGATTACTCCTTCAATCATTGTTCCAAATATAAACATAAACATCCATTATCAAATCAAATCCAAGCTAACCTAAATCAACCCAAGTCAAGTCCATGTTGACCTCTCTTGACTTGAAATTATCATGTAAACCAAAACCCATTTGGCTCCAAATCAATTACAATTGGATTTATATTTCAATCCTAAGCTCATCTGTGAGTTCAACTAAACTTGAATCAAGCCAATTGATCCATTTAGGCTCACTTGACCCAAAGTGGCTTAAAAGACCCTTTTGAGCCATATTCTAATCCAACTCAAATTGAATTAAACTAAACCCATCCAAACCTCACAACATAACCAACAATCACCCTAGGGTGATCAATTGCCTTAAATTGGGTCAAATCAAGTCAAACCTAGCCTTTGACCAAGTCAACATTTAGCCCAAATGAAACCCAAATGAGCCAAAATCCACCATATGCCAAATTGATTGAAACCTTTGATTCAAATCCACTCATGATCAATGATTGAACATGACTAAATCATCACTTGAGCCAAACCTAGCCTAATTGGCCATGTGATCCGAGTTGACCCAAATTGGCCTAAAAAGCCAAAATGGGTCAAATCATGATTTGATTCAATTTTATTGCAACCAATGGCTCAAGTTCATACCAAATTAATTATTGAACTTGACCAAAGCCATAATTGAGCCCAAGTTGACTAATTGGTCAACTTGACCCAATTTAGCCCAATTTGACTTAAATGGTCAAATTAGCCAAAATCTAAATTAATCCCAAATTGAACCAAACCAAAACCTACAATCATTTATAATTAGCCAATTGGACTTAGCTCAACCACTAACCTAGCCCAATTTGGTCAAATTGGTCAAATTGATCAAATTGGTCAACTTGACCCATTTGACCTATATGAACCCAAATGAACCAAAACAAACCTAAAGCAAATCAAACAAAACCAATGACACCAACACACTCCAATTGGTCATATGAACTTAACCCAACCCTTAGCTTGACACAATTTGACCAATTGGTCAACTTGACCCAACCTAACCCAATTTGACCTAAATAAGTCAAATTGAGCCAAATCAAACCAAACAAACTCCAAACCACTTAAAGTTTGGGCTAACCCACTTTTGACCCATTCCAAATCAAACCCATAGCCAAATGACCATTTTGTTCTTAGGTTTAGGGCATCCCATGAGATAAGACACATGGATATTATGTCATTTTCTCTTTTTAGCCACTTGGCACCCAATCATAGGCCCATGTAGGCACCTGGGATCATGGCTAACCTGACCCAACAGTGGTTGGGCGGGCCATGATCCATGGGGAGGTGAAATTACCTCCCCATTCCCATTAGAGCTTTCCAAACCACCAAGGACAAGCACCTCCTCCCTTGACAGCCACTCTCACACCATCCTCCACTCAAGGGAAGCCAACACACATGATTCCCTGCCCAAACTGAGCTCCCATGGTGATCCCTTAATCAAAGAATCCAAATCAGGCATGGTCATCCAGTCCAAGAATGAGGGGTATCCCCCCCCCCCTCATTCTCACTCAAACTCTGACCCTAACCTTCGATTGAACCCTAGTAGAGAGAAATCTCAAAGCCATTTTCAAGCTTCCCCAAGTTCCTCAAAACCTCCATTTTTTTGATTTTGTGTGAAACCGAAATGGGGGAGCAAACTTGTGAATCCCATTTCTCCATTTTGCAACCAAAGTGCAATTAACTTTGCACACACCTTCCTTGGAGTGAGTCGAGCAAGATGAATCCTTTCCCAAGCTTCCCGATAGCTGGAGGGTGGAGTTCAATCAAACCTGGTCACCTTCATTCAGCAACTTGGTCTCCCAAGCAAACCACACCAAGTCAAAGCTCGTGTGGCTCAACAGGCTTCATTTCTACCAAATGTAGCTTCTTCATTTGTTGGAACTGCCAGTCATAAGCTCCAGTGAGGTATGCCATTGAAACTAATCCTTGAGTGATAATAAGTTGGTCTTTTATAAAAGAAATTTTCATGGCATGCATTTTCCACCGTTGGATTTGATTGTCTCGCTTCCTCGAAGGTGTGGGATCATTTTCATCTCCATTCGAGTTCGGGTGAGCTCAGATTGAGTGGCCAATGATGGACGGTTGCTATCATTTATCGCTCGTGAACGATAGATCATGGAGCGTCCATCTCACATGATCAAGATGAACGGTCCTGATCAAATCACGATTTGTCCCCTCTATTTAATCCCTCAAAACTGTAGGTTTGATCATGGCCATCCTATCTTAGATCGGATGGTCCATGGAGATGCATTCACCCACTCAACACTCGATTTGACAATTTAAATAATGAATCCCATCGTGCCATGGGAAAGCGCACCGCATCAACCGCCATGTGGCTTGATGGGATTAAGGCTCTAAATAGGATTAATTAATTTATTTTTAATCTTGAAGCATCCTAAATTCATAACTAGTTGCAAAAAAAATCTAAAAAAATATAAACTTAGGCTCATTTTAAAGATATTTCAGTATAGAATTAAGGAAAATTATCATTGATTGATTTTGAACAGTCAATTTGGCTTAATTAAGATTTAATTCAAAATATAATTAACCTAATTACTCCCTAATTAATCATCAAATTGATCTCCAACTTTCTGTGAATATTTAGGGGGATGACCTCTACCTCCCTTATGTTTCTGAGATTTTATTAGTTGCTTAATTAGGAAAATCAATGGATTAAGTCCTAATCACTCTCTTAATATAATTAATAATGATTAAGTAAATGAATAGTAAATTAATCAATCAATTAAGCTTATTAACCTCTATTAATGATGATGAGATCTAGGGAAATGGATTAGGATTCCCTCTTCCAATCTTTTCCTTAGATCTTCTCTAATCCCTTTAGTAATTAATTAATTAACACCCTTAATTAATTACAAGATTAATCAATTCATAACTCAACCTTGACTAATTAATTAATAAGATTTAGGGAGTGAGATTTGGACTCCTTTCTTTGCCTATTTCTTTAAGCCCATCTCACTTTGATTGGTTAAAATTAATTAAGACTTAATTAGCTAATTAATGAACTTAATTAATCCAATTGAACCTAATTTCTCTTTCTAATCTTGGGTAGTTCTTTGGGTGTTCAACAATCCAAAGTAAGAGATAATGAAATTATGGTAGCTTATATGTGTGAGAAAATCATAAGAGTAATTAGGTGAGCCCCTTAAGCTTAATTAATTAATCATTTATGAGTTAATTGCATTAGGCCCCTTTCATTTCTTATACATTTAAATTTAATTATCATATTATCATATC
Organism: Cymbidium sinense; assembly: GCA_021442155.1. Taxonomy (NCBI): domain Eukaryota; kingdom Viridiplantae; phylum Streptophyta; class Magnoliopsida; order Asparagales; family Orchidaceae; genus Cymbidium; species Cymbidium sinense. Next base: position 147,930,476 of record CM038218.1, on the reverse strand, counting down.
ATAGTTGTTTAATCAATTAACTTAAGTTGCTATAGGTAAGATTTAATTAATTTAGTTAATTCATACCTTAACCTAACTAAATCATAAAATCAACTTAATTACTTCTTCATTGAACCAAAATTAACTCAACATGAAGAATAGGATTAGGACCAGCAAACCTCTCGCACATTACCTAATTCAAATCAAACATAAAGATGAAATAACTTTAAAGAATTTTGGCTTATTTTAAGTAGTCTTATTTTGTATGATTATCCTTAGCAATTAATTGGAATGAATGAAATTTTGTGCTTATGTCCACTTAGTTCTTTCCTTATCAATCTAAATGTTGCTTGCCATATATAATCATGCATTCATTTCTTTTAAAATTAACAAAAATGAAATGATTTCTTTTATGTCAAATTGCATGTGTTGATTTAGTTAAATTTGTGGCTATTATCACTACTAATCAAAGTTATTTTCAAAGTGTGTGAATCAACTATAACATGTGAAGTGATGCTAATTATAAATATCTATAAGTTTGTATGTGTTGATAATATAGAATATGCATTATGAAGTTCTCTTTCCTTATCTTGCATGGATTCACACAGGATTCCCAAATGTATAGTTCATTTGAAAAGAACATAACATTTGTCAAAATCTATTCCTATATGTCTCCATATTAAGACTTAGGAAGAATTTCATATCACATATGTAAATTATGTAATTAAATCAATAATATTCTTTGTATAACTTCTTATTCTTATGGCTTCTTTTTATACATCTACATGTATTTGAGAAAAGTGGTATATTAGTTTGGGCATCCTAGGGTTGCGAGGCTTTAAGTAGCCCTAAGTAGGTCTTGTACCTTAAGCCCTTGCTGTAGAAAATAATGGCACCGTATTCACTTAAAACTCTTATACATATGCATGTATGATTTGACCAATGAATAGGAAACATGAATTAAATACAATTTTTGCATGGATTTTCTTATCTTTATTATTTCTTATACATTTACATGTACTTAAGAAAAGTGGTATATTAGTCTGGATATTCCGGGGCTGCGAGGCTTTAAGTAGCCCTAAGTAGGTCTTATATTTTATGCCCCTAGTATAGAAAATAATGGTGCCATACTCACTTAAAACTTTTATACATGTGAATGTGTATCTATCTAATGGATGAAAAATCTCTCTTTTTTATTTAAAAGGCATGCATTCATAATTCAATCACATGAAATATTTAAATTCTAAATACACTTCTTTGCATTTATCATTCAAGTATGCTAGAAATCTAAATTGCATGTATAGATATGCTTAGGTTTGTTCATATGCATGATATACATGAGGAAAGAGATGAATGAATATGTGTATGTGATAGTAATTCATCCAATTAATCTTAAGATGTCTTTCTTATTGAATAAGTTTTTAAGCCTAAACTTAGGTCTAATTAAAACATATAATAAACCATTCACTTAAATTGGTTAATCAATTTATTTTAGAAGTGATTTAAGGTAGATGAAAGAGATTCCCTCTTTTCTCTCTTTATAACATAGTTGTTAAGTGTAGGCCATATGAACCAAAAGAAAACATTAAGTAAAATCTTCAAATGTATTAAATCATTTAAAGAGAAATCAATCAATTTATAAATTAAATCCATCATACTTAGAAAATTATAACTCTAAAGCCTAGTTAGGACATACCACGCAAGCTTTAATTCACAGACATTAGACTAAGTCACCATTTCTAGCTTTATGTTAGGGTGGTGTATGGTTTGATGTATGCTTATTTTGTGATGTATTGTTGTAGAATGGATTAGGGTGTATGTGTGATCTGGATGTTAGATGTGCTTTAATCATATTTTTTAAGAGTTTTGCTTAAGGGGACGCTATTGTAATAAAAATATAAATGCTTTTTGTTGTGTAGGTTGCTTAGCCTCTAAGCATAATTCAAGTTAGGACAGGTGGGCTTGGTTATCCATGTGTGGGATGCTAAGTCCAAATTATTCATATAATTTCTTGGGTTATATGGTGTGTTTAGCTAACATTTGTTTTACAAGTGTAGCTAGATTTACTTTCCTCCTTTTATTGTAATTTAGCATTAGAATTAGGATGAGTGTTACAAGGGATTAAGGATGAGCATTGGTTATAAGACTAAGTCTTATATACCATGTGATACCTTTGGAGCAACCACATCCAAATCAAGTCAAAAGGAAGAAAGAAATGGAGCAAATCAAATGAAGAAATGAAAGATGAAGAAATGAAGAATGAAGAATGAAGACCCCCATAACATTCATCATTTATAATTGTAATTATTTTCTTATAATCCGGGTTGTATAAGGGTAGAGCTCAGCTACCCACATTTCTTTTAGGTTATCTGATATGCGCATCGATTATTTTATTCTTTTGCGATAGCTTTATAAAATTATTTGATGATTTTTTTAGCTTGTGTATTAGAAAAAGCATGCCTTTTATAGCTTACTTATGATTGGTGATTGTTGTATGGCCTAGATGTGATTAGGATCTTAGGATAAAAATAAATTTTCTATCCCATTAATAACTCATAACTAAGCTTTTTAAAATAACTCATAATCTTACATAAAAGCCTAGGTATTAAATCAAGATAAAAAAATATTTAGCAACCCCTTAGCTGGATGTTTTATGTTTAACAACACGCATATCATCTTGTTTTGCTCATGTTAAGAGAGGGCTTCCATCTTTGATAGATAAAATGGGCTTAACCTTTAAGAGCCTATGATGGAAGATCACCTCTTTATATTTTGATTTGGCCCATAATCAATTTCTCATGCATTTAGGCATACAAAATCCCATAGCTTGTGTCAAAATAAATAGTCTTAAATTAAATGAAATTTAATAAAAAAATTTTCATTAGATTTAAGTTATTATTTATACCCCTCATGCTCTAGTCTCTTAGGGAGTGGGTTTAAGGAGATAGTTTCTTTTCTAAATAATAATAGCTTAGCCATCTTGCAAAAGTAAATGACTTGCCTACATGGTTTTAAATCATAGGAGGAGTTAATTTATGTCGTGCTTTGGCCTTCACCAAAACCCCCTCTAGATTTAGGATCTAAGGTTGATGTTTCCCTTTGCGGGCTACAAGCATAAATTCTCACCTCTTAGAGATTTCTACAATCTTGTATTGTGGAATTATAAGTCCTAGATTTCTAATAAAATTTCAAATCAAATAAATAAATCTCTTCATTTTTAAATATATAAAGCCTAACCATAGGATAAATTAGAGTGCTCATTAGGTTTCCTAGTATCAAGAGCACTCCCTACTTATCTCCTTTGGCTTCGATAATAACTCTCTCCCTTTTGATCTGATTTTCCAAAATACGACCAATTTATTGATAGTCCTATCTTTGAATTATTTGGAGACAATAATTGCATACTTTAATCGAGAGTATTCCTAAAGGATTCCATTCCTTAGGATATAATTAACTATGGGGGCTTGCCCCTATAAGGAACTTTAGAACCCAATTTAAATAAATCTTATTTTACATTTCCATGTAAAGTAGGAGAAAAATATTTGGTATATTCGAAGACCCATCATGCCTTAGGAGTCCTTATTAGGTGATTAGGTCCATTGTAGGATAGTGACTTCTATCTTTCAAGATAGTATACTATTCCTCAATATCATACCTGATCACCTCAGTAAGTACATCCTCAGATCTGCGTGGTGTCCCCTCACATACACAAACACAAATGAATCCAAAAATAAACACGACAGTAGTTGACCGACCGCGTAGTAAGATCTACCATGCTAATAAAGAGTAAGCTTTTGTTCGTCACGCCTTTACCTTAATTTAATATATATTTGTCTTAAAAGCTTAAGAATTATCTAGAAAGAGAAAAGGGTTGATGATCTAATTTTATATAATTTCAAGCTACTAATATGTATCTAAACTATCATATAAAAAAAGTTAATTAACCTCAGAAGTATAAGAAAAACTAACAAGTTTGAAGACAAGTCCACCACTTGAGATGCTCCCTTTGTTGAAGTAAACTTTTGACCAAATTTGCTCAATCCAAGCTTCACTCTGATACAAAATTTGATGGAGGTGGGCATTCTTTCTTTTGATGAGATTGAGAAAACTTGGGTATTGGAGGTGAGGGAATAAGATATGTTGGATAACTAGTGCTCCCACCAAGGATTGCCATAGTTTTGCCACCAAGCTCTCAAACCACAAGAATAACTCAATAATTTGTAATTGCCAAAGATGCTTCATTCTTGGGGGTTATTTATAGCCATTACTAGTATCTTTAGAAAAGAATTCAAAACATGGAAAAGGCTGGTGGCCACATTAATGTGAAGCATTAAATTGATTATATGCCATCCACCCATTTCACATGCTATTATTTTTATGTTGATTCAACCACTCACATGTCATGCTTTGAATTTTTAAATGCAAAATTTCAAACATGGAGTTTCTAGAAGAAAATTTAAAAAATATATAAATAAAAAAAAGATGAAATCATAAAATGGGCCTTAGCAGGCTAATGGGCTAAGCCTTCTTCTTTCTTTAATTTTCTTGGGCTTTAGCTTGAGATCTTGTAAATGGACCTTGAGCTTTAATTTTTGGATCCTCATAATGTTCTACATCACTCATTGTGCCATCTATATTTTTTTATATAAAACATGAGTGCTCTAGTTAGATGTACTTGGTCTAATAAAACTCTCATCAATTAATTCTAATAACATGTTATTTAGCTCTTATAATTCTGAATAGCCTTTTGACAAGGTGTTTTTACAATCTATATAGTTTCAGGTTAAATGCATTTTGGAAACTTGACCTTTTTTCTGGCATAACAAACCAATAAACTCTTCATGGAAAATATTAATATCAATTTTCACCATAGATATACTGCTTTTCTCTCTAGCTATTTCTTTTTTTACTTCTAATTTTATTAAAAATATTAATTGAATAAAATTAGAAAGAGAAGCAACTAGTCCTTAAATACACTGAAAGTATAATGTTTTGTCATTGGGAAAATCAATTACTAATCTCTTCGTCCAACATTAAGTGGTAGTATAGTATTTAACCAACCAATTGATATCCATAGTTTCATCAAAATCAGATAATAATGCCAAAATTAATTTTGATATTAATGTTCTACTAGATATCTTAATATAAGCAAAGTTCATTTTTTTTTTTTGTAAAAATGCTATCATCAATAGATATCTTGATACAAAACTATGAGTAAAGTGAATAGATTTCATATGCAACTTAGCAAAGAACATGGGACAAGAAGAATGAGAACCTCAAAATAAAAAGTTATTTAGTAGTAATATCGAATGGTAATCATACTTGTCACAACTTTTAAAATTCTCGTTGGTCAAATCAAAACATAGCGGACTTACATCTTCCGAACAAGGGACCATGGGGTGACACACTAGCAAGGAGCATGCGTCGACCTAGGCATAAATGAGTGAGTGCCATGGGGAGCTTTCTCCTACATCAAAATAGCCTGAGGTAAAAGATGCATTTGTTTTATATGTGGTTGTGTGTAGTTTGTGTTGATGTTGTGTCACTAAAGGATAGGACATCGCTTGGGTTCCTTACACGTACCCTAAATACATCGTGGAGGATTCGCAAGCAAAGATATTCCTCAACACGAAAGTGATAGAATTTTAGATGAAAGAAATTTTATTGCTTATAGATTTGGAAACATTTCTTTAGGTAGAGCCCATTGACTGGAAGCATAGGGTGCTCTCCCTTATAATTTATAAGTAGATAAGATCCTCCTTGGTAGGCCTTCTCTATGACAAAAGGGCCTTCCCAAGTGGGTTCAAACTTACCTCCCATCTTACGAGGGGTAATAATTAGTCTCCTTAGAAATAAAACAAGCTCTCCTACTTGAAAAGCTCTAGGATGGACCAACTTGTTATGAGCTTGAATCATTTTGGCTTTGTATAACTCATGGTTCTGGCATGCCCACAGGCATCTCTCCTCCAAACCTTTGAGCTCTTCTAACGACAACTTGGCATTCTGCTCCATTGTGATTTTACTACCCACAGCTATCTTTAATGATGGGAGTTGGACTTTTAATGGTAGGGCTGCCCATTCACTACATTGAATGGGCGTAGATTGAGTTGGAGTTTTGTCTATGGTGTGGTAAGCCCACAAGGCTTCAACTAACTGCTCATGCCACTATCGCTTATTATCGTCGAGTGTCTTCTTTAATATTTGGATGAGAGTTTTGTTAAAGGCTTCTGCTAAGACATTTTCCCTTGGGTAGCAGATGGTAGAATATATCCAATCTATGCTATATTTTTTAGAAAAGCTATTGATTTTAGTGCTCTTGAATGTAGTACCATTATAGAATATAATTTATCGAGGCACCCCGAACCTATATACGATATGGTTCCTAAAGAACTGGAGCACATGCTGAGCTATGACCTCTTTGAGTAGGATTGCTTCTGCCCACTTAGAAAAGTAGTCGATGGCAGTTAGAATGAACCGATGACCCTTGGAAGAAGGAGGATCGATTGAACCCACTATCGGTACCCAACACTCTGAGGCCAATGTAGGATGTAGAATGTTGGGTGGTTGGTATAGGACCACACCGTGTATCTGACATTGATGGCATCTCCTAGCTACATCCATGCAGCCTGTGATCATCAAAGGCCAGTAGTATTTTAGTCTCTTCATCTTGGCTTTCAACTATGGACTGGATTGATGCACTCCGCACAAACTTGAGGATACCTCAATCACAATCCTACTGGCTTTATGTTTGTCTAAACAATGTAATAACATATGATCGAAGGATCACCAGTACAAAGTGCCATCAATGAGAGTGTAAGAAAGGGCTCTCTGCTTCACCTGATGTGCTAGTGACTTCTCTTGAGGTAGTTTGCTTATATTTAGATAATCTATGAATGGTTTCCTACAACTTGACTCCTCTTCCTTTTTGGCAACGATAACCTCCCCTTTAAGAGAGAGTCTCTCAATGAGTTCAGCATCAATAAGGGATAAGACTTGCCTATTTGGAACCTTATTGGTATGAACTTCTTCCAATGCCAACTCAGCTTGGCTAATGCATTCTCGCATTCTCTCATCGAGGAATCTTATAGATGGTAACCTTTGGGATTTGAGCCAATAAATTCATGGTGTACTTATGATAATGATGGAGCTTAGTCTTTAGAATCTTGTAAGACCCAAAAATTTGGTTGATAACTAACTAAGAATCCCCAAAGATGTTGATACTCTGGACTCATAGTGTAATGGCTAACTCCAGACTGGCAATCAGAGCCTCATATTCGGCTTCATTATTGGTGCATGGATTGGATAAATGATATGAGAATCTGATTACATTGGGGTTCAGAGTTAGGAGAACTATTCTTACCTTTTCCTTTCCTGGAGAGTAGATCATGGTTCTTCTCCCTTTTGAATGGAAGCCGCACCATCAAAGTATATCTCCCAGTGGTGAATGCTAGTGTCCCCTAAGTTCTTGATTTATTCATCTAGGAGGTCATCACTATGCGGGGAATCAGCAGAAAGTCAGTGTGTTTCTAAGAAGTTTGCTAGTGCTTGTCCTTTCATCACGCGGAGGGGTATGAATGTGATGTCAAATTATGATAAAATCATGGAGCAATGTGCCAATCGTCTAGATAGATTCGGCCATGTCATGAGATATTGTAGTGGATTGATCCTAGAGATTAGATTCACCTTATGAGAAAGCATATAATGCCATAGCTTTTGGGATGCAAAGATTAAAGCTTGGCAGTGCTTCTTAATAGGTGGGTTATTTGCCTTAATAGGGATTAGATGATGACTGAGGTAATAGAGAGCATTTTCTTTCCCTTCATTATTGGTTTGAGCCAATAGAGCACCAAGGGAGTAGTCTAATGCAGCAGTATAAAGTATCAATGGCTTGCTCAGGATAAGGGTTGCTAGAACTGGTGGCGTCATCATATAGTTCTTGATTTCTTTGAAGGCATGTTTGCACTTATCATCCCACTTAAACTTGGCATCCTTTTTGACAAGTGCTGAGAATTGTTGGCATCTTTTTGATAGGTTGAAAATGAAGCATCTTAGATACACCAACTGCCTTTGAAATGATCTAAGTCGAGTTAGACTCTTAGGAGGTGGAATTTTTAATATCACATTGATCTTCTCCGAATCAATTTCTATTCCACGGTGCTGGACAATAAACCCAAGAAATTTCCCTGAAGCTACTCTGAATGCACACTTCAAGGGATTCATTTTAAGGTTAAATTTTCTTAATTGTTCGAAAACTACTCTCAAGTCAAAGAGATGGTCTTTCTTTTCTTTACTTTTGACTACAAGATCATCGACGTAACATTCAACTTGATGATAAATGAGTTCGTTGAAGATCCAAGTTATGGCTCGCTGGGATGTAGTATAGGAATTTTTAAGGCCGAAAGGCATGACCCTATAGCAAAAGATTTCAATTAGGGTTCGAAATGCAATGTTTCTTTCATCTTCAGGGGCCAACTTTATTTGGTTATAACTAGATGAGCCATCCATGAAAATGAAGACTGTATGAGATGAGGCAATGCCTACCATCAGTTCTGGTATTGGTAGTGGAAATTTGTCTTTTGCACATGCCTTATTTAAATCCCTAAAATCAATGCATATGTGAATTTGGCCATTCTTTTTCTTAATTGGAATGACACTAGTCAACCAAGTAGGATATTTTTCTTCCCTGATGAAGCCAACATCGATCAGTTTCTTGACTTGAAAAATGACTTATTGTTCAAATGTCTAATCGCATGTGTCTAGGAGTTTGCTTGATAGTGTTAGCATTAGGTTCTATTACTAGTTTGTGGACTGCTACATCAGGAAATAAATTGGGCATATCTTCATAACTCCATGTGAAGCAGTCTATAAACTCAATCAATAGCCTAACTAAGTCATGGTTTGGTATCATTCAACAACAAAGCGATGTATCGATGGATTATCTTGTTCTAAGTTGATTTCTTTGAGCTCGTTGATGGTTGATCTGATCTTCTCTTCAAAATTTGGTGGTGCATCTCTGACTTCAAGATCATTTGGGTCATCTGAAGTTTCTAAACATAGCTCCTCATATGAGTTAGCATGATTTGAAAATAACCTATTAGATTCCAAATGATTGGTGATGACTAGGCAATGATTGTCATCATCGACTAGACCCACTGTGATGAATCCTAGTACTAGTCTTTTATGAGGATGCCTGCTTTAGTTATCCTATAACCTTTCAAAGTAATCTGACCTATGTTTAGACTAAGTATGTGGCATTAATCTCTTCTTTGCTAAATTAAGAACACAAGGTGAATACCAATCAAAAATAAATTGTATTAAATCTTTATATGAATCATTTTTAAGTTCTACATTGGCTTCCTGACTTGAGAAAGATTCTCCCAACAAAAACCTCTTTAGCTTGACATCTGTAGATGACCTGGGGCCTCCTTAACTACCAAACCCTCAACTTTCTAAGAAGAAAGTGGGGTTAGAGCTAAGGTTCTCAGCTGCTGCTTGAGAGTTCTACATAATGCTAATTTGGATACATTCATGCTTTTCTTGGAGGATTGGTCTTCATCATTGCCTAGCTCGAATGCCACCTCCAATGGGAACCACTGAAAGGGGTTGATTAGCATGTTAACCACATGAGATTCATCCTCTAAATTAAATCCCAAATCTATATGGATAGCAGGGGTACTCCTATGTGCTGGACCATAGCTCCCATTGGCTGGCCACCAACAAGGAGGTCTTCCACCTCTGGAACTACCTCTAGATCTACCTCTTCCTCTACCTGGTGGGGGTCAAGTCATCCTACCCATGTGTTCGTATGAAGGAGCGAGCTGTTGGTGGAATCTAACTTTTGGCTCTACCTCTTTCTCAGTGTCTATTTCTCACTCACTTATATTTTCATTTTCATTTTCATTTTATTTTTCAATTTTATTTTCTTTTTCTTCTTCTTTTTCTTTTTCTTTTAGTTTTCAACATTGACCAAGTTTACAAGAATAGACTTTCTGATTCTAAGGAAGATAGTAGGTCCCATCCTCATATATCTTGACCTCTCTAATTAAAAATGGTTTCAACTCTCCTTTGACATAGTATTCGATTCCACCTCTTTGAAACTTGATGCACTGATGTAGAGAGAATGGAACCATCTTGTTCTCATGTATTGATGGGCTACCAAGTAAAGCAGTGAAAGATGTATCTGAATTAATTATGTAGAACTTGGCTTCTATCTTCCAGTCATCTATCTCTACATGTAACATTATGGAGCCTAAAGCCCTCTTATCTTGCTCATTGAATCCTCTCAACATCATCCGATCTCCTCGGAGTTCGAAGATGTTAATCCTCAAGTAGATAAGGGTCTTTAGATTCATGTTCCTTGATACACAATCACCACTGCCCTGAAGAGTCTAAATCGACTCATATCCACTGTGATGTAGAGGGGAAGGTTGTATCGATTGTGTCATTGGTAATGTAACTCCACAATCTTCACTTGAATAACATGCCTCCTCTCTAATAGTAGTTAGCTGAGCTAAGCATATTTCTGGATCAAGAAGAGCTTTAATCAATGACTCACTCATCTCTTTGGATAAGACAAGGGCATCATATATGCTTAATTTATCTGACAGCTTTCTCAAGTGAGCGAGAACATTATAGTTAACTCTAGGTTGGTCCTCCATAAGCATATCCATAGGCGGAGCATCCTGTGGAGGGGCTACTTGATCACTAGAACCAATGACTTTCTTACCCTTATCCTGAGGTGCTACACTAGGAGGTAGAACTTTGTCACTGTGGAGGTTGACTTAAGTGACTTCATGAGATGGTTTAGTGGAAAGTTTTACTTGCTCATCAGGTTCACCTACAGCTTCTCCTATATGATCATCGGAGTCAGATGACTCCAAGTCAATCTCAATGGGTGAACCTGAATGATTTAGGAATGGAAAATCATTTCTAAACTAGAAGAGGAATGTTCAAAATTAGAGTTATTATTATTGATTAGACTTGGAGAGTTTTCTATAGGAATAAACTTAGGCAGATCATTAGAAGTGACACAAACTTAAGTGGAATCAGCTCCCTTCATTGATTTTTTAGATTTGGATGAGGTACATGATAGAAATCTAAGTAAAGTAAGTGGGTAAGGGGTTTGCACCTCACTATGATATGCTCTAGAAGAGAGCGTGGAGCAACTGTAGCTACAAATGTGGAAAGTCTTTGGAATGGGGTGGTTGGTTCTTGTATTATCCCAGGCAAGTGGAGGTATCACTACTTCTTTGTTGGGCTCACCTCTCAAGTTGTCTTTAGCAACTTGCAAACCTTCCTTGAGTTGGAGGTTTGAGCTAGCTTGAGCACAAAGGGTTTCTTGATCTTAGAAATGATTTTCTTAGAGGTTAGATAGGAGATATCCCAACCTTCTTTTATCTTAAGAGGATCATGTTTCCCCAAGATTACTTAATAGAACTAGAAGGTTATTCTAATAAGTATTCCTTGGGGATGACGATGGCACCTGACTTGTAGCTACGCTCAAGCTAGTCCTTAAAGGTAATGCAATCTTCTAAGACATGGCCTAACATGCGGTGGTAGGGGAAATAGTTTGGATCATGACTCTTGCCCACTTCCTCCAACCTCTTAGGCTCTGGGAGCTAGAAAATAAGTTTCTTTAAGAGATTATTAAAAATCTTCCTGACTACCTCCCTCTTGAATGAATAAGGTTTTTTCAATCTATCGAAAAGAACAAGTAAGTAATAGATACCTGGTTGTGGGTAGGAATACTCTTATTGATAATCTTGATGAGAGGTGGTGGTGGGCTGTATGGTAGCGAGGTGGTGATGGTGAGGTGGAAAGGAGGCTGAGCTCAGGTCTCTGACTAAACCCTAGGCTTGCTTCCCTTATCAACTTTTATGACCCGGCTTCTTCAAATGCCCTTTGAGGTTTGGCTTGGGCGGTCTGGAAAGGAGCTTTTTGGCTTCTCTTGTAGACTAGCTCCTTATTGATTAATTTCTTGAAGGTTTTGATTGTAAAACCCTTGAGCATGAAAGCAATCGGGCCATGGATGTTCTTCAGGAGAATCTTTATGGCGTGTTGTTCAGACAATTGTGGTTCACATTTCATATTTAGGTTTTGCCACTTGAGAATGTAATCAATAAGGGACTCATTGGAGATTTGTGTCGCTACAATAAAATCACCTACAGTAACCCTTTGATGAGCTCCAGTAAACCTCTTGATGAAGAGGTGCTCCAACTCACAAATCTTTCGAACCATTGGGTTGACATACCAATCAATGCACAACCCGTAAACTAACAAACAATCTAAAAAGAAGGGCATCACTACCACCAGCGTTGTAGCAATTGGCCTTGAAATGTTCAATATGTTGGTGAGTGTTCCCACTACCATCAAAGATTCTGAAAGAAGGAGGCACAAAACCCTTAGGATATTGGATTGCATCAAATTCCTCTAGGTAGGGTCTACCCTTTGGAATGGATGAGCCACCTTGTGCCATGCTTCCCTCACTGTTGTTCCACCATGTTTGATATCTTTCTCATGCATGGAGGTACCACCACCTTCTATGCAAGCTACTATCTTCCTCTACATGAATGAATAGGATGATCTATGTCTACTTTATTCATGCTCTCTGGGAGAAGGCTATGGCGGTGAGTTCTGATGCTGAAACGCCATCAACTCCTCAATTTTTTTTATCTTCTCAATGTGATCATCTCTTTTGTAAGCAAGTGGAGGTGTTGAGTGAATGGATCATCATCCTCTTCAACCCACAACACCTTCACTCTTGATCTCTATGGAGGGAGCTCCTAGTATCGACCATGTGGACCTTGTGAGTCTCAATAAATCATCCTCATGGGGTCAACTACCTTCCCTCATCTTGATTAGCAATCACTCCAGATCTCTCTTCTCCAAAAATATTGTGTTAGAATGTCATCAGGAATGATCTATGTCTTTGGTATGAATACTGTGGATGGTAGGGTATGTTCAATAATGCATCTTGCTTGCCACTAGCTATCTCTAGGAGGACTATGCTCTAGAACATGCTCATGATACTTCGGTGGAGTGTTGTCTGGGGGATCGCCATGGGACTATAATATCTCCCTCCCTTACGCCCTTGCTACTCGCCATGGTGGTGGGTGGAATGACTATGCTCTGGTTGCCATTCCTTCTTCACCATAGTTGGTGGAAGGTCAAGAAGGAGAGCTCAACCTCACCTCAATGGGTGGGTAGATGGAATGGGATCCTTGAGGTAGTCGGATCACCAATGGGGCTTCTTCTCCCATGGCTTCATGTGAGTGGGATGTGGAACAGTTTGGTGGATGATGAGTGGTGTGGTGTGGTGACACCGCTCAGAGAGCTCTCTTGCATGGGGTGCTGTGAGTATATCTTGTCGATGACCGATGGTAATCGAGAAATCCAAAGCGAGGCTGCCTCGCATACCTCACTCTTCACTCTCTATGCTTGCCCGCCACTGGCCTCTCCTATATATTTAGCTCTGATCCCCCAACACTCCTAGGGTTCAAATAACAATGCACCGACACAGAGCATTTGTGGGCTCACTTGGCGAATCGTCATAATCATGGGGCCTTCTCCTCTCCCAGTGCCACATAATAAGGGTGGTGGAGGAAGCAATCCTCATAATCCTCCTCTCCATCTGAGAGGGGTGGAACTACTACCACTAAGTAAGGGAGAACCTCTCTCAGGTGAGATCCCAACATGGGATATTACCTCTGACTTTGTAGCTGCTCTCTCGTGATGCAACCTTTGATTTTTATTTGGGTGTGGGTGAGTGAGGGTGAGCTGGAACCTCTCAAGGTGGGGAGACTATCTCGGAGGCCAAGATAGCCTTCCCTTTGGGGACCAATGAGGAGGTAGCTCACAGGATGAACAATTGATGGAATCGTGAACCACTTGGCTGACTGGAACTAGAAGCAGAGCATTATGGGGACCTGCCTTCCTCTTTAATGGAGACTGAGTTAGAGGCATGTCAAGGTGAATGAGTGATGGCCGCCACCTCCTCCCCTATGTGAGGATTGTCCCTCACAAGTTCACATAGCCTTGAATCTGTGACCAAATTGAATCAGATGCACAATGGGTGATGTAAGCTTGGCCTGATCTAAGGCTAATTCAAGACTGAATGGGAAGGAGAACATGAACTTGCTAAGAGCCATGTGTGTGACTAATGAACGAACTAAAACTCTGCATTTGTTGAAAACATAACTAATCGAGTCCCTTCATATTCATCTTGATAAATCTAAACTTGATTTGGAAATTTGAACCCACTCAACAAATTTAGTTATGTTAAGTGGGGTTCATTGGAGAGATTTTGATATTGTGAGAGATTGCCATATGATTTTGATTTAGAACCCATACTCAACCAATTTAAGTAGGTTGAGTGGGGTTCAATTATTTAGAGAGACCTTTAAAGATATTTTTATTGTGTGTCTAGTTTGAAAATTTTCATTTGAAAGAACCGTAACAAATTTAGGTATGCTAATAAGAGGTTTTGATTATATGTTTTGAAAATTTTGTGAATATCTTTGCTTGTGATGTTTGGTTATGTGTGTGATATGTATTTGATTTGAAATGAGGGCTTCTTACTTAACAAATTTGGTATGTTAAGTAGAGGCCAAATGTGTTTGATATGAGTTTGAAAATGAGACTCTCACTTAACAAATTTGGTATGTTAAATGAGAATAAAATATGATTTTGATTTGTATTTTGAAAATGAGACTCTCACTTAACAAATTTTGATATGTTAAATGAGAATAAAATGTGATATGATTTGAAAATGGGAGTCACTTAACAAATTTTGTATGTTAAGTGGGAATAAAATGTGATTATGACTTGAAAATGAGATTCTTAGTTAACAAATTTGGTATGTTATGTGAGAATCAAATGTGATTATGATTTATGAAAATGAGATTCTCACTTAACAAATTTGGTATGTTAAGTGAATCAAATGTGATATGATTTATGAAAATGAGATCTCACTTAACAAATTTGTATGTTAAGTGGGAATCAAATGTGATATGATTTGAAAATGAGATTCTCACTTAACAAATTTGGTATGTTAAGTGGGAATCAAATGATATGATTTATGAAAATGAGATTCTCACTTAACAAATTTGGTATGTTAAGTGGAATCAAATGTGTTATGATATGAAATGAGATCTCACTTAACAAATTTGGTATGTTAAGTGGAATCAAATGTATATGATTTATGAAAATGAGATTCTCACTTAACAAATTTGGTATGTTAAGTGGGAATCAAATGTGATGATTTTCAAGATTTTGAAAAGAGAATTCTATTTGACAAATGTAAATATGTTAAATGGATTTCAACTTATTTTGATCTTTAAAGAAGAACTCATTTGACAAATTTGGGTGTGTAATGGGGTTCAAATGTCTTGATTTCATGTGTGTGGTTTTACTTTTGAAAGAGAAACTTCACACTAGCATATGGATATGTTAAGTGAAGTTTCAATTTTATGTTATGATTTTATTTGAAGATATGATCTTAGTTCAACAAATTTGACAAACTTTAGTGAGGGTAGTTATCTTCTAAAGTGTTCTTTTGAAAAAGAAGGAAACTACAACTCTAGTATATGTGAAATATGTTAAGTGGAGTTTGATTTTATTTGAAAATAGAATCTTCAATCAATAAATTTGGGTATGTTGAATGAAGATGGCCATTTTTAGAAGTGTGTTTTTTAAAGGGAAGCACCAACTCTAACATATGTGAAATATGTTCAGTGGAGTTTTAATTTTATGTTATGATCTTATTTAAAAATAGAATCTTCATCCAACAAATCTGGGTATGTTGAATGAAGATAGCCATTTTCAAAAGTGTGTTTTTTAAAATAGAAAAGAGAGGGAAACTCCAACTTTGACATATGTGAAATATGTTAAGTGGAATTTCAATTTTATGCTATGATTTTATTTGAAAATAGAATCTTCATTCAACAAACTTGAGTATATTGAATGGAGATAACTATCTTCAAAGAGGTGCTTCTAAAAAATGATTTTAATATTGACTTTTAAAAGAACCTCCGTGTAACAATCATGGGGATTGTTATATAAGGTTTTAGTTATGTGAATTTTGAAAAAAGTACTTTTAGAAAGTGACATTTTGCAAAAAAAGTTTATTTTTCTTAAATATAAGATGAACCTTGCCTTACTAAGCTAGTGGTAAAGAGGTTCTAAGTTTTTGTCATCTTCTTTCATTGTTTGATTTTATTTTTCACTTATTGGGAGACCCAATAGGGGTTTTAAGACCTACAAGGAGTGAGGTCCTAAAACCTAGAGGATGTTGCTAGCTTTGCTTAAGAATGAAATAAGCTAAGTGCCAATGGAAAGAAAGATAGTCTTGGACTCATATGAAATACAAGTCCACTATCGATTTGGAGATAATAGTTGCCTACTAGAGATGGAGAGAGGAACCATCCCCAGTGGAGTCACCAGAAAAATCTGTGGTGTTAATTTTTGGATTATATGTATGGGGGACACCACGTAGATCTTATGTTATACTTATTAAGATGATCAGGTATGACATCAAGGAATGATGCACTATCTTGAAAGATAGAAATCACCATCCTATAATGGATCTAATCACCTAATAAGGACTCTAAGGCATGAAATACAGATTTTTCCCTACTTTACATGGATGAATAAAGTAGGGTTTATTTAAATTGGGTTCTAAAGTTCCCTATGTGGGCAAGCCTGCATAGTTAATTACATCCTAAGGAAGGTGAGTTCCTTAGGAATACTCTCGATTAAAGTAGACAATTATTGTCTCCAAAGATTTCAAAGATAGGACTATCGATAAATTGGCTATGTTTGAAAAATTAATCAGGATAGATAAAAAAGGAGAGACTTATTATCAAAGCCAAAGGGAGATAAGTAGAGAATGTTCGTGATGCTAGGAGACCTAGTGAGCATTCTAATCTATCCTATGATTGGGCTTTATATATTTGAAGTTGAGGAGAATTATGTATTTGAGTTGAAATTTTATTAGAAAATTAGGACTTATAATTTCATAATACAAGGTTATAAAAATGCCTAAGAGGTGAGGATTTATGCTTGTAGCCCAGGGGAAATAATAATCTCAGATCCTAAGTTTAGGGAGCTTTAGCAAGGGCCAAAGCACCTCCTAAATCTAAGGCAAAAATGGGTATATGATTTATCTCCATAAGAGAGGATAAATCACCTAACTACTAGACTTTTAGCCGCCTAGAGTGGCAGCTAGCTAACTCCTCCTATGCTTTAAAACCATGTGGTCAAGTCATATGTTTTGTAAGATGGTTTGATTATTATTATTTAGAAAGAGACTAAGTCCTTAAACTCACTCCATAAGAGACTAGAGCATGAGTGGTATGAACAATGACTTAATCTAATGCAAATCTTTTCAATTTTTATTTGATTTTAGACTCTTCATTCTCACAAAGGCTTTGAGATTTTATATGCCTACATGCATGATGAAATTATATTATTGGCTAAATCAATAAGAATGGGTGTTTTCCACCACAAGGGATGCCCTCAAAGGTCAAGCATTCCCTATCATGGATGAAAATCCCTTATTTTCAAGAAAGAAATAATATGATATGCATGATTAGCATTCAACATCCACTAAGGGGTTGCTAAATATTTAATTATCTTGATTTAATTCCTAGGCTTTATGTGAGGTTATGAGTTATTTAGAAATTTAATTATGAGTTATAGTTGGGTACAAGATTTATTTTTCCCTAAGAGCCTAGTTGCTTCCAGGCCATACATTAAAACATTAATACAAAAAGAAACTATAAGAGGCATGCAATTTCTAGTGCGCAATATAAATAAATCATCAAATAATTTATAATGCTAGCACAAAAGAATAAAGGCCGGTGCGGTCGGGTGTCACTGTAAAACCCGAAAAGAAAAATGGGTAGCCGAGCTCTACCCTTATACAACCCAGATTATAAAAGAATAATTACAATTAAGAGTGAATACATGCTATGGGGGTTTTCACCTTCTTCAAATCTTCATGTCTTCTTTCCTCCTCTTTGCTTATTTGATTTGGCTCATTTCAAGGCATCACATGGCACACAAGACATAGTATTTCTAGCTAATGCTCATCCTAATTCTCCCATAGCACTAATCTTAATTCCTAATTAGAAAATTACATTAAAATGGAAAGATAAATCTAACTACACCTATAAAATAAAGCTTAATTAAACATTCATTCCTCCCAAGCAATTATATTTTTAATTTGGGCTAAGCACCCCTGCACATGGATAACCAGGACCACCTATCCTAACTTAGATTATGCTTAGGGGCTTAAGCAACCTACAAAGAGAGTATTTATATTTATTTTTGAGGGCCCCTTAAGCATAATCCTCTGAAGAGACATAATTAGGATAATAATGACCTAACATCCAGTCTACAAAATATATATCCTAACATCCAATCTAAAATAATACATCACAAAACTAAATATACATCAAACCATGCATCGTTCTAACATAAAGATAGAGGTGGTGACTTAATCTAATGTGTATGTGTTAAAGTGTGTGTAGTATGTCCTAACTAGGCTTTATAGTTATAGTTTTCTAAGTGTAGATAGATTCAATTTAAAGGGTGGTTTCACTTTAAGTTGTTTAGTTAATTTGCAAGCTTTTACTTAATATTTTCTTTTGTTTCATTTGACCTACAGAAAATAACTAAGTGCTATAAAGAGAGGAAAAGAGAGGATCACTCACTTTCATCCTACCTTAAATCACGTCTAAAGCTAATTAATTAATCAATTCTCTTTAGTGAATGGTTTATCACATATTTTTATTAATCCTAAGTTTAGGTTCACTTTAAATAAACTCATTCAATAAGAAAGGCATCTTAAGATTAATTGGAATTAATTACTATCACATAACACATATTTTTTTATTTCTTTCCATCATATATAACATGCATATGGTTAAGTCCTAAACATACCTATACATGCAATTTATATTTTAGCATACTTGAGTGATGAATGTAAGCAAATATATTTGGAATTGATATTTCATTTGGGTGAATTATTCTGTCATATTAATTTAAAGCTCTATCTAAATTCTTATGCAAAAGCATAAGCAAAGAGCTTTAAGTTACATAATTAATCAATTCAGCTACTTGAACAAAGTATGAATGCATGTTTATTTTTAATAGAAAATGGAATTTTCATTCATTATCCTACACAAAAATGTATAAGAGTTTTAAGCAAGTACGTCGTCATTGTTCTACACCATGGGAGTGAGGTAGGAATCTCCTTAGGGCTACTTAAATCCATTATGTATAAATATACTATCCTATACATATAGATGTATAAGCAACAATAAGAATGAGAATCATGCAAAAGTAGAATTGATTTAATTAAATTATGTCTTTCATCATTGTATCATTCACACACACACACACACACACACATATATATATATATATATATTTTAAGTAGGTATGATGCCATTATTTCGTACTAAGGGAGTGAGGTAGGAACCTCCTTAAGGCTACTTAAAGCCAAGCATCCTTGAAATGTCCAGACTAATATACTCATTGCTCTTAAATATATATGAATTTGTAAGAAACTATAGAAATGAAAACTATACAAAAGTTGGATTCAATTTAATTGATTTATTTGTGTAAATGCTTTATATAAATTCTAATGTCAATGATGCATAAGAATAAAATCAAGGAAGTACGTCACCATTGTTCTACACCAAGGGAGTGAGGTAGGAACCTCCTTAGGGCTACTTAAAGCCGTGCATCCCTAGGATGTCCAGACTAATATACCCGTTAACATTCTTACTTATACAAATCAACATATGAATATAAGAAATAACCTTCACTTCTTACACTAACTTTATATTCACATGCACCTCCTATATATGTATAACTAAAGTCACAACACATATTTTTATTTATTAAGAAGCTTTTGAAAATATGTTTGAGATTTAGTAGTGATAATAGCCACACATATTTTTAATTAAGTCAACATATGCAAATTAACATAAAGGAAATCATTTTTTATTTGATAAATTTTAAAAGAGATGAATGCATAAATAAAATGACATGCAACACTTTAATATGATTGGAAAGAAATAAAGAAACACAAGCATACAATCTTATTCAAT
This sequence comes from Cymbidium sinense, assembly GCA_021442155.1. Lineage (NCBI taxonomy): Eukaryota > Viridiplantae > Streptophyta > Magnoliopsida > Asparagales > Orchidaceae > Cymbidium > Cymbidium sinense. The sequence goes on along the minus strand of CM038218.1, from coordinate 147,910,380 downwards.
CCAACTAATTCCTAAGGACAATCACATTAAACAAGCTTATTTAAAATAAACCAAAGTTTATTAAAGCCACTTTTGATTTCATGTTTGATTTGATTTATCAAATGTGGAAGAGGTTTAGTCTTAATCTCATTCCCATGTGTGTGAGTTAATTTGATTTAATGAAGAGAAATTAGGTTAATTTTATGAATTGGTTAAGTTAAGCATGGATTAAATCAATTAATTAACCCTTACCTATGTTAACTTAAGGTAATTAATTAAACAATTATGAGCTAATATGACATGAAACCACATAGAAGAGTAAATAGCAATTCTCTTATGAAATCCTAATGCAATTAGCTCATTATTAATTAATTAAGCTTAAGGAGCTCACTTAATTACTCTATGGTTTTCACACATGTGAGCTAACCATAATTTTAATAGCTCTCTCTTTGGTTATTGAACACCCAAAGAGCTACCCAAGAGTTAATTAAGAAGTATATTCAATTAAATTAATTAAGTTCATTATCTAATTAAATCTTAATTATCCTTAATCAACAATATGAAATGGACTTGGGGAAAGAGACAAAGAAGGAGCCCAAGTCTCAATCTCTAAATCCTTTCAATTAGTTAATTAAAGTTCACATGATTTATATTTTATTAATTTTTATTATTGATTAATTAATGGGTTTTAATTAATTATTTAAGAGGAATGGAGAAGCTTAAAGAAAAGATTGGAAGAAGTGGTCCCACCATTTTCCCAAACTTCATCACCATTAACAGGTTAATATGATTATTTATTATTCATTAATTATAACTAATCCATTGATTTCTCTAATTAATTAACCAATAAATCCCAAAAAAATAGCGGAGGTAGAGGTCATCCCCCTAAACATCTCTGGATAATTTGAAATTAATTAGGTAATTAATTAGAGAGTAATTAGGCTAATTAAAATTTTAATTAAATCTTAATTAAGTAGAGATTAGTTTTTAAAATTAATTAATAATAAATTTAATGTGTTCCTCTTTAAAATAACTTTAAAATGAGTCATCATTTGTATTTTTTAGATTTTTCTACAATTAGTTATGAATTTTGGAAATTTTAGCTTAAAAAACAAATTAATTAACCCCTTAATTCCATCGGCGCCACGTGGTGGCTGATGCGGTGCGCTTTACATGTGGTGTGATGGTATTAGTTATTTAAGTTTTCACGTCGAATGTTGATGCGGAAGGCGGCTGATTGCACTTTCTACTTGGGCTGTCTGATCTAAGATCGGATGACCATGATTAAATACACAATTTCAAAGGAGAAAGGAGGGGTTCTACATGTGATCAGATCAAGATCATTGATTTTGATCATGCAGAATGAACGGTCCATGATCTGTCTTCTCCTGAACGGTGAGAGAAAGATACTGTCTGTCGATCGTCACTTGATTTGAGCTCACCCGAGTTTAGATGGAGATCAAATTGGTCCCACACCTTCGGGGAAGCACAACAAACACATCTAACGGTGGAGATCACACGAGATAAAAGTTTCCTTCACAAAGGACCATCCTATTTTAAGCTTTGGATCAGTTTTAAATGCATACCTCACTGGAGCTTAAGACCGGTGGTTCCAACTATTGAAGAAGCTTTATTTGGTAGAAATGAAACTCTGTTGAGCTGCATGAGCTTTTATTTGGTGTGGTTTTCTTAGAAGACCAACCCATGGCATGTAAGCAATTGGTCTTGATCAAACTTAACCCTTTGGATGTCAGGAAGCTTGAGAAATAATTTATTTCAGCTCGTCTAGGTTTAAGGATGGTGTGTGCAAAATTAATTATGCTTTGGTTGCAAAATGGGGAAATTAGAATTACTGGTATACTTCCCTATTTTGGTTTTATCTAAAATCGAGAATAGTGATTTTGGGGAGCTAAGGAAATGCAAGGGAAAGTTTTGAGATGTCTCTCCTTGGCATAGGGTTGAAATGAGTGAGGTGTGTTTGAGAGAGAATGAGGTGGGGGGTGGGGGGGTATACCCCCTCCATCCTTAGCTTGGACGATGATGATGGTTTCATCTTTTTATATCAATGGTTGTGATGGGAAGCTCAGTTTGGGCAGAGAATTACTCCACATAGCCTCACATAAGTGGAGGAAGGGTGGGAGGTGGATGTCATGGGAGTAGTGGGTGTCCTTGGTGGTTTGAAATGCTCCAATGGGAATGGGGAGGTGATTTCACCTCCCCATGAGTCATGGCTGACCCAACCATCCTTGGGTTAGGTCAGCCATGATCCTTGGTGCCTAAGTGGACCTAGGAATGGGTGCCACATGGCCAAGGGGCAAAAATGGCCAAATATGTAAGTGTCTTATCTCATGGGATGCCCTAGACCCAAGGGCAAAGTGGTCATTTGGTTATGGGCTTGATTTAGACAGATTTGAAAAGGGTCAAAAGTGGTTAGCCCAAATTTTAAGTGGTTTGGAGTTTATTTGATTTGATTTGGCTTAATTTGACCTATTTAGGTCAAATTGGGTTAGGTTGGGTCAAGTTGATCGATGGTCAAATTGGGTCAAATCAAGAGTTGGGTCGAGTTCACATAACTATTTGGAGTGTATTAGTGTCATTAGTTTGGTTTAATTTACTTTGGATTTAATTATGGCTCATTTGGGTTCATATAGGTCAAATGGGTCAAGTTGACCAATTTGATAAATTTGACCAAATTGGGTTGGGTTAGGTGTTGCGTCAAGTTTAATTGGCTAATTAAAAATGATTTTAGGCTTTGGTTTGGTTTAAATTGGAATTAATTTGGATTTTGGCTAATTTGACCCTTTAGGTCAATTTTGGCTAGGTTAGGTTAGGTTGACCAATTGGTCAAATTGGGCTCAATAATAGCTTTGGTCAAGTTAAATAATCAATTTAGAATAAACTTGAACTATTGGTTGCAATCAATTTGGGTTGGATTGTGATTTGACCTATTTTGGCTTCTTAGGACAATTTGGGTCAACTTGGGTCAAATGGCCAATTGGACTCGATTTGGCTCAATTGAGGGTTTGGTCATGTTCAATCATTGATTATGAATTGGTTTGAATCAAAGGTTTTAGTCAATTTAGCATATGATGTGTTTTGGCTAGTTTAGGTTTCATTTGGGCTAAAGGTTGACTTGGTCAACAGGCTAGGTTGACTTGGTTTGACTAAATTCAAGACAATTGATTAATCTAGGATGATTGTTGATCATGATATGAGGTTTGGATGAGCTCTATTTAATCCAATTTGGGTTGGATTAGAACTTAGCTCAAAAAGGTCTTTTAAGACACTTTGGGTCAAGTGGACCTAAATGGGTCAATTGGCTTGATCGTGACTTGATTCAAGTTTAGTTGTGTTGATAAATGGGTTTGTGATAGAAATATAAATCCAATAGCAAATGGTTTGAAGCCATGTGGATTTTGGTTGCTATGAAATTTCAAATCAAAAGGGATAATTTGGGTTAGCTTGATTTTGGCTTGGTGATTGTAGTTTATATTTGTATTTGGGTAGGTGATTGAAGGAATGATTGACTCATGAAGAAATCCATTGGTTTTGAGTTGATTTGGATGGGATTTGGCTAAGTCAAAATTTTAAAAGCTTGAATTGGATTTTGTGATTTGATTTGGATATTTTAGTTTATATTTCATTTATATTTGGGAACATAAATGAAGATATAAATGATGCATGAGAAACTCACTTAAGTTTGGAGTGATTTGGGAGCAAATTTGACCAAACCTAAAGATGTAGGTAAAAAGGGTTTAAGTGGTGAATTGATTTAGTATGATTTATTTTTGGTCATTGGAGGGTTGGTTTCATTTATATTTGTGAATATAAATGAAGGAACAATTGATTTATGAAGAAATCAATTGAGTTTGGGATAGTTTGGATTAATATTTGACTAAGCTTATGAGAGTGGTTCATAAGACTTATGAGGGAAATTTGGTCTTGGATTTAATTTGAGATTTATTTGTTTGGTTTAGAATTGATTTATGATTTAATATTTGATTTGAGATTAAATTGATATTTGAGAAAATCAATTGAATTGGGTTGATTTGAATTTGGTTAAGGCTAAGTCCATAAGACAAAATCAAAGGGCTTAGGAAGGGTTTTGGCATTTGGATTTGATCATGGGATTGAATCATTTGGCTTGGAATTTGATTTATGATTTGGAGTCTGAATTGATATTTCAATTTGAGGTTTGGTTTGAGAAGGAAAGCATGGGTTGGGTTTAGGCCATAGGGTAGGCAAGTTTTCCTAAGTACCTAAGGCATAACCTATTCCAATGGCTAAACCTTCTAAGTCTCTAAGCTTAGGTTAAGTGTTCACCTAATCACTAGATGTGTCTTAAGACTAAGGAGTTCTTAGTGTTTATAAGAGTCCTAGATCTATGATAAGAAATTTGAGAACTCACTCCAAAAGTGAGGTCAATAGTGATCTATAGTTTTCAATGATAAATCCTCAGCAATAAATGTGATAGTATGGAGGTATTCAAGAGAAAGACATTCTTCCATTTTTTTTCTTAGCAAAGTAAACTTGAAAAACATTTGGCTCAAGTGTAATTTAACTATAGTTTGATGTATTATATGTGATAACATTAGAGCATCATAAATACTTAAAAATTAGTTGAATTTTATTTTTCAATTGGGCTAATACAATGCATTATATCTTATATTATTGGGTAGACATTTTGTGATCTTGATGTCCTTTCACTAAATTTTTGACAAGATCTTTAGTAACTATATTTGTTCCTTTATCTTTAGCCAGTGTCTTAGAAGATTGGAAGTATTTTATCACTTCTTAAATAAACTTTATGAATATTTTTTTGAGAGTTCTCCTTCTAAAATATTTTTAAAATTTATTTTTCTAAATAAAGAAGGCAAAGTTGACTTTCATCTGAAGAGTTGCTATTACTAAATTTTAACTAATAAACACCATCACTAAGAATTAAGGTAGACACCTAGTTTGCTTCTTCATTAGAGGAATAAATCATAAAGATAGATGCAATTGAAGAATAGTCAAAAGCCATTCCTTTTTTATTTTTAAACTATATAAAATCATGATCAATAATATATTTATAAAGAAGCTTGTTTCTCCAAAAGCTTATCAAGGATTTTCATTTATTTTCATTTTATATTAGCGTTCAAGCAAATAGTTAAAGGTAATAAAATTTTCAATATTATGCTCCAAATACTTATGATACAGACAATGGAATGGATCATTAGTTCTTTCTACTTCTTTCAAAATCTTGGATTGTAGGAGTTTTATTTCTGAGAGAATAACATTTCAAAAAAATTTCAATAACATTTTTTTTGAAAACATAAATTCTATTAATTCTTTCTTTAAAAATTAATGAAAAGTCCTTAGATGATGGAGATATATTTAATTTGATTGGTTTAATAACAACCACCTCTTTTTTGGAACCTTTAAGGTGGAGATTGCACCAATTTCTCCACTCTTTCTCTGAAGCTATATAGTTTTGTTGTTAAGTTTATCATGAAACTTATCATCATTTATGATCAAGGATGATGCCTTTCCTTGAAGGCTAGATGATTTCGTAAGAAATTTCTTGAAAGCATAGATTGAAGATAATTTTAAGAGAAATGTTATAAACCTTATAATATGGCCTAGTATGAGATTAACAACATGATTATCTTAAATTGGTGGCTCACATTTTATTATTATATTTCATAATTTTTAATGACATTAGTTATAGTTTAAGAAGGTTTTTGAGTAGAGTCAAGAGATCATGCATATTTTGAATACTGTTTTTATGAATACCTCTTTTGACTAATCAAAGGACTTGTAAGATCCATTTGATAAGTTATCATACCACTCAAATTTAAATTCTCATCAAAAGACACAAAGAGGGAGAATGGAGGGCATTATTATTAATGATGTTACAACAAAGGGCACTTTATTAAGCCATATGTTAGCATGGGTTGCTAGCTCCAATGAATTAGGTAAAATTAGGAAGAATAAATCACTTAGAAACATTACTTATTGATACTCCTAATAATATGATCTTCTTCTCTTGACCAAATATTTACATTGTTGTGTTGCTTTTGTTACTTTGACTTTCAACACTACCATAAATCTAATATGAAAAAAAGATAGTGATATACTAAGAGGTAATATAGATGATGCAATTATAGGATCATGAATGATAAGTTATTTAATTATAGTAAACACAAGTTGAGCTTGAGCTTGATGATTGTAATTTGACTAAGGTATATAATGAATATCATTTTTATAACGTCTTAAGAGTAGGTAAAATAGGAGAAGGTTGACATCTAATTTATGATATTAGAGTAGCCATGGCAGTAGCCATTTGCTCTATTTGTTCTTGAAGTTTCTAAGTAAGAAAACCCTTTTTTTTAATCACATTCTAAAGTTAACACTCCTTATTTTTTCTTAATACTGGATAATTCTACTTATTGTTCTTTTTGGATATGTTCCAAGAAAGCTTTTTAGGTGGATTCACCCTCTTGTAGGGTGGTATTTTTCTCTTCTCTATTACCATAGCATATGTAATGGGAAGTTTATCATTTTCTTTTATAAGGACATAATCATATAGGTCATCCTATTCATTTAGATCTTGAACAAGTATAGTTTGATTAATGTTAATAGAGAGCAAAATATTTGAAACTTTTTCCTAGAAGAGGCAAAGATTGAGTCAATAATAATTTTCTCTTGGGTTAGCTAAGTCATTATGATACTCAAATGGTTTTGGGAGAATATATGATGTAGAGACTATAGAAGAGACCTTATTTCTTATCTATTCCTTAGAAGTTGGATATGATGAAGGAATCTTCTAAATGTATTTTCTTTAAATACCATCCTATGTTGAGCAAGGGCTTGAGGGGGAAAATAATCTTTTTTTATTGTAAGAGATTCAAATGAATAATTTGGACATATAAAAATAAGATAAAATTTTCTTTTCCTTTTTTATTCAAGTAACAGTTCAATAAATATAAAAGCACTAAGTCAATAGGGATAAGCATAGAATTAATAATAATAATAATAATCAATAATTTTTAGAAGGCCTTCAAATATTTTAGTTCTATTACTATGACATTTCCCTTAGGGGTGTTAGGAAAATTTCCTACCCTTAGCTCAAACAATTCCTCACTTTCCTTCTTTCAGGTCAAACTCCAAATCAATTCTATTTGATTTTCTCCAAACTCAAATCAATTCCATGATTGAAATCTATGATTGAAACCCATGATCAAAATCCATCAAAATTCGTAAGCTCAAATCTTTCTAAGTTTTTAATCTTCCCTTAAGGACTTGCCAAAATCATGATCAAAACCTATTCAAATCTTTGATATTTTTTCAAAATCCATTTATATTCTCATTTATATTCACTTATATAAATAAAATTTAAATTCAAACCAATCAAAATAAACTTTTTAATATATAAGAATTGTATAGTATGCATATAAATCTTCTTTAACTTATTTTTTTTAGGAGGGATAAATTTCTATTTTAGGATAAAAATAAAAGGTAAACAAATTTTTATGAGAGAAAAATGATTAATTTGATATCCCATAAAAAAAATTATAAATTCAAGAGGGACAATTACCCCAACTCAACTGAAGAGAATATTATCTGCGGTGGTAAATGGTAATGAAAGAATTCTAGAAGAACTCATTGACTAGTATAGATAATTTGGATGACAAGATGTTTAATAATAGGTTCTTCATCAATCATTAGTTCAAGCACTTCTACATTTTACTTGGTTAAAACTTAGGAAGTCTCTTAGGTCATACAAAAAGTAGACACATAAGAAAAGAAACATTTGGTTGGTCATAACAGGGATGCCTTAAATAATTGAAAGAACAACTCCTGATTACTATTGCTTTTTGGTAAATGAATTTATTCATAGTACATTTAACTCTCTTAATCTACCAAGGAGCTTGAAGATGCACTAGAACAAAGAAGAAAGTACATGAAAATGAATACTAATATAGGTCTTGTAAGAACCACTAGAATTCATAGCAAAAGAGTGAGAAAACATTATGGGTGTACTTAACAACCTCATAAACTTAAAGGGTGGTGTAGACCATATGTTACAAAAGGAAGTGGTCCAACTACAAAGGCATAAGAAAATAAAGATGAAGTTAATCATGGAGGATCAATTACAAGATAAAATTTGATGATGAATGATTAAAGATTGGGATATTTTCATTTCTTTTATGTTTTTTATATGGAATTATACTTATGTATTAGTTTATATGTGAATTTATGTACTAGTGTTGTTCTATTGTGACATGTATAGAGATATATAGAAAAAGAGAACTACAAATTACACTTTCTCTCTTGTATTGGTCAGTCACTCCAGAAATGTAATAATTGTTTAGTAGTTACAATTACTTTGATTCAAACTAAAATGTCTTGGCTAACCACCATGCTTTCCTCTCTTTTTGTTTGCGTAGTGAGTGGTGTAAATGGCATACAATTATTAATTTATAAGAATGGAATTTTAGTTGTATGTTATTAAAAAAATTGGAGTGTGACCCAAGAACATAAGTGGCTTGTGACTGGTCAATCAAATAAAAGGGAGTTTGGTGATCTCCTTACAAAAATCACATTGGTGAGTGATTTTGCTTGTTTGGTGTGGATGCATTGAGTCGTAGTAGGGGGAGGAATGAGTGCACAAGAACTTCCACTCTTGATAATGTTAGTCACCAAGCTCCTATTAAGTCTTCTTCATTCCAATTTCTTACATAAATAGTCCAAAAGTCTCTATTACACTAAAATAAGTGATTATATATGCTATAAGACATAAAATGGTGTGTCTCTTTGGAATAACCACTAAATAATTAACATAAAAATGGAATCCATTGTCTCATAGCGCCTAGGTGCATGGGGATAACACTTAAGTGTCAGCTTCTCTTTCTTTACACCCAGTTGTAATGTAGTGGGATGCTTAGCGGATTAACAACACACTTTAAACACTTAATAATCTTGACCATAAATTACATATAATACTTAAAAATGATTAAACACATTAAGTAACACATAATTCAATGCATGAAACATAAATATAAAGTATTACAACACATTTAACACAACATAAAGTCTCATAAGTTTTTTCTTTTGGATTGGGATCATGTAATGGGTCCTTTCTCCATTGATGTGTTACATCACTGTTGATGCTATTTTATTTCATATATTTAGTATACTTTGGTGATATTATTTTCTATAAATCTATATTAAAAAGTATTCCACAATATAATTCTCATTAATCTTTCGTAAAATAAATTTTAAAATAAGTAACCACACCTTGCTGAAATCAGACCTAACTTTATTTCAAAGAGTGTTTGATGACCTTAAACCCTTCAAATCACTTATAACTCTCCAATTTGGTTCTAAGCATATTCTTCCATCCATATAAGTGATCACTAGAGGTTTTATCAGCCAAAATTCACTATTTTAAAGTGAATGTTTTAATTGAGCCCTATTAACCATAGATGGTTTATACATGACAAGTCTTGGGAAGAATTTCAAACAAATTGCTTTTAAAACTCCTAAAAAAACTTATGAAACCTTTAGATTGAAACTAGGAACATTTCCTATAATATACATTATATTTAAAGTCATATAAACTTTTGTATTAGAGAATTAAATCTTGGAATTTAATGCATTAGATTCTAGATAGAGTTATGTCATGGGTTGGCTGACACTTTTAAATTTATAACTTAAACTCCACTAGAAATATAGCTTCCCAATATTCATCTTCACTTTTGAAGCATCTTAAGAAATTCTCCAATCACAAATTGGAAACTTATCCATCTAGAAGCCAAATGAAATTTGATATTAGAGCCAAGAATAATGGAGAGCATTGGAGAGAGTGACCACAAAAGGGAGTGAAAAGACTAGCAAGTTATTGGAAAAATGGTTGAGTTGACATACTAAGCGGTTCATCTTTTATCTTCGATCAATGTTAATTTTTCTTCATGTTGTTTTATCTTTCATTGCTAAAACTTCTAATAATTTTCACATTTTAGTAATTCTTATAAATTATGACACTAATGCTAACTAGTTGGCTCAACTTTATACTTGCCTAGCCTTTATCCTTAAGCAAACCCTAATCCTAGTGTTTAAAGATGTTCCAAATGCATGAGGGAGTGTTATAAATGATTTTAAGTATTCACCTAGATTCAAGTCAACCTAGGAAAACTTTCATTGAAGGAATTAAGGTTTTATTTGAATTCTTGCTGCATTATTTATAATAACTTGCTTCAGGTTGTGTTTTGTTAATGGATTTAAAGAAATATTTTTTTCAACAAAAAACATCTAATCCACTAGAATTTTAACTAACACTTATTGCATATTTAAAAAAAACAATTATGTCATTTCAATAATTAATATACAAGCATGCCTCCTAAATTTACTAGCTAGAATCTAATGAATAATTTAAATAGAAGAATGGAAGCTCTAGTTTAACAAACGAGGTAAAAGTTAAAAAGATCCTAGAGTTAGTCATAAACTTAGCTAACTAAGTTTTAAAATGCAAATAGTAGGATAAAACCTCACCTAACATTAAAGGCATGCTAAAACTAATACTTCAATATCACCCCCTAATACTAGAGAGGCTATTTTTGATCTAACCCTTGCGAGTCCTACCCCTTCAATTTACCTTTATTCATTATTGTAAAAAACATAAGTTCACTATGCTTAAAGAATTTTTTGACCCCACTCTAAGCTACTTACTTCATGAGATTAAAGTTACAAAAGAGCCAATTAAATATCACATAGCTTATGTAGAATCTCCCTCTCCTATCCAAGCTTAGTGACATGCACTTACCTTATGAATTGGTACCTATGAGAAATATTTAACATGCTATTAATTTCATATCAGGTTCTCAGTTACCCAATTTACCACATTATCAAATGAACCTATGAAATATTCTAAACTTAAGAGATAGGTAGATGAACTGCTACAAATAGAATTTATCCTGATAACCTTTAGTTTTTATGTTGTTCCAACACTAAGGACACCAATAAATGGTGGTACTTATAGGATGTGTATTATCAATGGTGCAACCAATAAGATCAATAGAGATATAAATTTTTTATTTCTAAATTAAATGACATATTAAACCATATTAGAAACTCAAGTCATTTTTTAACATAAGTGGGTACAATTAAGTCAGAATTAGTTAAGGGATAAATGGAATGCACATTCCAAAACACCGATAACCTATGTGAATGACTGGTCATGCATTTTAGTTTATCTAGTGCCTTTACCACATTTATGAGATTGATGAATATAGTCTAAAATTCTATATTAGTAAATATTTAGTGATTTATTTTGATGACATTCATATTCTTAGCCCTAGTGAGAAGATGCAACTATACCACTTATGGTTAGCCTTAATCAAACTCAAAGAAGCTAACCTTTATATTAATTTTAAAAAAAGATGCATCTTGATCTAGAGGTTATCTATATCAGATTAATAGTGATTATTAATGTCTTCAAAGTAAGCCTTACAAAAATAAAAGCCATAATAGAATAACCAACCTTCAAGAATCTTATAGATGCATGAACTTCTCATGGTTTGTCTACCTTCTATAAAAAAATAATTAAAATTTTAGTACAATTATAACTCCTATTAAACATTTTATGGAATAATAATTTTATTTAAATTACATTAATATATAAAGCTAAGAAATATAAAATACCTTATCACCTCATCTCCAATTCTAGAACTCCCAAATTTTAACTTAATTTTGAGATCACTTTTTATGCTTATAATGTTGGTATATAAGGCATACTTTGTCCAAAAAATCATCCAGTAGGCTTCTATAATAAAAAATTGAATGATGTAAAATGAAGGTACTCTATATTTCATAGAGAATTTTATGCTATCATTCAATCCTTAAATTATTGAAGGCATCACTTATTACATGGAGAGTTCATCTTAAACATTCATCATGATCTTAAATTTATGAAAACTCAAAGAAGGTTGAACTGCAAACATGTGAAATGGTAAGAATACCTTTAGACTTTACATTCATTCTAAAACATAATCTTAAGTTGAAAATAAATCGATAGATGCTCTTTGTAGAGTAACATTGGTAACCACATCTTTAGAATTTCAAATTCATGGATTTTGCTAAAGAATGATTATCTAGTCTCTCCAAACATGCATTTAATATATCTAAAACTTTCTAAAAAGGACTTATCTTTACACATTCTATATGGTGACTATATAGTAATTGATGGATATATACATTGCATACCTAGAACATTTATGTGAACATTCTTAATCATACATCTATTAGAACATAATATTTGTAGGTTGACTACCTTTGAGTGTTTTTGTATTTAAGAGCATGGTGATCAGTGTTAAAGATAAACTCTCTATTGCATAAGTAATGTCTCCAATACTTCAGGGTTCGAACGAGATCAAAAAATTCTCTATCAATTATAGAATACCTTTATTTTTGAGTCATTTAATTTCTCACTTTAGAAGTCTACTAGATGATTTTCTTGTTAAAGTATGGCTTCTATACCAACACTAGGAGCATCATGAAGGACTTTAAAGGTTTTGTTAAAATTTGGGAGTTTTAGAAATTAGGATGAGGTCTTTTACCTATTTCTCAACTTCTATATTTATGTAGTCTAAATAAACTTAAAATATCAATAATAGCAACTACAATCATACTAAAATTTTGAAGAACTTTATATAGAAGGTAGTTAAACCATGAAACCTACAAACATCTATAAAATTCTTGAGGGTTGGCCAACATGGCTTTCTTTTTTATAGAGACTATATTCAACCCATTTGTAGTGACTATCAATCCAAAAAAATAACCTCTCATTGACAAATGAATCATTTTTAAGATTAATAGAAAGCTTAGCTTTTTTAAGTTTAATCAAAATTGATCTAAAATGATCTAAGTGTGTCTTCAGGGCTAAAAATGAGAATGTCCACTAAAAATCTATTAATATATGATTTTAAAATTTTATTCATATATCTAATGAATTTACTAAGGGCATTAAATAAACTAAAAGGCATGAATTATCATTGATTCAACTCATAAAGGGTTTCAAGCTATCTTGCCTTCATCCATTGCATAATCTTAATATGATGGGACCTTCTTTTTAAATCTACATTTGATAAATGACTTAGGTTTTTTACAAGATCTAACATTTGATCCAATCTGAGATTTATAATTTTTATTTAATGGCAATCTTATTGATTACTATACTAGTAATACACATCCTCCATGTACCATCATCTCATTGGATTGTGTAATAGAAGATGGAGGGCTAAGTCTAGTAATAGACTTTTGACTAGAGGAGGATTATAGATAGAAGGAGTTTAGACCCTTGAATTTAATTAAGATGTTACATTCTTATTCTTTTTAAGAGAAAAGCATTGAGAAAAGTGACCTCAAGAGTCTGGGGTTTCGTAACTTCACCTTATTCTTACTATTACTCATAATGCCAATTATAAATTTATCGATTACATGGCAATAAAGGTATGTACAATTGGTAAAGCCCTTAAATGTGTTCATGTATTCAACAACTTGAATGTTTTCTTGCTTAAGAGTAATCAATTTCTCATGTCATGATTTTTAGGATAGTTTTTAGCCATAAGTATCTCCTTCATCTTCACCCATGTAAGAATTATCTTACATAGCCTCTCTTCCTTAAGTAAAGTGTTATTCCAACAAATTTTAGCATAACCTACAAGTTTAATTTTAGTAAATGTGATTCTTTAAGTGTCATTTATCTAACACCCATCATGAACTCATTCATTTAGGTAAGCTAATCTAAAAACTTATTGGGATCATGGACTCCATCATAATTTGGGGCATCAACCTTCACTTTTTTTAATTAGCTCATTCATAACATCATGGTGCTTATAGTGATCATTCTTATAGAAATTACATAAAGGATGTCTCTTATGTAATGGTTGCCAAGGATTTTTTGACCTCTTCCCTTAAAATGTCAACATCGATATGATTTTGGACTAAGTGTGGGGTTTGTGCCCTAATACTAAATTTTGGTGATTGGGTTGCTAAGTTCATGACTAAATATTAGAACTTATTGAACTTATCCTCAATTTGTGGAGCTAGTTCTTCAGCAATCCTATTCAAATTGTGCATTTAATCTTAACTAATAGGCTTAGGATTTCATAATAATAAAAAAGCAAGATAAAACTTATTTTCATTCTAATTTTTAAAATATGTAAGAAAAATATTATTGTAAATATTTAAAGGAATGAATGAAAATGTTTGTACTAAAATGGTTTTAAAGCCTTCACTAAGTGCAAACATAATGTGAAATAATCTAACACAAAATAACTTGACTATTATTTAAATTAAACCCCTAATACGGAATATAAGTTCTTCTATGTTAGCTTGAATCAAGATGATTATTTAAATGTTTTTTTAAATACTCCATCATTGATTTAGAGCCTCTCAAGTCAATTGTGTTCAGGTAGGTTATGAAAATAGTTAGTTTATTGAAATGGGGAGCATACTAATTAGCATTAGTACAATCATTCATGTAATTGGCGAGGAATGCAATTTACCACAGATTTTGTAGCAAAAAATAAAATACAATATATAAAATTTACAAGTCTAAAAAAAATAGAGATGAACCTCTTAGGATGAGAACTCAACCATTTAAAAGAACCTTGCCAAGCTTTCTACTCCTCTTGGTGTCCACCTTCTTAAGTAGTCCACCTAACCTATCTTTAATATGAAATGATGGTGTGGCATGTGGTTAGGACACATGAGATGATCTAATAGGTGGATTCAAGAATTTTTAAGATTTTTAAAAATGTAAGAGTGGTTTTATTAGGCTGAATTTGGAGTGTGATTCAATATCTGAAGCCAATATTTGGTTGGCCAACCTAAGATAGATTACAACCCAAATTTTAAATTACCAACTTTCCAAAGTTAGAAATCTATCCATAGAACTTCAAATAATATACAAGAATAAAAATTATAGGTCTTGATGTCTAGTTTTGATTTAAAATGTTTCACAAAATTTGTCAAAGTCTAGATATTTTTTGAGTTTTCTTTTACGATTGGTTAGGTGAAACCTTGACTAACTGATTGACTACTTAGCGCCACTAAGAGTTGCTTGGAACTAGTCTTGTGGAAAAAGAAAACTCAAATTAATACAGATAAATAAATGTTATGAGTGTCAACTACAATTTTGGAGTTTTCTAAGAAAATTTAAAAAGTTTAAGCCCACCAAACCCTTACTGGTACATGACTAGGTCAAGTTTAGTCTAATTTTGCTTGAGCACTTCTAATGACATTTTTTATGCCTTCAAGTGGACAAAATATACTGAAAATAATATTAAATGACATAAGGGAATAAGAACTAAACACTGAAGTTGAGAAACATAAGAAACATCTTAACAAAAAAGGTCACTTGTTAGTTATCTAGACTGAAGGATCACTAAATATCTTCAGCTTATTGGCCAGCCACTAAGCCTCCAACAATTTAGAATTCTTCCAAGTTCTTTGCATAAAACGTCACTTACATTTTAATTCAATAGAAAGTAAGAGTTTTATACAACCATACATGATTGAAATGTAAAGGGAGGGATATGATGTGGAGGCTTACTTCAAATCATAACTTCTCTCTCAATGTAGCCATTGGCCCCTCCATTATTTCCTTATAATTACAAGAAATTAATATTTATTTATTTATAATTTAATTACTTACACCTCTTCACATCCTATGGCATCAAACCCATATCATGATATAAATCACACATAATTAACATAACATAAAAAACTACATAGAATGAAAAAGATTATAACTTAAAATTTTCAATCTTCATTCTATTCTAATGCCTTCCTACTCCTTAAAATGTTACCACCATTTTGCCTTCATTTTCTTAGCTTGAGCTCTTCTGGATCGACCTCCTTATTGTACACCAAATCTAGCCTTTCTATACCTATCCTCACTTTTCTAAGCATCTTAGAAAAGCCTCCAATCACTAATTGGATCACCCAAGTGATCTAACCACAAGTCACATCAAAGGGTCTAGCACTTTAAAGACATCAAAGAATGTCCTCTTCTTAAGAGAAAGGTCCAAGGCATGATATAAGGTACTACCATATACTTTAATCCCCTATTTATAAAGAAGGCTTAAAGTAACCCTTATAGAAGTGAGATTGCTAATAATGATCTTAATTTATTGTATGCAACATTTTCAGCATAAAAAGTCACTTGAGGCTATGTGATCTTTTCCTTGATGAATGATTTGATTGTGACATTCTTATTTGACATATATAGAGTAGAAATCACTAATTAAATAATATAATATTTAATCAAAAGGCTAGTAAACTCTTTTATATATGACATGAGATGAATGAGGCACTAGATTATCCATATGCAATTATGAGACTATAAATATCTCAATTTTTTAATGATCAATATTATATTACTTAAAAAAATGGTAATTTGAGCTATGACTAATATGTCAAAACTCAAAAGGCTAAAGAATGGGTATAAGTACAAATTAAATCTGAAACATATTTTAAATATAGTAGAGAAAGATCAAGACATTCCATTTTGTTTTAGTGTGGGGAAAAATATTAACATGATTACACAATCATTACATAAAATATTTCTCAAGAAGACATGAGAAAAAGACCTTAATGAGATCATTCTAACTCACTTGAACTCTTGGTAAATATTTATTATGGAGTTTCTATTTAGAACATCACATAGATCTTGGGGTTTCTTATTTAGGTGGTCAAATACATCATTAATGGAATAATATACCATCTTGAAAGATGTAAATATCACCCTAAAATGGATTTGATCACTTTGGGTCTACATATTATAGAGATTTTTTCCCTTGAACTATGTAGATGAAATAACACAAGTTATTTTTACACCTTAATTCCTTATAAAGGAAATTACCTATATTTAATTACATTTTAAGAGATTGAAATCTATTTAAGAAGACTCTCGATAAAAGAAATTAATGATTAACTCTATGAATTTTAAGTTTATTTTAAAGATGGCTAATTTTAAAATCAAGAGGGAACGATCCAAAAGGAAATAGTTCTTTGTCGATGTCAAATAGGAATAAGTAGAAAATACTTTTGATACTAAAATGCCTTGTAAGCATTCCAAACTATCTTATCATTGAGCTTTATAGCTTTGAACATGAAGTCATTTAGATTTTAAGTTGATATTTTATTAAAAGGTTATGAATTAAATTCTGACAACATAATATTACAAAAATATATAAAAGGTGAAATTTAATCTAGTAGTAAAAGAGAAATAGGGTGCTTCAGACCCTAAGTGTAAATGTGCTTCTGACATAAGTCAAAAGCCTTCCTAAGTATAATCATAAAAATTTGAGATTTATTTGTTTCTTCTTACTTGAGAACACAAAACTATCTTTACTCTTTTAGAATTATTTCCCACATAGAAAAATTACCAACTAAATCCTCATACTCTTCTAGGCCTATAGTTCTAAATGTAAGATAGATAAGTTGTTATTAATTAAGAAAGAGAGCTAAGATTCCTAAATTCACCCTCTAAACTTTGGATGATGACTAACATGTTATGCACTTAACTAATGCAATAAAGTTTTAATTTTTAAATAATTTTAAGCTCACAAATTTGTTTAATAGGCTTAGGTATGCAAATATTTAGACATGTATATTAAATCAAGTTATGAGTCACACTCAAAGTGTTATCACCAACAGTCTGACACTACCCTTTCTCATGCAATAAGTGAAGACCCTTAGTTGAAGAATATCGATTAATATGTAGTATTATTAACATCATAGATCTTATGACATCTAAATATTTTTTATTCATTAAATCTAGGCTTTATGTGAAGTTATGATTTGCATTTATTTTGTTTGAATTGATTTAACCTAATAGAGTAGAAAATTTAATTTTTTCCTATAATCCTAGCATAAATCTAGATTTTAAAATTACAACTTATCAATCACGGGAAAAATCTCTAAAAATATGCAGTTTTAGTGTGCAACACAAAATAAAACACATGAAATAGAAATTAATTAATAAAAAGGGTAAAAAAAAAATGGGCAACAAAGCTCTAACCTTATATAACCCTTCCTAGAACTAAGTTTTACTTTATTGGGGTCTTCAATTCAATTTCTCTTCTTTTGGATTATCTCCATCTTAAGAGATTTCCTTAGGCTCTATATGGGACCAACAATTTATGCATTCAAGTCCTATTAACCCTAAACCCTAGATTCTAACTTAATTCCATTTAAAAATTCTAATAGAATATCCTAAGCTCTGCAAAATAGTGATTAGAAAAAAGAAGCAAACATGCACACATGTAGTTATATATCATACATACAGCATAACACTATTAGTTACCAAACCCAGATATCCTAATGAGCTATACTTAGGGACTTAGTCACAACAACACCTATAAGAAAAATAGCATTTATAATTTTATTATTACATCGATCCCTTTAAGCACAACCCATGTAGAAGAAATAATATGAATCTAATAAAAAATATACCCTAACATCCAGAGAAAGTGAGTAAACAATCTTAAACATCTAAATGAAAATAATATATCACAAAATAAGAAAAGTATCATATCACAACAATACTCTAGCTTAACTTAATTCTAAGGTCATGACTTAGTATTGTAGTGTGTGAAAAGAGGCCAAGTGTGACATTTCGTGGCTAAGTTGTAAAATTTGGATAAGTATGATTAAAATTCTTTCATGCTTCTTCATCCAATGAATGACTCAAGATATATGATGTACTTGCTTTGTTATGATGCTATCACATGTGCTAGGCTGAACACATGGAAGCTACAGTCTCTACAAACATGGAGTAAGTGACAAGTAGAACAAATGCTTGTGCAATACATCTTTCTTTTTTGCATTATTTTATGCTATGTGGCTTGAATCGAGGTGCTCCAAAAATTTGCATTCAATATCCTATATGTTGTTCTTGTAATATAGCATATAATCATTGACATAGTAGTCAAATTTTTTTGTGCTCAGACTTAGCTTTGACTCTAACTTCTTTATTCTATATAGGTCTTTAGGAACTATGTTTTTTTATGGATTTATCTTTTTTAGCAGCCCTAGAAATTAGTTAGAACATTTACATGGCACATTAAATTTAGTTTTAATCTCAGCATTCTTACGACCATAGATAGCTCAGTATGGTTTATGATTCTTCTCATAACAGTCGTTGTGTTGCCTTTAGAAGGTCATAAAACTTTTGAGCTTCTTTATTAAGTGGCTCCTCCTCTACATGGTACTCTACTCTAGTAGCATCATAGACCATTTCTTCATAAATTTGGCTAGAATCATATTCACCTGAAGGGTATGCATTACTCGTTGAGGCACCACTGTCCATATCAACATGTGACTCAAACTCACCATGTGAAGTTCAAATAATAATTTAGTTGAAAATTCTTACGATATAAGTCTATTCTGACTTCATCTAGCATTAAGAAAGCCTGATTCTTATGCCTCACACATGGACACCAAAACTTTCCTTCAAAAATATAAGAATGAAGTTGAGATGCCATGCTCAAACAATTCTAGAATTTATTAGTTAATCCTTTTCTGCCTAGATGCAATTTATTGTACATCCATGATCGCTTACTATGGATATCCATAAGTTGGGTAAATTAAAAAAAATATGAGAATTCAATTAATATTCTATCTCGTTACATAAGTAGTAAGGGTTCAATAATAAATAGCTAATTTCATTTAATATCCTAAGTGTTTAAATCATCCGGTATGAATTTTCTTACTACTTTTTGGTAGTTATCTATAGACTATAATCATCAAATGCATTTTTTTTACAAAAGCTAAAATTGACACATATTATGAAATTTAAATAAATACATCAAAAATTTGAAAATTATATAATCAATAATTTTACGCATTAATTAAAATAATAATTAGGCTTAAATTCATAAAAAAATTAGAAAAAAAAATATAAACCTAACATGTGCAATTAAAGATCTACACACAAATAGACATTTTAAATTATGATTTAGTAAATTCAAATAAATTTGGAGAAGATTTAATCTAAAAATCACAAAGATCGCTTAAAATTTTAATTTTTTACTTCTCACAAACTAACAAATGAAATCATAAAAAAATTGCAATATAAGGAAGAGATCAAGGTATATTGTTGACCTCACTTTTGAAGTGAGGTTGACTACCCTTATCCCAGACCTAGGATTTTTTAGACACTAAGACTTCCTTAGTGCTAGAACAATTCTAGTGATTAAGGGGACACCAAACCCAAGCGTAGAGACTTATAGGGTGCAACCCTAAGGTTAGAGCCTGTCTTTGGGTAAGTGAACCTCACTTATCCTAAAGCCCAACCAAATTTCACATCAATCCATTTAACCAAATTCAAACCAAATGATTGTAATTCAAGCTCCAAGCCTACCAACTTGACTTAGGCTCAGTTCGATTCATCTTAGTTTGACTTGGCTAAGTTGATCCAACTTAACCTATTTGGACTCAAGGCGACCAAACTCAAGATCAAATCAACATTTCTGAAATCTAACCCATCCAAACAAATTTGAACTCTAATTAGATAAGATTGAGCCTTAAATTTAATTTAATTAACTCAATCTAAGTCAACTCAAGCCTTAGCCCAAGTTGACTCATTTGAACTCCATAAGGCTAAAATCCTATTCAACATAACTCAAGCCAATCAAACCTATCCAAGCCTCATAATTGTTCTAAAGGCTCAATTAAATATCATAATCCATTCAATCAATCAAGTAAAATGAATATAATTAACCTAGGTTGACCCAAATTGGCCCATTTGACTTAAAGGGTTCAAATGGTCGAAAATTCACTAGCTCAAATCAAGTGTAATCAAGACCTTCAATCAACTAAAAGTTCATCTTTGAACACATTCCAACCTTCATATGACCCCAATTAAACCCAATCAATCAATTAGGTTACTTGACCCAAATGGGGCAAAATGATCAAATTGGAACAAACTTCAATCAAACCCCAATTAGACTAAATCAATTCATTCAATCTATGTTAA
This sequence comes from Cymbidium sinense, assembly GCA_021442155.1. Lineage (NCBI taxonomy): Eukaryota > Viridiplantae > Streptophyta > Magnoliopsida > Asparagales > Orchidaceae > Cymbidium > Cymbidium sinense. The sequence continues at coordinate 147,889,373 of CM038218.1, read as the reverse complement.
ACTAACTGCCGATCATCATTATTCATCTAATTCTATCCAATTGGACCTAGTCAAGCCAATTTGACCATCCTCACCTACTAGACCCAAATTAAACTAAAGGGTCAAATTAGGTCAAATTCCATTCTAATCCAAATTAATTGCAACAAATGCCTTTAATCAATCACCAATTGAATATTGAACACAATCCAACCACCAAAAGAAGCCAACTTGGTCAAATAAACCCAAAACTATTTGACCCAAATTGACATAAAGGGTCAAATTGAATCAAATCTCATTCTAATTTGAATCTTCAAATCAAGATCTACAATCACTCCCAAATGATCAATCAAACATAAATCAGCCCCTCACTCATGTCAATTTGACCAATTTGATCAAATTGGTCAACTTGACCCATTTGGCCAAAATGAACCTATATGAGATAAATTTAAATTCACTTTGAAATTGGATCAAACTAATTGCACCAATGCATTCTACATATCCAATTGAACATAATCCAACATCCCTCTTGACCTAATTTGGTCAATTGGTCAACCTAGACCAAGTAAATCCAAATTGACCTACATAAGTTAAGTTCAGCCAAACCCAACCAAACTAAGTCTAAACCCAACCTAACTTGGCATGACTCATCCTTAGGTCCCCATTGACCTACCCAAGTGAAACCAACCCATGATGAACTAGTTTGGGTCAAATGAAGTGAACCATAGTTCCAAATAAGATAAAATCCCCATTTGGAAGGCCTACCCACCTCCTTTGCCCATGATATCCAGCTTTAGCGCTCTTTGGACATAGGCCCACAAACCCAACCTAATCCAAAGCTATTGGGTGCAGCCCTTGACCAAAGGGAGGACCTCCTCCCCTTGGCTGACCATTGGTCCACCTTAAAAGAGGTGTACCCCCATGGCATTCCACTAAACTTCCTCAGCCACTCAAGCACCTCCACATCATCAGTCTCCTGCCACTTTTGGCTACCTGCACCGATCGAACGACTACCAAAGGTTGAACCAATCCCATGCTTTGATTCACTTGGGGAGGAGAGTATACTTCTCCTCATCGGTTCAAACTTGAGAGACCACCCCTAGAGCATTTCGAGTAGTCTCTAAGCATCCCTAGAACACCTCTTGCCTCTTATCGCCAATGAGATCGAGCCCCATTCAAACCCAAGAGTTCATTCCATCCAAACTCACCAAATCTCCACCAAAGCAAAATTAATCTTTCCCACACCTTCACTTCACTCTAGTGAGTCAAAATGAACCTTTTCGAACACTAAAAGCCACTCGATGGCCAACTCCTGTGAGCTTCATGGTGGCGCTTGGTCTAGAGAGAGCAATCGATGAGGAGGTAGCTCGTGAGGTTCTCAATATAGATTTGTCTCTTCAAGATGAAGCTACTTTAGTCGGTGGACCATTGATCTTGAGCTCTTTCGAGATAATTTCTATCCAACTGTAGAAAATGGTAGGACTATTGGTCTTGTGAAAGAAATTATCATTTTGTGTGATTCATACCATAAGATCCCATTAGAATCATACTTTGATGATTTTGGAGTCGAATCCATTGTCAAATGAGCTCCAACGAGCTCTGATCTAGTGGTGAAAGGTGGATAGTGCACGTCTTCTGCCTCGAGAAGATGGTTGATCATTAGCCATCTATTACACGTGATTAGGATAGATGTGATTAATCGCTCTTGATTTCTCAATTTTTCCTATTGAAATCATTGGATTAATCACTGATGATTGATCCATGATTGGATAGTTAGGATGAAAGTGTGTCTTCCACTATTGAGTCAACAGCCACATCAAAAAATTTAAATAACCAATCCCATGATGCCACATGGAAAGCGTTGCTGTTGCGTGGTGCCGACTGTGTAAATGAATTAATTAGGGGTTCTTTTTTAATTAGAAAAAAATTTAATAATTCATAACTAATTGTATAAAAAACATAAATTAACCCATTTTGGAAAGCTTAGAGAGGAGAGAATCCAAGAAAAATAAAATCCCAAAATGTTATCTACTAAATAATAATTAATTAAGATTTAAATTTTTAATTAATTATCTTAATTAAGCCCTAATCAATTTGTTAATTAACTTTAAGATTTGGCATATTGAATATATGGGATGAGCTCTGCCTCCCATAATATTCTTAGGTTAAGGAGAATTAAAATTTTAAGCCCTAATTGCCTCTTTTATGTATTTAATAATTATCAAAATAAAAAAATATATGAAAGTCATTAGGGAAGGTTAAGTAATCACTAAGACAATAAAAATGATTAGAAGTAATAATTAGGAACCCTCATTCTAACTATTTTCAAAAATTCCCCTTAGTGGCCATAATTAATTTATTAATTAAATTATTAAAATGAAATTCATAAATGTGATTTCATCATAATCAATTTAATTAATCAAGATGCCCAATTGAGTCCTTATTTTTGCTTAGTTAATTTATAAGGATCTTTATTGAAATCATGATTCTCCATGTGGAGAATTATGAAAGTAATTAGCTTAATTCTCTTAACTCAATTAATTATTAAACATGGGCCTAATTGCATTAGAATCCTTAGGATATTGCAAATTTTATTTTCCATGCATATCATCATGAATTACGGGCTCTTACTTAATAATTAATCAGATTAAGAGATTTTTTAGGAGGGTAATTAAATGGATTATTAATGGGCCAAACTTAATTAATTCATAAAAGATACTTAAATTCTCTTAAATTTATTAATAAAAAAACATGGTGATGGGTTGAACACTAACTTTCACTTCTCCTCCTTGGGATTAAATAACTCAAAACCAAAAAACTAAAATTCTAAAAAGACTTTGACTAAGCTTAAGGTATATTTATTTAGCATGATTGTTCTTAGGTTTTAATGAAGCCAAATATGTCATTTGATAATGTAGAACTATTTTGCTTCAATTATCATAAATTTACATGCCATATGTTTCATACACTCATATTTTAAACTTAAAAATAAAAGATATGTTGCATTCAATTGCATGATGTGAGAAGATATAAATATATGAAAATGCTGTTATTACTAATAAATCTCAAATTATTCTCTCTTTAATATGCTAGTTTTTAATTAAATAATTTAAATCTAAGCTTTGCATTTATAAATTTCAATTATAAATGATAGAATAAAGTAAGGTTTACTTGTCTTTCATGCTTAAAAGGATAACAACTTGTGACTTTTCATGATTTCATCTTTATATTTATATATGTGTATGTGTGTATTTGGGCTAATAAGTATATAGTATGGACATCCCGAACACAATGCCTTAAGTAGCCCCAAGAAAGTCCTAGATAACTTTATTTTCTTAGATAACAAAGGCACGCACTTGCATAGCTTCTTATACATTTATACATGTGTATAAATATAAAGAAAAACTCTTTTTGTTATGAAATTCATGTATATTCATACTTCAAACGTGTTCATATATATATATATATAAATATATATATATATAAGATGTATGTTCATGTATAAAATCAAAATAAAAAGGAGAAAAAATAAAATAGTGTTGTATATTGATAATGATGCTAAGATAACAAAACATTGCTTATTTGATTGTGATTTGGCTTCATTAATCTTAAGATGCCTTTCATGTTTAAATAAGATTTATTAAGTTAAATCCAAACAGAGGCCTAATTTAAATTCAAGAAGGTTTCATTAAAAGGCTTTAAAGTCATAAAAATTCATACTTTAGGATCAATATAAGGTAGGGATTAAAGAGAATCAACTCTCTTTCTTCTCTTTATAATGTTAAATTGTAATTAAGAAACAAATAATAGAAAAGGGCATACAATTTGAATCTTATCTAAACTTTAAACAACGTAAAGAATAACCTATCTTAATAAGGAATTTAAACATTCAATCTTTAAAAAAAATTTAACTCTAATGCCCAATTAAGACATACCATTGTTGGCCTTAGTATACACATTAGAGTAGTAAGCCATCGATCTTAGCACTAGGTTTGGCAGGTGGTTGTAGTGGTGTGATGTTTTGTCTTATGATATAATGTTTTAGACTAGATGTTAGGATTGTGCGTAGTCTGTATGTTAGGGTGATATTAGATTAATGGCATTTCTATAGGGATCATTCTTAAGGGACCACAATAATAATAAAAATATAAATGCTTCTTGACTTCTAGGTGTTGTTAATTCTCTAAGCATGATCCATGAAGATAGGTGAGCTTGGTTACCCAAGGACAGTGTGTTAAGTCCAAATGTATGAAATACAACGCTTGGTTTGAATGTGTTATACTAATCTCTATTTTTTAGGCATAGTTAGATTTAGCTTTCCATTTAGAAAATATAACTTTTACAATAGGAATAAGATTAGTGTTATGGGATTTAGGATTAATATTGGCTAGAAAGCATAGACTTAGGAGACCCTGTGAAGTTTGGAATGTTCAAATCTAAGAAGTGAAGATGAAGAAGAAGGGAAGACCCCATAGCTTTTCCATTTACTATAATTTTAATTATAATCTTGGTTGTATAAGGGTATAGCTCGGCTACCCAATTTTTTTTCTTTTCTAGGGTGTACGGTGGTACCCGGCCACACTAGCCTCTTATTCTTTTATGAAATTGATTGTTTGATTATTGTGTTTACTTTGATTGCATAATAGAAATAGCATACTTTTCATAGGTTTCTTTAAGTTTGATTGTTTAATGTGTGGCCTAGATGCGACAAGTTCTTTAAAAGAAATTAATTTTTCTACCCCAATTTAATAACTTCAATTAAAAGTTAATCAACTTATAACCTCACCATAAAGCTTATAATATTAATAAAGAAATAAAATATTTAACAACCCTTTAGTTGTATGGTTGTATGTTACAATATAATGCATATTATTTCATTCTTGCAAATAGGAGATCTCCACTTATGCACGATAAGGGATAGGCTTGACTTGTGAGGGCAGTCTCTTGTAGTGAAGAACGCCCCTTCTATCTAATTTAGCCCATAATCCACTTTCATCATGCATTTATTCATGAACTCTCCAAAGCTTGAGTCCAAAATGATGAGTCAAAAAAAATGTAAATTTTATTTCATTGGCATAAGTCATAATTTGCACCAATCATGATCCAGTCTCTTAGTGAGTGAGTTTAAGACTATAGATTCTTTCATAATTAATAGCCACTTTTCTTACGTTTACATATGATTATCCCATATAGTTTTAAAATTGTAAGAGGTGTTAGCTGGTAGCCACTCGATGCGGTTGTATGTACAAAAGAGTCAGGATTGGCCTACTCTCCCTAGCGAAAGTAAACCAATATATCCCATTGCCCTGAGTAAAATTAGGTCAAGTTCTTTGCTTGCACTCAAGATATAGGTTCAGAGGCTTCTTGTTTCTCTTTTCTATGAGTAAAAGTTATCATCTCTTAAGCCTTTCACAATCTTGTGTTGTTGGATCTAAGTCCTAGCATCTAATAAAATTTTAACTCAAATAAATAATTTTCTCTCTTTCAAAATGTAAAACCTTATTATAGGGTAGATTGAAGCACTCACTAGGCTTCCTAGTATCATATGTGCTTCGTACTTATTCTCCTTTAGAATCTACTAAGAACTCTTCCTATTTGAGCTCTTTTTGATTTCTTTCCAAAATGACCAATTATTTTATTATCTTTATTTGAAATCTTTGGAGATATTAGTTGATTACATTAATCGATAGTGTTTTTTAAAAAATTCTCATTTTCTAAGATGTAAATAACTATGAAAGCTTGCTTTCATAGGGAACTAAAGAATCCTGCATAAAATAAACCCTACTATATTTATCCATGTAAAGTAAGAGAAAGATCTCTAGTATATATGTAGGCCCATTTTCCTAAGGAGTTTTTATTAGGTGATTACGGCCATTGTAGGATGGTATTTTTATCTTTCGAGATAGTACATTATTCCTTAGATGTCGTACTCTGTCATTTCAATAAGTACCCCCATAAAATTTGTGTGATTATTATCCTCACTTTTGGAGTGAGGATTGATCACTCCCATCCTAGGTTTAGAATTCTTCTAGACACTTTGGTTTTCTTAGTGCTAGGACACTTTTAATAGTTAAGGGGACACTAAACCCAAGCTTAGAGACTTGTAGGGCAAGACCCCAAGTCTAGAGCTTACCTTAGGACAAGCAGGCTTCACCTACCCCAAGTCCTAAACCGACACTCATACCCATCAATTCATTTTAACCTAAACCAAATGATTGAAACCTCATCCCCAAACTAATCAATTCACCTTGATTGTATTTGATTTTCAATTCAAGCTCAAGCCATTAATTTGAACCTTAACCTAAAGTGACCTAAAAGGCCCAATTAGACCAAACTTCAATCAAACACCCATTGGATCAAACAAGGCTATCCAACCTCTTCATTCATGATTGTAGATCACTATTGAATACTCCACTATAATCAATTAGACCTAACCAAGCCGATTTGACCCTTAGCCCAGGTTGACCAAAAGTGACCTAAAGGTTCAAATTGTGCCAAATCATGTTCTAGGAAAAATTAATTGCAACCATTGACTCTCATCAACCATAAATTGAATATTAAACATGAATCAACCACCAATTGAAGCTAGTTGAACCTAACCAAGACAAGTTGGTCTCTTGACCTAAGTTGATCCAATTTTACCTATAGGGCCAAACTGGGCCAAATCAAATTCTAAACCAAATAAGCTAAAACCAATGGTTCTAGTCAATCACCAATAGGATGTTGGACATGATCCAACCTTTAATTAGACCTAATTTGGTCAAACCAACTCAATTGACCTACTTAGCCCAATTTGACATAAATGGTCAAAATGAACCAAAACACTCTTTAATCCAAGTCAATTCAAATAAACTCTTTCAATTAGTCACTAATGATCAATTGAACATAGAACTAACCCATGCTCAAGCCAATTTGACCAATTTGACCAATTTGGTCAAATTCGCCAACATGACCCATTTGATCCAAATTGAGCCATATGAACCAAATCCAAATCTAACCTAAATTGAACCAAACCAATTGCACTAACTCATTTAAAATGACCAATTAAATAAAACCAAACTCCCACTTTGACCCAATTTGGTCAAAATAGTCAACTTAGCCCAATTGTGCCCATTTTACCTACATGAATCAAATTGAGCAAACCCAACAAAATAAAGTCCAAACCCAACCAAACATGGCATGACTCATCCTCGGGCCACCATAAGCCTCCCCAAATGGGCCCAACCCATGGTAAACTTGGGTTGGGTCAAACCTATTGAACCAAGCCCTTTAAGTAAGACAAAATTCCCATTTATTAGGGTTCTCCACCTCCCCATGCCTTGGCAGCCATCTTTGTCCCTTATTGGATAGAGGACCACTGACCAGTCCTAACCAAAGGCTATTGGGTTCAGCCTTTAGCAAAGATAGGGTGAGTTAACCTATGGGCAACTATTGGTCCATCTAAGAAGGATTGTACACTCCATGGTAGCCCACTACACTCCTTTAACCTCTCCACACATCCACCTTTGCAATCCCCTTCCATCTCCAATCGAATGACTACCAAAGGATAAGCCAATTCATCCCTTAGTTTAGTTGAGGAGAGAAGTATACTCCTATCCATCCATTCAAACTCACCACACATTCTCTAAAGAATTTTGAGTAGTCCCCTAGCTTTATTTGAGCTCCTCATGCACCCCATCATTGGTGAGACCAAGCTCCACCTACAACTAAGAGCTCCATCCATCCAACCTTACCAATTCACCACCAAAGCAAAATTAACTTTCCCCACACCTTCACCACACTCTGATAAATAAAAAAAATTGATTCAACCACTAAAAGGCACCCCTATACCAAGTCTGATGAGTAAAACTTTGTTTGACACCACAAAGATTTTAGGAATTTCTTGTTTGGATGATCAAGTGTGTCATTAAAAATAAACATATTATCTCAAAAATAATCATGCTATCCTATAATGGATTCAACCATTTGATAAGAGACTCCGAAGGCTAATGGGTCTTTTGTGTACCAGATCTTTTTCCCCTAAACCACATGGAAAGTAGAATAGTGTTTAATTTGGATTGGTTCATGGTTTTCTAAAGAAGCAAGCCCCTATAGTTATTTACATCATAAGAAGGGTCTCTTCCTAAGAATACTCTTGATTAAAGAAATAGATCACTATTTTTATGGATTTCTAAGTTGGTTTTCAAAGGCATGATCTTTGGAATTTTTAATTAGGAATGATCCAAAGTAGAGAGAGTTCTTTTTGGAAGGTAATTGGGATGAAGTAAGAAATTCCCATTGATATTGATATTCCCAATAGGAATTTCAACTATCATATCATTGGGCTTTAAATTCTAGAAATTAATATAGATTTAAATTGACATTTTCTTAGAAATATAGGGCTAGATTATAGCCGCATAAAACTTTAGAAATATCTAGGCTTGAAGACTTACTCCAAAGAGGATTCTTTAGAGACTAAGTCTACAAGTGCTTCTAGCACATGTCAAATGCTAGACCTAGTTTCATTTTATAAAATTATCGGTCATTCCTCTCACTTGAGGGAACTAACATATTCCTTAACTCTTCTAGACTTATAACCCCTAGAGGGCTACCAGCTAACACCACCTAAGTGCATTTTTAAATTCATGATGCTAAATCTTATGAATACAAGATGGTTGACCTGTTGTCTTTTTAAGAAAGGAATATACAAATCCTATACTCACTCCTTAATTCCGAAGATGATGTAGGGTATGAAATGCACTAACTAATGCACATTTTTCAAATTTTAAATATTTTGACTCGATAATCATTTTAGGCCATGGGTATGTAATTTATGCCTACATGGTATGCAATTAGTTGAAAGTCATCATTCAAATCAATAATAGAAGATAGTCTCCCTAAGAAGGTGGTTATCCTCATAGGTTAGATGCCCTTTATGTGCAATGGGAGAAATTGCCCATTCATGGATTGAAGTAATTTGATTACATGATTTTTAGAGCTAATTAATTTCTAATTTATTTAAAGTTATTCCTTAAGGATTTAAATTTATATGAGGTTTTGAATTGCATTATTTATGTTTAAATTGGTTAAATTTAATTGAGTAGACAATTTTTTTCCTATGAGCCTACGTCCAAGCATTCATCATAGAAAAGCACAACATAGAAAGAAACCAAGAAAAGCAGGTTAATTCTATTGTGCACCCAAAATAAATTAAATCAATTAAAATTTATTAAAATAGGCCAATGCGGTTGGGTATCACTATGCATCTTGAATGAAAGGAAAATGGGAAATTGAGCTCTGCCCTTATACAATTTGGCCTAGAACTATAAGTCTAGATATATATGTTTTTTTTTAGGTTCATTGCCTTCTTCAAGGACCTCCATTGGGCTTCACAAGGGACCTCTGCACCATCTCTTAGTGTTAATCTTAGACCCTATAGTACCTAACCTAATTCTAATATCAAATTTATAATTTTGAATTCTAAAATAAATCGTAAGCCCTATAAAATAAATGTAAAAAAATACAAACAACACACAACAATTATATTTTACAAACATATGGACTTTCCATTAGTTACTTGCTAAACCCAATGGGCTATGTTAAAAGACTATTTAGGTCCTGCAAGCAAATAATATTTTTATAATTTTTATTTTTGACTGCAGTCCCTTTAATAGAGCCCACTCTAGAAGTAAATGTTAATTCTAGAAATAACATCTAACATCCAGACTAATGGCAATAAATCCTAGTTATCTATTCTAAAATAGTACACCACAAAATAATAAAATCAATTCTCATCACAACATCATAGAAAATTACAAAAAATCACATAGCGCCTAACATATGTCTAATGCCTGTGACCTATAACTCTAGTGTGTGAAGAAAGGAGGTTTATGTGGCAAGACATTACTAGGCTTTAGGTATCAATTTGTGGTTTTGAGTATTTGTTTATTTACCTTTGGATGATTTCAATTCAAATGTTTTAATAATTTACTATTTTTATTTTTTATTTTAGATACATTTTATCATGTTAAAGTTAGATTAGGTTTTTAAGAATGAAGAATACAATAGGTTCCATTATTTGTGAAGGCCATTCCATTCAACATCCTAGGTCCTAATATGATGATAAATTTATTTTAAGGTAAAGTTCATCCTAAAAGTCTAACTAAAATCATAAGTATTTTAATTGAACATTTCTTTAAATTTAGATGGTTTGAATTAATTAAGTTTATTTTGTTTTAATTTTCTTTATTTTGTTTCATTTAATGTTTTGTGTTTTGATTTCTTTATCTATAATATTGTGATTAATTTTAACTAGAGGTTTTAATTCATTTGTTATTATGAGTCAATTCAGATATTATTCTGATTTTAGTTTAATTTAATTCCTTTGGTTTAATATTGTGATATTTATATTCATCATTTATTTTCTTGATTTGACTTATTTTTATTCTACATGTTTGTTTTATTGATTATAATGATTTATATCTTTTCAAATTTAAATTATTAAGTCTAGTTTACTTGTATATTAAATTTGTTCTTACTTGCATAACTTTAGATTGATTAGGTTCTTAATGTTTATATTCTTTGATTGAATCTTCATCTTTATTTATTAGTTTTATTGATTTTTATTTAAGGTAAAGTTTTATGTATAATTTCATTTATTTAATTTTTAGATGCATATAGTTTTTTCTTTATATTTAAGTGTAAGTATTTCATTCATTCAATTCGATTTAATCTCATTTGTTCATTTTCATTAATGTTCATTAGCTAAGTAAAATTATATTCAATTTATTATGTTTAAAATTATTCAGTTTATTACTCTTCAACTCTATAGCTCATTTACATTAATGATTCTTTCTTGTTTTAATTTATTCATTTCATGAAATTCTTTAAGGTTTGTTAATAAATTTGGGCTTAAATAATTAATTTAAAATTATATATTTCATATATTATGGAATGATTTAATTTACTTTTACTAATTTGAAAGGAATGGTCATTATATCATTTGAAAAGGATACTTATCCTAATGTAATTTTTCCTTTTCATGACTTAGGGAATTTAGAGAAAGGTTATTCCATTATATATTAAATTTGCCTTATGTAATATTGTTATTTTAAGTTTAATTCAACCTAGCTTAAGGTTTTAATTAAACTTAACCTTTCATATTTGCATTTATACCATTTAATTTCTTCATCCAAATGATTTTAATGTATTTATATGCTAATAACTTATGAATTTCAGAGGTCAATAAGCTTTATATTTCAATTTATAAATAGAATTATTATGGTTTAAAAAAATATTATTATTAAATATGATTAATTTCACATTTTCTTTTAATCTTGATCTTTAATTTAGGTTTTATTATTTTTAGATGGTTTAGGTATTTCATTTAAATGTTATGATATCAACTATAATGTCTTAAAATTATTATAGATTTTATAATTTCTGTAATATTTCTAATTTTATATTTCCCTTAAATTGATGTGGAGACTTGAAAATTCAAATACTCTTAATCCATATGTCAAATAGATTTGAAATTTTATGGAAAGTGTGGTTCCTTGCATATTTGATTTTCTAATGTTTTACTTTGATCAGATATGTAATTAAGATGTAATTAAAGTTTAAATTATTTATTAAAACCTAAATTAGGCCTAATTTAGTGGAAATTATTAAGAGATTTTATTTTTTTCTTGATTCCCCTCAAGAATATGCATCCAAAGAGGTTTTATTCATAATTTTTGGGGTTTGGGTTGATTTATTGTGATTTATTTAAGTACATGCTAATTAATTAGATTAATTAATTCAATTAATAGCCTAAATAAGCCATTCTATGATTTATTCTAGTTCCATGGGTTTTAATGGCTTATTTATTATCATTACAATATATTATGGTGTTTTGTATTAATTTCATGAATTTTCATCATTTATTTAATTTGTTATTAATTTATTTCATGAAAATGAAGATTTATGGTTTGAAATTTCCAATGTTAAGATTTATTGCTCAAACGAAGATCAGATGGTCGTGATTCAACCCATGGTTCATCTTATCAGATTTTATTAGAGATCTGACTAGATCTTAGCCATCTGTTTCTTTTAAAAGGAATGGATGACAGAGATTACATCTCCTACGATGATGATGATGGAGGTTGAGAGCCGTTCGTCATTTTCACGTAACTTTTGGCCATCCGATTATCAAGATCGAGCAATTTTGATTGCAAATCCATCAGTGAATGAAACTATGGAGATTTAAATGATTTGATCTCACTTGAGATCAAATTCCTTCAAAAAGTACCAAACACGAAAGCTCGAGGGAGGTCATTAATAGCATACCTCGGTCCTGATAATCTCCAATGGTGGGTTGACTCCAATAATCACAGAATGATGTGGGAAGCTTATGTGCCAAAGGAATTAAGTTTCATCTCTCTTGATTGCCACCTAGAACAACCTCGACATGGATTCCATCTTCTTTGGTCATTCTCGGCCTCTCGGTGAGGGGATTGGGGGAAGATGGGTTTCAACTTTGTGTGAGGTAAGAAAGGGTATGGGATGGTATGTTTCACTTGGCAATAGCTCTATGTTATGATGCTATGGATGTTGCACCTTTTAACTTGGTTTCTTCTCCTCTTGATTAGCTAAGGTGATTGCAATCTTTGGAAATTAGTCACATGGCTTACTTGCCATCCAACACCAACCTAAGCTAAATAGGTGGAATGGGAATGAGGCTATAGGCTTGGAATTGGATTTACATGGTTTTGAGTTACTATGGCATCTTCTTAGCTTTGGATTTATTTAAGGTTGCTTAAGTGACTTAGTCTTGGTTGTGATCAGCATTAATCAAGTTTAGAAATGATTTGGTTGCATCCTAAGTGAACTAATTGAATGGGTTGAGATCCTTTTGATTTATACCATTTAATAATTTATTTTATTAGTGTGATCTAAGTTATCTCACTTGATGAATTAGTCTTGGATTAAAGCTTGGATTGTATCCATTTAATCATTAATGACCTCTTTAATCAAAGTGTTTTAATGATTTTAAAATTTAGCAGTGATTACTTTAAATTTAGTCCTTTTTGATGTAATTGGATTTGGATTTATTTTAATTAAATCAAATAATTTATTAAACTCAATTATAATGTGTTTAATTTTTAATTGGGTTAATCCATGCAATTTAGAATGCATTTGATCAAATAATTCCAATTTTATTTCACTTTAAACCCATTTGACCAAAGTTGGGCTTAATGGATTAAATTTGGGTTCATTTGGATCAGATGGACAAATTGGACCCAATGATGGATTGGTTTATGTTTAATAATCATAGTCAAATGATTTTGAAAATTGATTTGAGTTTATCTGAGTTTGATTTGGGTTTAAACCCAATAAGACCCATTTAGGCCCTTTTAGGTTAAATGACATAATTAGCCTAATCAAGGCCGCATTGGATTTATATTCTTTTACATTCATGTTTACATATTTTCATATCAGCATCTTAACCATTTGGAGTGATGCTATCTAATATTTTTGGTGGGTTGACCTTTGACTTGGTGGGACCCACATAAGTGAAACATATGTAAAAGGGTTGACCAATCTTTGAGCTTTGGTTTGGATTTGGATTGATTTAGTTTTATATCAAGGGTTTTATGCTTCTAATTTCATTTAATTTGGGTTTGGTTTGGATTTAGTTTTAATTTTTTTAGGTTTATATGGTCATTAGCTTAACTAAGATAGTTAGGTTAGCTCCTTAATTAAACCTTAATCTAGGCTTAATCAATTTCAAACTTAGAGTGGTGTATGTTTAGGTTGAATATTTGGGTTGAATCTAACTAAACCCATTAAGTTAAATTAGTCCAAGGAGAGTGCCCTAGATCACTAAGTGTGATGACCTAAGTGCTTAATTAGAAGACTTTCTAATTTAGGATTAAAAGTCATCAAGATTATCTTTGGAAGGAATGTTAACCTCATCCAAAAATGAGGTCAACAAATGATCCCCCAATATGTGTGGACTATTCAATGTACACTGCATACATTGGTGTTGTCTGAATTAGTTAACATTACAAGCATAAGCTTGTAGAGGTTTTACTTTTAATTTTGAGTTTAAGTTTATATTTTGATTTGGTTGTGAAAGATAGGCATAAATATGCCTAAGTTTATTTTTGTTTAAAATGATTCATTCTTAAACATTTATGTTTGCTAAACTCTAAGAAAAAAAATTGTTCTTAAGAGTAGATCTAAAGAAAGATCTACTCCTAAGATATTTATGGTAACCAATGAAAGTGTCTTCAAGAAACTTTCACTTGTCTATCAGATATTAAAATCTTATAGGTTTTCAATGGCTATACTAAGAAGAAAGTCTATGGACTTATATCTTCTTGCATAAACTAGTCATTGGGATAGTTGTAATGACTAACCAACCTAAAGAATGATTTATGGTATATCCTAAAAATTTCTTCTTTTAGACAAGATGCCTACTATAGGGCTTAATCTCATATAGTTAACTATTAAGCAGAAGCCTTCAATGGCTTCATGTGTTCTTAAATAGGTTAATGAGGAAGAGTGGTCCAATTGACATATTCCTAAACCTCAGTATTTTTGGCTTTCAAGAAAGAGGTCTTCATGACTTATTCCTAACCAAAATAGCCTATAAGGATGGGGGTATTTAATGACTTATTTCATTCATACATTTCATTTACTTGAAAGTAGAATAGGGGTCATAATGACTTAAAACCTAATCCAATAAAATTTAGCTAACAAGAAGGGGCTTTCGGTAGCTTAATTCCAACTTGAATAGCTCAAGATAAGAGAAAGGGGTCTTTGAAGACTTATTCCATTCCTCAACTTTTTGATTATAGAGTAGGTACCTTAATGACTTTGTCCTAATCTAAATAGTCTATATGATAAAGAAAGGGGTCTTCCTTCAAGGCTATCAACTTCTTCCAAATGAATTCTATTATTTTGATCTATTATAATGTTATTATTGGCTGCTATTCTTAATGAAGGTAACTGCACTTCTAATGGAAGAACTACTTGATTTCCATAGACCAAACCATAGGTTGTAGACTGAGTTGGTGCCCTGTATGTGGCCCAGTAGGCCCATAAGGCTTCAACCAACTTTTCATGCCATTAGTGTTTTTCTTCATCAAGTATTTTCTTCTAGATTCTTACTAAAGTTTTATTGAATGCTTTAGCTAATCCATTTGCCCTGAGGGTAATAGACGATTGAATATCTCCAATCAATCTTGTGTTAAACCATAAAATGATTTAATTATGTGGACTTGAATGATGGACCATTGTTAGATATGATTTGGCGATGAACACCAAATCAATATACAATGTTTTCTTAAAAGAATTTTTAGCACATGATATGCCTTTACTTATTTCAGTGGTACCTTTTCAGCCCATTTAGAGAAGTAGTCTATTGCAGCTAATATAAAATGATTCTTTTTGATGAAGGAGGGGCAATAGGCCCTATGATGTTGATACCCCAACTCTCAAATGGCCAAGAGGCAATCATAGGGTGTAGTACATTAGGGGGTTGATGTAAAACTACACCATGCATCTAACATTGATGGCAACAACGTGCAATTTCCATGCAGTCATTTAACATTGATGGCCAATAATGCCCAAATCTTTTGATTTTTAATTTCAACTTGGGTCAAAATTGGTGAGCACCACACAATCCAGACTATACCTCAATCACAATCTTATGGGCTTCCTACTTGTCTAAATAGCCGAGCCACATTTGATCGAATGACCTATGGTCCAATACATCATTAATCAATTCATAAGACAAGACATGCTTCTTTATTTGATTTTCCAGAGACTTGTCTTCAGGAAGCCTCCCCTTACTCAGGTAGTTAATGAATGACTATCTCCAATCACATTCTACTTGACCTTCGACAAGAGTGGCTATTCCTTGCATTTCTTCTTTTTATTCATGTAATATAAATCTATATGATATAAAACTTTTGATTTTAAAATTTTATAGAAATAGATTCTATTTCTGGGATATAATTTCTTTGGGAAGTTTAGCCAAAGCATCTGCTATAGAATTATCTTCATGAGATATTCTATATGAAGTTACATATGGAATTTTCTTGAGTAGTTTTATCGTGTACTGATAATAACTAAAGAGTTTTTAATGCAAAACCTTATAAACTCCACTCACTTGGTTAATAACTAGTTAAAATTTATATTTTTATATATCCAAGGATTTGCTAGCTTCATGATAAGAGCCTGTGGTGTTTTAATTTGGAGCCATAGGGACACCACGTAGATCTTAAGGGGTACTTATTGAAGTGATTAGGTGATGCATTAAGATATGATGTATCATCTTGGGAGATGGAAATATCACCCTACAATGGATCTAATCACCTAATAATGACTCCTAAGCTAGATGGGTTTACGCATATACAAGAGATCTTTCCCCTACTTTGCATGGAGAAGTAAAGTAGGGTTTATTTTATATCGGGTCCTTTAGTTCTTTATGGAAGCAAGCTTTCATAGTTAATTACATCTTAGGAAATGTGAATTTCTTATGAACACTCTCGATTAAAGTAGTCAATAAGTATCACCAAAGATTTCAAAGCTAGACTCTCAAAGGATTAGATATTTATAGAAATCAATTGGGCGAGTTCAAATAGGAAGACTTATTTATGGATTCCAAAAGAGAATTAGTAGGAAGCACCCATGATACTAGGAAATCTAGTAGGTGCTTCAGCATATCCCATAGTGAAGCTTTAAATATTTGAAAGAGATAATTTCCTTTTGTTTATGTTATAATTTCATTAGAATGTTAGGGCTTATAGTCCAACAACACAAGATTGTAGAAATGCCTAAGAGATGAGGACATACTCATAGCCTGAAGGAAATAAGTAGCCTTGAAATATAAATTTAAGATGCTTTAGCACAAGCTAGAAGCATGACCTTACTATAATAAAAAAAATAGGCATAATGGTTTACGTCTAGAGGATAGATAACTCTTCTAATTTACAACCTCCGGAGTAACAACTAACACCTCCTATGCTTTAAAACCATGTAAGCTGGTCTTATATAGATGCAAGATAGCTAGGCTGATATTTAATTAGAAAGGAAGCTAGAATCCTAAACTCACTCGCTAAGAGACTAGATCATGATTGGTATGAAAACATGACATAGACTAATGCAAAAATTTACAATCTTTTACACCATTTTGACACATCCTAAGTTATTTTCTAAGGGTATATTATTATGAATTTGGTTTCTTTAATGAATCATTTATTAAATATTTTTTTATTAAACCTAAGTTTGGGTTAGTGTTAAGGGCTCTTATTCAAACATCAAAGGCATCTCAGGATTAATAAAACTAAATCACCATTATATGTTTAACATTCCACCACTTCTTTCCATCATCAATAGCATACACATTTTTTCATTTTTATTATTCATGATATTTCATTTAATAAACATATTTATACATGCAATATATATTTGGATTTTGTCACACTTGAATGAACATTAATGCTTGTACTTTTATAGAAAAGAAAGATTTCATCCCTTAGTTAAGCATATGTAGACATGTATTAGAGATTTAGGCAAGTATATGCCATTGTTAAACTAGGGAAGTGAGGTTATCTAAGACCTCCTTGGGGCTACTTAAAGCCTCATATTTCTAGAATATTCAGACTTTATACTTGCCAAATTAAATACATGTAAACATATACATAAGCATATAAATGAAAATGAGTCTAATTTTATGTAAGAGTAAATCTTTCATTCATGTAAAGCAATGTTCTGTCCAAAATTATAGCATACACATGAATGAAATTAAGTGTCATTATTAAACTAGGGAAGTGAGATTATCTAAGACCTCCTTAGGGCTACTTAAAGCCTCGTGTTCTTAGGATGTTCAGACTATATACTTGACAACTCCAAACATATATAAACATACACATGAATCATGAAACTAAAATAATATTTTACCATGTTTAAATTATAAATAAATGTAAACTTCATTGACCATTTATAACCAACATTAATTTAAAATTTATATCATTTGCTTATAATTTTGAAAATAATTTAGGATTTATCCAACACATGCAACATAAATGCATCCATAATCTTTTGATCCTCCTTTTCTTTTTTGAAAATATGAACATATGAAATCAATGACAGAAATTTATGATGCTTGAAAATAAGTAATTAAACATTGCCACATAACATATTCAATTACATTAAATCCTAAAAATAACCAAGCTAAATAAATATTCCTTAAGACTAACTAAATTTCTTATGAAATTTGATTTCAGTGTTTGAATTATTAAAACCTAAAGAGGAGAGTTGATACTTAGTATTTACTCCATAACATGTTGGTGATTTGATATTCAAAGAAAGTTGTTAAGTAGGTTTTATGGATTGGAGGTTCAAGTCATTAAGCACATCAATTCAATTACCCCACCCTAAGCTTCTTTAATTTAATTAACTACTTAATCATGAGCCTCCAATAGTATGCTTATAAGAAATTAAAGTTTACAATGCACCTAAAGGAATCTAGTGCAATTAGGCTCATGCTTAAAAGTTAATTAGATTAAAGAAGGAAAGAGCCCATGTTAAGTACTCATATGATTTTTCCACACCAATGGGTCAACCATAATTTCCTCAACAACTTCATGTTATTAAAACATAAAGGGAGAAATTGATGAGTTATATTTGAATTATCTAAACCAATGGTTAGTTTAGTTTGATTTCTATTTTATCATGAATTTTCCTAATTAATCCCTAATTATTACATGCCTTAATTAACCCTCTTAAGGGAATACATTTAGAAAAATAATTAGAAAAGAGGTCCTATTTATTTCTCCTCACTATTCCCACTGTTCATGATGATTAATTATCATTAATTACTTAATTTTGCTGTTTAAACAATTTTAATAAATATTAAATTAATTAATGAGGGTAGTTAGGATTGAAATTCTAAATTCTTTAAATTTCATGGCAAATAAATCCAAAGAAATTATGGGAGGTAGAGAATATCCCATGGAATCGTCCCACCAAGTTTGGAATTAATTTACTAAGTAATTAGTCCTTAATTAAAGTAATTATCATAAGCTTTAAATCTTAATTAAGTATTATTCATTGGAGATAAATCAAAGATTTTATTTTTCTTAAATTCTCATCCTTCCAGCCTTACCAAAATGGGTTTTTTTGTATATTTTGGATTTTTCTATAATTAGTTATGATATTTTGAAGTTTTGACCATTTAAATGCATTTTTAAGGCCTAATTAATCCTTTAAACCATAGGCACCATGTGGATGCTGATGCGACAACGCTTCCATGTTGCACCATGGTATTGGTTATTTAAATCGTCCGATGCAGCAGCTGACTCAGGGGCGGCAGATGTGGTTTTGTCCAAGCCATCTGATCTTGGATCGAATGACCAAGATTAATCTCTTGATTTCAAAGGGATTAAATCAATATTTCTAGCATGATTAATCACGGTCTTCCATTCTAATCACATGAAATAAATGATTAATGATTCATCATTCCATGAGCACCAAAAGACGAACACTATCCACCTTCCAGTGCTTGATCCAAGCTCACCAGAGCTTGTTTGATGGAGAAATTGACTCAAAAATGATCAGGGAATGAATCTAAAGAGATCCTATGGTGGAAATAGCATGAAAATATAATTTAATTTAAAAAAGACTAAAATCGAGGGGGGACTAGGGTTACTGAATTTTTACATCGCTGGAGCTATAAACTGGCGGTCCATCAATAGAGGCAGCTTCATCTTGAAGATAAGAACTGTTGAGGAGAGCACGAGCTGCCTCCCCGTCGATTGCTCTATGGACCAAACGCCACTGCAAAGCTCATCAAAGTTGGTCTTGAGATGTCTTTCGATGATCAAATCACTCAAGAAATAATTTATTTTGGTTCATCAGAGTGAGGTGAAGGTGTTGGAAGAGTTAATTTGGGCATGGTGGGGATTTTGATAACTTAGATAGATGGAGGTCTCGATTTCAATCGGGGACTAGTCTTGCTAGTGGTGGAGCGGATGAAGAGCTCAGGAGAGGGTATGGGACTATGTGGAATGCTCTAAGGAAGGTGTCTATTGAGTTTGAATCCATGGGGAGAAGTATACTCTCCTCCCTAGCTAAACCAAGGGCTAAGATTGGTTCAGCCTTTGGTAGCTGTCTAGTTAGGATATATGGCCGGAGGTGGTAGGGGACTATTGAGGTGGCTGAGGGTGAGAGGCTGAAGGAGTGTAGTGGTCTGGCTTGGTGTATAATCTCCCTTAGGTGGATCAATGGGCTATCATGGGTGAACTCAACCTCTCATGTCTAAAGGCTGAGCCCAACATCCTTGGGTTAGGTTGGATCAATGGTCCTTTTATCCAAGAAGAGCCAAATGTGGCTATCATGGAGTGGGGAGTTGGAGAACCCATCTAAATGAGGATTTTGTGCCATTTGGAGGGCTTGGTTCAATGGGTTTGACCCAAATCAGGTTTATCATGGGTTATGCTCACTTGGGTAGGCCAATGGTGACCCAAGGATGACTCATGCCAAGTTTGGTTGGGTTTGGGTTTAGTTTAGTTAGGTTTGGCTCAATTTGATTCATGTAGGTCAAATGGGCTAACTTGGCTAAGTTGATCATTTTGACCAAATTGGGTCAAAGTGAAGTTCGGGTAAGTTTAATTGGTCATTTGGAATGTGTGAGTGTAATTGGTTTGATTCAATTTGAGTTAGATTTATATTTGGTTCATATGGTTCAATTTGGGTCAAATGGGTCATGTTGATCAATTTGACCAAATTGGCCAAATTGGCTTGGCCATGGGTTAGATTTATGTTCAATTGATCATTTGGGAATGATTGTAGGTGTTGGTTTAAATTTATTTGGATTAGGGAATGATTTGATTCAATTGGATCTTTTAGGTTAATTTGGGCTATGTAGGTCAATTGGGTTGGCTTAGTCAAATTGGCTTCAATTGATGATTGTAGGTGTTTAATAAGTGATTTATGATTGATTATAGGTGTTGGTTGCAATTAGTTTGGATTGAAATGAGATTTGTCCTAGTTTGGCCCTTTAGGTCAATTGGGTCAACTTGGGTTAAGTAGTCAAATTGGCTTGGTTTGATCTAATTGATTGTAATTGGGTAATCAAAGATGATCAACAATCATTATGAAGGGATTAGATAGTTAATTTAATCCAATTTGGGTTGGATTGAAGCTTGAATCAAATTGATCATTTAGGTCTCATTGGGTCAAGTGAACCAGTTGGCTTAATTGGGTTGAGTTGGTGTCAATTCAGTATTGAGAGGGGTTCAATGATGGATTTAGAGTTGATTAGTGACTTTGATCATAATTGATTTGAGCTCACTTAGGTTTTTACTCATTTGAACCCTTTAAGTCAAATGGGATAACTTGGGTTAAGGTCTAGGTTAATTTGTCTTGGAGCTTTGATTGGAAAACCAAATTCAGTTAAATTAATTGAATAAGTTTGAGTTGGTTTAGCTCTAATCATGAATTTTATGTTTGGATGAGTTGATGGGCATGAGTCTTAGTTTAGGCCTTAGGGTAGGTGAAACCTATTTGTCCTAAGGAAAAATTTTGGCTTAGGGTTATGTTCTCTAAGTCTCTAAGCTTAAGTTTAGTATTTTCTTAATCATTAGAAGTGCCTTAACAGAAAATTCAAGTGTATAGAAGGTTCCTAAGTCTAAGATTTGAAATGTTAATTCTCACTCCAAAAGTGAGGTCAACAGAGCCTCATATCTAGCTTCGTTATTTGTGCAAGGCTCGGCTAGATGATAGGAATATCACATCATTCCTTTTTTTGGGTTATAAAATTAACCTAATTCTTTCCTTCCTTGGGATAGATGAATTTAATTTTTTTTTCTAAGATGATGATGCACCATCAAAATATAACTCCCAAGGATGAGTCCTGCCTTCTAATGAAATGATATGCTCATCTAGAAGATCATCATTTAAAGGAGAACTCTAGGTATGGGATGTGTTACTAAAAATTACTACTTGTCCTTTTACAATATGAAGAGGAATACAAGTGATCTCAAATTGCAATAGAATCATTTACCAAGTGTGCTAGACGTCTAGACAATGTCGGGTGGGTCATAAAGTTTTGCAATAAATTCTCACTTAAGATTAAATTAACTCTATGAGAAAGTATGTAATATCTTAGTTTTTGAGTGAAGACTAAGGCTAAACAATGCTTCTCATTAGGTGGATAATTCATCTCTGATGGGATGAGTCTATGGCTTAAATAGTAAATGGAATTTTCTTTCCCTTCTTTATTCACTTAGGCTAATAAAGCCCCAAGTGATTCATCCAAAGCCATAGTGTATAGAATCAGTGGCTTTCTCAGAGTTGGAGAAGCTAAAATAAGAGGTATCATCAAGTATTATTTCAAGATTTTAAATGCATTTTGGCATTTTCCATCCCAAATGAATTTGGAATTTTTCTTTATTAATGTCGTAAATGGTTGACACCTTCCTGATAAGTTTGATATGAACCTCCTTTAATATGCAAGCCTTCCCTGGAATGACCTTAACTGTGTAAGACTTCACGGTGGTGGAATTTCTATAATGGCTTTTATTTTCTCTGAATCAATTTCTATCCCACAGTACCGCACTACAAACCCTAAGAAATTTGTGTAAGTTACTCCAAAAGCGCACTTTAATGGGTTCATTTTAAGGTAATAGCAATGCAACTATTTGAAAATGATCCATAAATCATATAAATGATCTTCTATTATTTAACTTTTGATAACTAGATCATTGATATAGCATTCAACTTGATTATGAAATAAGTCATCAAATATTCTAGTCATAGCTCTCTCGTATATACCCCATACATTTTTTAGACCAAATGGCATGATCATGTAATAGAAAATTCCTATAGGAGTTCTAAACATTGTATGCTTTTCATCCTCTGGAGACATCTTAATCTGGTTATACCGAAATGATCCATCTATTAATGAAAAAAATTCATGTGAAGAGGCTATGTCGACCATAAGTTCTACTATTGACAATGGGAACTCATCTTTGGGACAAGCCTTATTCAAGTCTCTAAAGTCAACACAAATGCATTTTTGATCATTCTTTTTCTTCATGGGAATTATGCTGGCTAGCTAATTAGGATATTGTTCTTCTTGCACAAAGCTAGCCTCAATTAATATCTTCACTTCAGTTATTACTTGCTGTTAAATTTCTAGGCACATTCACCTAGGAGCTTGTTTTACTAGAATGACATCGGGTTTAATCTATAATTTGTGCTTGTTGACCTCACTTTTGGAGTGAGGATTGACTTTCTCATCTTAGGCTTAGGAACCTTCTAGAAACTTGGATTTTCTTAGTGATAAGACACTTTTATTGACTAAGGGAATAGTAAACTCATGCCTAGAGACATAGGAAGGCATACCCTAAGCTTAAGATACACTTTAGGACAAATAGGTCTTACCTATCCCATGGCCTAAACCAACCCATGCTTATCCACTCATCCAAAAGCAACCTCAAGCCAACACAACCAACCTCAATTAAATTTTATTTCCTATCCAAACTCGAAGCTAAATTAACTTAGTCCCTAACCTAAGTTCATTCCACCATGATCCCATGATCCAACGCAAAATCCATTCAAATAAACTAAATCCAACTTGATTTTCATCAATCACTCCAATCATTCAGTAGACCATTTCAAACCCTTCCAACACTTGTAATCAAACCAATCAAATCTAATGAATCTAATCAACCTAAGTTAGTCCATTTGACCCAAAAGGTCCAAATGAGCCAAAATCCAATTAAACTGAAATAAATTACAATCAAGGCCACCAATTAAACCTAAATCTATCATTAAATTCTTCTCAACATCCAATTTCACCAATTCAACTCAATCAACCTAATTTGTCCACTTGATCCAAAGTGGCCTAAATGACCAAATTGACTCAAACTTCAATTCAACCCAAATTGGATTGAATTAACCCATACAATCACTCTCATAATAATTATTGATCATCTTGGATAGTCCAATTGCAATCAATTTAATCCAACCAAAATAATTTGATCAATTAACCCAAGTTGACCCAATTTGACCTAAAGGGCCAAATTGGTATAAATCTCATTCTAACTCCAATTGATTGAAATCAATGCCTCTAATCAATCATAAATTGATTATTGAACATGATTCAACCTTCAATTGAACCCAACTTGATTAAACCAACCCAATTGACCTTTAGCCCAAATTGACCTAAAGGGTCCAATTGAACCAAATCCTTCCTAAATCAAAATTAGTTCAAACCAACATCTACAATCATTCTAAAGTGATCAATTGAACATAAACCAACCCTCCACCCAAGCCAATTTGGCCAATTTGACCAAATTGGTCAACTTTGCCCATTTGGCTTGAATGAACCCATATGAGCCAAAATAAAATCCACTTCAAATTAAACTAAATTAATTATACCAATACATTCCAAATGATCAATTGAACATACCTAAGCCCTTAGTTTGACCCAATTTTACCAATTGGTCAACCTAACTTAATTGAACTTCATTTGACCCATATGGGTCAAATTGAGTCAAACCTGACCAAACTTGGCATGACTCATCCTTGGGTCACCATGAGTCTACCCAAGTGGGCTCAACCCATGGTGAACCCAATTTGGGTCAAAACCCTTGAAGTAAGCCACCCAAATGGGACAAAATCCCCATTTGGATGAGTTCTCTCACTCCCCAAGCCTTGGCAACCACTTTTAGCCCTTCTAGCACACTAGGACCATTGACCCAACCTGACCCATGGTTGTTGGGTTCAACCTTTGACCATGAGTGGGTGAGCTTACTCATGGCATGCCATTGGTTCCCTTCAATGATGAGGTACAACCCATGCCAGCCCATGCCACTACCTCATCCTCTCAAACACCTCCAACTTAGCAGTCCACTATCACCTTTGGCCACATACCTCGGCCGGACAGGTTGCCAAAGGTTGCCCTTGGTTCTCTTCGGGAGGAAAGTATACTCTTCCCCATCCATTCAAACTTCACAGAGAGCTTCCTCAAGATATTCCAAGCAGTCCTAGACCCTTCCCTGAATCCCTAGCGCACTCCATTGATAGAGAGACTAACCATCAAGTGAAATTGAGAGCCCCGTCCATCCAACCTCACCAAAATTCTAACAAATCCAAATTAACTCTCCTCACACCATCCCCTCACTCCAATGAGGCGAAAAGAATCAATCCCCGATCAATTTGATCACTAAAAGGCACTCCAAGACCAACTCTGATAAGTTTTGATGTGGTGCTTGGTCCATAAAGGAATCAATGGGGAGGCAGCTCGAGATCTTCTCAACAGGGCTTCATTTCTTCAAGACGAAGCTACCTCAGTTGATGGACTACTAATCTTTAGCTCCAGCAAGATAAAAATCTAGAAAATCATAGATTTTCTCCTAGATTTTGGTATTTTGTAAAATGAATTGTGATTTTACACAAATTCTACCATATGGTCTTCTTAGATCTCCTCCCCACACATTTTGGAGTTGATCCCGTCATCCTACGAGCTCCGGTGAGCTCAGATCAAGCAACAGAAGTCAGAGGGTGTCCATCTTCTTATGCTCGAGGGACAACGGATCATCGACCATCTATTCTACATGATTAGAATTGACGATCCTGATTTAATATGCTTGATCATTTGATTTAATCTTTACAAAACCATGGGATCAATTTTGGCCGTCCGATCTGAGATCAGACGGTGGGGACAAAACCGCGTTTTTCGTCACTGAGTCAGTTGTGACGTTAGACATTTTAAATAACCTATGCCATGGCACCACATGGAAAGTGCTATTGCGTTAGCTTTTGCATGGCACCGATGGTTTAAGGAATTAATTTAGTGTTAAAAATAGAATTAAATGGTCAGAACTTTAAAATTATTAACTAATTATGAAAAAAATTAAAATACTATAAATAAACCCATTTTGGAAAGGTTAAAGAGAGGAGAATTTAATAAAAATATAATCCCTAATATTTATTTAATAGATAATGCTTAATTAGGTTTTGACATTTAGACTAATTATCCTAATTAAGGCTTAATTACTTGGTCAATTGTTCTCAAATTTGATAGGTTGATTCTATGTGATATCATCTGCATCTCATAATTTTCTTATAATTATTGGCCATGTAATCTAAAGAATATGAAATTGTAATCTTAATTACCATCTTTAATCAATCTTATGTTTATTAAAATTGCTAAAAAAAAATTACATGGTTAATGATGATTAATCATTAATTAATAGTGGAAATGGTGAGGGGAAATAATTAGGACTCCTTTTCTAATTAGTTTTCTAAATCTATTTCCATAAGAGGGTTAATTAACATTGAATAATTAGGCATTAATTAAAGAGAATTAATGATCAAATTAGATATTAAATTAAAAATTGATAATGTGTTTAGATAATTCAAATTTAATTTATTAATCCTCCTTTTATGTGTTTAATAGTATAAAATCCTCAAGGAAATTATGGTTAACCCATAGGTGTGGGAAAATCACAAGAGTACTTAACATAGTTTCTTCCTTTAATCTAATTAACTTTTAAGCATGAGCCTAATTGCATTAGGTCCCTTAGGACCGTTCCACATTTTAATTTTTCATAAGCATATCATTGGAGGCTCATGATTAAGTAGTTAATTAAATTTAAGAGGCTTAGGAAAGGGAAATTAAATTAATTGCTTAATGATTTAAACTTAATCAATCTATAAAATTTACTTAATTATTTTCCTTAAATGCATTAAGTCATCAACATGGGATGGGAAAAAACATCAAATATTCTCCTCTTTAAGTTTTAATAATTCAAATCCAAGAATCAAATTTCATGAAAGCTTTGGTTAATCTTAAAGAGTATTTATTTGACTTGATTGTCCATAGAAATTAATATGATTGAATGTATTATGTGGCAATGTTTAGTCATTCCTTTTGAATCATTATAGAGCTGTATGCCATTTGTATCATGCAGTCATGTTTTCTAACAAAAGAATAAAATGAATTTGGCTACATATGTATAAGTTGCATGTGTTGAATTAAACATATTATATGGCATGGCTATTATCACTAATAAATCTTAAATTATTTTCAAAATTATGGCGAATAATGACAATCTAAATTAATGTTGGCCATGAATATTCAATAAGGTAATTTAAGCATGTTAAAGTATTGCTCTATTTCCATAGTTCATGTGTATTTTTTACATGTGTTTGAATGTTAGCAAGTAGATAGTCGGACATCCTAAAATGAGGCTTTAAGTAGCCCCAAGGAGGTCTTAGATTACCTCACTTCCTTGGTTTAATAATGGCATGTACTTGCTTAATTTCATTCATATATATACATGTATTAGAATTTGGATAGAACTTTACTTCGTATGAGAAAATAATTTGCTATAATAAAACTTTTGTATGATTTTCATCCCTATGCTAGTGTATACATTTATATGCATTTAAGATAGCAAGTATATAGTCTGGACATCTCAAAACATGAGGTTTTAAGTATCCCCAAGGAAGTATTAGATTACCTCACTTTCCTAGTTTAACAAAGGCACATACTTGCTTAAATCTCTAATACATGTGTATGGATACTTAGTTAAGGAATGGAATCTCTTTTTATACCAAAATTCATGCATTAACAATCATTCAAGTGTGACAAAAATACACACATGTACATTGCATGTATAGGTATATTAAATTAAATATCATGAATAATAAAAATAAAAATATATGTATGTTACTAATGATGAAAAGGAATGGTGGAATATTATCCATGTGATAGTGGTTTAATAACATTAATTTTAAGCTTCCTTTCATGTTTAGATAAAATTCTTTAAGACTAACCCAAACTTAAGTTTAATAAAAATGCTTGATAAGCCATTCACTAGAGCAAACCAAATCATAATAATATACCCTTAGAAAATAACTTAGGGTAGGGATGAAGAGGGTCAAACCTCTTTCCCCTTTATAATAAGTAAATGCTAACTAAAATTCACCAATCCTTTTATTAACTTGAATTGGAACATCCCCTAATGTTTAACTTAAATAATTTCAAAACCTTTAGGCAATCATATACCTAAAGCCTAGCTAAGACATACCACACTAAACCTTAGCACACACATTAGAATACTAAGCCACCAATTCTAACATTAAGTTAGCTCGGTGTGTGTTGTGATGTTGTGTTTTATTTTGTGATGTAAAGTTTTAGACTAGATGTTAGGGTTGTTTGTGAGTATACTGGATGTTAGGACCTTAATAACTAATGATGTTTTATAAAAGGATTGTGCTAAAGGGGTGCTGAAATAATAAATAAATATAAGTGCTTCTATTTACAGGTTGCTTATCCCCATAAACATAATCCATATTAGGACAGATGGGCTTGGTTACCCATGTGTAAGGTGCTAAGTCCAAATATATGGAATATAATTACTTGGTTTGTATATTTGTTTATCTAACATCTATTTTGTAGGTGTAGTTAGATTTTATTTTCCACAAACATGTAATTTTATAATAAGAATTAGGTTTAGTGCTAGGGGGTTTAGGATGAGCAGTGGTTAAAATGCAAAGACCTAGGAGGCCCTATGAAGCCTGGAGCAAAACCAAATAAAAGAAGGATATAATTATGAAAAATGAAGACCCCAATATCATATATTTCATTATAATTCTACTATTATTTTATAATTCAGGTTGTATAAGGGTAGAGCTCTGCTACCCAACTTCTTTTCTTTTATGGTGTACAGCGATACCAGGTTGCACCGGCCTTTTATTCTCATATGAAATATATGTGCTTGATTATTGTGTATGAATTGTGTAATAGAAATGTCATGATTTTCATAGGTTTCTTCAAGTTTGATGATTGAATGTGTGACCAGGATGTGGTTGACTCTTTAGATAAAATTAATTTTTTTACCCCATTAAATAATTCATAACTAAATTCTAAAATAACTCACAACCTCACCTTAAAGCATAGGTTATAATCAAGATAATTAAAAGATTTAGCAACTCCTTAGCTGAATGTTGAATATTATAACATCATGCATAATGTCTTATTTACTCTTGAATAGGGAGGTTCTCTATTCTTGCATGATAGAAGAATGTTTGACCTTTGAGGACATCCTTTGTAGTGGAGAACACCTCCTCCTATTGATTTAGCCCATAATCTTATTTCATCAAGCATATAGGCATAATTGTCCCACACCTTTGTCCAAATGAATGTGTCAAAATGATGTCAAAGATTATAAATTTTGCATTAGCTGAAGTCATGTTTTCATGCCAGTCATGATCTAGTCTGTTAGGGAGTGAGTTTAGGATTCTAACTTTCTTTCTAACTAAATAACAACCTAGTTATCTTACATTTACATAAGACTAGCCTACATGGTTGGGATGGGTTTATCCTCTCTTGTGGAGGTAAGCCACTAGGTCCCATTTTTTTATTATATTTAAGTCATGCTTTTTAGCTTATGCTAAAGCATCTTAGATTTAGGTTCTGAGGTTATTTGTTTCCTTCGAGTAAAGGCATAAGTCCTCACCTCTTAGGCATTTTTATAATCTTGTGTTGATGGATTACAAGCCCTAACATTCTATTAAAGTTTCAACTCAAATAAAAATAAACTCTTTTTCAAATATATTAAGCTTCATTATAGGGTTTACTACAGTACTCACTAGGCTTCTTAATATCATGAGTGCTCTCTACTTATCTTCCTTTGGAATCCAAAAATAAGTCTTCTAAATTAAACTTTCCCACTTAGATTTTAAAATACCTAATTCTTTAATAGTCTAACTTTAAATTCTTTAGATATTTATTGACTTCTTTAATCGAGAGTGTTCTTAGGAAATTCCCATTTAATGGGATTTAATTAACTATGGAAGCTTGCTTCCATAGGGAACTAAGAACCCGATATAAAATAAACTCGCTTTACTTTTGCATATAAAATGGGGAAAATCTCTGGTATATGTGAAGACCCATCTACCTTAGGGGTCCTTGTTAGGCGATTAGGTCCATTGTGGGGTGATGTTTTCATCTTTCAAGATGGTACAGTGGTGTCCCTATGACTCCAAATTAAAACACCATAGATGTTTCTGGCGACCCTGCTGGGAGCATTCTACTCTCCATCTTTAGTACTCAATCATTATCTCCAAACATCGATAGTAGATTTATATTTTATATAAGTCCAAGACTATAATTCTCATTAGACACCTTGCTTATTTCATCTTTAAGCAAGGGTGGCCAACATCTTTTAGGTTTTAGGACCTCACTCCAGAGCTCTTAAAACTCTATTGAACCTCCAATAGGTAAATGAAAATTAACCAAAGAAATAACCTAAAAAAAATTAAATAAAATTAAGAACCTCCTACCACTAGCTTGGCAAAGTAAAGTTTATCATACATTTTTAGCATTCCATTAAAGTTCAAAAGAAAGGCAGAACATCCATCAGAATCACAAATCTCTCCAACATACACATGAACCCCCTTTAACATAATAAAGTTTGTTAAATGAGGGTCCAATTAAAAGTCAAATCAACAACAATCAAAGCAAAAGTCTAATCCTATGTCATTCTCTTTTCAACAACAATGAAGAAACCCTAACTCTCTTTTCCTTCAAGCAACCAATCATCATGTCTGAAAGCTCATTTTTTCTTTTGCCTCAGGTGTGGATTTGGCCATGGATCAGGCCATAATCACCTCATCTCCTATCATTAAGTTTGTCTTAGGCTTTGTACACTTCAAATTCACATGTGATGGATCTACCCTCAGCACAGTCAGTAGGGAGGAGGTGGCCGACAGGAAGCCACTTTTGCAGTTTGACATTCATCCAGATACTAAGTTCATATCCCTAAAGAGGAAGGCTTTAGAGGTTCCCCTGCCATGAGTACCATTTGTACCTACCACAATTTTAGTTAAGACTAGTGTCACCTTCGCAATAGCCCTAGTATTTAGGGGGAAGTCTGTCCTAACTTCTGAAATTGTTTCCCCCACCTTTGAGGTCAGTTCTAGCTCCCACCCTGCACCTTTGACTAGCACCATAACAAGAATAGGAAAAATTTAGAAGTACTACGAGCGCATGGCCAAGGAAGTTGAGGAGGCCTCCCATGTAGCTAAAGAGGGATCCATCTGATGCATCTCCCATTCTTGATGGTAATAAGTTTCACCCCCTTTCAGCTGTAGAGGGGGAGGAGGATGTCAAGAAGATTACAGCATCACTCCCATGACCTATAGAGTATGAGACACCAGATAAGGTGAGGAGGAAACCCTATGCTAGTCTAAGGTTTGTGCTCAAGAGTGTAGGGAGATTCCACGGATGCTTTGAGTCTACTACATTACATGATTTGAGATGAGTGATCCCTATCGGTGTTGGGTTAGATCTAAGGCCCAAGCGGCAAGAGAGAGGGAGGAGGTTCACCAGATAGTCTATGAGCTCAGCTTTGATTGACCATTCTAATCGATAAGCCGATAGAGCTGATCACTTGAGCATGATAGTACTCACCGGTTCTAGCCATAAGAGGAGATCTTTGGTGGAGAGGCATCCAGTGTCATCATTATTATAACTCCACTCGACCATGATCACCACCCATCCATGTTCCATCATCTGAAGTGCCCAAAACACCACAAGTCATCATCTGGAGAGAAAGCATCCCCTTTAGTGACAATTACATCCCAAGGAACACACTCCATCTACTATTTCAATTGAGGTGAGGCGATAGTTGGAGATGACCTTTTGACCAAGAGGAGGGTATGGTAGATTTTAATGCTAATGAATATGACCTTTTGGATGACATTGCCAAAGTCCATATGGTAGATACCCGAGGATCCTTGCATAGGGAGTAGCCTAGCTAGGAAGCACAAGGCATTATAGTTGAGGAAGGTGAGGCATCAGACTCAACTCAACACCTTCTTCAAAAAATCAAGCTCAAGATGATTAGATTGATAAGATGGAAAGGAAGATAGAGGAATGATGGCAGTGGTCTTAGTATTGTAAAACCAAGCACCTATCTTACAACCCACTCTTATGCAGGCTGACAAACCTGAGCTAGTGCGTAACTTATATCACCCCAAGAGAAATATTCCTATGGATGAGGATACTGGTAGCTTGCATAAGAAGTTAATTGATAGTACCTTGATGCATTTAAAATATATTAAGCAGATGGTTGAGCAGTAAGTGAAGGAAGCATTGGCACAATCCCAAGGGAGCTCATCAATTCCAAAGGGTAGACCCTACTTGGAGGAATTCGATGTAGTTCAATACCCTAAGGGTTTTGTGCCACCATTCTTCAAGATATTTGATGGCAGTGGGACCCTAGGTAACATATAACACACTTTAGAGCTAGCTATTGTAATGCCGGTGGTAGCGATGCTTTACTCTTTCAGCAGTTTGTTAATAGCCTTCCTATTGTAACATTTGATTGGTATGTCAAATTGCCCAATAGTTCGGTAAAGTCTTTTGTTGAGTTAGAGCAGCTCTTCATCAAGAGATTCATAAAATCCTAGTAGAGGATAACTGTAGGGGACCTTGTTGTGAAGAAATAAAAATCATATGAGTCTCTTATTAATTATATTCTTAGAAGGTGAAATCAATGTATGAAATGCAAACTATACCTATAAGGGCAGCATGAAATTGAGATTATTCTCAAGAATATCCATGGCGATTGCCATCATGCTCAAGGGCTTTACCATAAAGCTATTTAAGAAACTAATCAGCAAGGCAGCTAACCTACAAGAGGAAGCCAAACAATTACCCCTCGTAGACCAGTCATCTAAGCCCAAGCCCCAGAAAGTGTTTGATAAGAAGCCAGGGATAGTAATGGTAGTGGATAAGGGGAAGCAGCCAGTGAGAGCATAATTTGAGAGGCCTAGAGTTTAGTAGCCTCCACCCTCGCCTCATCTTCTACTACCTCAGCCACCACAAAGGTCACCACAACAGCCTATACAATAGCATTATCAGTACTCTCCACCATTTATCTATTTTCCACCTACTCTTGCAGACAAACTCAATAATCCATACTCATTCAAGAGGCAGGTATTCAGGAAGATTTTCAAGAACCTTCTTAAGAAGCCAGATTTCTAGGTACCCAAGCCTAAAAATTTAGAAGAAGTGGGTAGGAGTGATAATCCAACCAACACATGCTAGACCATGTTTTAGAGGATTATTTTACATTCAATGATTAGCTTGAGAGTAGCTAAAAGTTAGGAGCCATAATTATCCCCAAAGAATACTTAGTAGAACAACCTTCTATTTCTATTCAAGTAGTCTTTGGAGATACATCTGATCCTCTTAAGATAAAATAAGGTTGGGATATCTCTTTATCTCATACCTCTAAGAAAATTATCTCTAAAATTAAGAAATTTTCTCTACATGTGCCTGACTCAGCTGAGACCTCCAACATCAAGGAAGATTTACCAGTTATAAGGGACAACTCAGGGAG
This sequence comes from Cymbidium sinense, assembly GCA_021442155.1. NCBI lineage: Eukaryota > Viridiplantae > Streptophyta > Magnoliopsida > Asparagales > Orchidaceae > Cymbidium > Cymbidium sinense. The sequence goes on along the minus strand of CM038218.1, from coordinate 147,855,999 downwards.
AGTGGAAGCCAAGCGGCAGCAACCATCACATGCCCAGGATAATTCCATAGCGCTACCATCATCTGAGTCTAGAATTCTTCATTCCATCATTGTAGTTACCACTTCTTCTAGCTCTACCACCACCAGCAGGAGCATTATATCTGAGGATGAGGACACCAAGTTGCTCACACCACTCACTTTACCTGATTTCTACTATATACCACCTCCAAAATTAAAAAAAAAAATCAATGAAGAAGAATGATTCTGCTTACATATTATCTACTTACAAAGATCTTAGTGATTTCATTCCTATTGATATCTCTTCAAGTCATAACAATCTAAATAATTTTGATCAATTCCATTATGATTCAAATAGAATGCCCTTTCCTGAATCTTTAAAGTTCACCACTTGAGATTAATTTAAAGTCATTTGACTCTGATGATCCTTTAGGTGAAGCTGTAGGTATACCCAATGAGAAGGTAGAACTTTCCACAAGTTTCTCATCGCAAGAAGTCATTGAAGTCAACCTTCATAGTGGTAAAGTTCTACCTCCTAGGGTAGCACCTCAAGATAAGGGTAAGTAGGTCATTGGTTCCAGTGAGCAGATAGCTTCTCCACAAGATGCCCCACCCTTGAATATGCTTATGGAGGATCGACCCAAAGTTGACTACAATGTCTTGGTGCACCTTAGAAAGTTGCCAACTAAGTTAAGCATATATGACACCCTTGTTTTATCTAAAGAGATGAGGGAGTCTCTAGTCAAAGCATAGCTTGACCCCAAAATATACTTAACTCAGTTGGCGCTACTAATCTAGCTAGAGGAGGCATGCTTTTCAAAGGAAGTCCTAGGAGTCACATTCTCAAATGAAGACCTACTTCTATGGATAATAGAACACAGCTGTCCCCTTTACATCACCATGGATGTTAATAAGTTCAGGCTATCCATAGTGTTGGTTGATCCAGGTGCATCAATAAACATTATGAGTCTAAGAATCCTTGCCTACTTGGGGATCAACATCTCTAAAATCTAATTCGAGAAGATGATGTTGAAATTTAATGAACAAGGTAAAAGGCCTTAGTCTTCATAGTGTTACCTTTGGAGATAGATGATTGGAAGATAGAAGCTAAGTTTCACATAATAGATTATGATACATTTTTCAATGCATTGCTAGGGTGACCTTGGATACATGAGAACAACATAGTTCCATCCTCCCTACATTAGTGAAACAAGTTTGTCAAAGATGGGATCGAGTATTATGTCAAAGAACATTTTAGTACTCAAGGTCATGATATATGAGGATGCGACCTATTACCTCCCTCAGAAACAAAATATCTTCTCTTGTGAACTTCATCAAAATGAAAAGAAAAAAAAAAGAAAGAAAAGAAAGAAAAGGGAATGAGAATAAGATCTTGGGGATGATATAGAGCCTGAGATTATATTCCACCCATAGTTTGTTACTCCATTCGAACAAGTGGGGAGGATGATCCAACCTCCACTAGGATGAGAAAGAGGCAAGTCTAGAGGGAGCTCTAGAGGTGGAAGACCTACATACCTACCACCTACTATATTTGAAAAGAACCTATTAGATTCTAAATGATTGGTGATGACTAAGAAGTAATCATCATCATCAACTGGGCCTACCATGCCAGAGCCTAGTCCTGGTCTTGATTGAGAGTTCTTGCATGTGTTGTTCCATATCCTTTTGAAGTAGTCAGACCTACGCTTAGACCAAGTATGTGGGATTAACCCTTTCTTTGCTAATTTAGAACACCAGGTGAGTACCAATCAAAAGGTAATTCTATTATATCTTTATATGAATCATCCTCAAGTCCTACATCAACTTCTTGACTTGAGGATGATGTTCCAGGACAGAACCTCTAAATCTTCACATCTGGATGACATAGGGGCTTCCTTAACTACCAAATGCTCAACTTTTTGGGAGGAAAGTAGGGTTAGAGCTAAGGTTCCCAACTGATGCCTAAAAATTTCACATAGATACTTGGATACACTTATAATTTCCTTTAGAGCTTGATCTTCATCACTTGCTGGCTCAAGTGTCACCTCTAAAGGAATCTACTATTGAGAAGAGCTGGCTAGCATGCTAACCATATAAGACTCATCCTCTGAAGTAGATTCTAAGTCTATATGGATAGTAGGTGTACTCCTAGTAGCTGGGACATATCTTTTATTGGGTGGTCAATAAAAAGGTCTTCCACCTCTGAGACTGCCTCTAGACTGGCCTCTTCCTCATCCTGGTGGAGGTCGGGTCATCCTCCCCACTTGTTCGAATGGAGTAACAAACTGTTGGTGGAATCTAATCTCAAGCTCTACATCCTCCTTTAAGTTTATTTCCCATTCCCTTTTCTTTCTTTTTCTTTTTGTTCTCATGTATCCACGATCTCCCAAGCAAAGCATTGAATGAAGTATCCGAGTCTATAATGTGAAACTTAGCTTCAGTCTTCTAATCATCTATCTATTGTGGCAACACTATAGAGTCTAAGGCCATTTTGCCTTGTTCATTGAATCTTTTCAACATCATCCTCTCTTTTTGGAGTTTAGAGATGTCAATCCTCAAGTAGGCAAGGGTTCTTAGACTCATAATGTTGACTAATGCCTATATCTGCTAATATCCACTATAATGTAAAAAGGATAGTTGTGCTCAATCATGCCTAGAAGTAAGTCTTCATCGTTGAATGTAACTCCTAAAATATCCTTTGAGTGTGCCTCCTCTCCAGTAGCGGTCAGCTGAGCTAAGCATATCTCTGGATCAAGTAAGATCTTGATTAGAGATTCCTTTATGTCTTTGGATAAGATAAAAGCATCTGGCAACTTTTTAAGATGAGCTAAGATGTTATAATCGACTCTAGGATGGTCCTCCCCAAGTATATCCATAAGTAAAGCATATTGTGGAGGGGCTTTCTACTCACTGAAACTAATGACTTATTTTCCCTTATCCTGAGGTGCTACCTATGAGGTAGAACTTTTCCACTACGTAGGTTGACTTTAGTGACTTCTTGGAATGATGAGTTTATGGAAAGATCTATCTCGTCATCGAGCATAGCTACAGCTTCTTTTATGGGATCCTTAAAGTCAGATGACTCCAAGTCAATCTCAAGAGGTGAACTAGATTGACTTAGAGAAGGGAAGTCTGACTCTAAATTAGAAAGGAATGGATCAAAACTATTTGAGCTTTAATTATTATTTTAACTCAGAGACCTTTCTATAAGAATGAAATCAAGAGCATTAGAAGTAGATAGAATATAAGTACAATCAACTTTCTTCATTGATTTCTTTAATTTAGGTGGAGGTACATGATAGAAATTAAGTAAGGTAAGCGGAGTAAGGGATTTGGTTCCCTTATCTATAGATATAATGCTTCTATTTGTAGAAGAGGAGCAAGCAAAAGAAGTATTAGCTGCAATAATAGAAGGAGTATGGTGGACGGTGGTTGTGCTCTTGGTCTCGGGCATGTATGGGCAGCTTCTTCGCTGGGCTACCACCGTTCCTGAGTTATCCTTTGTAACTAACAAACTTTACTTGGTGTTAGAGGTTTAAGCTACTTCAAGAAGCTACAATGAAATTTTCATGATCTTTAGAATAATTTTCTTAGAGGTAAGGGATAAAAAAATATCCCAATCTTTTCTAGTCTCTAGAGGATCAGAAGTATCCCCAAGAATTACTCTAACAGAACTAGATGATTATTCTAATAAGTATTCCTTGGGGATAACTATAGCTCCTGACTTGTAGCTATGTTCAAGCCAGTCCTTAAAAGTGATACAATCCACTAAGACATGACCTAACATGTGGTGGTAGGGGCAATAGCTAGGATCATCACTCTTGCCCACTTCCTTCAGACTCTTAGGATCTAGTAGCTAAAAATTAGGTTTGTTCAAGAGATTCTTGAAGATTTTTTTTACTACTTCCCTCTTGAATGAATATGATTTATCGAGACTTTCAATAAGATTAGGTGGAAAATAGCTACCCATTGATAGTGGTGTATGTTTGGCGGTAGCCATTATATGCTTGTCATGGCCAATATGATGGCCAAGGTTGTGGAGGAGGAGGTGGCAAAGGAGGTTGTTGAGCTCATGGCCTCATCTTGAACTTTCTTTGCTTCCCTTCGACTATCCCTGGCTTCTTCTCGAACACCTTCTATGGCTTGGGCCTAGATGATTGGTCCAATAAGGGTAATTATTTGCCTTCCTCTTGTAGTCTAGTCACCTTGTTGATTAGTTTCTCAAATGTTTTGATTATAAAGCCCTTAACCATGAAGGTGATTGGGTCTTGACCAGAATCTCAATGGCATGTTATTCAGACAGCTGTGGTTTGTATTTCAGGCTCAGGTTACACCACTTGAGAATGTAATCAACAAGGGGCACATTGGGTTTCTATTTTTCTATAATGAGGTCACCTACAATCACTCTCTGCTAAGATCCTATGAATCTCTTGATGAAGAGATGCTCTAACTCAGCGAAGGTCTCCACCAAACCATTGGGAAATTTAGCGTACCAATCAAATTTAACCCTTGCTAATTTGCTAACAAAAAGTTTGAATAGAAGTGCATCACTGCCACCAGCATTGTAACAGCCAGCTTTGAAGTGTGTAATGTGTTTCCATGGGTTCTCACTACCATCAAAGATCTTGAAGGATGGTGGCACAAAACCCTTAGGGTATTGAACTACATCGAATTCCTTTGGGTAGAGTCTACTCTCTAGAATGGATGAGCTCCCCTTGGCTTGTGCCAATGCTTCCTTCACCTGATGTTCCACCATGTGCCTGATATCCATCTCATGCACGAACGTGCTATCTGTGACCAACCTATGCAAACTACCAGCATTGCCATCCATGGGAGTGCACTTAGGATGATCTAAAGTATGTACCAACTCTGGCCAGTCGGCTACCATAGGAGAAGGTTGTGAGACTAGGGCTAGGTTTTGCAATGCTAAGACCACTATCATCAACTCCTCTACCCTCTTCTCTAGCCTATCTATCTTATCATCCTTCTGCTTGAGCTAGTGGAGGAGGTCCTGAGTTGATTCAGAGGTGTCACCTTCCTCAACTATAGTACCTTCCTAGCTATGATGTTCCATGGGTAAGGATCCTCGAGTATCGACCATGTGGACTTTGGCTATGTCATCCAACATGTCATCCTCATCGAGGTCGAAGCTAACCACACCCTCCTCCTGATATGAATGATCACTACTAATAATCTACTTGACTACAGCATGGTAGTCCTCTATGATATCATCTAAGGAACAATCATCTACCGCCTGGGTCTCGGGCGTGGGCTAACCAGCGTAAATGCTCTACGATGTATACACTTGATGCTCTACACTGGAGAGGTGCACTCCCTGGCTAGCTCCACAGACATTGGGGACTATGTCGGTATCCCCTATCCTCTCTTCCTCTATCTATTATGAAGATGGAGCGACCATGACACTTTTGGGTTGCCACTCCCTCCTAACCATGACTGAGGTAGAAGATCGAGTAGGGGAGCTCGACCTCACCTCAACGGGTGGAATAGATTGAGCAAGATCCTTAGGCAATACCTAGATCACCAAAGGAGAGGGTCCCTCTCTATACTAAGGCTTGCATAGCTTGGCGGGGACTGTGGATGTTGGAACTTGGACTAGTGATGGTTGGTGGAAAATGGAGAGGTGTGATGGTAAGGACACTGACTACCTCATTGCTGGAGATCTCCTCTTGTGTAGAATGATATTGTTGAGAACTATGTTGTCTGAATGATCAACTCTAACAGCCCATACATCAAGAAAATATTTCAAAGCGGAGACCATCGATTGCTTGGCATATCTCCTCCTCTTTCGCTTGCCCACTTGAGCAGCAACTCTAGCCTCAATGGATCTCTCTCTCTCTCTCTCTCTCTATGAATCTGACCCCTAATGCTCTTAGGGATCAGACTCCTTAAGTCATGAATTAAGTCAGACTCTGAGAGTCCGTGGGCTCTATCGACTATGCAGAGAATGGATCGTAGACCAACATAGGGCTTCCTCCTGTCCCTAGCTGGTGTCTCAAACTCTATAGGTGATGGGGGTGATGCAAAAAACCTATAGTAGTCTTCCTCTCCTTCTGAAGCTGAGAGGGGGTGGTACCTACTGCCACTTAAGAGTGGAGAGGTCTCACAAGGGGAACCCTCATTGGCAACATGAGAGGAATCATTAGCCTGCCTCACCTCACACTCATAATATCGCTTAATCTTGTGGTTCTTATTGCGGTGTTGTGTCTTAGTGAGTGGGGCAGAGCAAGATCTAGTACCAATGTCGAAGGTGGAAAAGACTATCTCAAAAGCTAAGATAGCCTTCCCCTTCAAAGCAAGGGGAACAATAGAGGTGGTGTGCCCGCGCTGGAACTATAACAGAGGCAATAGACTGTACTAGCACTGACACTTACGGGGGTGTAGGAACCATATCGTTCTTTCTATTTAGTGAGGGAAACTTGGGATTAGACTGCACATCAAAAATGAAGAAGTGGCTACTTTCCTGCTACATCCTCCTTACTGACAGTGGTGAGGGTTGGCCCCTCACATATGACTCTGACTACCTCAAAGCCTCATCCAAACTGGATCACGTGCATAGTAGTGGTGAGTATGGCTTGATCCAAGGCCAAATCCACACTAGACAAAAATGAGAAGATCACCTTGATGGAAGACATGGTGAAGACTTATCATAGAAGGGGTAAGAATTGGGCTAGTATCTCTACATTTATTAAAACAAAATTGAATTAGACCCTTACTTTGATAATTGTATTGAATTATTGATTTCTTGATTTGAATTTAGAATTTGAACCCACACTTAACAAATTAAGGTATGCTAAGTGGGGTTCATTGTATTGGAGAGATTTTAGGAATTGAGAAGAGACTTTGTCAAAAGATTTTGATTTTGATTGGAACCGTCATTCAACAAATTTAGGTATGTTGAGTGGGGTTGAAATGTTTTGGAGAGAATTTTGAAGATGTATTTGTTATATTCTTTGTTTGAAACTTGATTTTAGAAACCCTTACTTAGCATGTTGAGGCATGTTAAATGGGTTTTAATTATATGTTTTAAAATTTTTAAAATCTTTCTGTCATAATGGTTTGATTATTATTTGTTTGATGTGTTGATTTGATTTGAAAGGAAGAACTCTTAATTAATAAGTTTAAGTATGTTAAATAGAGTTCAATTGTGTGTTTGATATTTGTTGATTTGATTTTTGAAAGAGGAACTCTTATTTGACAAATTTAGGTATGTCAAATAGAGTTCAAATATATGTTTGATATTTGTTGTTGAGTTTCATTTCATTTTAGAAGTGAGACCCACACTTAACAAATTTAGGTATGTTAAATAGAGCTCACTTATATATTTGATTGTTTGTATGTTGATATGTAGTTTGTTTTGATTTTGAGATTGAACTCTAATTTAACAAATATGGGTATGTTAAATGGAATTCAAAATGTGTGTTGGATATTTTGATCTTAATTTATTTCTAAAATTTGAACCCCATTTTAACAAATATGGATATGTTAATTGGAGTTCAATTGTACTTTATTTATCTTAATTTTATTTTGATTTTGAAAAGGGGAACCTTCACTTAACAAATTTGCGTATATTAAGTGAAGTCCAATTTGTATGTTGGTTGCTTCGATTTTGGTTTTAAAAAATGGAACTCTTATTTAACAAAATATGAATATGTTAAATGGAGTTCAATTGTATGTTGTTTATCTTGATTTTGGTTTTGTTTTGAAAATGAAACTCTCATTTAATAAATATGGGTATGTTAAATGGCATTGGTTTTATTTGAAATTGTTTTGGGTATGTTTGATTTTAATTTTTAAAAGGGGACCCTCATTTAACAAATTTAAGTAAGCTGATTTTGAAATATGGAATATGTTTAAAAAAAAGAGGTTTGTTATTTGATTTAACTTTGATTTTTAAAAGAGGGGAACACTCACTTAGCATAAGACTTATAGTGCAGAATCTTGGCCAAAAAAAGAAGCATAAGACTAAGTTAAGTGTTATAGAGATGAGGATGCTCAAGTGGATGAGTGGATTTACTCTTAAAGATAAAATGCAAAATGAGTATGTTGAAAAAAAGTTAGAGTTGGTAGATAAGATTAGAGAGTCACCTTAGATGGTCCGATAAAGCAATCGATGATGACCCAGAGAGACTAGATGCATTAGATTTATCTTATGTTAAGAAAGGTAGAGGTAGAACTACAAAGACTTGGTTAAGATGTATAAAAAATGACCTTAGTATACTTGAATTAAATGAGAATTTGACACATAATAGGACACAATGGAGATGAAGGATTCATGTAGCCAACCCTCTTAGTGGGATAAAGGCTTGTTGTTGTTGGGAACACTTACTTAGCAATTTTGGGTTTGCCAAATGAGGTTCAATTAATTTTGAAAGATTTTTATTTTATTTTACTTGATTTTAATTTTAAAAGGGGATATTTATTTGGCCAATTATGTTATGTTAAGTTCACATGACTTTGTTTTTGAAAAGATTTTGAAAATTTTTACAAAGGATTTTATTTGTTTTACTTTAGATTCTTTCAAAGTTTTGTCAAATATGGAATGAACCTTGCTTTACCAAGATAGTGGTAAGAGGTTCCAAATTCTATTTGACTTATAGGAGTCTTAGACCTATGTAGGAGTGAGGTCCTAAAGCCTAAAGAATGTTGGATACCTATGCTTAAAAATGAAATGAGCAAAGGGCCAACAGAAATAAAGTTAGTCTCGGGCTTGTACAAAAATATAAGTCCACTATCGATATTTGGAGATGATAATTGTCTTCTAGAGATGGAGAGAGGAACCTTCCCTAGTGGAGTCACCAGAAAAATCTATGGTGTTTATTTTATGGGGACACCAGTATATTAGGGGATACTTATTAAAGTGATCGGGTACAACATTGAGGTATGATGTATTATCTCAAAAGATAGAGACACCACCCTTCAATGGACCTAATCACCTAATAATGACTAATAAGGCATGATTGGTCTTCGAATATACCAGATGTTTTCCCCTACTTTATATGGATGAATAAAGCAGGGTTTATATTAAGCTGAGTTCTTAGGTTCCCTATGGAGGCAAGCCTCCATAGTTAATTACATCTTAGGAAAAGAAATTTTCTAAGAATACTCTCGATTAAGGTAGATAATTATTATCTCCAAAGATTTCAAAGGTAGACTATCAAAGGATTAGTTATATTGGAAAGTCAATTGGGAAAGTTCAAGAAGAAGACTTATTTTTAGAATCTAAATAAAATAAGTAGGGAATTCTCATGATACTAGGAGACCTAGTGAGAATTCCAATCTACCCTATGATTGAGCTTTATATATTTGAAAGTGAAGAGATTTATTTATTTTAGTTTATTTTTTATTAGATTGTTAAGGCTTATAATCCTCTAACATAAGGTTGTGGAAATGCCTAAGAGGTGAGTATTTATGCTTATAGTAAGGAAGCAGCCACTAATTCTAATTCTGTGGAGCTTTAAAGCCGCACCCTAAATCTATACATGTGTGGACATAATGGTTTACCTCCATGTGGATAAACGATTTCTAGACTTACAACCGCTGTAGTGCCAACTAACTAATACGATTTTAAAACTATGTAGTTCTATGAATTGCAAGATGTGATAGTTATTTGGAAAGGGACTAAAGTTCTAAACTCACTCAAGAAGAGACTGTGAGCATGAGTATGAGCATATGACTTAATCTATAAATGTAAAATCTTTTCAAATTTTATTTCATTTTTGACACATCATTTAGACCAAGGCTTTGGGATTTTTATATGCCTAAATGCATGATGAAAATTGATTATTGGCTAAATCAAAAGAGAAAGAGGGTGTAGCTCTATCGATAGGGGTTGCTCTCATGGGTCAAGTGGTCCCTATATGTGTAAGGACAGAGGCCCTCATTTTACAAGAGTCACTCAAGTTGATATGCATGATGTGAGACATACAACCATACAACTAAGGGGTTACTAAATCTTTTAATTATCTTATTTATGTCCAAGACTTTATGATGAGATTATGAGTTGTTTAAAATTTAGTTATTAGTAATTAGTTAGATAGAAAATTTATTTTATCCTAAGAACCTACTACATTCATGCCACACATTAAAGCATCAATCATTAAGAAACTATAAAAAAGATACAATCCTAATGCATAATTTAAATAAATCATCAATCAATTTTATAACTACCGCAAAAGAATAAGAGGTCGGTGTGGTTGGGTTCCCCCATACAACCTAAAAAAGAAAAGATGGGTAGTCGAGCTCTACCCTTATATAACCCATAATATGAAAGAATAATTACAATTAGAATGAATACATGGAATGGGGGTCTTCATTCTTCATTCTTCCATCTTCCTCCTTCTTTCTCTTCATTTAGTTTTCTCCTTCTTTAATTTGGATGTGCTTGCTCAAAGGCATCACAGTGCACCCCAGGACAAAGCCTTCTGGCCACTGTTCATCCTAATTCCCCATAGTACTAATCTTAATCCTTATTGCAAAATTACATTCATGTAGAAAAAATAAATCTAACTACACCCACAAAATAAGTGTTAGCTAAACACACATACAATCCCAAGCAGTTATATGTATAATTTTGACTTAGCACCATGCACATGGGTAACCAAGTCCGCCTATCTTAACTTGGATTATGCTTAGGGGTTTAAGCAACTTGCAAAGAGAGCATTTATATTTATTTTTAAGCATTCCCTTAAGCACAATGCCCTATAGAAAACATGATTAGGCTAAGAATGGTCTGACATCCAGTCTACGAAGCATACACCCTAACATATAGTCTAAAATAATACATCACAAAATAAATTATATATCACATCATACATCATCCTAACATAGAGCTAGAAGTAGTGACTTAATTCTAATATGTGTGTTAAGGTCTTGTGTGGTATGTCTTAACTAGGCATTAGAGTTATATTTTTTCTAAGTTTGGAAATATTCAAGTTAACATGATGGTGGGTTTCATTTGAAGTTTTTTAATTGATTTGTGAATTTTAATTTATATTTTACTTTGTTTCATGTAATCTACACTTAGCAACTAAGTTTTATAAAGAGAAGGAAGAGGATTACCCTCTTTCATCCCTACCTTAAGCCACTTTCTAAAGCATATTAATTTGATTTAGTTCTCTTTAGTGAATGGCTTATTAAGTGATTATTAATTAATCTTAAGTTTAGGTTAACCTTAAATGATCGTATTAAATATGAAAGGCTTCTTAAGATTAATCCAACTGAATTACTATCATATGAAGTATACTAAGTCATTCCTTTTCATCACATGTAACATGCATATGATTTAATAATAAGTGTATCTATACATACAACATGTTTTAGCACACTTGAATGATGAATGTATGTGTATGTTTGAAGTGTATATTTCACTCAATTGAATTATTTGAGATATGTAAATTTAAAGCTTTATCTAAATCCTTATACAAAAAATACATAGGGATGAAATTAAATAGGTACATGCCATTCTTAACCAGGGAAGTGAGGTAATCAAATGACCTCCTTGGGTCTAGTTAAAGCCTTGTCTTCCCAAGATGACCAAACTATATACCCATTTGCATTGAAATATATGTAAATTTACATACATGAACATAGGAAAGGAAGCTCCAAATTACATGATTAAATAATTCAATCATTTGAACAATGGATGCATGCATTTTAGAGAAGGGATTTCCATTCTTTAATCACATATACATACACATGTATAAAGACAAACAAGTACGTGCCATTGTTAACCAAGAAAGTGAGGTAATCAAATAACCTCTTTCAGGCTAGCTAAAGCCTCGTATTCCTGGGATGTATAGACTATATACTTTCTTGTTTAGATACATATGAATGCATGCATAATTAAGAGAATGAAAATCATGCAAAGATTGTATTTTTTTAATTGAATTGTTTATGTATATGAATTAAACCTTTATCCAAATTCTAATATCAAAATACATAAGAATGAAATCAAATGAGTATGTGCCTTTGTTAACAAGGGAAGTGAGGTAATCAAATGACCTCCTTGGAGCTAGCTAAAATCTCGTATTGCTGTAATGTCCAGACTATATACTCACAACCATTCAAACTTATATAAATCATCATATGAATAAAAGAAAGAAGACTTCACTTCATATACTTAGATATAAGCACATGCATTTCCTATATATTTATAACTATCATCACAACATATGTTGTTATCCATTTATAAACTTTTAGAAAATATATTTGGACTTAATAATGATAATAGCCACACATATGATAAGTTAATCTAACACATGCAAGCTTTACAAGAAAAAATTTCAATTGATTTAATTACTTTTGAAAGACATGAATGCATGAAATCAACTGGCATACAATATTTAGCATGATTGAAAAGGAATAATCAAACATAAGCACATGATCTATTCAATCAAACTAATTCCTAAGGACAATCATAATAAATAAAATTATTTAAAGAAAACCAAAGCATCTTAACACCATTTTCAACATTACATTTTGATTTAATTTAAGGATGTCAGGAATAATTTGCTAATCCAAACCCATTCCCATATTTATGAATTAATTTAGTTTAATGAAGTATAATTAGGTTGATTTTATATGTTAAATAAGTTGTACTGTATAACAAATACATTAATTAATCATTTCCTATGTTACCTCAATGTAATTAACTAAATAATCATGAGCCAACATGATATGCATATGGATGAAAAGTAAATTGGCAATGATCCTAGAAAACAAAAGGAGCCTAATTCAATTGGCTCACAATTAATAGTTAATTAAATGAAAGAACTTAATTAAGTACTCTTATGGTCTCCCCACACATGTGGGTTGACCACAATTTCCCTAAGTACCTTTCCATTATTAAACACCTAAAGATCAACCTCTGGTTTAATTGATTAAGATCTAATGTAATTCAGTTGATTTTTTATTTTTTATTAATTAAATTAACTTAAGTAATTCTTAATGTTAATCAAATCCATTTCAAATGGGATGAACTTAGAGAAATGATTAGAGGGAAGGCCTTACCATTTTCTTTTATTCATTCACTATTGATTAATGATGTATGACCTTTTAAAATTAATTAATCTTACTTTTGCTTAATTAATTAGTTTATTAATTACATTAAGGGGGTAATTAAGCTCATAAATTTTGATCACCCTAATTACCTAAGTAATAATTCCTAAGAAACTTATGGGAGGTAGAAGTCATCCCATTATATAAACACACAATGTTTGGGATCAATTACTCAAGTAATTAAGGATTAATTGAGCTAATTAAATTTATAATAAAATTATAATCAAGCCTTAATTACTATTTAAAATAAATTAAAATTAATTTAAAATCATTCTCCTTTGAAATACCTTTAAAATAAGTATTTATTTATATTTTTCTAAAATTTGTTATGAATTTATGAAGTTCACAATTAAATATTTTTCTAATCCCATCCATGGACCACCATGTGGCATGATTTTTTCAACATAAGATTGATCACTTAAAGTTGTCACGTATGTGACTAGCTTATTATAGCCATCTCCATTATGATCTAAGATGATGGTGATCAAACCGGTTCTTAAGGGATTAAAATCAAATATATCTAGTGAATAATCATGGACATCTATTCCAATCACATGAAATAGATGATGCATGATGGATCGTCTCATGAGTGATGAGAGATGAACACATCGCCTTTTTTTGACCGAGCTTAATCAGGTAGATCCAAAGGGATCTAATCATGTGACTAACCAATTTTTTAAAAGGCCCAAACATTTTTCACCAAAGCTCACAATGGAATTACCTCAGCCAGAGACATGAAATCGATAAAGGTAGCTTCATTTAGTAGAGATGAAACCCTATTGAGCACATGATTCTGTTGTTGCTCAAGAATAATGAACCATCATGTGGTAGCTGATCAACTTGAAACTCTATCTGGGAGCAAGATGATTGATTCTTTAACGGTGTGAGAAATGTGGGAGAAATTTTGATTGGTGGAGTTAACAAAATGGGCTTGCCTATTTTGGTTTGGAGTTTCTAAAGAAGGCAAGCTTGGAGGTTTAGGGGACTGGGATTTTGAAATAACCCTAAGCTCATGAGTGTTCAAGTGATTATTTTGGATCGAAATGAGGGGGGTATATCCCCTCATGGATCGAATGAATGAGATTCATTTGTTTGTAGCCACTGGGTGGGGTGGTCAACTCCACATGTTTATTGGTGGGATTCTAGTTAGGGCTCAAAGTGGCGCCTCTTGGATCCAATGGTTTTGGCTAAGTGTGGGGAAGTGAGTTAACAACCCCATTAGTCCATGGACTAAATTAAATTTTGGAATGTAATAGTGAGTCCCCATTTCAAGTGGGAAAGGGAGGGAAGATTTGACTTTCCATTTTTGGGTTTGATCTCATGTGGGTAGGAAAATCTAATGGGTGTTTTGGATTGTACAATTTAAATTGCTAACCCAAGGTTGGTTATGTGGTAAGTCTCATTGGTATTGCTTATTTTGGTTTGGCTCAATTTGACTCTAATATGTAAAATTGAGCTAGGTTGAGTTAGGTTGACTAATTGGTCAAATTGGGTCACACCAAGACTTGAGTCATGTTCAAATGAGTATTTGGGATGTTTTGGTTCAATTTTTTTGAGTCAATTTTCCTTGGATTTGGTTTTGGCTGATTTGGGTTCAAGTAGGTCAAATGGGTCAAGTTAACCAATTTGACCAAATTGTCCAAATTGGCTTGGGTTATGGGTTGATTCATGTTCAATTGGTTAATTAAAGATGATTTTAGGCTTTGAATTAATTTGATTTGATTTGGATTTAAATAATTTGACCCTTTAGGTCAATTTAGTAATGATGTCAATTTACCAAATTGGGTTTAATTATGGCTTTGGTCAAGTTCAACAATCAATTTGGATTGAACTTGAACTATTAGTTGCAATCAATTTGGGTTAGATCATGAATTGATCTAATTTGGTCTTTTAGTTCAAATTGGGTCACTTGATGGTCAAGTCATGTTCAATCATTGATCATAGGTTAGTGTGAATCAATGGTTTCAATTAATTTAGCTTGGGTTGAGATTTGGCTAGTTTGGTTCATGTAGGTTAAGTGGGTTGACTTGGTCAAATGACCAAGTTGACTTGGTTTGACCCAATTGATGATAATTAATCAATCAAGGGTGAATGATGATCACCACAGGGGGTTTTGGTAGGCTTAGTTCAATCCAATTTTGGTTGGATTGGAATTTGGCTCAAATAGGTCCTTCAGGTCACTTTGGGCTAAGTGAGCCTATTTGGCTTAGTTGAGTCAATTTTGGGTTGAATTGATCTTAGTTGGATTTATATATGGATTTAGAATTGATTTATTACTTTGATTGCAATTGATATCGGTTCAAATGGGTTTTGAATCACTTGAATATTTTAAATCAAATGGGTTAGGTTAGGTTTGATTGAATTGATTTTGGGTTTGAATCATTTGATTGTAGATTTGTTTTATATTTAGGATGATGATCGACGGAATAATTGATTCATGAGAAAATCAATTGAAATTGATTTAAATTGAAGGGAATTTTAGCTAAGTACATGGGGTTCAATCATATGGCTTAGAATAGGTTGGGATTTGATTTTGGATTTTGGTTTAAGATATGTGAATGTAGATTTCATTTATATTTAGAAAGATGATTAAAGAAATAATTGATCCATGAGAAAATCAATTGAATTTGATTTGATTTGAATGGAGTTATGGCTAAGTCCATAGGATCAAATCATATGGCTTAAGAAAGGTTGATTTGATTTGATATTTGGTTTGGTTAGTTGATTTGAATTTGATTTTATATTTGCAATGGGTCAATTGGAGAGTTGAATTGACTTTTAGAAAGTCAATTAAGTTTGGCTTGGCTTGATATTGGCTAAGTCCATAGGATTGAATTATAGGCTTAAGATAGGATTGAATTTGATTTTATATTTGGTTATAGATTTCAATCATTTGGTTTGGAATTTGAATTTGGATTTGGTTTATGAATTTGGGTGAGTTGAATTTGAGGTTTGGTTTAGGCCAAAGAGGTAGGCATAGATTGAGTTTAGGCTATAGGGTAGGTAAATCTCCCTAAGTCTAAGGCATAGCTTAATCCTATGATTAACCCTTCTAAGTCTCTAGGCTTAAGTTATGTGTTCACTTAATTGCTATAAGTGTCTTATGACTAAGAAAGTCTTCGTATCTAGAAGACTCCTAAATCTACTAAGAAGATATTGAATCATCACTCCAAAAGTGAGGTCAACATTTACGTTGTTTAGACAAACATGATGCCCATGAGATCACGATTGAAGTACACTCAAGATTATACAGAGCTCATCAATCCGGTCCCAAGATGAAAGCCAAAATCAAAAGACTTGGGCATAATCTATATAATCATGGACGCATGGACATAGAATTCTAATAAGTACATGGAGTCATCCTGCACCAACCTCCCAACATTCTACATCCAACCGTGGCCTCATAGCTGTTCGAGTGTTGGGGTGTCGATGTAGTGAGTTTGATCAGTCCTCCTTTATCCAAGGGTCACAAGTTCATCAATCCCAGTCATAGAAAATTTGTGGTTTATTTTGGAATGTGTATGGGGACAGTAGATCTGAGGGTGTACTTATTGAGGTGATCGGGTTCAACATCAAGGAATGGTGCACTATCTTCAAAGATAAAAATCACCACCCTACAATGGACCTAATCACCTAATAATGACTCCTAAGGCATGATGGGTCTTCGAATATACCAAAGATTTTCCCTACTTTACATGGATGAATAAAGAAGGGTTTATTTAAATCGAGTTCTAAAGTTCCCTATGAGAGCAAGCCACCATAGTTAATTACATCATAAGGAATGTGAGTTCCTTAGGAATACTCTTGATTAAAGTAGACAACTATTGTTTCCAAAAATTTCAAAGATAGGACTATCAATAAATTGGCTATATTTGGAAAATCAAGTGGGATAGATCAAAAGGAGAGACTTATTATTGAAGCCAAAGGAGATGAGTAGGGAATGCTCATGATACTAGGAGGCAGTGAGCACTCCAATATATCATATGGTTGGGCTTTATATCTTTGAAATTTAAGAGATTTATTTTATTAAAAGTTGAAATTTTATTAGAAAGTTAGAACTTATAATCCCACAACACAAGATTGTGGAAATGTCTAAGAGGTGAGAATTTATGCTTGTAGTCCGAAGGAAATAGCTACCTCATATCCTAAATCTAGGGAACTTTAGTAAGAATAAAAGCACGACCTAAATCTAAGTGAAGATGGGTATATGGTTTACCTCCATAAAAAAGGATAAACCACCAGACTGTTGGACTTACAACCTCTTAGAGTGGCAGCCAGCTAACTCCTTTGCTTTAAACCCATGTAGGCAAGTCATATGATTTACAAGATAGTTAGGTTGTTATTATTTAGAAAGAGATTAAAGTCCTTAAACCTACTACCTAAGAGATTAGAGCATGAGTGATATGAGTAATGACCTAGTATAATGCAAATCTTTTCAAATTTTATTTGTATTTGACACTACATTTTGACGAAGATCTTGGATTTTCATATGTCTAAATGTATGATGAAAATGAGTTATGGCCCAAATTAGCAATTAGGGGTGTTTTCCACCATAAAGGATTCCCTCATAGGTCAAGCATTCCCCTATCGTGCCAAGATGAAAATCTCCTATTTTCAAGAAAGAAAGAATATGATATACATGTTGTGAAGCATTCAACTATTCAGCTAAGGGGTTACTAGATCTTTTAATTATCTTAATTATGTCCTAGGCTTTATGTAAGGTTATGAGTTATTTATAAATTTAATTATGAATTATAGTTGGGATAGAAAAATTAATTTTTCCTAAGAGCCTAATCGATCCACAAATTAAAGCATCAATAAAAAGAAACTATAAGAGGCATGTAATTTCTAGCATAATATAAACAAATCATCAAATAATTTATAAAGCTAGCATAAAGAATAAAAGGCTAGTCGTGCCGACAACCCAAAAAATATGGGTTGTAGAGCTCTACCCTTATACAACCAGATTACAAAAGAATAATTATAATGAAGAATGAATACATGATATGGGGGTTTTCATCTTCTTCAAATCTTGATGTCATCTTTCTTTCTCTTTGCTTCTTTGATTTGGCTCACATCAAGGAATCACATGGCACACAATACATAGTCTTTCTAGCCAATGCTCATCCTAATTTTCCCATAGCACTAATCCTAATTATTAATTGCAAAATTACATTGAAATGGAAAGATAAATATAACTACACCTGTAAAATAAAGGTTAGCTAAACACACATTCCACCCAAGCAATTATATTCAGAATTTAGGCTTAGTACCCTGCACATGGGTAACCAAGCCCACCTGTCCTAACTTAGATTATGCTTAGGGGCTTGAGCAACCTACAAACAGAGAGCATTTATATTCATTTTTAGAGACCTCTTAAGTATAATCCTCTGCAGAAAATATGATTAGGCTAATAATGGCTTAACATCTAGTCTACGAAATATGCACCCTAACATTCAGTCTAAAATATTACATCACAAAATAAAACATACATCAAACCATGCATCATCCTAACCTAAATAAAAGTGGTGACTTAATCTAATATGTGTATATTAAGGCTTGTGTGGTATGTCCTAACTAGGTTTTAGAGTAATAGTTTCCTAAGTGTAGAAGGATTCAATTTAAAGGGTGGTTTCACTTTAAGTTGTTTAGTTAATTTGCAACCTTTTACTTAATATTTTATTTTATTTTATTTAACCTACACAAAATAACTAAGTGTTATAAAGAGAGGAATGGAGAGGATCACTCTCTTTTATCCCTACCTTAAATCACATCTAAAGCCAATTAATTAATCAATTCTCCTTAGTGAATGGTTTATCACATATTTTAATTAATCTTAAGTTTAGGTTCACTCTAAATAAACTCATTCAATAAGAAAGACATCTTAAGATTAATTGGAATGAATTTCTATCACATAACACTTATTTGTTTATTTCTTTCCATCATATATAGCATGCATATGGTTAAGTCCTAAATATACCTATACATGCAATTTATATTTTTAGCATACTTGAATGATGAATGTAAGAAAATGTATTTGGACTTGATATTTCATTTGGTTGAATTATTTTATCATATTAATTTAAAGCTCTATCTAAATTCTTATGCAAAAGCATAAGCAAAGAGCTTTAAGTTACATAATTAGTCAATTCAACCACTTGAACAAAGTATGAATGAATGTTTCTTTTTAATAGAAAATGTGATTTTTATTTATTAGCCAAATGTACACACAGATGTATAAGAGTTCTAAGCAAGTTTGTCACCATTATTCTACACCAAGGGAGTGAGGTAGGAACCTCCTTATGGCTACTAAAGAGGCATCTGGATGTCCACTAATATACGATCCTTAGATACATATGGATATATAAGAACTATAAGAATGAGAATCATGCAAAAGTAGAATTGATTTGATTAAAGTATGGTTTTCATTCAATAGCACACAAACACATATATATATATATATATATATATATATATATATATATATATATATATATATATATATATATATATATATAAGATTTATCTAATTGTGGATTTAATTTAATTGATTTATTTATGTAAATGATTTAAAGATTTATCTAAATTCTAATGTCAAAGATGCATAAGAATGAAATCAAGCAAGTACGTCACCATTGTTCTGTACCAAGGGAGTGAGGTAGGAACCTCTATAGGGCTACTTAAAGCCATGCATCCCTGGGATGTCCAGACTAATATAATTGTTAACATTCTTACTTATGCAAATCAACATATGAATATAAGAAAGAAACTTCACTTCATACACTAAGTTTATATTCATATGCACCTCCTATATATGTATAACTAAAGTCATAACACATATTCTTATTTATTAAGAAGCTTTTGAAAATATGTTTGAGAATTAGTAGTGATAATAGCCACACATATTTTTAATTAAGTCAACACATGCAAATTGAAATAAAGAAATCATTTTTTATTTGATCAATTTTAAAAGAGTTGAATGCATGAATCAAATGACATATAACACTTTAATATGATTGGAAAGAAATAAAGAAACATAAGCATACAATCTTATTCAATCCAACTAATTTCTAAGGACAATCACATTAAACAATAAAATAAACTAAAGTTTGTTAAAACCACTTTTGATTTCTTGTTTGATTTGATTTATAAAATGTGGAAGAGGTTTGCTGGTATTAATCCCATTCCCATGTGTGTGAGTTAATTTGATTTAATAAAGAGCAATGATTTTATGAATTGGTTAAGTTAAGCATGGATTAAATCAATTAATTAACCCTTACCTATGTCACCTTAAGGTAATTAATTAAATAATTATGAGCTAATATGATATGCAACCACATAGAAAAGTAAATAACAATGCTCCTATGAAATGAAAGAATGCAATTAGCTCATAATTATTAATTAATTAAGCTTAAGGAGCTCACTTAGTTACTCTGATGGTTTTCTCACACATGTGAGCTAACCATAATTTCATTAGTTCTATCATTAGATTATTGAACACCCAAAGAGCTACCCAAGAGTTAATTAGAGAAGTAGGTTCAATCAAATTAATTAAGTTCATTAATTATCTAATTAAATCTTAATTATCCATAATCAACAACATGAAATGGACTTATGGAAAGAGACAAAGAAGGGAGCCTAAGTCTCAATCCCTAAATCCTTTCAATTAGTTAATTAAAGTTTAGGTATGATTTGGGTTGTGATTAAATTTGTTAATTAATTATTTAAGAGGGAATAGAGAAGACATAAAGAAGAAGCTGGGGGTCCCAATCCATTTCCCTAAGCTTCATCACCATTAGCAGAGGTTACTAAGCTTAATTGATTGATTAATTTATTATTCATTTGCTTAATTATCATTAATTAAGAGGGAAGAGTAATTTAAGGCTTAATCTATTGATTTCCCCAATTAAGTATCCAATACTTCCCAAGAAAAATAGGGGATGCAAAGGTCATCCCCTAAAGATCTCTAAAAAATTTGAAATTAATTAGATAATTAATTAGAGAGTAATTAGGGTAATTAATATTTTAATTAAACCTAAATTAAGCAAAAAAAATTATTGTTCAAAATTTAATAATAATAATTTTAATGAATTCCCCTTTAAAGTACCTTTAAAATGAGCCATCATTTATATTTTTGGATTTTTCTATAATTAGTTATGAATTTTGGAAGTTTTAGCATTAAAAAATAGATTAATTAACTTAATTAACCCCTAATCTCATCGACGCCATGTGGCACGCGGCACGCATGCATGGGATTAGTTATTTAAGTTATAAGTGAATCTTATGACGCGGAACAAGCTTCGTGGGTCATCGATCTAAGATCGACGCACCATGATTAAATGTTTCAAGGAGAAAGAGGGGTTCTATGTGATGATCAGGACCATCCATTGATCATAGAAACAAATGGTCCATGATCTATCTTCGAATGGTGAGCGACGGATACCGTCCATCGATCGTCGCTTGATCCGAGCTCACCCGAGCTCGAATGGAGATCAAATTGATCCCACACCTTCGGGGAAGCACAATAAACACATATAATGGTGCAGATCACATGACATATAAGTATCCTTCACAAAGGACCAACCTATTTTAACCTCAGGATTAGTTATAATGACATACCTCACCAGAGCTTATAACCAGCAATTCTAATGATTGAGGAAGCTTCATTTGGTAGAAATGAAGCCCTATTGAGCTGCACGAGCTTTGATTTGGTGTGGTTTGCTTGGAAGACCAACCCATGACATGTAAGTAATCGGTCTTGATCGAACTCCACCCTCTGGCTATCAAGAATCTTCAAAAATGATTCATTTTGACTCATCTAGGTCCAAGAATGGTGTGTGAAAAATTAATTGCACTTTGGTGGAGGTTTGAGCAAATGGAAATTAGAGGTTGCCTCCCCTATTTTTGATTTTATGGAAAACTGAGAATGGGGAATTTGGGGAGCTCGGGAAAGGCAAGGGGAAGCTCCGGGATGTCTCTACTTGGCTGTTGGGGTTTAATCGAGTGTGAGAGTGTGTGTTTGAGTGAGAATGTGGGGGGTATACCCTTCCTCTTTGATGGATGGTGATGATTTTGAATTTTTTGATCAAATGGTTGTGATGGGGAGCTTGGAGAGAATCACTCCACTTGGCCTCACATGAGTGAGGAAGGGCGCCATGGGGCTAGGTGTCTTTGGTGGTTTGAAATGCTCCAATGGGAATGGGGAGGTGATTTTACCTCCCCATGAGTCATGGCCGACCCAACCTTCCTTGGGTCAGGTTAGCCATGGTCCTTAGGGCCTAAATGGACCTATGAATGGGTACAATGTGGCCAAGGGGAGGAAATGATCAAAAGTGGAAGTGTCTTATCTCATGGGATGCCCTAGACTAAAGATAAAGTAGTCATTTGGCAATGGGTTTGATTTAGGAAGATTTGAAATGGGTCAAAAGTGGGTTAGCCCAAATTTCAAGTGGTTTGGAGTTTATTTGATTTGATTTGGATTGATTTGACATATTTAGGTAAAATTAGGTTAGGTTGGGTCAAATTGACCAATTGGTCAAATTGGGTTAAACCAAAGGTTTGGTCAAGTTCACATGACTATTTGGAGTGTATTGGTGTCATTGGTTTGGTTTAATTTGTTTTGGATTTGATTATGGCTCATTTGGGTTCATATAGGTCAAATGTGTCAAGTTGACCAATTTGACTAATTTTACCAAATTGGATTAGGTTAGGTATTGAGTCAAGTTCAATTAGTAATTAAAAATGATTGTAGTCTTGGTTTGGTTTAATTTGGATTTAATTTGGATTTTGGCTAATTTGACCCTTTAGGTCAATTTGGGCTAGGTTAGTTAGGTTGACCAATTGGTCAAATTGGGCTCAATAATGGCTTTGGTCAAGTTCAATAATCAATTTGGAATGAACTTGAACTATTAGTTGCAATCAATTTGGATTGGATTATGATTTGACCTATTTTGGACTTTTAGGCTAATTTGGGTCAACTTGGTTCAAATGGCCAATTGGACTTAGTTTGGCTCAATTGAGGGTTTGGTCATGTTCAATCATTGATTATGAATTTGTTTGAATCAAAGGTTTCAATCAATTTGGCATATGGTATGTTTTGGCTAGTTTAGGTTTCATTCGGGCTAAAGGCTAACTTGGTCAATAGGATAGGTTGACTTGGTTTGCCCCAATTCAAGACAATTGATTAACCTAAAATGATTGTTGATCATGATATGAGGTTTGGATGGGCTTAGTTCAATCCAATTTGGGTTGGAATAGAATTAAGCTCAAAAGGGTCTTTTAGGTCATTTTGGGTCAAGTGGACCTAAATGGGTCAATTTTTGATCATGGCTTGATTCAAGTTTAGTTGTATTGATAAATGGGTTTAAGATGGAAATATAAATCCAATTGCAAATGGTTTGAAGCCATATGAATTTTGGTTCATATGAAAATTTCAAGTCAAAAGGGCTAACTTGGGTTTGACTTGGGTTAGCTTGGATCTAGTTTGATAATTATAGTTTATGTTTATATTTGGAACAATGATTGAATCATGAAGAAATTCATGGGTTTTGAGTTGATTTGGATGAGATTTGGCTGTCCAAGAAATTGGCTAAAAAGTCTTGAAATAGATTTTTTGATTTGATTTAGTTTTGGTTTTGGCTATTTGGATTTATACTTCATTTATATTTGAGAACATAAATGAAGATACAAATGATTCATAAGAAAATCACTTGAGTTTGGAGTGATTTGGGATCAAATTTGACCAAATCAATGGATGTATGTCAAAAGGGCTTAAGTGGAAAATTAATTTAGTTTGATTTATTTTTTGTCATTGGAGGGTAAGTTTCATTTATATTTGTGAATATAAATGAAGGAACAATTGATTTATAAAGAAATCAATTGAGTTTGGGATAGTTTTGATTGATATTTGACTAAGCTTATGAGAGTGGTTCATAAGACTTAGGAAAAAAATTTGGTCTTGGATTTAACTTGAGATTGGCTTGTTTGGTTTAGAATTGATTTATGATTTGATATTTAATTTAAGATTAAATTGATATTTGAAAAAATTAATTGAATTGATTTGAATTTTTAAGGCTAAGTCCCATAAAACAAAATCAAAGGCTCCTAGAATGGTTTTGGCATTTGGATTTGATCATGGGATTGAATCATTTCAAATTTGATTTATGATTTGGAGTTTGAATTGATATTTGGTTTGGTTTGAGAAGGAAAGCATGGGTTGGGTTTAGGCCATAGGGTAGGAAAGTTTTCCTAAGTCCCTAAGGCATAACCTATTCCTATGGTTAAACCTTCTAAGTCTCTAAGCTTAGGTTAAGTGTTCATCTAAACACTAGAAGTGTCTCAAGACTAAGGAGCTCTTAGTATCTATAAGAGTCCTAGATATATGATGAGAAAGTTAAGAACTCACTCTAAAAATGAGATTAACAAAAGGGCCTTATGTGTGTTGTAACGACAACCACACATATTATGGTGGAGACAATCAATAACATCCGAAGGTGCAAGCACTAACAAAAATGATCTACTCCTAAACCTAAGATGTAGACGGAATCAAGATCTTAGTATAATGCAATGCAACTTATGCCAAGGGCATAAGGGAGGAAGAAAGGATCTACTGGGGGATCAAGTATGTGAACCTTCCACTAGGGAAGCAGGTTCAGATTATTTATAAAGGATAAGACTTTGAGTTGGTTTGATATGATTTGAGGAGAAAATATCCACTAGGGATGAGTGCATGAACCTTCCACCAGGGAAGCAAGTTTAGGTTATCTACTAGAGATAGGGATTTGATTTGGTTTGATTTTATGAGGGCTCTACTGGAGAGAGGATATGATTTGAATCTCGCTGGGGAGAAATTTGATTTGACTTAATTGATGGGCATCCACTGGGGATGAGAATTTGATTTGTTAGCTTATGATTTAAGGCTCCACTGCGGGAGGATATGATTTGATTTTGAGCACACATATGTTGGGGATATGAGCTCGGATCCATTAGGGATAAGATGGATTTAATTTGGACTCCACTAGAGGGAGGATGATGGATTTGATGAAATGGACCCTATCGGTGTGTGATGGATCTACTAAAAAAGGAGCTAATATCAGCCTAGACCTATCTTAGATTTACAAATCCAAAGGGATAGTCTATCAGCTATCAGGTAGAGCTAACCAACCTAAGGGGAGCCTTTTGGTGTGCAATGGTCAAGTTAAGAAGAAAGCTTCTAGACTTATAACTTCCTAAATAAGGAACCACTAGGATGATCAATTGATAGCATAACATATCGAACCTGACCTAAGGTGACTATTTGAGTGAATGTCATTATGGACTCACATCGACTCAAGAATAGCCAAGATCAATTAAATTTGGGATGGATCTACTAATGAGGGTAGACTTATAACTTCCTAAGCAAGGAACCATTGGGGTGATCGACTGATAGCACAACAAATCAAACCCGACCTAACGCTGCCCATCGGTGTGCAACAGTTGTGCTGGAAAGAATGTGTGATAGACTTATTTCTTCCAAAGCAAGAATGACTGTCGGGGTGACCTATTGGTGGCACAACAAGTCAAACCTGACCTAAGGGTGACTATTGAGAGAGTGCTGACCCGGGGACTTATCCCAACTCAAAAGTAGTCAGGTGATTCCTATAGGGAGTTAAGCTGACACTACCCTAAAGGTATGATGTATGCTTGGGAAAAGGTACAGTAGGGGGTGTCCTCCTAATCCCCAAGAAAAAATATATATTTGGCTTATATGTTTGTGTAGACCCTGTTGGTGTGCGAGGGACCACACTGAGAATGGACTTATATCAGCCTAGTCCTATTTC
Source organism: Cymbidium sinense (assembly GCA_021442155.1). Taxonomy (NCBI): domain Eukaryota; kingdom Viridiplantae; phylum Streptophyta; class Magnoliopsida; order Asparagales; family Orchidaceae; genus Cymbidium; species Cymbidium sinense. The sequence continues at coordinate 147,830,107 of CM038218.1, read as the reverse complement.
AAACTTACTAGACCAAGGGAGAATCTACATATCTGCAAGATAAATTCTCCAACCATAGGGGTGGCTACTAGGAAAGGGGGACTGTCCAATCCAAAAGTAACTCGGGTAGTGTCTAAATGGGCTCACTATGGACTTGATCCAAATAGAGTGCCCACATGAGAGGTGCCATAAAAAAGGCTTACTTATGAAGGCCCTTTCACCATAGAAAGGGCCTACCAACTCATAAATCATAAAGGCGAACACCCATTGCTTCGGATCAACGGGCTTTATCTAAAGAAATATTACGCATGAATAATTTCTAAAATAATTTTCCATTAATAAAATTCCATTTTTGATCAAACCTCCCTCCAACTTAAAATATTTCCAATTACTAAATTTTGATGTGGTTAAGATAGATATAAGAGCACCCGAGCAACATCCTATCCCTCATTAGGACATCACAAACACAAAATTACACACGAACACAAATAAATCCAATTACTTTGGGCTACTTTGAGTCGAGATAAGACCCCTAGCTACCCTCACTTGGTAGCTACTCTAGGTCGGGTTTAATCTACTACTTAGCTAGCGTGTCTCCCCAGTGATCATTTTAGCTTAGGAGGATATGAGACCCCATGCTTTTTCTATCTAAATCACTACAAACCAATGAGCTCCTTATGTGTGGTACATCTTCTTGCATGGCTAATAAGCTACCCCCATTGATTGGCTTTGTTTAAGAAGATGTGAGTCCACGAGCTTTCTTCTTAAACTAGCCACCATGCACTGGCTGGGTCTAAGTTTATATCTAGGGATTAGGGCAAAACCCCTAGTGGCTCCTCTTCCTACTTACTTCTTCAAGCTTGGGTTTAGTCCTTCTTTGTGCCTCCCCACTTGGTAGTTACCTTAGGTCAGATAGTAGATATCTAGCCAATGATAGACTATCCTGATGATCAGTTTCACTTAGGAAGATGTGAGTCCTCGATGCTTTCTTCCTAGATTGATTGTCGCAAATCGATAGGCTCCCTGAGTCGGCCACTATATACCTATAGGCTTTGTATTTCAGAGATTAGGGTAAGACCCCTAGAGGCACCTTCCTTGTGGGCATTCTATTTGGATCACATCTTCATGACCCCATCTAGACATGATCCAAGTTACATTGGATTGGACAGTTTCCCCTTCATAATAGCCACCCCTGTGATTGGAAACTCTGTACTACGAATGTACGAACATTCTCTTAGGCAAGTAAATCTTAGATAGGACAAAGCCCTCTATGGCTCCTTTTTAGTATGGCACATCGCAATCCAATAGGGTCTACACTAAATAAATAAGCAAACAAACAAACAAATAAAATGATCCTTTATGGATTAGGATAAGACCCCCAAAGGCACCTCTTCCTAAGTAGGCATCCTATCTTTTACACAGCATCATCAAAACTCCCTACAAGAATTGCCTTGACTACTTTAAGTTGAGTTAAGACCCCCAGAGGCACTCACTTAATAGTTGCCCTAGGTCAGGTTTGACTTATTATGCCATCAGTGAGTCACCCCAATGGCTTATTGTACTTTGGAAGATGCGAGTCCCTGAGCTTTCGTCCTAGTGTAGCCATCACAAACTAACGGGAAACCCTTAAGTTGGATAGTTTGTACTATACTTTTGGTAGACTACTCCTTTGGATAGGTAAATCAAAGGCAAGCCCAGGCTCACATAACCCCTCCTTAGTGTGGTCCATTGCGAACTTATAGGGTCCACACTCATTTAACAAATTAAATCAATCCCAAGTTGTTGTCCAAATGAATGTGTCAAAATGGCATAAAAGATTATAAATTTTGCGTTAGTTTAAGTCATGTTTCATGCCAATCATGATCTAGTCTTTTAGGGAGTAAGTTTAGGATTCTAACTTTCTTCCTAAGTAAATAAAAGCCTAACTATCTTACATTTTCATAAGACCAGCCTACACAGTTTTAAAGCATAGGAGGTGTTAGCTGGCGACCACTCCAAACGGTTGTAAGTCCAGAAGAGTCGGGATGGGTTTATCCTCTCTTATGGAGGTAAACCACTATGTCTCATTTTTTATTAAACTTAAGTTGTGTTTTTAGCTTGTGCTAAAGCATCCTAGATTTAGGTTCTGAGGCTATTTGATTCCTTCATGCTATAAGTATAAGTCCTCACCTCTTAGGCAGTTTCACAATCTTATGTTGATGGATTATAAAACCTAACATTCTAATAAAATTTCAACTCAAATAAAATAAGCTCTCTCTTTCAAATATATAAAGCCTCACTATAGGGTAGACAAGAGTGCTCACTAGGTTTCCTAGTATCATGAGTGATGTCTACTTATCTTCTTTTGGAATCCAAAAATAAATCTTTCAAATTGAGCTTTCCCACTTAATTTTCAAAAATACCTAATTCTTTGATTGTTTAACTATAAAATCTTCAAGGATGTTTAATGACTACTTTAATCATGGGGTTCTTAGAAAATTCCCATTTCCTAGGATGTAATTAACTATGGAAGCTTGCTTCTATAGGGAACTAAAAAACCTAGCATAAAATAAACCCTTTCAAGCTTTACATCTACTTTTGAGCTTAAAAGGGATGTCTCTGAGTCTATGACATAGAACTTAGCTTCAATTTTCAATCCTTTAATTTTCAACAATAGAGTGATTGAACCTAAAGCTTTTAAGCAATTTCATTAAAACCCCTCAATAGCATTTTATCTAAATTATGTCTTTTGGTATCTATCTTTAGGAATGATAATGTTTCAATGTTCATAATGTTGACTGATGTGCTAGGTCTACCAGAACTCTTGACAACTTGATGTTTTCTATTTTTATAGAAATGTAAAGGGAACGGTTATGATCAGTAGTATCGAAAAGTAAAATCTCATCAGAGAAAGTAACTCATGGGATCTCTTTAAAGTAGCAAGCCTCATCTGAAGAAGCTGCAACTAGTTGGGTTAGACATATTTCAGGGTCAAGTAATGCCTATACTAATGACTCTCTCTCATTTCTTTTGAAAGAACAAGAGCATCATAAATACTCAAACAAGTAGAAAGGTTTTGAGATGGGCTAAAATGTTGTAGTTGACCTTAGGAACATTTGGCTTCACTACTATTTCTTTAGGCAAAGGCTTTGGATTTGAACTCTAATCCGCATTCTGCTTTCCTTTATCATTAGGAGGAGAAGGCAAGCGAGGTGATAAAACTCTTCCACTACTGAGATTTACTTCAGTAACATCTCCAAGGGTTGTGTCAACTAGATCCTCATCTCTAACATCCTTCTCTAGGGATTGTTTAGAATTTGATAATTCTATGTCTATGCTAAGAGGATTTCCATGTAAGTCTTCCAAATGGATACCAATATTTTATTCTGATTCACAAAACACATCATGAGAATCTTTCTTTTATTACTTTCTTTTTCATCATTTTCAATAATATGCTCATTAGAAGTAACAAGAATATAAGAAATGCCTTTGGAGGCAGACTTTTTATTTATCTTTTCAAAATGAGTATAAAAAGATAAATTCATATAAGGTTTTTTCCTTTCCATCTTTATCATACAAGATTCTATCATGTATAATAAATGTCCCTCCCTCACCACACTCTCCAGTTTTCTGCGTAGTTGAAGATGCTGAATCAGGTAGAGGTGGAATTCGCTCTCCGGTGGATCAATCTAGATCTTCTACTTTTGGGTATTCATCTGATCCTACATAACATTTTTAAAAATTTTCATCATATACTTTTTAGAGGATGGGATAGAGATACATCTCATTCAACTATAGAAGGAACACTGGAAGGAGTAGATTCACCTGTGATAACCTTAATGGACCCTTGTCTAGGTATTCCTTCGGTATAATCACCAACCCCTTCTTGTAGTTTTTTTTCAAATTAGTCTTTAAATATAAAAAAATATCTTCAATGGTATGCCCTAACATCTGATGGTATGGACAGTATCTAGGGTTATTTACTTTTCCAACTTTCTCAGTCCTTTTCAAGTTGGGCAGCTTGAAATCTGACTTTTTTTCAAGTTTTTGAAAATTTTTCTCATCACTTCTTTTTTGAAAGAATATGTCTGGTTCATTCTTTCAGAAAAAGGTATGGTTGGAACTTTCTTTAGGGATGAAGATATCTATTATTGTGGTGTCCTAAAAGATAAAAGCCGCTCTGACTGTATCTACATGGTAGCTTTTCTCCTATCCACCATAGAGACATTGCCTGCTTTCTTTTCCAAAAGCTTTCTAGGTTAAGATTGTTCGATAGAAGAATGATCTTTAAGGAAGGTCATTTTAGGGGCTTCTTTTTGTAGGCTGATGGCTTTATTTAGAAGTTTTTCAAAAGTTTTAATTATAAATCCTTTCAATAAAAAGGCAACGAGACCGTAGATATTCCTAAGGAGAATTTCAATAGCGTGCTGCTCCTATAATTGGTGATCGCACTTAAGACTGAGGATTCTCCATCTCAACATATAGTCCACTAGCAAATCACCATAATTTTATTTTTCTACCACCAGATCACCGCAAAGATGTGGTGTTGAGTGCGAATCTCTTTATAAACATGTCATCTAGTTCGGTGAAAATGCACACTAAACCATTGGGCAGATCTGCATACTAATCAAAGTAACTCTGCTCAAGTTGTTAACGAATTATCTAAATAATAAAGTATCACTCCTCTAGCATTGCAACAACTTGCATGGAAGTGAGCTAAATGATGTATAGAGTTCCCAGTCCCATCAAATATTTTAAAGGAAGGAGGAATAAATCCTTTGAGGTAGGGAATAGAATTATATTACTTATAGTAAGGTATACCCTTCGAAACAAAGGTCATGCGTTGTGACTGTGTGAGGGATTCTCTTGCTTGCTATTCCACTAATGATTTTAGTTCAATTAAAGAAGGTATGTCATTGACAAGCTTTGGCTCTTTGTGATACTCCTCCAAACAAACCTAAACTCATCAGTGGGACATGGTAAGTTGGGTTACTCAATTTGGTGAAGTCATGAAGAGGAGGGGATCATGCTCTGAAGTGATTGTATAGTAGCAATCATCTCCTCCATCCTCTTTTCCATTGAATCAATCGATCATTCTTCTTTTGAATTTGAATGATGAGTTACTGAGTGGAATCTAATGAAGAATTTTCTAGTGGTTCATCTTGCTCCTTCTTCAATGATCTAGTGTCTACTATGTAAATATGAGCTACCGGTAGTCTAAATCATCATTTAGCAGGTCATCTGCTCTAAATCATATTGTTCATCCGTTCTTTTTCTTTTTTTTCTTCATCCTCTTTAACAATAGTTTCCATTTCTTCTTTGGACATATGAAATTGAGCACCACTGCTGTCGAGAATGATATCAAACTCTTCACCCATACCCATGGGTTTTATATCAGACTCTTCACCCTCTTAGGAAGCTGGAACTTCCTCAAGGGTGGCACCTAAGCTAAGGTGATGGGATGGTCTGTGATGTCATAGATTTTGTGAGCCTTTTAGCTTGCTTTCATCTCCTTTTGATCAGTTGAGGTGATTACAATCTTTAAAATTAGTTACATGGCTTATTAGCCATCCAACACATGCCTAAGCTAAATAGGTGGAATGGGAATGAGGCTATATGCTTGGAATTGGATTTGCATGGCTTTAAATTACCATGGCATCTTCTTAGCTTAGGATTTATTTGAAGTTGTTTAAATGTGGTGAAAATTTTCCTGTGTTCATCTATCCTTTTGGAAGGATAAATGAAAACAAAAATATATGCTTTTGTCGGGACACCATGCAGATCTGTAAATGTTCTTATTAGGGTGATCGGGTATGACATTGAAGAAAGGTGTACTATCTCAAAAGATAGAAATCACCACCATACAATGGACCTAACCATCTGAATAAGGACTCTTAAGGACTATGGGTCTTCGTATGTACCAGAGATTCTTCCCCTACTTTATATGGAAAAGTAAAGTAGGGTTAATTTTAAACTGAGTTCGTTAAGTTCCCTTTGGAGGCAAGCCCTCATAGTTAATTACATCCTAAAGAACAAGATTCGTTAGGAATACTCTCGATTAAGGTAAATGATCATTGTCTCCAAAGATTTCAAAGATAGGACTATCAATTAATTGGTTTATTTTTGGAATATCAAGTGGGATTGATCAAGAGGAGGGAGTTATTATCGAAGTTAAAAGAAGATAAGTAGGGGATTCTTATGATACTAAGAAGCTTAGTAAGTATCCCAAACTATCCTATGGTTGGGCTTTATATTTTTTTTTTTTGAAGTTTGAAGAGAATTATTTATTTTGAGCTGAATTTTTATTAGAAGTCTAGGGCTTATAATTCCATGACACAAGATCATGAAAATGCCTAAGAGGTGAAGATTTATGCTCGTAGCCCGCAAGGGGAAGTAGCAACCTCTGAACATAAATCTAGGAAGGTTTGGCGAGGGCCAAAGCATAACCTAAATCTAAGGTGAAAAATGGGTATTTGGTTTACCTCCATAAGAGAGGACAAACCACCCGACCGTTTGGACTTACAACCGCCTGAGGGTGGCTGCCAATTAACTCCTCCTACAGTTTTAAATACATGTAGCCAAGTCATATGCTTTTGCAAGATAACTAAGCTATTGTTTATTTAGAAAAAAACTAAGTCCTTAAACACACTTCTTAAAAGACTAAATCATGTAGGGCATGATTTAATGACCTAAATCTAATGCAAACTTTATTACAATTTATTTTTATTTTGGACAATTCATTTAACATAGGCTTATAGTATTGATATGTTTAATGCATGAGAAATTGGATTATGGGATAAAATTAGCAAGAAAGGAGGTGTATTTCCACCATGGCTCTTGAAGGTCAAGCCAAATTCCTTGGGATGGGTGGAAGCCATCCAAATCAAGAGTGAAGCAATATGCTTTTTATGTATGATGTGAGAAGGAAAATACAACCTCCAGCTAAAGGGTTACTAATTCTTTTATCTTGATTTATAGCCTAAGCTTTAGGGAGGTTATGAGTTGTTAATTTTTAGTTTTTAGTTGATTAATTGGATAGGAAATTTATTTTTCCCTAAGAGCCTAATTGTCATCCAGGCTATACATCAAAGCAAAGAAGAAATTAGGAAAACATGCCATCTTAATGTACAAGTTAAACAAACATCAATCAATTTTTAAAACTAGCGCAAAAAAATAAGTGGCCAAGTGTGGTTGGGCTCACCACAAAATAAATTGGGTAGAAGCTCTACCCTTATACAACCCAGATTACAAATGAAATTAATTACAAAAATGAATTCATGTTATGGGGGTCTTCATTCTTCATTTTTTTCTTTTCTTCATTTGGTTCTTTCTTCCTTCTGACTTGGTTGGAATGTGACTTTCTCCAAAGGCTTCATATGGTACATAAGACATAGTCTTATGACCAATGTTCATCCTAATACCCCATAACAATCATTCCAGATCCCAATTCATAAAATTACATGAAAAAGGGAAAGGAAATCTAACTAAAACCTACAAAATAGAGATTAGCTAAACAAACCATACATCCCAAGCATGTATTGGACTTAACACTCCACACATGAGTAACCAAGTCCACCTGGCCTATTTTAGATCATGCTTAGGGGTATAAGCAACCTACATAACAAAAGTAGTTATATTTTTATTTCAGTGCCCCTTAAGCACAATCCCCTATAGAAGATAATAATTAGACTAAGATCATCCTACCATTCAGTCTATGCACATACATCCTAACATACAGACTAAAATAACATATCACAAAACAAAAGCAAACATCAAACCATGCACCGCCCTAACATTGGACTAGAAATATTGACTTAGCCTAATGTGTGTGCCATTTATAGTTTGTGTGGTATGTCTTAGCTAAGCTTTAAGGTTAAATTTTTTTAAGTATGAAAGACTTAACTTAGACGGTGGTTTCATTTAAGTGGCTTAGTTGGATTGGTTAAGTTTTATTTCATGATTTGATTTGGTTTGAATGAGCCTACACTTAATTACTAAGTGTTATAAAAAGAAGAAAAGAGAACATGACTTCTCTTTCCACCCTACCTTAAGTAATTTTTAAGGTAGATTCATTAATGACTTTTTATGTAATGAATGTTTTATTATGTTTTTTAATTAATCCTAAGTTTAGAACAACTCTAAACAAACTTATTCAAAGAGAAAGGCATTTTAGGATTAAGTAAAGTGAATTACTATCACTAAACACACAACACTTTATTTCTTTCCCAACATATGTAACATGCATATGGAAGAATCCTAAGCATATCTATACATGCAATGCAAGTATTTAGCACACCTTAATGATGAATGCTAAGAGAGGTTGCTTAAGGAAATTTGGGATGTTTGATATATGCATGATTTTGTTAAGTAGAAGAGAATGATTCTTTTATCCATTTTTCATATGCACATTTACAAGTATAAAAGACATAAGAAAGTATGGTGTCATTGTTAGCACCAGGGGTGTAAGGTACAAGACCTACTTAGGGCTACTTAAAGCCTCGCAACCCCGAGATTGTCCAGACTAATATACCACTTTTCTTGAATATATGTGCATGTACAAAAAGAAATGCATGGAATGGGTAACCATGCCCACTTGTCCTAATTTGGATCATGCTTAGGGGTTTAAGCAATCTCCAAAGAAAGCATTTATTTTAATTTTAAGCATACCTTAAACATAATTCCCTGCAAAAAATATGATTAGGCTAATATCGACCTACCATACAGTCTACGAAGCATACACCCTAACATCCAATCTAAAATAATACATCACCAAACAAAATATTCATCACACCATACACTGTCCAAACATAGAGCTAGAAGTGGGACTTAATTCTAATGTGTGTGTGTTAAAGCTTGTGTGGTATGTCTCAACTAAGCATTGGAATTATATTTTTCTAAGTGTAAGAAGATTTAGTTTAACATAAGAAGTTGGTTTTACTTCAAGTTATTTTATTGATTTGAGAATTTTACTTTGTAGTTTATTTTATTTTATATGATTTACACTTAGCATCTAAGTGTTATAAAGAGAAGAAAGAAGATTGCTCTCTTTCATCCCTACTTTAAGCCACTTTCTAAAGCATATTAATTTAATTTAGTTCTCTTTAATGAATGGATTATTACATATTTTAATTAATCCTAAGTTTAGGTTCACTTTAAATAATCTCTATTCAATATGAAAGGCATCTTAAGATTAATTTAATTGAACTACTACCACATGACATATGACATGCACATGATTCAATCCTAAGTGTATCTATACATGCAACATATTTTAGCACACTTGAATGATGAATGTACATATATGTTTTTTTAGAGTTTATATTTTCATTTGTTTTAGTTATTTGATATATATAAATTTAGAGTTTTATCAAAATTATAGTACCAAAATACATAGGGGTGGAATAAGATTCCAAACTTATGTAAATCTATACATGAATAAGGAAAAGGGTGCACTTGGGTGAATATGGATGCATGCTTTTTTAGTAGAAAGGGAGGATCCTAATTCCTTAATTAAAAATACACATATATGTATAATAGATATAAGAAAGTATGTGTCATTGTTAGCTACGGAAGTGAGGTAATCAAATGATTTCCTTGGGGCTAACTAAAACTTCATATTCTTGGGATGTCCAACCTATATACTTGCTTTCTTGGATACATATGGATGTATAAATAACTAAAGGAAGGAGAATCATGAAAAGGTATATTTTTATTTGATTGAATTATTTATGTATGTGAACTAAAGTTCTATCCAAATCCTAGTGTAGAAATACATGGGAATGAAATCAAATTAATTCAAGCCAACACCTACAATCATTCTCAAGTGATCAATTGACCTTAAACTAACCCTCCACCCAAGCCAATTTGGCCAATTTGGCCAAATTGGTCAACTTAGCATATATGACTTAAATGAACCCATATGAGCCAAAATCAATCCCACTTCAAATTAAATCAAATCAATTGAACCAATACATTCTAAATGATCAATTGAACATACCCAAGCCCTTAGTTTGACACAATATCGATCAAATTGAGCCAAACCATATTAAACCAAGTCCAAATCCAACCAAACTTGGCATGACTCATCCTTATGTCATTATGAGTCTGCCCAAGTGGGCCCAACCCATGGTAAACTTGGTTTAGGTCAAAACCCTTGAACCAAGCCACCCAAATGGAAAAAAATCTCCATTTGGATGGGTTCTCCCACTACCCAAACCTTGGTAGCCACCTTTAGCCCTTCTTAGACACTAGGACCATCAACTGTAGGTTCATCCTTTGACCATGATAGGGTGAGCTCACCTATGGCATGCCATTGGTTCGCTTGGAGGAGAAGGTACACCCCATGCGAGCCCATGCCATAGCCTCAGCCTCTCATGTACCTCCACCTCAACTATCCACTGTCACCTCCAACTACCTACTCCAGTCGGATGGTTGCCAAAGGCTGAGCCAATCTCAGCCCTTTTGTCGAGCAGAGTATACTCTTTCCTACCCATTCAAACTTCACAGAGAGCTTCCTCAGGGTATTTCGAGCAGTTTTAAACCCTTCCCCGAATCCCAAGCGCACTCCATCATCAGCGAGACCAACCACTGAGCTAAACTGAGAGCCCTATCTGTCTAACCTCACCAAAACTCTACCAAACCCAAATTAACTCTCCCCACACCTTCCCCTCACTTCGGTGAGTCAAAATGAATCGACCCCCGATCGATTCGATTACCAAAAGGCACTCTAAGACCAACTCTGAAAAGTTTTGCGAGAAACTTGGTCCACAGAGGAATCAGTAGGGAGGCAGCTCGAGATCTTTTCAATAGGGCTCCATCTCTTCAAGATGAAGCTTTCTCAGATGAAGGATTGCTGGTCTTTAGCTTCGACGAGGTAAGAATCTAGTAAACCATAGATTTTCTCCTAGGTGTTGGCCTTTTGTGAAATGAATTATGATTTTATGAAATTTCTATGGTATGATCTTCTTAGATATCCTCCTCGTATGTTATGGAGTCGATCACGCCATCCTACAAGCTCTGATGATCTCATTTCAACTGGAGGAAGGCGGATAGTATCTATCTTCCAGCGTTCAGGGGATGACAGATCTTCAGTCGTCAGATCATAGATCGAACAACAAGGATGAAATCGTGTCCACCACCGCTAAGTTATCTATCATGTCGGATGTTTTTTTAAATTTTATTTCACTAGAAAATGAGCTCTGATGAGCTCTGATTGAGCAGCAAAAGGTTGACAATGTCCATCTTTTGGAGCTCATGAGATGATAGATCACCGGTCCTCCGTTTCATGTGATTAGAATGGAGGATCATAATTAATCATGCTAGAAATCTTGATTTAATCTCTTTGTAATCACTTGATTAATCTCGACCATCCGATCTAAGATCGGATGATCGAGATGAAACCGCGTCTGCCACCACTGAGTTAACAACCGCATCGGACGATTTAAATTACCAATTCCATGGCACCATGTGGTAAGCGTTACCGTGTCAGCGTCCACGTGGTGGCGATGGTTTAAAATGTCTTAATTGGGTTTTAAAATATAATTGAATAGTTATAACTTCAAAAAGCATAGCTAATTGTAGAAAAATATAAAAATGCAAATAAACTAATTTTGAAATGCTTAGGCGTCATTTGGGATCACTTTTTTATTTTTTATTTTGTATTTATGTTTTGTTTTGTTTATTTTTTGCTTAAAAATAAAACTTGTTTGATTGTACTTGTTGTTTTTAAAAACACTCAAAATAAATTTTAGATGTTTTTAGTATTTTTAAAAATAATGTTATTTGTTTTTGAAAACAAAAAATAAAACCACATTAAAAATACTCTAAATAAATATGTTTTTAAAAACAACATAAAAATAAAAATAGAAAACAAAAAATAAAATTGATCCCAAATAGCCCCTTAGACAGAGGATAATTTAATAAAAATAAAATTTCTAATTAATTTTTAATAAACAATGCTTAGTTAAGGTTAAAAATTAGGCTAATTATCTTAATTATGGCCAAATTACTTGGGTAATTAAATTCAAATTTATCATATTGATTTTATGGGATGTTCTCTACCTCAAATTTTTCTTGGAATTATTTGTCATGTGGTTTGTGGACTCCCAAAATTTCAATATTAATTACCCTCTTTGATATGGTTTAATAATTATTGAAATAATGAAAGAAAAATTAAGTAATCAAGGTTAATTAATTAATGTGAATAGTGGGTATAACTTGGGAATTAATTAGAACTCCCTCTCCTAATTATTTCTAATTATATTCTCTTAAAATATTTAATTAATATGCTTAATGATTAAGAGTAAATTAAGAAAAACTAATAGTGAAATATAAGTGAAATCAATTTAAGTAACTCAAGGGCAACCCATTAATCCCTTTATGTGTTTAATAACATAAAGTTGTTGAAGAAATTATGATCTTCCCATTGGTGTGAAAAAATCATAAGAGTACATATCTTAAATATTTTTCTTCTTTAATTTAATTAATTCTTAAATGTGAGTCTAATTGCATTAGATCCCTTTAGGTGCATTACAAATTTCATTTTTCCCAAAGCATAACATTCAAGGCTCATATTTAGGTAGTTAATCAAATTAAAGAGGCTTGGGAAGGGTGATCAAAGTGGATATAATTAATGGATTAAACTTTATTAGTCCATAAAATATATTTAATTTTCCTTCCTTTAACATCTTAAACAACCAACATGGGATGGAGTGAATTCTAAGCATTGTTTCTCCTCTTTAGGTTTTTAACAACTTGAATATTAAAATTAAGCTTTAAAGAAACTTTGATTAGATTTAAGCGATGATTATTTAACTTAATTGTCCTTAAGTTCTAATGGAATCAAGTGGTGATGTTCAATTACTTCCTTTCAAATTATCATAAATGTGCTTGCCATGTACTTCATGTATTCATGTTTTAAAATTAAAAGAATATGATTACATTTAAATTGTATGAGTTGGATAAATGTTATCATATGGTGTGGCTATTATCATTAGTAAATCTCAAATTATTTTAAAACTATATGATAATTATGAATCTTAAATCAATGCTTATTATAAATAATTAATTATATGAAAAATAAAATGTTCATTTACTTGTAGTCAAAAGATGCCAAATGATGATTTTATTCTTATGTTCATATTGATGTATTCATGTATTTGAATTAGCAAGTATATAGTTTGGATGTCCCCAGAACATAGGACTTTAAGTAGCCCTGAGGAAGTCTTAGATAATCTTGCTTCCCTGGTTTAACAATAGTGCGCACTTGCTAAAATTCCTTATATATGTTTACATATGCTTAAGTATGAGATGAAATCTCTTTTTTTATCAAATCCATGCATCAACATTCATTAAGTGTGCAAAAATATGAGTACCATTACATATATATATATATATATATATATATATACACTAAATCAAATATTAAATAAATTAAAAAGTAAAGAGTGTGGATGTTATTGATGATAAAAGAAAGTAATGGAGTATCATTCATGTGATGGTTACTCAATTTCATTGGTCTTAAGATTCCTTTCATGTGAGAATAATATTTATTTAGGCTAAGCTAAACCTAAGATCATATAAAATTCATGGATGATCTATTAAGAAAGTTAAAGCAATAATAAACTATCTTTAGAAATCAACTTAGGTTAAGGATGGAAGAGTCAAGTCTCTTTCTTCTCTTCATAATGCTTAGACCTTAAGTAAGTAATGAATAAAATAAAAAATGCATAAGTTAAAACTCAATCAAGTTACTAAAAGACTTAACGTGAAACCACCCTTAGTGGATGATTTAAATAATTATTAACTTTAGAAAATCCTAATCCTAAAGCCCAATTAAGACATAGCACACTAAACCTTAGCACACACACATTAAAATACTAAGTCCCTAATCCTAGTATTAGGTTAGGTCGGCATATGTTGTGGTGATATTATTTTATTTTGTGATGTAATATTTTATACTGGATGTTAGGATTGATTGTGCGTAGACTGGTTGTTAGGTTGTTATCAGCCTAATAATTTTTTTTATGCAAGAGATTGTGTTTGAGGGACCACTGTAATAATAAATAAATATAAAAAAAATTATTTATAGGTGCTGCTTAAGTCCCTAAGCATAATCCAATTATGAAAGGTGGGCTTGGTTACCCAAGTATTGGGTGCCAAGTTGAAACATGTGGAATATAATTACTTAGTTTGTATCCTTAGTTTTCACTAATATCTATTTTGTAGTATAGTTAAATTTTATTTTTCATATGATGTAATTTTAATGATAGGATTAGGATTAGTGCTATGAGGTTTAGGATGAGTAGTAGCTAGAAGACAAAGATGTGGGATGCCCTGTGATGCCTAGAGCAAACTAATCCAAAGAAGGATAGAAGAACATGAATTGAAGACCCCCATAGTATTGATCCCATTCGTAAAGTTTAATTGTAATCCGAGCTATATAAGGCCAAACTTTGGCTACCTAATTTTTTTTTGCTTGGGGCTATGGCTGCACGGCCTTTTATTCTTTTATGAAAATCTAAATGTTTGATTATTATGTTTAGATTGTGCAATAGAAATAACATGCTTTTTATAGGTTTCTTAAAGTGTGTATGTTTGATGTGTAGCTTGGATGTAGTAGGCTCTTTAGGATAAAATTAAATTTTTATCCTCACTAAATAACTCATAGCTAAATTCTAATGGAACTCATAACCTCACTCTAAATCCTAGGTATATAAATAAGATAATAAAAGATTTAGAATCCCCTTAGCTGCATGGTTGTTTGTGATAACAATATGCATGTCATATTATTCCATTCTTGAATGTAGAGGATATCCACTCTTGCACTATAAGAGACAAGCTTGGCCTTTGAGAGTGGTCCCTTGTAGTGGAGGACATGGCTTCTCATGAATTTATACCACAACTCATTTCTTCATACATTTAGGCATAATTATCCCAAGCCTTAGTCTAAATTAATGTGTCAAAATGATCCAAAAATTTATAAATTTTTAACATTAGTCTAACTCATGTTTGCATACCAAATATTACTTAGTCTCTTAAGGAGTGAGTTTAAAATTCTAGCTTTTTTTTTAATTAAATAATAACTTAACTATCTTATATATACATAAGACAAACCTACATAATTTTAAAGCGTAAGAGGTGTTAGCTGGTAGCCACTCTATATGGTTGTAAGTCCGACAAAGTTAGGATGTGTTCATTCTCTCTTGTGGAGGTGGACCACTATATCCCATCCTCCCCGATTAGACTTAAATTGTGCTTCTAACTTGTGCTAAAGCATTTTAGACTTAGGTTATGAGGCTACTTATTTTGCTCAAGCTACGAGTAAGTCCTCACTTCTTAGGCATCTTTACAATCTTATATTGTTGGGTTATAAGTCCTAGCACTCTAACAAAATTTTAATTTAAACAAAATAAATTCTCCCCTTCAAAAATATAAAGCCTCATTAGAGGGTAGACTGGAGCATTCACTAGGCTTCCTAGTTTCTTAGATGCTTCGTACTTATCATCCTACAAAATTCATAAATAAGTCTTCATATTTGATCACTTCCCATTTGATTTCTAATAATAATCATTTCTTTGATAGTTTAGCCTTGGAATCTATGAAGATATTTATTGACTACTTTATTCGAAAGTATTCTTAGGAAACATTCATTTCCTAGGATGTAATTAACTATGAGGGTTTGCTTCCATAAGGAACAAAAGAACCCGACATAAAATAAATCCTACTTTACCTATCCATGTAAAGTAGGGGAAAGATCTCGGGTATATATATAAACCCATCTGACTTAGGAGTTCTTATTAGGTGATCAAGTCTATTATAGGGTGATGTTTCTATCTTTCAAGATAGTACATTATTTCTTAATGTTGTACTAGATGACTTCAATAATTATCCTATAATACCTTCAATTTTATGGAGAAAACAAATAAAATATTTGCATTTTGGACACAAATTGATGAGCATAATTTCATTCTTATCGCCAGCCAAGAGAGAGAGAGAGAGATCTAGAAGAAATGGCTTGGGTGGGGGGGAGGGAAGGTGTAGCGGGTTTTTTCACCCCTATTATTAATGATTTCTGACAAATTTTTCCATTTTCAATAGAAAAGTTTGTTGAAAATCTGTAATTTTTTAGTACTAGAAATGAAATATAAAGTCTTACTTAAAGTCCATAATGTGTGATCAATGAAAGCTATGACTTGATTTTGATCTTTCCAAGATTTAAAAGAAGCTTGAAAGGGTTGAAATAATTCTCCACTTGAATGATGTTGAAGTTGTTATGAAAGAAGATGATTTCAAGCAGAATCTCTTCAAACAAACTTCATGTACTTATCAGCCAAGGTGAAATCAAAGGAGAGAAGAAAGAGTTTTGCACTTGAACTAAAGAAATACTCCAAGAATTTGAATAAATAGGTTATCCTAGTTGGAGAGAATTAATATGAGAGATAGATAAGACTTAACCTCATTATATAGAAGAGGGATTCGCCAAAGCATGAAGAACATATGAGGAAAATTCATATAAGGAAGAAATTTGATTTTGGAAAAATTGGCACTTGAAAATAATTTGAAATAAATTTAATTTTAAATTACATAAGTCATCTAATCAAGAGAGAAAAGAGAAGGAGAGATCACTTAGGTTAATTAAGAAATCTCAAGGAAATTAATCCTCATGTAAATTTCAACCAAAGAAAGATCAATGGGAGGGAGACTAATTAAGGCAAGTAATTGAATTCAAACAGAAAATCACAAGATAAAAAGCTTGAACTCAGACTGATTTAATCATAAAGTGGTCAACCAAAGCAACAATAAAGAAAGGATTAGATTTAATCATAAAGTGATCGACCAAAGCATAGAAGAAGTAAGCATTAATTCAATTAGCATAAATGAATTAATTCCATTAAGGAAAAAATCAAGCAAGGAAATAATTCAGATAATTTAAAACAAATTGAATTTATTAGGTTTATTATATAAGACAACCAAATACTTTCCAAGGAGGGATTCAATCAAGATTAATTTAAATATATGATATATTAAATTAACTAAAATTAATTAAATGAGAAAGGTAAGATTTCAAATTTAAAACTAATAAAATAAATTCAATATATTATCAAAGAGACTTCATCTTAGGGTAGTCCAAATATAGATCAAGTTTAAATTAATGAAATCACATAAAAATAATAAAAAATAAATTTAATAAGATTTTTGAAATAATTACATAAATTAATTCAATCAAAAATAAATAATAAGGGGCTAGCCAAAATATTTTCAAAAATGGAAAACCAAATTTGAAAAAGCATTTAATTTAAATTCCAACATTGTTTGAACTTTTTTTCAACTTTATTTGAACTTAAATCAACATAGACTAAGTTAATTAAATTCAAATAAGATGAGCAAGAATGCATTATGGGAGGCCACATCATGCCATAAATGAATAAAACTCATTTTAGAATAATTAAGGTAAAATATATTTTTAAACTCAAAAATATTTAAATTCAATTTTCAAACAAATATAAAGTTAAAAATTCAATAAATATGGTAAAATAATATTACAACAATTTTAATAAATCCCAGAATATTTATCATTCCAAAATCCAAATAAAATTTGGCCAAAACAAAATTAGGAAGAGATCATTGATAGAAGAGATAAAATAGATAATGAATGAAAAATAATAATTTGAATAATGCAAAAATAATTTAATTTTCATACCAAAATAAATGGATAATTTGTAAGGAAAAAAAAATAACATAATGAAATTTGAAATAAGTCTAACACAATTTATGATATAATGGATGAGGCTTAATCTCATGCAAGTACTTAAATTATCCAAGAAGATAATTCTAAAATAATTCAAAAAATGATGCAATTAAAAATATAGAAAAATATACAAAATTCAAATAAATGATATGGAGATATTAAAGTGCTTATTTTTATATTTTTGAGCTCTTTTTATCTCTTTATTCTACACTAGAAAGATTTTCAAACTATCTAGTCAAGCTGATCTTGACTTTTCAAATTTGATATACTAAGTCTAGTTAGCTTCCTAAAATACTTGAAATAAAATATTAGTTCATCCAATCATATGCTTGTTATCATCAAAATTAATTCCATAAGCAATGGGGCTCATGAAATCAATAATTAACCCTTAATTTAGATGGATTAATATTTGATTTATTTTGTTAAGATTTGATTATTGGTATTTAGTTTTAGGTTAATTAAAGTTTAATTAATAATTTATTATCTTTTGATTTGATTAATTTATTTCAGTTTGCTCAATTATTAATTTGATCTTTTTCAATTTTATTCAAGTTTAATTAATAAATTATTAAATTTATTATGTCTAATTGTTTATGTTGATTAAATTAGTTTGATTATGTTTTGAAGTTTATATTCATGTGTTTTAATTAAATGTAATTAATCTAATAGTTAAAATTATATATTTTAGATTAATTAATGGTATTTTGAATTTATTCATTAATTGAGTTTTATTATGATGATTATGATTATTATCCTTTAACTTAATGATCCATTTTGACTCAAGGATTTTATGGAGTTGAATTACTAAAGACATCTAATCTAACCTTGGAAATTCTAATCCCTTTTAATGTGTATGTTCGGAATGATTAATGGGTTATTTATAAATTTTTTTGTAGATTCAATCATTCCCAAAATATTTAGTGAATTCTTATGATTCAAATTTTAGTGAATTTTTATTTGAATATTAATTTTAGAGGATAATTAATTTTGAACCCATTATTTTATTTATTATGAATTTTAAATTTTAGACCTAAGGTTTTAATTAATCTTTAATGAAAATCAATTATTAAGTCTTAAGTATGTGATTTTTGGATTTTATATTAATCAAACTGTTTTAAACAATCTTGGGTGTTTTGGTAACTTTAATTGTTTTATATTTGTTTAATTTTTTTAAATTACCTAGATATGTTCAAAAATCATAACTTTTAATCTAGAGCTTATATTGACTTAAAAGTTTTATGGCGAGTGGGATTTTATGTTAATTTTATATCCTAAAAATTTCATTCTAATCAGATTAAAATCTTAAGAATAATTAAAATTTATTATTTTTAATAAAATATAAGTTGAACTTAAAATATTAATTATTAATTAGTGCTTTTAATTTCTTCTTATTCTCCTCTGAATTATGAACTTAGAGAGGAGTTGTTTATATTTTTAGATTATTGGTTGATTTATTATATTTTATTGAAGTTCATCCCAATTAAATAAATTAATTAGTTCTAATTAACTACTAATTAGATGACTTTTAGGGTTATTAGAGAGTTCTAATATTTTCTTAAAGCTCACTTATATTAATTATGATAATTTGAGCTATCTAAAATTTTTCTAATTTTATGGATTTAATATTAATAAATTTTATTAAATTAGGGGTTTAATCTTATTTTAAAAATAACCTTGAAATTTTTATGGTAGATGTGTCTTAACACTAATTTCAACCCTTAAAAATTTTAGGTCAATTTAATAATTAATTGAGGTTTAATTAAAGATCAATTATTTTCACTAAACCTAAATTATGTAAAATTTTACAATAAAAATTAGGGTTTTTTAGTTTAATGGATTACTCTCATTGAGCTGAATCGATAAAGCCTTTATTTATAATTTTTAGTTGAGTATTTTCATTTCTTTAAATTTCTAAAGTTATAGGTAGTTTTTGTTAACTTTTAAATCCAAAAAATCTAAATATTTTCATAGCTATCACAATCAGTAGCTGACACGGTAGAGCTTTCTATGTTTTAGGAGACCATTGGCGCATGTCAGACCCATATAGATTTGACACATAAACTAGCATTTCATTTGGATAAAGGATTAATCTCAGCCATCCAAACATGATTAATCATGTAATCTTACAAGTATTAATCAAATACCTACTACATTTTAATCTGGGCCGTTGATTCAAATTAAATTGAATCAATGGTTGAGGCTTTATCTCCTACCTCATTGATGAGAGATGAAGCCTGTGGATGAACCAATGTGAAATTCTAGTAATTCCCACGAAAATTTTGCAAATATAAGATTGGGCAAGCTTTGAAATTGAATGTCTGATTATCTATGAAAATTTTCTAGAAACACATGGGTTCACTTCACAATACACCAAAGCCTATATGTTGCCTATTATTGAAAGGAATTACCTCACTTAAGCTCTTATTGAGTGGTTCCAATGTTTTGAAAATGTTGAGTGGACTTAGTTGAAGCTCTATGTGATGTTTTCTCACTTGCTTCCATCTAGATTGAGCTAGAGACCAATGTCCACCTCCACATGGAGCTTGATAGAAATAAGGGTTGGGAGATTGAGAAAGTGAGGGGAAGATCATGTTTGATTGCTTAAGTGCTTGTGAAGGTGCTTGAAGTGTCAAAGATGAAAATTAGAGGTTCTCAAAAGATAGAGATATCACTCAATTGTAAGAGCTTTATCAAAATTGATGAATTGTATCTTTCAAGTATATCTCATAATTATGGTTTAAAAATTGTGATGTGAGACCATGTAGATCTTAGGAGGAACTTGTTAAGATGATTGAGTATGACATCAAGGAATGATGTACTGCAGCAAAAGATAGAGATATCACCCTAGATGGACTCAAATACAAAATAAGGACTTTTAAGGCCGATGAGTTTACACATAATAGAGATTTTTCCTTACATTACATGGATGGTGTAAGGCAAGATTTATTTTAAGCTAAGTTTTTAAGTTTCTTATAGGGGTAAGCCACCATAGTTAATTACTTCTTAGAAGATATGAATCTTCAAAGAAAACACTCGTTAAAGTGATTGACTAAAGTCTCTATAGATTTTGATGTTTGATTTCAAAGGATTAATAATTTCTAGAGATGTAGTGGGATAACTTAATTAGAAAGTGTTCTGAACAAAATTTGAAGAAATATAAATAGGAAGTGCTCATAATACTAAGATGCCTAGTGAGCACTTCAATCTATCATATTGTGAAGCTTTATATTTTTGAAATTGAGAAATATAATTATTTAAGTTGATAATTTATTTGAAAGCTAGAACTTATATTCTAACAACAAAATATTATGAAAATATCTAAAAGGAGAGGATTTTCACCTATAGAAATGAGAAACATGCTACCTCCAAACTAATTTCCAAAATACTCTAACACATAATAAGAGCTCAACATAATTTTATTCAGAGAAAAATGAGATATGTTGGTTTACTTCCACTAGAGAGAGTGAATATATCCTGACTCTTCTAGACTTACAAATGTTTGGAGTTGTTACCAACTAACATCTCCTACACTTTAAAATCATGTGGCCAAGTCTAATGTATGTAAGATAGTTAGACTGTTACTTATTAGAAGTAGAAACCTAAGAGCATAAACTCACTTCCTAGTAGCCTAGATCATGATTGGTATGAAAGGAAATCCAAGACTAATGCAATAAAATTACATATTTTATTCACTTTTGACTCATTGATTTTGACTCGAGGGCTATAAAATAAAGTTATGGGCTAATCCATGAGAAAGATGTTCTTCACTCAATGGGGTTGTGGTCATTAATCTCTCCCCACACACACACACACACACCCACCCACCCACCCACCCACCTATTTTATCGTGTCAGAAGAAAATTGAAAGGGAGTAACTAAAAGCATGAATAATTTACATAATAAAACATAAGAATTAACTTTCCTTTTGTCTTAGTCATTTCTATTGGTTCATAATATATGCTTGTCCTTTGTGAATTGGTTAGGCTTGTGATGGGTTAGAAAAAATAGCTTATACTTTATTATACATAAAGATATAATAAATAAAGAAAACATATTAAAATTAATAGAGTCATCATAATATAATAGAAAAATAACATCGCAAATAAAATTATATTACAATAATTACGTATTAATGCAAGTAATGGCCTTATATTAGGTATGTGTAGAAGAATATCTCTATCCTATACATTAATATAGTAAAGTTGTATAAAACATTTTACATAATAATAATAATAATAATAATAATAATAATAATAATAATAATAATAATAATAACAATAATAATAATAGCAATAATAATAAAATAATAATAATAATAATAATCACTAGTCAAAATCATGGTTAAGCCTTTGC
Source organism: Cymbidium sinense (assembly GCA_021442155.1). NCBI lineage: Eukaryota > Viridiplantae > Streptophyta > Magnoliopsida > Asparagales > Orchidaceae > Cymbidium > Cymbidium sinense. Next base: position 147,808,047 of record CM038218.1, on the reverse strand, counting down.
TTTAATGGGATGTATGCTAAAATGCCAACATCAATTTTTATGCTTACTAGTGTGTTAATACGATAGGGACAATTGAAACCATCAAAGATCAAATACAAGATTCAAGTGTTCAATTAGAGTATGCAACATAAAATCTTGAATAGAAATTATTTATTTAGAAATTGAAATAAATGGAACCAAAATATGTGTATACTTAAATTGAAGGTGGTCAATCACAAGGTGTGACTAAACTATGGAATGACTTCACCAAACTAATATGACACAATCATACAAGAATTTAACCAAAAGTAATATTGGCCAAACTCAAATTAAACTTAATTTGAAGGGGCAACCACGTTCATGAAAAAGAGATAGCATAATCACATGAGTGTGACTATATTATGAATAAACTAAACCATTATTTATTTGATTAGCCTATGTCATTTTCTTAATCAAGCAAATATGACTAAGAAGATGAAAGTTTTACAAAGAGAAATAAACAACTGTAAATAAGGTACTTAGTTAAAGGAATTAACTAATTATTGGAAACTTTATAAATGATATAATACCAAGTTATAAAATTTAGTCAAAAGAATGAATCAATATTCATGAAATTAATATAGCAAGATACTAATGTTATTCAGAGAATAATCAAAGTTATAAATTATTTGTAAGGTGATCCTATAATATGTGTTCCCCATCATGCTAGGTGCCTACCTAAGCAACTAAGTTATGTGCATGAATACTAGTATATATAAAGTCAATTAATGTAATCAATCATAAATTAGATAAAGCTGAAATGAAATGAATTAGATGAGAAACTACTATGATTGAACAATGAGTTTCATGCACTATATTTTCATGCATGTATGTAAGAGTAAAAGTAAACTTGTGTAGCAATCTATTGAGATTTTTGCTCTAGATAAACCTGATCAAAATATAGGACTTCAAATTTATAGAAATAAAATTACTCATTCATGCTCTTTATTTGGAGTTAAAAATTAAAAACAATAGATTTATAAATATTTAAAACAAATTTAATTTGTGTAATTATTATAATTATTAATTTCATAATATTATCAAAATTATTATTAACTCTAGTTATTTATGGAAATATACTAAAGAAAATAAATTTTAGAAATTTTGAAATATTCACTTTATCATAATAAATAAATAATCATTAAAAATAGCTATTACAATTATTAAAAAATAAGTAAAAAAAAACACTAAATAATTTCTAATAAATCATGTGATATTACAAAAGGCATAGAAAATTCTAAGGAATATTATATGAGTCCAAGCCCATCAAGGGCAAAAATGATTATTTTTGCAAATCTAAGGTATTTCATATTATATATATAATTTCAAAAAAAAAATGTCATAGGATATCTCTATTCTTAGGGGGCCACTATAACTTATGTAAAATTTTCAAAAATTATTAAATAATTTTTAAAAAATAATAAAAAAATAGCAATTTTTGTGTTACTATTTGAGAGTATAAGTTAAATGATCTCTTAAAATTCTAATTAAATTTATGGGCATGCAACAACATAATGAAATATTCCGTAATATTTTCAACTTTTTTTTAAATTTCATTATTATTATTGCCATTTTTAATTGTGAATTGTTTACTTAGAAAGATCATAGACTTTATATTGAGATTCAAATAAACTTTATATTTTCATAGTATTCTTAAGAGGTCAATTAAAATCTTTCCAATAAATATAAGAATTTTGTTAATATGTTGAGGAATTAAATAATTTAAATAGTAAATAATTTTATCACATAAAAAATACATGAACAATTAGTAAATATTTTTTTTATACATTACTTACTTAGGGCCTAACTTAAATCTTAAATTTTAATTAATTTAGCTTAATTATTTATCAAAATTAAAAATAAAAAATACCTAAAATAAAAAGATGGTTTGATAGAGCAATGGTCAATATAATCTGGATCATTGTAATCTATTTAAAAATATCTAATAGCCATGGTATCATCTTCTCCCTCCAACTGAGCTCAATCCAAAATATGGACCTGAGTTGAGTCAATGCAGCCCATTCCAAACCCATTCAATTTCTCTCATTTTAATCTTCTTTAGGAAAAATTCCTTTAATTTGATGCTAGAGAGAGTTCAGAGAGATCAAATGCATAGCTCATTTAGCCTTATTATGACTTAGATTAGCTTACATATCAAGCTATGGCAAAAAAAATACTAGGGTTTTGGGAAGCCCCCTATAAAGATAGATTTGTGATGCTAATTTGGGAGGTTTATGTGATCAATGTGAGTAATTATTTAGCTCAAATTAGCTTGACTCTACTTGATTGAGTGTATTAACTCGACATCAAGCTCCTTTGACCATCTATGATGGCAGGAGTTTCTTAGTGAATGCTGGAGTATGAGGAAGGAATAAAAATAAAACAACTCTATGCCTAGAGAAGGTAAATATTCTTTTCTTCTATGATGGTAATGACCATGGTTTTAAATTACAACTTGGCTATGAACATCCATAGTAAAACCATGGTTAACCAAGAATAAATCTCCTCCCCATTATCTAGAATATCTATAATGGTTATAGACAATTGGGGTGCACGGAGTTAAGGTTTAGCAATGGTGGTAATAGCTTAATCTCATTAGTTTTCACTTAATTTTCATAACGTCCCTTTTAATATATGCTTATTGATGCTAATTGTCTATGGACTAGCTCATTAAGGGAGGTAAAAATGGCTAGTGGACAATTATGAAAAAAATTTCTAAAATATTTCAATAATATTCATGGGTTGATTACACTTTGCCTTATTTGGTTCACACCTTCGACCACTTAGGTAATCTGACTCACTTGTAGTGGTCAAAATGGCTTGAGTTGAACTACATAATTTTTTAATATTCATGTATAAAATTAATTTCAATGGCTTGAAGTAGTTCAATCATTTGATATGTCTAATTCCATCACAAATATGAGTATTCCCATTTGGGCCCAAAAGAGGCCATAGTATCATAATTGGTCAAATTAATAATCATATAGAGGTCAAACCAATGTGGGTTGAACTAAGAATTTTTCATGAACATCATTGGATAAAATCACATTTATTAAATTGGTTGGTTACAATGATTATTTTGGTTTAATCAACCACCAAAAAAGATGTTGATCTTATTTTGTCAATTGTGCTTGGACTATGGAGCAACTTACTTTAGTGATTCTTGGACCATATTTAAGACAAATAACATAGTTTATTTGTCTACTTAATCCACCCAATTTGATGGTTAAGGCCAATTTGGTTATACTTTCCTAATTGAGTTAAATTAGGTTAATTAGGTTTACTTAAATGTAATTAGCCAAATTAATAGATAAAATGTGTATATTAAAATAATGTTAGCATATGAATTCATTTATTAACTAATTTGAATGATTAATTTGGATTTCATATTACTTAGCCTCAATTTGAGTTTTAAAATGACCTAAATTAGGGCTACATGACTCTCCTAGCCTTGTAGTTGACTAAGCATGTATTCAAGGGCTCTAGTATGCATTTAGTGCATGAAAAAATTGGGAATATTTTAAATTTGAATATCTAAGATGATTGATCAATTTGGCTAAGTGGGGCAGTCTCCTTATTACATACCTAAATAAGATAAGAGTAGGTGGGTATCTTGACTCAACTATGGGTCAAATTCCCCATATTAATTTTAAGGATCATCAAGCAGATTTGATGCCTATCCTTAGAGTCTTATAATCAATTATATAAATAGTTGAATCAATGAGATAGACTAATTATTTAAATTCACTCATTATATTCGTTAAGGAATTGTTGAACTTAAGTAGTGAAGGAGATCTACCCCAAAGTTAGATAGTGTCAAACCTATAATATAAGAAGGATATCCCAATGAACCTCTTACAATGGTTCCTCCTATGGCTTCATTAAGTCAACCTAATTTGTTAGGTTAAATCAGTCTTTGTTGTTCAATGAGGACATGATATCAAGTCATGTGGGTATTTTTTATTTCTACATCTTTTGGCATGAGAATAGATACTCTACATTAATATATAAAGTGTTTGGCATGACTCCTAGCAATCATAGAAGGCCTTAATTATTCTTGCAATCAAAGTTTTTATGTAAGACCCATTTATATTGAAGTTAAATTAAACACTTGGTGAATACTAGCGAGTAGGGAATTACAATTAAAATTTATTGTAAACTACCTATATCCAACCAGATGTACGAGATGAGTACATGTGTATGGGACAGATACACATCAGATTCCCCATGCTCAATCAAAATGATTTTATTTGATACATGTATGTGATATTAACAAGATCTTTATGAAGGGTTATTTTGTATACAAATTATTATTATCTACACTTATTAGAGTAATTATCTTATACTCTATATTGTTAACAATGAACCATCCACTTAATGTGAACTAGAGCTAGACAATTCTTGGAGAAAAGATATGCTTGGCTAGCTTATTTGTAATAAATCCTTCTTAGGTTGATATTACATTCTCAAAGGGGCCATCAAATTGTGCACTCTCATGTCACTCTTGGGTCATATGGTACTACTAAATATAATCATCAATAGACATTATCTAATTCATTATATTAAAACTAAGAAAACTTATTACTATATTAAGTCAAGTTTTAAGAAAGGTTGATTGTCCAAGTCCCCTATGTGCTGATTTTTTGATACATATCATTACTTATAGAATAATCACTATATTACATTACATCATAAATCTTAGCAACTTGATCAAAGCGAATCTTAGAATATATTTTATAATAAAATTATTATCTTAAAGAACTTGCCTTCTACCCATCAAAAGGCAATGCCATCAATTATAATAATAATAATAATTGATTAAGACAATATGTCAAAAATAAATTTCTTAAGAAATTATGATTAAATCTTTATTATTTTCTTTCTCACCAAGAAATTAGGTTTTTCTTATCTAATACAAATAGGAGGTTTTCAAGGCTTCTATGTTCAAAAAAAAGAAGAATGTTAGTGTTGGTTGAGTCACAATATTTTTAACATTCAGTTCAACAAAATGAATCTAAATTACTTTGACATACAAAACTAATGTTTTATTGCATGCCTCCATTAATATAACTTTTGCAACCTCATTGTTGCTAATTGGCTTGTAATAAAATCACCATCAAGAGGAAAAAGAAAAACAAACTAGATTTATAGCAAATCTTAAGAAGATTTAGTTTAAAGAATAAAAGGTTATTTTCTCAAAATCTTTAAATGTGTGGAACATGAATGGGGCTATTCTTGGCACCTATGTATGTCATATTAAACTCCTTTGATACAATTAACTTGTCATATTAAACTCCTTTGATACTGACTATTCACTCATCTTATATGATTAGTCTATTAAAAAATATGGCATTACATTGGTAATAATGAACAACACAATTTCAATGAATTCTTAAGAAATTTCACCATTAAAATATAAGTTATAAATTCGAGAATATTTTATAAAATAATTTACAAAAGAATGCATTTAGTAATCTAACTTACCATCAAGGTTCAAAAATATTTTATTAAGGGACTATTTGATTTGATAAAAAATGTATTATAAAAAATGCAATATAAAGTAAAATATATATATTTAGAAAACTCTTAGATTGCCTAACTAAAAATACTTTAAATACAAGAATTTATTTTTTTTCTACATAATAAATAAAAATAATATAAAGTAAAATAGTAAAGGTGATCGATGATAGCTAGCTGGCGATAGTGGCAATTGGCAACAACTTGTGGCCAACAGCAAAGCTGGAGGTCATGGCCTCGAGTGATAGTAGAGAGGAGGTTGAGGCAATGGATGATAGCGAAGCATTTACTGTGCATTTAAAATCTCTCATTTTGAATGAATTTTAAATACATCAAAAATAAATTAGATGATGAATATAGAATTTATTAATAAAATATATTATATTTAAAATGCAGTGGATGTAAACATTTGAATTTTAAAATAACATTTATTTACTGTGCAGTATAAATACACCATACCAAATAGCATCTATACTGCATTTGATTTTCAACCAACAAAATAGCCCCGTGATTGTGTGATTGTCTTTCCATTTGCCCTTAACTATGAACAATATTATTTTATTCTTTTACGAAATCTATTCATGTTTGATTGATGTTGCGTAATAGAATTGCATCTTTTTCATAGTTTCTTCATGATTGATATTTTAATGTGTGGCCTGGATGTGGTAGGATCTTAGGATAAAATTAACTTTTCTTCTCCAATTAATAACTCATAATTAAAATTTAAAATAACTTTCAACCTCATTAAAGCTAAGGTTGTAACCGAGATAACTAAAAGATTTAGCAACCCCTTAGCTATATGTTATATGTCTAGCATCATACATATCATATTGAATCACTCTTCCAAAAATGAGGGCCTCTATTTTAGCACTTTAGGGACCGCTTGACCTATGAGAGCAACCCTTATGATAGAGCTTCAACCTCTTTCTCTTTTGATTTCGCCAATAACCAAATTTCATCATGCCTTTAGGCATAAAATATCCTAAAGCTTTTGTCCAAAATATTGTGTCAAAAATAATATAAAATTAAAAAAAATTGCATTTAGACTAAGTTATATGCACATACCAAAATGATATAATCTCTTAAGGAGTAAGTTTAGGACTTTAGTATCTTTCTAGTTAACTAACAAGCCTAACCATGTTGTAATTTTATAAGACTGAACTACATGGTTTTGAATCGTAGGAGGTGTTAGCTAACTGTCACTCCGGGTGGTTGTAAGTCTAGCAAAGTTAGACAGTTTATCCACTCTTGTGGAGGTAAACCCTTAAGTCCCCTTTTCGCTTAGATTTAGGTCGTGCTCTAGCTTGTGCTAAAGCTCCCTAGATTTAGGATCCGAGGTTTCTTATTTTTCTTGGGCTACGAGCATAAATTCTCACCTTTTAGGCATTTCTACAACCTTATTTTGATGGATTATAAGCCAAAACTCTCTAATAACATTTCAACTCTAACAAAACAAATCCTCTCACTTTCGAGCATATAAAGCCTCACCATAGGATAGGTTGGAATGCTCACTAGGCTTCCTAGTATCATGAATACTTCCTACTTATCTTCCTTCAGATTCTAAAATAAGTCATCAAATTGAACATTCCCACTTGACTTTCCAAAAATAACCAATCCTTTGATAGTCTAGGCTTGAAATCTTTAAAGATAATAATTGACTACTTTAATCAAGAGTTTTCTTAGAAAATTCCATTTTCTATGATGTAATTAACTATGGGGGCTTGCCTCTATAGGGAACTAAAGAACCTAGCTTAAAATAAACCCCACTTTACTTTTCTATGTAAAGTGGAGGAAAAATCACTGGTATATTCGAAGACCCATCATGCCTTAGGAGTTCTTATTAAGTAATTAGGTCCATTGTAGGATGATTCTTCCATCTTTTGAGATGCTATATCATACCTCAATATCGTACCCGATCACTTCAATAAGTACCCTCTAAGATCTGCATGGTATCCACTTGGTGCATCTGAAATAAAACCACAAGGTCAAACAGTCTTATTCACCACTTTATTCCCCATCTAAATTCAATTATATGTGCATTTATGTATGTGTAACAGTTCTATACTTTTGGTTTGATTTAATTTGATTTAATTTTAATTTTAATTATACTTAAGTGAGATTGTGCTTAATTTGATTAATTAAGTTAATCAACCCAATTAACTCAATTAAGGCTTAATTGATTTTAGAGTTTATTTATATTTATTTCATTTTAATTTTTATTTAATTTAATTAACTTTGGATTTGATTAAACTCGATCCACTCTAATTTAGTTAAGCTAGATCCTAGGGGGCTTACTAGGCTAACTTGAATTTTAGTTAAACTTTTAGCTTTAAATTTAGTTTTAGTTTCAAATTTTATGTTTGATTTGATTGGGTCTATACTAGTCACTAAATGTAGTGTCTTAAGTGTTTGATTAAGCAGCTCCTAGTTTAAGATTTTGAGTCTTAATTACTTAGATTAAGATAATTATTAACCTCATCCAAAAATAAGGTCAATATTTATTTGAAGACTTATCTAATGATTTAATAAAAAAAAATTAAAAAAATTTTGGGTTATATAATATTTTAATGGAACTAGGTTCTCTTTAGTTAACTACACTTGAGGACACCTTTAAAATAATATTTTGATAAATGGAAATATTTTTTATTTTGACTTTATTTTCTATGTTTACCAAGAAAGACTCATCATTCAATTATTATATTCTAATAGAATTATCCATATACTGAGTATTGATCACTAAGGAAATGAGTGAATCATTGTGTGAAAGTGAGAAGATGACCTGATAAATAAAAAGCTTATGTAATAATAATCATTAAATTAGTAAAGAAATAAAGAGTATAATAAGGCTCAAAGTGGTAAGTAGTTAATGATAAAAGTCAAGAAAAAGGTAGAAATAGCTAGTTCAAACTTTATGATCCATCATCATGGGTAAAGCTCAAGGTTAGGTTGGGAAGGTAGTTGACCCAACCCAATTGTAAGATGCTTTATCAAAATCAATGAATTGTATCTTTCAAGTATATCTCATAATTATGGTATTCAAAATTGTGATAGGAGACCACGTAGATCTTAGGAGGTACTTATTAAGATGATTGAGTACGACATCGAGTAATGTTGTACTACATTAAAAGATAGAGATATCACCCTACGAAGACTCAAATACCAAATAAGGACTCTTAAGACTGAGTCTACACATACTAGAGATTTTTCCTTACCTTACATGGACAGAGTAAGGCAAGGTTTATTTTATGACGGGTTCTTAAGTTTCTTATAGGGGTAAACCCCCATAGTAAATTACATCTTAAGAGATATGAATCTTCAAAGAAAACTCTTGATTAAAGTGATTGACTAATGTCTCTATAGATTTCAAAGTTTGATATCAAAGGATTAGTAATTTTTAGAAGTATAGTGGGAAAACCTAATTAGAAAGAATTCTTAACAAAATTTGAAAAAAATATAAATAGGAAGTGCTTATAATACTAAGATGCCTACTGAGTACTTCAATCTATCATATTGTGAAGCTTCATTTTTTCAAAGTAGAGAATTATAATTGTTTAAGTTGATAATTTATTAGAAAGCTAGAATTTATATTCTAACAACAAAATATTATGAAAATATCTAAAAGGTGATGATTTGTACCTATAATAAATGAGAAATAGGCTACCTCTAAGATAATTCCTAAAATAATCTAACACATACTAAGAGCTTAACATAATTTTATTCAGAGAAAAATGAGATATGTTGGTTTACTTCCACTAAAGAAAGTAAATATATCCCAACTCTTTTGGACTTATAACTATCTAGAGTGGTTGTCAGCTAACACCTTCTACACTTTAAAATCATGTGGCCAAGTCTAATGCAAGTAAGATAGTTAGTCTGTTATTTATTAGAAGTAGAAACCTAAGAGTATAAACTCACTTCGTAGCAGACTAGATCATGATTGGTATGAAAGGATATCCTAGACTAATGCGATAAACCCACATATTTTATTCATTTTTGACTCATTGATGTGACTCAAGGGCTATAAAATAAAGTTATGGGCTAATCCATGAGAAAGATGTTCTTCACTCAAGGGAGTTGTTAAGAATCCTACCCCACCATGGCCTTTTATAGTTTCAGTGAAGATCATTTATATTCAATGAGGAAGATAATATGGATACATGATGTTATCCACATCCATCACAAACCTATAACATCTAAATCAATTTTATTGATTAATTATTATAGATTTATAATAAGAAAAATCTTATTGCTTTGATCGAGTCCTAGGTCGAAGGAGTGACGAGTGTCAACCTCACTAAAAATGAGATCAATCGTAACCTCAAACTAAGGAAAAAAAACTCAAGATATCTTAGACAAATGATGTTTTAAAACAGGTTAAATAGATACAAGACTTACAATTTTTACATAAGAAGAGAAATACCTACAAAAAAAAGGAAGTAATGAGATAGCCCAATTATACACAGTTAGAGATACTTAATTTTTTACTTAAAATTTAATCTAGGTGAGATTTCCACTTTGTCGTGTGCTAGGACTCTCTAAGTGCAAATAAAACTTTGCATATCTAAAACTCTATCTTTAGAGATATGATATGAAATATAGGTTATCTATTCATATGAATACTTTTAATGCATGTTTAACTTGCCCAATGTAATTAGACAATTTGCTTACATACTTGTAAGAAAATTGAAAGGGAGTAAACAAGCATGAATAATTTACATAATAAAACATTAGAATTAACTTTCCTTTAGTCTTAGTCAATTCTATTGGTTCATAAAATATGCTTGTCCATTGTGAATTGGATTGGCTTGTGATGGGTTAGAAAACTTAGCTTATACTTTATTATACATAAAGATATAATAAATAAAGAAAACATCTTAAAACTAATAAAGTCATCATAATATAATAGAAAAATAACATCACAAATAAAATAATATTACAATAATTACGTATTGATGCAAGTAATGGCCATATATTAGGTATATGTTGAAGAATATCTCTATCCTATACATTAATATAGTAAAGTAGTATAACACATTTTAAAGAAAATATCACACGTCAAGATAAGTTATTTATAAAAGTATAATTATCTTAAGGCCATCATTAATTGAACTAATAGACTTTAGGGCTAATTAAATCTTTGTAATAATCATATGAAAAAAGATTATAATTAAAATATTTTTATCAAATGAACTATTACATAATAATAATAATAATAATAATAATAATAATAATAATAATAATAATAATAATAATAATAATAATAATAATAATAATAATAATCACTAGTCAAAATCATGATTAAGTCTTTGCTTTAATGGGATGTATGCTAATCTAAAATGTCAACCTCACTTTTTATGCTTACTAGTGTGTTAATATGATAGGGATAATTAATACTATCAAAGATCAAATACAAGATTCAAGTGTTCAATTAGAGCATGAACACTTAAAGATAGAATTTGGAGTTCAATGTAAAATCCTGAACAGAAATTATTTATTTAGAAATGGAAATAAATCAAACCAAATATATATGTATACTTAAATTGAAGGTGGTCAATCACAAGGTATGACTGAACTATGGAATGACTTCACAAAACTAATATGACACAATCATGCAAGAATTTAACCAAAAGTGATATTGGCCAACTCAAATTAAACCTAATTTGAAGGGGAAACTATATTCATGAAAAAGAGATAGCATAATCACATGAGTGTGACTATACTATGAATAAACTAAACCATTATTTATTTGATTAGCCTATGTGATTTTATCAATCAAGCAGATATGGCTAAGAAGATGAAAGTTTTACTAAGAGAAATAAACAAGTGTAAATAAGGTACTTAGTTAAAGGAATTAATTAAGTATCAAAAACTTTATAAAGGATATAATACTAGGTTACAAAATTAACTCAAAAGAATGAATCAATATTCATGAGATTAATAGAGCAAGATACTATTGTTATTTAGAGAATAATTGAAGTTATAAATTTTTTTGTAGGGTGATCCTATAATATGTGTTCCCCATCATACTAGGTACCTACTTAAGCAACTAAGTTATGTGCATGAATACTGGTATATATAAAGTTAATTAATGTAATCAATCATAGATTAGATAAAGCTAACATGAAATGAATTAGATGAGAAACTACTATGATAGAACAATGAGTTACATTGTACTCTATTTTCATGCATGTATGCAATAGTGCAAGTAAACTAGTTTATCATTCTATTGAGATTTTTGCTCTAGATAAACCTGATCAAAATTTAGGACTTTAAATTTATAGAAATAAAATTACTCATTCATGCTCTTTATTTGGAGTTTAAAATTAAAAATATTAGTTTATAAATATTTAAAATAAATAAAATTTTTGTAATTATTATAATTATTAATCTCATAAATTTATCAATATTATTATTAACTCTAGTTATTTATGGTAATATACTTAAGAAAATAAATTTTAGAAATTTAAAAATATTACTTTATCATAATAATTAAATAATCATTAAAAATATGTATTACCATTATGAAAAATAGTAAAAAAACACTAAATAATTTTTAATAAATCATGCGATATTACAGAAAGCATAGAAAATTTCTAAGGAATATTATATTACTCCAAGCCCATCAAGGGCAAAAATGATATTTTTTGCAAATCTAAGGTATTTCACATTATATATATATATATTGAAAAAAAAATGTCATGGAATATCTATATTCTTAGGGGACCGCTATAACTTATGTAAAATTTTCAAAAATGTACTAAATAATTTTTTTAAAAAATAAAAAATAGCAATTTTGTGTTATTATTTGAGAGTATAAGTTAAATGATCTCTTAAAATTCTAATTAAATTTATGGGCATGCAACAACATATTGAAATATTCCGTAATATTTTCAACATTTTTAAAAAAATTTATTAGTATTATTGCCATTTTTAATAGTGAATTCTTCACTTAGAAAAATCATAAACCTTATATTGAGATTCCAATAAACTTTATATTTTCATAGTATTCTTAAGAGGTCATTGAAAATCTTTCCAATAAATATAAGAATTTTGTTAATATATTGAGGAATTTAATAATTTAAATAGTAAACAATTTTTCCACATAAAAAATACATGAAAAATTAGTAAATATTATATTTTATACATTACTTACTTAGGGTCTTACTTAAATCTTAAATTTTAATTAATTTAGCCTAATTATTTATCAAAATTTTAAAAAAACCTAAAATAAAATGGTGGTTTGATAGAGCAATGGTCAGTATAATCTAGAGCATTGTAATCTATTTAAATAGATCTAATAGCCATGGTATCATCTTCTACCTCCAACTGAGCTCAATCCAAAATATGGACCAGACTCAAGTCAATGCAGCCCATGTCAAACCCATTCAATTTCTCTCATTTTAATCTTTTTTAGAAAAATTTCTTCAATATGATGCTAGAGAGAGTTCGGAGAGATCAAATGCATAGCTCATTTAGCCTTATTATGACTTAGATTAGCTTGCAAATCAAGCTATGGTGAAAATACTAGGGTTTTGGGAAGCCACCTATAAAGACAGTTTTGTGAAGCTAATTTGGGAGGTTTATGTGATCGATGTGAGTAATTATTTAGCTCAAATTAGCTTGACTCTACTTGATTGAGTGTATTAACTCGAGATCAAGGTCTTTTGACCATCTATGATGGTAGGAGTTTCTTAGTGAATGCTGGAGTATGAGGAGGGAATAAAAATAGAACAACTCAATGCCTAGAGAAGGTAAATTTTTTTTTCTCTATGATGGTAATGACCATTGTTTTAAATGACAACTTAGCTAAGAACATCCATAGTAAAACCATGGTTAACTAATAATAAATCTCCTATTATCTAGAATATTGAAAATGATTATTGACAATTAGGGTGCACGGAGTTAAGGTTTAACAATGGTGGAAATGTCTTAATCTCATTAGTTTTCACTAAATTGTCATAACATCCCTTTTAATATATGCTAAGTGGTTCAATCATTTGATAGGTCTAATTCCATCACAAATATGAGTATTCTCGTTTGGGCCTAAAAGAGACCATAGTATCATAATTGGTCAAATTGACAATCTTAGAGGTCAAATCAATGCAGGTTGAACTAAGAATTTATCATGGACATCATTGGCTATAATCACATTTATTAAATTGGTGGGTTATCATGATTATTTTGTTTTAATCAACCACCAAAAAAGATGTTGATCTTATTTGGTTAATTGTGCTTGGACTACGGAGCAACATACTTTAGTGATTCTTGGACCATATTTAAGACAAATAAAATAGTTTATTTGTCTAATTAATCCAGCCAATTTGGTTATGTTTGCCTAATTGAGTTAAATTGGGTTTACATGATTGCAATTAGCCTAATTAATAGATAAAATGTGCATATTAAAATAATGTTAGCATATGAACTTTCCTTTGATTAATTTATATCTTAATCAATACATAAATCAATGAGATAGATTAATTATTTAAATTCAATCTTTATATTCATTAAGGAATTGTTGAACTTAAGTAGTGAAGGAGATCTACCCCAAAGTTAGATAGTGTCAAACACATAATATAAGAAGGATATACCAATGAACCTCTTACAATGGTTCCTCATATGGCTTCATTAAGTCCAACCTAAATGGTTAGGTTAAATCAGTCTTTGTTGTTCAACGAGGACATGGTAACAAGTCATGTGGGCATTTTTTATCTCAACATCTTTTGCCATGAGAACATATACTCTACATTAATCTATAAAGTGTTTTTCATGACTCCTAACAATCAAAGAAGGCCTTAATTATTCTTGCAATCAAAATTTCTATGTAAGACCCATTTACATTGAAGTTAAATTAAACACTTGGTGAATACCAGCGAGCAGGGAATTACATTTAAAAATTATTATACACTACCTATATCCAACTAAAAGTACGATATGAGTACATGTGTATGGGACAGATACACTTCAGATTCCCCATGCTCAATCAAAATTATTTTTATTTGATACATGTAAGTGATATTAACATGATCTTTATAAAGGGTTATTCTGTATACAAATTATTATTATCTGCTCTTATTAGTGTAATTACCTTATACTCTATATTATTAACAATGAACCATCCACTTAATGTGAACTAGAGCTAGACCATTCTTGGAGAAAAAATATGCTTGGGTGATATGGTAATACTAAATATAATCATTAATAGATATTGCCTAATTCGTTATATTAAAACTAATAAAGCTTATTACTATATTAAGTCAAGTTTTAAGAAAGGTTGATTGTCCAAGTCCCCTATGTGCCTGATTTTCTTATACCTATAATTATTTATGGAACAATCACTATATTACATTACATCATAAATCTCATTTTGAATGATTTTTAAATACAACAAAAATAAATTAGATGATGAATATAGAATTCATTAATAAAATATATTATATTTAAAATGCAGTGGATCTAAACATTGAATTTTAAAACAACATTTATTTACTGTGCAGTATAAATACACCATACCAAATAGCATCAATACTGCATCTGGTTTTCAACGAACGAAATAGCCCCCTGTGATTGTGCGATTGTCTTGCCATTTGCGCTTAACCATGGCAAGTTGTTAAGTGTAACAGTAGGTCCACCTAGTCGCAAAACGACGTCGAAATTTTTCTATTTTTAAATTATAGCGTGAAGTCACCGCTGCGAATTTGATCGGAAAATAGTCGTTGCGGCGATCATTTTTTCCTATATAAATGGCTATTATTACTCACATTTCTTTCTCCTTTCTTTGCCATATCCTTCTTCTTCCAATCTATCTTTCCAAATTCTGATTTCACCAGTTTGAAGAAATATACTGTTTGAGTGGTTAGTGAGCAAATCAGTTTTATTAAAGCGGCCGATCTATGTTTGAAGGTTAATTAGCTTCGCGGGTTAAGTATTTTCCTATTTTAGTTGGATTACATTAAGGATTAGCTTTAAGCCAATACCAAGAAGAGCGGATAAAGGCTTGTTGTTGTTGCAAAGGAATCATGGCAAAATTTTTAAAAAAGGAAAAGTATTATTATTTGAACATATTTAGGAACTAAATATAAAAAAATTTAACTAATATATCATTATATTTATTTTAACAAAAAAAAATTAAAAATCATAAGAAAATTACAAATAAGCAATTAAATTGACTAGCAAATTACCTTCAAACATAGATCGGAGCATTTATTTTCTTCGAGATAAAACTGATTTGATTGCTAACCATTCAAACAATATAGTTTTTCAAACTACTAAAATAAGAATTTGGAAAGATTGATTTGAAGAAGAAGGATGTGATAAATAAGGGAGGAAGAAATGTGAGGGATAGTAGTCATTTATATGAGAAAAATTGACCGACCCAGCAACTATTCCCTAAACCAAATTTCCAGCGGTTGTTATATGATAAAAATTGTCAAAAAATTATATAACTTTTTCCTAGAGCGCTTTGTCAAAAAACATAATCCCAAGAAATTTCATTTTTAAGATTATTAAAAGAATAAACGATTATATTTTTTAACAATATTATATATATTATAAATATGTAATTATCTTAATAAAATTATTTATTTATTATTTATATATTTTTTCTATTCATAATAAGTAATTGAAAATAATTTAAATTTATCTAAATTATTTTACATCGATACTCTTAACATTATTGATAATCAACTTAATGAATAGTTTTTATTCTTAGAAGACATTAAAAAAGTTTGTTGAAAAAATATTCAAAGAAAAGAAATCATTTTTGATTCACTTATTTCAAATTATTAAAACTAAGATTAACTTTATTAGTTATTATAGCAAATATTGAAAGTGTATTTTTTTTTACTATAAATAATATAAGAAATAGATAACCAAATAGAATTAGAGATCAATAATGATATTTTTAATGACTTACATTAAAAAAGATATATTAAATAATACCGACAATAAAATAATTATTTAACACTTTTAAAATATTAATATCAAAATTTTAATTAAGCTTAATATAAAAATTTAGCCTATCATTATATATCAGCAACATTAACATTAGTCATCGGACAGAAAAGCATAATCTAAAGAAATAACTGATGCCTGCTTTGAATTGGCGAGTTGGTGTTAAATCCTTTTCCTTGCTTCCTTTTTAAGTGAGAAAAATAAAGAGAAAAATAGTGAATAATACCTGACAAAATGATTCCACTCTCTAAACCATTATTAACAAAACTTTCCACCACACCAAGAGTATGCAATTTCCTTTGTCATCTCAGCTTTGAAAGATCATATGTGACGCCAATGTGAGGGATCTATGGAGAAGCGAGCTTTAAGAAGGAGAAAATATTACATACGGAGTTCTAAAATTATATTCAGACTTTAATGAAATTCGGACACATGGCTCTAAATAATTTTTTATGCTATTTTGAATAAAATTTAAAAGTAACTGAGAATGTGAGATTGTCAGGATCTATCCTGACTCGCATGTAATATTTTCTCCTTGAGAAGAGGGGTGTGACAGAAATGATAGAGCGAGTGGCAGTCGACTGTGCTTGTCAACAAGCGATGATTGGGTTTTACTTTATATCAATTCGTATATTTAAAATTCATTTAAATTTGATGAATTTTAAATATATTAAATTTTGAAATAAAATGTCCATTTCAAAATATATTTTTAAAATACACTAAATTTTAAATACATCTAGCTAAACTAAAAAGATAGAAATTTCGAAATTTAAAGGTTTATTTTATACTCAAAATACAAGTCCAAAATGGTCGGATTAGTATCGGGTTAGGCCTGTCGTCGGGTCACGTGGGCTGAGCGGCCACTCCAAGCCTAGTGATGATATGTTGCGTCAGCACGAGCGAAGCAGAAATTGTTTTTTAAGTAACAGTCGCAGAATAATGGAGACGCTGCCCTGCCCGCATAATCTCTAAAACCAATTAATCCATTTGGACTAAGATTGTTGGATTATGCTGATGTCTCTCCACGTCACACTGCATATTGCTCAACTAATAAAGTTTATAAGTGAGATACTTCACATTTGGCGTCACATTAGGATCTTTCAAAGCTGAGATAAAGGAAATTGCATACTTTTGGTGTGGTGCGAAGCTTTGTTAATAATGATTTTGTAGAGTAGAATTTTTTTTTGTTGGGTATTATTCACCAATTTTTTTCTTTATTCTTTCACTTTAAAGGAAGCAAGGAAAAGGATGTAGCAACCTACTCTCCAATTCAAAGCTAGCATCATTTATTTCATAAACTTTTAATTAGAGACCTTTTCAGAAACTTCATTCTCAAATATCATAGCCTTTACTTGGAGCTAAACATGAGTTATCTAATACTTCGATGAGGACGGATGATGTCTAGGATAAGAAACAAAATCATGGAACATTCTGACGCAAATATGAAGCTGATTTAAATAAAGAAACATAAGTTTATTGTCATCTAAAGTTGAATAGGACAGAAGAGCATTTCATAAGAAGGATCTAAGGAATCCTTGAACAAATTTCTAGAACACTTTGTGTAGATTTCTTTAAAAGGTTAATTTGACTCCTTCATTCATAGCTCGCAACTAAAATTCAAAGCACTCACCTTAGCTCCATTAATTAATGTGACATACATCCCTAAGGGGAGTAAAATTGAAAAACCCTAGCCTCATTATATCAAGAAACACTAACTTGAAACTTCTAATACATTTATGATAAAAATAACAAAATCTTAACATCTATTAACATCTAAATATTATCTCTTAAAGAATACAGAAGAAAAAAAATGAAGTTTGTTTATCATGTTGCTCGATTTAATTTAATATTTTCTTTCTTTGTTACCAGTGATGTGGTAAAGTATCAACTACTATTCACAACATTTATGAAAGTGTTACTATAGTGGTTCACAAGGCTTCAAAAAGCTTCACTTTTATTTTTAAAGAATTCAAGTAGCCTTTGCACCTAATTTGTTAGCATGTAAAAGTCATTAAAAAGCTTACAAGGTCTCTTGAATATAAGGTAGAGAACTATCGAATATAATTCCTCATTGTGAACTTACTCAAGATCCATTAAAAAAAAGAACTTTTAGAGATAAACTCCATGTATAGCAATTAGAACTTGTGAATAATGATTTCTAGATGAGTGACTTTGTATTTTAGAAAGATGGCCCTATGAAGTGTGTAAGTAGATTTATCATAGAAGCTAAGTTGAATCGTAAATTTATTGGGCTTTTTGAGGTGATCAATAGAGTTGGCTAATTTGCTTATAAGTTATTATTACTTGATTATATGTAAGATGTGCAGAATGTCTTTCATGCAATTGTATTAAGAAATTGGGATACTGATATTGATCATAGAGTTCCTAAAGATATAATTGAGATAAGACCTAATTTGACTTATAGAAAGGATCTAAGTGTATTTTGGTATATGATATAAGAGAATTGAGGAGTAAGCATACCTATATTGTCAAAATTTAGTGGAAGAACAAAATAGAAATATAAGCCATATGGAAAAAAAGAAGGCTGATTTGAGATAGTCTTATCCAAATTTATTTGATAATTAACTAATTTTGAAAGTCAAGAATAACATTTTCTGAGGGGAGAATGTGATAATTGGTTCCACAAAAATTGGATCCACCTATAATGATCTAATTTTTGACCTAGTAACACTTGCATATTTATTTTGTGTTCACTAATTTTCTATGAGTTTTGAAGTTAATTTTATGTCTAGTTAATTATTGACCTCACTTTTGGAGTGAGCTCTCAACTTCCTCATCATAGATCTAGGACTCTTATAGACACTAAGAGTTCTTTAGTCTTAAGAAACCTCTAGTGATTAGGTGAACACTTAACCTAAGCCTAGAGACGTAGAAGGGTTAATCATAAGAATAGGTTATGCCTTAGGGACTTAGGAAAACTTGCTTACCCTATAGCCTAAACCCAATCCATGCTTTCCTTCTCAAACCAAACCTCAAATTCATATCAAACCAAATTTTCAATAATCATAATCTATCCCATGATCAAATTCAAGCTCAAGATTCCCCATGATTAAATTCAAAACCCTTTCTAAACCCTTTGATTTCATCCTATAGACTTAGCCTTAACTAAATTCAAATCAATCCTGATTCAATTGATTTTCTCAAGAGATCATTTCAATCCTTCAATCATTTACCAAATCCAAATCCAAATTCCAAACCAAGAAATTCAGTTTCAAATCAAATCCAAGATCAAATTTCCCTCTTAAGCCTTATGACTCACTCTCATAAGCTTAATCAAATCTCAACCCAAATTATCCCAAACTTGATTGATTTCTTTTTATTTAAATCATTATTCTTCATATATATCAAAACAAATAGCCAAAAATATCAAAATCAAACCAAGCCAAAATCCCTTCTTAAGCCCTATGGACCTACCACCATAGGCTTAATCAAATCTTAAACAAAATTAACCCAAAATCAATTAGTTTCTTTATAAATTAATTATTCATTCATTTATATTCACAAATATTAATGAAACCCACCCTCCAATGATAAAAAATAAATCAAAATAATCCAATTCCTCTTAAGCCTTTTTGACCTACATCCTTAAGCTTGGCCAAACTTGCTTCCAAATCACTCCAAACTCAAGTGATTTTCTCATAACCCATTTATATCATCATTTATATTCCCAAATATAAATAAAATATAAATTCAAATAGCCAAAAGTAATTCTAAAATTAAACCAAAACCAAATTCAAGCCTTTTTAGCCAATTTCTTGAACTTGGCCAAATCATATCCAAATCAAACAAAAACCAATGGATTTTCCCTTGAATCAATCATTACTTCAATCATTTAGCCAAATATAAATATAAATTATAATTATCAAACCAAACTCATGTTAACCTAAGTCAAGCCCAAGTTAGCCTTTTTGACTTGAAAATTTCAAATGAGCCAAAATTCATTAGACTCCAAATTGATTACAGTTGGATTTATATTTCATCCAAGGCTTATATATGAGTTCAACTAAATTTGAATCAAACTAAAACTAAATCAATTGACTCATTTAGGTCCACTTGAACCAAGGTGACCTAAAGACCCATTTTGAGCCAAGTTCTAATTCAACCCAAATTGGATTGAACCAAGCCCATCCAAACCTCATATCATGATCAACAATCATCCTAGGGTGATCAACTATCTTGAATTGGGTCAAACCAAGTCAACTTGGCTATTTGACTAAGTCAACCTTTAGCTTAAATGAAACCTAAACTAGCCAAAACTCACCATATACAAAATTGATTGAAACCATTGATTCAAACCAATTCATAAGTAATGATTGAACATGATCAAACCCTTAATTGAACCAAACCAAGCCCAATTGACCACTTGACCTAAGTTGACCCAAATTGGCCTAAAAAGCTAAAATGGGTCAAATCATGATTAACCTAAATTGATTACAACCAATGGCTCAAGTTCATTCCAAATCATTTATTGAACTTGACCAAACCCATATTGAATCCAATTTAATCAATTGGTCAACTTGACCCAACCTAGCCCAAATTGACCTAAAAGGTCAAATTGGCCAAAATCTAAATTAAACCCAAATCAAATCAAACTAAAGCCTACAATCATTTCAATTAACTAATTAAACATGAACCAACACCTAATCCAACCCAATTTGGTCAAATTGGCCAAATTGGCCAAATTGCTCAACTTGACCCATTTGACCCACTTGATTTCAAATGAGCCAAAATCAAACCTAAGCCAAACCAACCCAAATCATTTGAACCAAAAATCTTCAAAATATCATTTGAACCTAACCCAAGTCTTTGTTTGACCCAATTTGAGTGATTGGTCAACCCAACCCAACATGAACTCATATAAACCCATTTGACCAAATGAAGCCAAAGCACCCAAAACCAACCCATGGGACCTTTGTGGCTGACCAAACCCAACCCAAATTGACCCTAGGACATCCCAAAAGTCTGCCCAAAAGCAAAGTGGGCCCCACTAAAGGGGATTAGCCATTGGACAAACTTCTTCACATAGGATTCTTTCCCCATTTAGCAAAGTTCACTCTCCCATCACATGGGCAGCCATCCAATTGCCAAATGAAGTATGCCTAGCCCCATAGCCCACTCTAAGCACAATAGGATTAGCCATGGACCAAGGGAAACCCAACCTCTTCCCCTTCACTCTAAGCCGAACCCCAAGGACAAAGGGAGGGGGAAACCAGCCACCACCTGCCCATATCAGCCTTGGAGACTCCTCCCAAGCCTTCCCCGCACTCCTGGAGAGCCACGTGGACCGATAAAGACAAGTTTGGTCTAATGGTGGCTGGCCAGTGAGAAAATGGAATTGAATCCCATCCATCCACCTCAACAATTGAGGGGATATATCCCTCAATTCAAACAAGAATTGAAGCATTCATTTTCATCTGATCCCTAGAGACTGAAACAAAACTCCTCAACCATTTTCCAAAGCTCCCAAGCTCCCCCATTTTCTCCCTTCTCGGTTTTACATCAAACTGAAATAGGGGAGGCCTCCCTTAATTCAAACTCATCTCTCAACCAAACTTCAATCAAACTCTCACATACCATTTTCATGTGTCAGTCAAGCCATTGAAACCATTTCCCAAGCTCCAAAGCCACCGGAGATAGGAGTTTGACCAAAACTGAATGCCCAAAAGGAGGATCTTGGTCTCTAGAGCAATCCACCTCAAACCAAAGTAATTTCCACTCAACAGGGCCTCATCATTACTAGATGAAGCTTCCTCAATCGTTCAAACCACGAGTCTTAGCTCCGGTGAGGTATGGCCATTAAAATTGATCCTTAGCTCATTTTTTGTTGGTCTTTTATGAAGTGAACATGAATGTGAGTTGATCATAGCTCTTGGATCCTTTGGATCCTTCCTGCAAAGGTGTGGGCTCAATTTGGAGCCAATTGAACTGGTGAGCTCGGATCACATGAGAGACAACAGACGAGTTCCGTCTTCCACCTCCCATGTAGAGGAAGGGTCATGAGCCATCCGTTCTGCATGATCAAAATGGATGGCTCTAATTAGATTATGCTAAAGCCATGGTATTTCTCCCTGAAGTCTCGAGTTTGATCCACGCTATCCGATCCAAGATTAGACGATGGGGATCAATCACATCGCCATCGAGGTGCGATGTGACAATTTAAAGAACTAATCTCATCGCGCCATGTGAAAAGCATGCTGCATCAGTGTGCCACATGGTGCTAGTAGGATTAGGCTTAATTAGGGTTGTTCAATTAATTTTTAAGGCTGAAACTTCCTAAATTCATAACTAATTATATAAAAACTAAAAAATTACAAATGATGGCTCATTTTGAAGGTGTTTTAGAGGAGAATCCAATAAAAAATATCATTTATTAAATTGGAATAGTAATTTTTGCTTAATCATGGTTTAATTAAAATTTTAATTAACCTAATTACTCTTTAATTAATCATCTAATTAATTTTAAACTTTCCAGAGATGTTTAGGGGGATGACCTCTGCCTCCCCCAATTTTCTTGGAATTTATCAGCTTATTAATTAGGGTAAGCAATTGGTTAAGTCTTAATTATCCTTTTAGCTTAATTAAGGATAACAAATCAAATGAACAATAAAGTAGTTAATTAATTAAGCTTAATGACATGTGTTAATAGTGAAGGGACTTAAGGAAATGGATTAGGACCTTTCTTCTAATATTTTCCTAAGCCCCCATTATTTTCTTTAAGTAGTTAATCAAGAATTCATTAATCACTTAATTAACCAATTAAGTTAATTAAAATTTGGATTGCTATAGAATTTAATTAATTAAGCAAAGGGCTTGGGGATAGGGATTGAGGCTTTCTTCTTGGTCTCTTTCCTTAAGCCAATTTTATCTCACAAATCAAGGATGGTTAAGGCTTAATTAATTGATTTATTATTTAATTAATCTAACTCTAATTTCAAATCAACTTTCATTGGAGTAATTAGACCTTGGGTAGATTGATTTATGGTAAAGGCTTAATTAATTGTTGCTCCTCTCTTCATTATCTGACAATTAGAATGAACTAGTCATAGTGGTGAACAACTCTTCTAGCAACATGAAATTGAACCTCAATAACATAGTTGGGTTATTGCTGAATGAAGAAGTCCATAAAAAAGTGAGCGGGGAGACATCAAATGTCATCTTAAATGCTGAAAATAGGGAAGGCATTCAGACAGGAACTCAAGTAGAAGCCAGTCTAAAATAAAGAATTGAAATCCAAGAATGGAAGGAATAATGGCAAGGTGAACTGCTGGAACTACGAGAAGAAAGAGTACTTTAAAAAGAGTGTAAGGCTCTTAAGAAATTAGGTGGAAGATGACAAAATAAAGTACACACTACAAATGCCTCACAAAAGAGCTTAAGGTAATTCTCTAATCTTATCCCGATAGTACTAAGTTATGGATAATCAACTTAGATGCCTCTTTCATGTAAGTCCCAACAAAGAGGTGTTTTGAAAGTACAATCAATGAGAACTAGCAAAGGTGTACTTGGGGTAATAAGGCCTGTAGTATCATAGGAAAAAGTGATGTGGACATCAAAGCACTGAATGGATCTATCTAAAAGCTGAAGATGTCAGACATGTTCCATGCCTGAAGAGGAACTTTATTTTAGTGAGCCAGCTTTCATAATCAAGGTTCATGACAACCTTCATAAGAGACTCATGGAAATGACCAAAGGTACATTTGTAATGGCGCAGACCAACATTGAAGGAATGTTATACCTGATCAATCAAGTGTCAAAACTCATAAGAGTTGTTGGAAAAGGAGGAGACTACATCTTGGCACCACAAGCTTAGCCATATAAGCAAAAAAATTATAAAGTATTTAGTTTAGAAAACAAACTTTATGATTTAAAGTCTATAGATTTAGATTTCTGAATATTGTGTATAGAAAATAAAAAATTGAGTTTCTATAAAAGTGGTATAAATCTAATGCCAAAGAAACTAGAGTTTATACACACGAATGTATGAGGCACTACTCCAATTCAAACCATTGGTGGATCATCATATTTCCTTACAGTTATTGACGAACATAGAAGAAAGGTATAAGTATACTTCTTGAAACATAAATCTGAGGTGTTTGATATGCTCAAAAAAGTGAAAGGCTCTAGTAGAAAATGAGATATGGCGAAGGTAAAATATCTCAACTCAGATAATGAAGGTGAATACTATGACAAAAAGGCTCAAAAATTACTATGAGTCAAATGGCATCAGGCCTAAGTTCATTGGGCTTGGAACAACATAGTAGAATGGTATGGTTGAAAGTATGAACAACCATCATGAAGCATGCTAGGAGGATAAGACTGCATATTAGACTACTTAAGCAGTTCTAGAAAAGCAGTGAACTGGTGCATCTGATCCATGAAAGCACTTTAGTACACTAAATGAAGGCTTAGTAGAAGAAGCGTGGAGTACTAAAATGGTATCTCTATCTAACCTAAAAGTATTTGATTTTTCATTGAATGTTTATGTTGATGTAGGATCAAGGATCAAATTATATCTGAAGTCCATAAAATGTACATTCATTGGATACAAGTCAGATGAATTCGAGTATAAATTTTGGGATTATCAAAAATAGATGTTCATTAAGAGCAAGGATGTCACATTTTATGAGAGATAAATGTATAAGAACATAAATGAGACTCAAGAAAATTCTTCAAGCAGTCCAGAAGAATCATTTAAGTACTTTGACATAAAAGGTGAAGATGAATAAGAGGAACAATTGGGGTTGTGCTTAGGCTAAAGAAGCATAGGATGTAGCTCAACCACCTACCATTGAAATTAGGAGATTTAATAGAGGCTCTTGACCAACACAGAGGTACTCTTTTTCTTGTATTATTTATTACTAACTGATGGTGATAAACTAAAGTGTATTATGAAAAAAATCCAAATAAAAAACTCAAAGGAGTGGTAGCATGCCATGGATGATGAGATGTAATCTCTCATTTGAAATTAGATGTGGGATTTGACAAGGCTACCTGATGACAAAAAAGTATTACACAAGTGAGTTTATAAATTAAAAGAATAACTAGATGGTAGTAAGTGCAACAACATAAGGCTTGTTGGAAAGGGGTTTCAACAAAAGAAAGGAATTTACTATATAGAGATCTTCTCTCTAATAATCAAGATGACAAACATCATGGTTGTCTTCAGTATAGTAGTATTGAAAAATTTGTATTTAAAATAGATGGACTTGAGATACCCTTCTTGCATTTGGACTTAGAGCTTAATATGCAGCAACTATAGAGATATGTGGTTCCAAGAAAGAAAGTCATGTGTGGAAACTAAAGAAAAGTATATATGGCTTAAAGTAAGCACTAAGATAGTGGTACTAGAAGGTTTGGCATGTTCATAATAGTGGGTATACAAGGTCTCATGCTGATCATTATTGCTACATCAAGAGGTATGATGAGTGTTACATAGTACTTCTTTTATGTATGGATGACATGTTGATTGCAAGGTTTGATATGGAGAAGATAAAGGACTTGAATATGTAGTTATCAAAAGAATTTGAGATAAGGACCTAGGTCTGACGAAGATGATATTAGAGATGAGAATCAATAGTGACAGGAGTGTAGCCAAACTGAAGCTATCTCAATCGGTGTAAATTGAAAAGGTATTTTAGAAGTTCAACATGAATGAGGTGAAGCAAGTGAGAACCCTTTGGGATAGTCACTTCAGACTATCCAAAGATCAATCGCCTAAAACTAAAGTGAAGTAAGAGCACATGAGGAGAACTCTAAATGGTTCAATTGTTGGGAGCCTAACCATGATATAAGTCAGACCATATATTACATTATATTATGAGTGGTCATTGGATACATGATAATTTTGACAAGCAATCTCAAAGTAAAAGATTATTAGTTTATGGAGCCTAATTTTATCAATCAACTTCTTGCCTTGATGCTGGTCTGCTAAGAAGAAGTGATTTCGACTTCAAATACAGAGGAGGCATCACCTCACTGCTAAGAGTACGGTGCCATGACACCAAGATCAATAGACTTGCACTAGGGAGATAGAGGGGCTAGTGACTCAGAGCTTCAAGAGTAACACCATGGTGCTCAAACTAGTGCAGAAAAGCTTTTGAACAACAGTGGGAGCATCTAGGCACTAGAGTTGCAGTGTTGTGGTATATAAAATGGCAGATTTTATATTTAGGAATTTTTATAATTTTTAGTACTTTTTTACTATTTTCTTGAGAGTGCAAGTGAAGAGTAAGTGCTCTAGAGATTGAAGTGTGAAAAGGCTTAAAGTAAGTGTAAACTATAGTATTCTCTTCAGTTTTTCTTTCACAGTAGATTTCTTGGTGGTATGGCTCCATGGTTTTTTCCAGTTCTCAGATATTCTTCACATTAAATCTAGTGTTCTTCTACGATTACTTTTACTTTAGCTTCATTTATTCTGTGCATGCTCTAAAATACTCAAACTAGGTTTTGCATTAAATCTACCAACATTTTTGGTATTTTATTTGGTAGAATTTTGTTCAAACTCAAATCTAAGGAGATTTATAAATTCTTCACTATGTAACATTTAATATACAGTAGAATAAATTATGTTGGACAAGTTAACTTAGAAAAATAAAATTTTTACTAGATATTTATGTTTTATAGCATTGGTATATTATAGTGAGTATATTGAGCTTGATAAAAATTGTTATAGAATAATGAAAGCTTCAAAATATTATTTGGATATTGCATATAAATGATTTTGTGAATTATCATTTTTGATGTATGTGCATTTGTTTGCTTGCAATTTCTACTGTTAGTTGTGCTTAATAATTTTTTTCAATTTTTTCTTTGTATTTGATGATATTTATACATACTAAAATTGATGATATTTTATGCTAATGAAACAAAGTATTTACGCAAAAGAAAGGAAGTGTAGCTGGCTAGATAGTTATATTTTATGTGCATTCAAGTGTGCACCAACATAATTATCCATTTGTGCATTTTACATGCTTAAATAGATGTGAATAAGAGGGATATAAGTGAAAGTGAAGATATAAAAGGCAAAGGGTAAATGTAGAGTAGTGAAAATATAAGTGAAAATGGAGGTATAAGGGGCAAAAAAAACTACAAATATTTTAATTAAAGAAATAAATTATTATTATTATTATTATATATTATTTTATTTTATTTTTTATATCATGTTGCTTATACTATTGTTTGATATATGCTTACTAATGCAATTAATTCTTATACTGATATTATACTTTACCTAAGATATAATTTTATTTCATTTAGATTATAATTTATTATTTATAATTTGATATTTTAGCAAATATCTACTCTTTTACTATAGTATATTTCAGGTAGCCTACTCACCCTTATTTTATTCCAATGTATTAGGGTAAGGGTAGATTGAGTAGTATTTACTTACATACCATATGTATGTATGTTATTACTTTTGATTTATTCTTTTGACAGTCATGAATATATAAATGTTTTGTTAGTGAAAGAATTATACTTTTGTGTATAGTTTTTATTTTGTATAGTGGTGATATAATCAGATGATTAATTTAATTTTATGATATTTTGATGATAATTATGGCTCTGTGTTTGTGAAATTGAAGAAAAAGAAAATTCCTCTCAAATAGCTTATATATTCAAAACATAATGTGAACTGCCTTAATATAATGATTTTCATCAGGTTGGGTTGTACTAGTTACTTAAGTAGTAGCAAAAAAGGAGTACAATAATATAAAGACTTTTGTTATATCCACATGATATCTTTAAGTTAAATGGATTCTATAATGACATCGCCTCCATTAACTAGATATTCAACTTGGTAAATATTTATGAATTTGGTACAATAATAAAAGCTAACAATGACATTATCAACTCTAAAATGAAAAAAAATGGAGCTTTCTAACTTATTATCCTTCAATTAAAGATAAGTTGATAGTAAATAAGTATCATAAATTGTACTGTTTTAAGACTTTCCTACATAGAAATAGTAATTACAAATTAAAATAAAGAATATTTTCATCGGAATACTCAAATGTATTCCTAACCTTATACTTTAAGATTCTTTGAATTATTATTATTATTATTTTCATAAAGATCATATTTATGTTACAAAATATTATCAACATAAATTTGGTATTCCTAAAGAACTTGTTCTCACTAACTTGAAATTCCATTATATATACATAACTATCAAAGAAGCAATAAATAAATTAGCATCAACATAAGTTATAAATTTTGTTGGAATCATCTCATTAAAATTTTAAGAAATTAAATAAAGAAGAGAAGAGTTCTATGAACTTTTTTTTTACTATTTTTAAATTAATTAAAATAAAAATAGAACATTAATTTACCTTATATTTGCAAAAAGAAAAGTCTGATGAATCTTACTAATAATTTTTTATTGGTCATTAAAACTTAAATTTAATAAGGACTAAGAGAGCTCATCGTATAAAGATTCAAGAAACTCAACCATGAAACTTGACAAATTGATCAAAAATAGAAAAAAGAAATAGTTCAATATTATTTCTCAAAAGTTGTTAAATGATTCAATCATGGAATCAAAATTTATTTAACTTATTTAAATTCTACAAAACTTTAATGTCAAAGCCTAAAATTACCAACTTTTATTACTAAGTAAAAAAATCTTAAATCTTGAATGCAATACTTATTAGATAGAATGATATAGAAGTTGGAGATTAGTGTTCCTTAAGAGAATTATGACCACCAAGTAGATAAACAATCTACATTTAGAAAAGTGATTTCAATATTTGACTTATGAATTACATTTAATGAATAAGAAAATTTCAATGAATTGATTAAAATAATATCATAATAAAAGAATTAGAAAATTTAAGTATATAATTTATATTCTCAATGATATTAAATTAGATACCTCACAACCCAAAGATATGGCTATTCAACTATTGAATAACTCAATTATTCAACTATTCAATAATTTAGCTACTCTATAACTTTGCTATTTAGCTACTCCACAACTTAGTTATTCACTATTACATGGAGATAATTAACTTAGTATTCTAAATATCTTAAAATCATATATGTCAAGCATCATGCTAAAATCTTAATATTTAAAAGATTAAAAATTTAATCCTTGCAACTCAAAATTATATCTTTGGAATAAGATTCAAATTGAGACTGAGTGGAATCCAATCTAGTGGTGAGTTTAGAGGTGGTTGTACCCTATCCTTAGATGAAAGCATGGATGCCCATCAAAGGCAATGAGTTATCTAAATAATACATAATGGGAAAAGTCCAAATAAGACTCGTCGTTGACATTCAAAAGTTAAAGCTTAACTAAGTGTATTGTTAATACTTAGTTTATAATAAGCCTTTTTTTAACTCAAGATATTATTAGATATATTTTGGTTCATTAAATATTTATTTGAAAATTTTTTTACTTAAAAATTTTTATTATTTAACTTAAAATTTTTATTTAATATTGTTTACAACAATGTTTATTATTACTAGCCATAAGTTTCATTTCTACTTGGAATATACAATATCTTTTCACAGAAAAAAAATGGATAAATAACTCAAAGAATAATTTTTTTTTCAAATTAAAAAGTAAGAAGTCATTAAATGAATCAAAAAATTAAAACATATATATATATTTCTTGATACTTTCTCTCAAATCTTTTGCCTTCATTCTTTCAAGCTATAGCTTCATAATCTTTAAAACTCTTGGTAATAGCTTTGCTTAGTGCATTATAACATAAGAAATTCAAACCTGGTATTGCATGGTTGATCTTATCATGCTTCCTCACAAGGTTTAGAAGTCAACTCAACTACATCTCCATTTTATTTCTCAAAGCATAGTCCAACCTAAATTATTTGCTTATAAAAAAAGGTAATGATAAAGCTAACTCCCATATGTAAATATTTGACCTAGCTAAAGACAACCCAAAAGTATTAATTTTACTCTTTAACTTTGCATTCTTTTAATCATTTCATACTTCTTTTTATAACTCTTCAAATTAGCATTGACTGATGCAATATAAAATAAAGATTAGTGTGAGCCATATATTAAAGATATCCAAGAGAATATTGGATTAAATTGAAGGGTGTAATAAAAAACACAAAAGACAATTTAATAGATTTCAAGGTAAAGCTCAAGTTAATTCAAGAAAAGATGCTTTAGCTCATTAGCCCACCAAGCTTATTTTATGATTTTACTTTAAATCATATAATCTTTATTTCTTTTCCAAAATTTTTAGTTTTTTAATTATGAATTCAAAATATTGTATATGACGTATCAAGTGGTTGGATTTGTATAAAATAGTAACATGTAAAATAAGTGGATGACATAAATTAGTAAGGTAACATAATGCCTAAAATTAATCCTGACACCCACCATTTCCTCTATATTTTGAATTTTGTCATCTAAAGGTTGATTGTAATGCCTAGAAATAGCTCTTCTATTGGAATGAAAAGACAATCTTTTAGCTTAAATAACCATTTGAATTTACTCTTTTGATTTGAGAGCTCTATGGTCAAATCCTTGACTTCCTTAATGGAAGTGATATTTATCCAATACTACTTTATTTCTTTCACCTCCAAAATTGAAGGTAGCCAATTTTAGTTCTCTCCATACTCCTTAACATCATTTTCAACTATCCTCTAAGCAATCAACACCATTTTATAAGGACAAACCAACATTCCACCAATTAGCAGCTCCTCTCCATAAAGTATGACCTATTCGTGTTATACACATCTTAACACTCACATAAACTCCACCAATTGTAATCATCTACACTAGGTTGTAAGTAAACATCATAAGTTTATTATCCATTATTAATCTATGTCAACTTTTTATCTTACCTAAGACACATTTTCCAAAGTGATCTTCTAAATCAACCAAAATTACCCTATATGGACTAATCATACTATTCTTATCACTATAATCTTCATAATTCCACCATACTCTAGAACTATTTTGTTAAACTCTAGACTATAAATTTATAACTATTAATCTCACCAAAAGAACATCCATCATCATTGAACTTTATAGTAAATTTCTTAGAAAAATTTTTAGTACTCTATTTGATGTATAATGCATTCTTATAAAGAACTTTCTCCTCCATCAAAGGTCTCAATTACTTTTCATTCACTTTACATATTTGATCCAACTTACTATTAAGTTGATGGTTTTATGATTATTCTTTAATGATTGTTTGCAAATAAGAAAGAAATTTGTCAAGAAATCTCTAGCCTTCACATTATAGGCATTTGCAATTCACTAGTGGCATTCACAATATATATTTATGTAGGCAGCCTAAGAATTTTTTAGGTATAAGATCAATTGAGGTAAAGTTAAGCTTATTCTTTTACATTAAGAAATCAATAGAGGTGTCAACAACAAATTATCATTTTCTATCATTTAAAAGATGAACATATAGCTCACACCCATAAATCTAAACTTCAAATATCTAAATGGATGAACACAAAAAAATTTACCTTTCTTTTTTCATACTCTCTCTAATTGCTGTAGAAATCAAACTCTCCAAGAAAACTCTAAAAGGAACTTCATGAGCTACATATATGATCAAAATATTTACTTTGGAACTCAATCTAGATTCCTCCTTCAAAACCTTCTTATCTCTACTAATAAAATTGTATATTTTTCTCTTAAGGTAGTAAGTTTATGTCACCTTTCTACATAATTGCAATTAGAAAGCCCTCTAAGATTTTCAATTTCTTATTTCTATTTAGAAGAAATTTTATAAAAAATATTAGAAATCACTCATAAAAAATAAATAAATTTGGATTATGTTTCAATGAAATAAAAAATTTCATCAAGGAACTAAAACTTAGTGAGTTATTTTCAGAAGACTAGTGTTGGAGCTAAAAAAGGCCAAGAGCTATTGTTTATATAAAATATTTTAAAAATTTTAATCATTAATTCATTAATTTTATATGAAATATTTTGGAAATTTTTTATATTAATTAGATTCATGCTTGATTCATGTAGTGGATGGTTATGAGTAGCTTGTCCCTTGGGCAGTAAACCCTTTGAAAAACATTGTGTTATAGAGCAAAGTGCCTTACTCTTAAATGTTAAGCAAAAAATAGAGACTAGGCTCTGCTATCAATTGTGAACAAGAAAGAAGATGAACAAGGTGTTTTATAAAATTATTGCAAGTAAAGATATTAATTTTAATTTTGATTGTAAAGGTAATTTTAGATTAATTATTTATTTTTATATTAATCATTACAAGCATAAAATAAGTGCAATAGAATAATGAGATAGATATTTCCAATGTTACACCAACAATTGTTGCAAAAAACAAAATCTTCATAGTAATATTTGCGTAAAATTAATATAAACTTTTAAACTAAGAATATATATTTTAAGATGAATAAATTTAATATGATGAACAAAATGAATATATGTAACATGATATTGAAGCAATAATATTTGAAATTAAAGATACATTTTTTTTAAAAAAAAAAAAGAAGAAGAAAATCTCATAATTTCTTACATGCAACAACTTAGGGGGTGTTTGAGATCACTTTTGTCTTTTATTGTTTTGTCTTATGTTTTTATTTTGTTTGGTTAATGTTTTCTTTCCAAGAAAAATATATTTGGTGGTTATTATTATTTTAAAAATACTAAGAACATCTAAAGATATTTTGAGTATTTTCTTAAAATAATATTTTTTACTTTTGAAAATTAAAACAATATTTTTTATTTTTTAAAAAAATACTTTCTGATTTTAATTTTTTTTATTTTTGAATATTTAAAATAAAAATACATAATAAGCATATCTAATAAACAAATTTTTAAAAGTAGCATAGAAAAAAATATAAAATATAGAACAAAATTGATCCCAAATAGCCCTTAGCTTTTCTTCAGCAAATATTCAACCAAAAACAATTCATTTAATGTGAAATGATAAATGTAATTTGGAATAATATACTAACAAAAATCTTGTGAAAATCTCATTAGGAGATTTTAATATTTATGCAAAATAAAATCAATCAAATATAACATTATTTTCAAACAAACATAAATTATAGAACCATAAGTTTTTCAAAATAAAATTTTATAAGTAAAATGATAACATAGAAATAAAGTTTATATGGATTTATTTATAATCAATGAAATTTGACTTCAAATCATGCAAGAGATCTTTCCTCCAAAAAAAAACTTTGCATTGAAATCTTCAATGAAATTTGAAGAATTTTGCTTGAAATTTTTTGGAAGAGAATTGGTGAGACCTTGATAATTTTCGCAAGAGAAGAGCTATGATTTTTCCAAATCTTTTAAGGGAGTATTGAGAGAGAGAGAGAGAGAGAGAGAGAGAGAGAGAGAGAGAGATGCCTTGAATTTCTAGCACTTAATCAATTAAAATAATTCAATAGGGGTCAGTTACAAGGTGTAAAATTTGAAGGGAATTAATTAAAAAAGCAATTGATTAAATTCAATTTTTAATTTCAAAATTAATTTAAATTATTTTGCAAATTACAATATTGATGATGATGAAAATAATTCTAATCTTGAATTAAAAAATTTAATCAAATCATGACTAATTGGAGAGAGAAAGGGTTGGCAACTATAATTTCTAAAATAGTTTGGATTATTTTAGGGAACAAATTATGTGATAAAATTTAATTAAAACTAAATATATTTGAATATACATAATGATATAACAATAAAAACTATTAAATAAGTGTATAAAAATTTTAAATCTAGAATATGCATGAGTCAGTTGGCCAAACTAAGTTCGGAAGGTTGGATTTAATGATATATTAAATTATTGCTTAAATCACATAATTAAATGAAAGAATATAAATATTTATCTAAATAAATAATACCAAAAATATAATTAAATTGAACTATAAATAATGCAATTAATTTATCATAAATGGATAATGTAAAGTTATGAAAGTCTAAGTAGATAATGTATAACAATATATCATTTAGGCTCATTTTAGGATCAACTTGCATGAAATGATAAAGTTATTTTGCATAAATTAAATTAAATTAATTTTTTTCTTATTTGAGTTGAAATAATAATAATAATAAATTTTAGTAATTTAATTGTGATACATTATATTTTATGAGCTTATTTGTATATTTATATATAGATAGATTATAAGATACAAATGCCACATCAAATTATGTGCTTGTTGATCAGGTTTGCTCTAGCCATTTGAAAGCACTTGGTTTTATTTTTCTAGAATACTACAAAATAGGTATTGTTAAATTTCAATCATATATTTTCTTATCATCAAAATCAAAATTAGTGAGTCACATGGCTCATATAGATGTCAAGTTAGCCATCCCACATAAGGAAAGGACTTTGGAGTAGAATTGGAATGATTCCATTCCATTTTCTTATTTTCTTCTCTAGTTATATTTTCTATTATTTATTTTTTAAATTTTAATTATATAGCTTTATATAATAGCTTAAATAAATATATAATGAACATGAAAATGAATTTTGATATTTAAAAAAAATAGAGAGTTAAGTGCTTAGTAGTTGACTTCTCTAATTTTTATGTTCTTCTTGGTAAAATGTATAAGTATCTTTTTTTCATTTGTTGATATCTCTACCAAACATCCATAATATATTCTTCTACCTCTCTAGAAAATCTTACAACATTATCTCAAACCAATAGACCTAGAAAAGATATCAAATCCGCTTTTGAAGACTTCAACTAAAATAAGTAATTTTCCATACCTAATTTTGTTCATCATTTTTCTACTACCTCTTGAACATCTTGGATATCAAACATATTTTCAAAATTTAAGCTCAATGTAATATTTGATAGAATTATTAGTAAATGAATATACCATTGTCCCTTCACTAATTTAGTATTTCAAAATTAGTCAAATCTATTTGAACTAGATCACCTTGACCTAGTTTTAGTTTTTCTCCATCTTTTGGCCTCTAAATTATATTGAATGAACAACTAAATACATTTTCTTAATATTCTCAAGTAATTTCATGTCCTCCAACATAATAATCCCTAGATCCAATCCCAAAGAGAGCCATAAGGTTGGGTATGAATTAACATCCTATAGCCCATTAGCTTCTCACCAAAATAAGTGAAAGCCTTAGATCACTTATTCCAAGGCTAGGTCAATATTGGAAGCATAGGCAAAGCCTATACTTATAAAATTTTAACATAAGAAGCATTTAGAGTATTAGATCTTGAACATTTAGTATTTATAATTGATGGATCAATTATCTATCAATGGTTTGTCTCTTCACTTAGACTTGGTAAATTTTTTTTTAATTTTTATTTAATAAAAGTAACAAAAAATTTATTGCATATATATATGGTATGCCTATAATAGTTTATACTTAGCTCCAACTAATTGCCACCACTATAAACCTAGCTTGCTATCATTATGTTAACTTATATTAGAACTCTATATCTAGTAGTTTCATATTGATGTAGAGCTCCATGCACAAATCATAAATCTACCTAGAGTGCAAATCTACTTACAAGAGCTAACTTTATATTATGTTAGACTAATCTATGGTTTATCATATGAAGTATGTCTAAATTCTAATGCTATATGCTTGCCAAAAAGTTAGTTTAAAAATGCTTAAAATTCGTAAATGTATGCATTACTCATTCACTTGCATAAAGAGAGTACTGCATATATTCAAGAAAGCTTTGGCTGATACATCAAAATAGGGCAAAACATTTTTCTTGTATTATATGAACCATATCTTTAATATTATGTTTGTTAAGTTGATTTCAATAAATCAAATTAAGGGTATAACTAAAATGGTAGAAATGCTAATATTATACTCTATGATAGTTATTTGAGGCAAAAAAAAGTATCTATAAGAAGGCTAAGCCTAAATTTCATTACAATGGGGATTAGATTAATAAGTTGAGGAACCAAATGGTTGCTTTGGTGACATAGATGCAAAACCTAATCCCTAAAAATCCCACAACACCTCTTGCATATATATCTCACCCATATTTATTTAAAAGATAATGAGCCTAACTCAAACATTAAAGAAAATTAATCCCTTAAAGACCACCTTTTATGTAAGAATGGGGGTAATTATGACTACTAGCATAAGTATATTAAAATCTTTAATAATCCTATAAAAATTAAATTTATGAACCTTCTTCTATTTGCTTACATGATTTTAACAATGTTTTAAACTATATATTGTAAATGGATAAATTCTTCAAGTGGTGATGATTGAAGATTACTAAATTTGTAAAGAGACATCACACAAAATTCTATCTTCACAACTTATTATCAAAAATAGGGATATACATCTACTAGTAATAAAAGGGTGATCTATTACACTTTTATCTATCAAGCTTATAGAGAATACTCCTCCCATGATTACATCTTATTTTTATTATCCATCCAAGAGCTAAGAAAAAGAAGATTACTAAATCTCAATTGATGGTTATTAAGTAGCCTACCACTAAGGGAATTGATTGTATTACTAATCCAAACTTACAAACTAACATAGCTAGTATACTTAATCATGCATCATTTGATGCTATTTTTATTTTTTAAGAATACTCAAAATATTCATATTCATATAATGTAATATATAGCTAAAAGTGATGTAAAATATGCTTAAAAACTAAATTAAGATTGTTCTTCAAAATATTATACATAAGGTGATCATATATTAGCTCATATTCATCTTGAGAGATATTTATCCTCAAAATATTATAACATATTAGGGCATGTGGCTCCTCCAAATGTTTTAGAAAATATATCCCATATTGATTTAATGAAAAATACATTATTTATAAAAAGGAGTTAACTATCCTTCAACTAATGAAACTAATTCTTTGAAATGAGATTTATCTTAAGAGGTGCTTATAAATTCATGATGTTCAACCTTCCTCATTATAATAGATGTAAGTTGCAATTTTAGATGCTTGGAATTTATAAGTGTTAATGTTTTATCTTTTAGTATGTTTCTTGCTCTTTTTCTTTATCTTAAAAGCAACTTTCCACCAGAAAGAAATTTGCTTGATGATTCAACCCTTCAGCCTCCACTCCAATTCTCCTTCTTCTGTTGTCTACTAATTAAAAATAGGTTTAAAACTGGCCCATCAATTGTCCTACACATTTTTTTCTCATTCACACTCACTTGCTCATGAATCTTATTGATAGAAGCTATTGTGGTCCATTTGAAACATGTTATCCCAACTAAACCATTGATTTTAAAATGACTTATTAGAATATTGAAAATAAGAGCCTCATATTGAGCAAATAATACTATTAGATAGACATTAAACTAAAGGGTAATGACTACTGATGGCATATGTATGGCTATATGATCGATGTAAGACTATTCCAATATAGATCTAATCTTGAAGTATATTCTATAGAATTCTTTTTGAAAGAAATGATTGTTATAAGTGTCATAAATTACTTTTCCTTCATGCCTATCACCCCCACCCTATAAGCAAAAGAAAACAGTTTAAATTCAAATTCTTCACAACAAATTATTTTTGCCCCAATCAAATAGACCTTATTGGCTAAAAGTCTCATCCATCCTCACCATCAAAAACAAAAACCAAATGTGCTTTCAAGCCAAATAATATTTAGATATTTGACACTCCAACATGACAATAGCTTAGACATATACATTGATATAAATATTACTTATTATTTACATTGTTCAAATACAGTTTCCCACTTAACAATAACACATACCATTTTTTTACATTGCATGTTCCATGGCTCCTACCTCTTCTTTAAGATAGGTGCTTCATGCAAATTATTCACTTGAACATTATGTAGTCTTCATGACAATGACCATAAAAAATAAAGGGGCTTAAAACATGATGATCCAACCCCAAAAAGTAGGCTAAAACACCTAAGTCTCCTCACACTTTACAATTAAAACTAATCTTCATAAGTACAAGAATTGTCTCCTTCCTTCCAACCATAGGCTTATTTGAGCTCAGTTTAGTTTAATTTGTTCATCAGCAAACCCAATAATTTCTACCCTCCCCAACTCCAAATCTCCAATGCCAAAGTCTTGGTAATCAAGCAGCCACTCTGAACTCCTCTCCCATGCCTCATTACTTATAGGAGAACTCCATAATTTGTCAATGAAGGGCATATCATCATCCTATAAACAACTTATCACTTGCTCATCTCTATTGATAGCGTTTGAACAATTTTGTTGTAGATTAGTACTCACTTCTTGTGAGATTATATTTATGGCTTTTTTTGCATCCAAGGGTTCAGGTTTTTTGCTGGCTGGGATTTGCTATCAATTGTGAACAAGAAAGAGAATGAACAAGGTGTTTTATAAAATTATTGCAAGTAAAGATTTTAATTTTAATTTTGATTGAAAAGTAATTTTAGATTAATAGTTTATTTTTTATATTAATCATAATAAGCAAAAAATAAGTGAAATAGAATAAAGAGATATATATTTCCAATGATACACCAACAATTGTTGTAAAAAACCAAAATCTTCATAGTAATATTTGAGTAGAAATTAATATAAACTCTTAAACTAAGAATATATATTTTAAGATGAATAAATTTAATATGATAATAAAAATGAATATATGTAACATAATATTGAAGCAATAATATTTGAAATTAAGATAATTTTAAAAAAAATCTCATAATTTCTTACATGCAACAACTTAGGGGTGTTTGAGCTCACTTTTGTTTTTTTAGTGTTTTGTCTTATGTTTTTATTTTGTTTGGTTAATGTTTTGTTTCCAAGAAAAATATATTTGGTGGTTATTGTTATTTTTAAAAATACTTAGAACATCAAAAAGATATTTTGAGTATTTTTTAAAAAATATTTTTTATTTTTGAAAATTAGAAACAATATTTTCATTTTTTAAAAAATATTTTTTGCTTTTAATTTTTGAATATTTAAAATAAAAATAAATAACAAGCACATCAAGTAAACATATTTTTAAAAGTAGCATAGAAACAGAAATAAAAAATATAAAACAAAATTGATCCCAAATAACCCTTAGCTTTTCTTCAGCAAATATTCAACCAAAAATATTTTTTGTAATGTGAAATGATAAATTTAATTTGGAAGAATATTCTAAAAAATCTTATCAAAATATCATTAGGAGATTTTAATATTTATGCAAAATAAAATCAATCAAAGATAATATTATTTTCAAACAAACATAAATTATAGAACCATAAGTTTTTCAAAATAAAATTTTATAAGTAAAATGATAACATAGAAATAAAGTTTATATGGATTTATTTACAATCAATGAAATTTGACTTCAAATCATGCAAGAGATCTTTCCTCCAAAAAAAATTTTGCATTGAAATCTTCAATGAAATTTGAAGAATTTTGCTTGAAAATTTTTGGAAGAGAATTGGTGAGACTTTGAGAATTTTCGCAAGAGAAGAGCTATGATTTTTCCAAATCTTTAAGGGAGTATATATATATATATACATATATATATATAAAGAGAGAGAGAGAGAGAGAGAGAGAGAGAGAGAGAGAGAGAGATGCCTTGAATTTCCAACTCTTAATCAATTAAAATAATTCAATAGGGGTCAGCTACAAGGTGTATAATTTGAAAGGAATTAATCAAAAAAAATCAATTGATTAAATTCAATTTTTAATTTTAAAATTAATTTAAATAATTTTGTAAATTAATATATTGATGATGTAGGAAATAATTTAAATCTTTAATTAATACATCTAATCAAACATGACTAATTGGAGAGAGAGAGAGAGAGAGAGAGAGAGAGATGCCTTGAATTTCCAACTCTTAATCAATTAAAATAATTCAATAGGGGGCTACAAGGTGTATAATTTGAAAGAATTAATCAAAAAAAATCAACTGATTAAATTCAATTTTAATTTTAAAATTAATTTAAATAATTTTGTAAATTAATATATTGATGATGTAGGAAATAATTTTAATCTTTAATTAATACATCTAATCAAACATACTAATTGGAGAGAGAAAGGGTTAGCAACTATAGTTTCTAAAATAGTTTGGATTATTTTAGGGAACTAATCATGTGATAAAATTTAATTAAAACTAAATATATTTGAATATACATAATGATATAATAATAGAAACTATTAAATAAGTGAATAAAAATTTTAAAATCTAGAATAAGCATGAGTGAGTTGGCCAAACTAAGTTCGGAAGGTTGGATTTAATGAAATATTAAATTATTGCTTAAATCACATAATTAAATGAAAGATTATAAATATCTATATAAATAAATAATACCAAAATTTTAATTAAATTGAACTATAAATAATGCAATTAATTTATCAAAAATGGATAACGTAAATTTATGAAAGTCTAAGGAGATAATATATAGCAATATGTCATTTAGGCTCATTTTAGGATCAACTTGCATGAAATGATAAAGTAATTTTGCATAAATTAAATTAAATAAAAAAAATTTATTTGAGTTAAAATAAAAATAATAATTAATTTTAGTAATTTAATTGTGATACATTATATTTTATGAGCTTATTTGTATATTTATATATATGTATATATATACATTATAAGACACAAATGCCACATCAAATTTATGTGCTTGTTGATGTGGTTTTCTCTAGCCATTGGAAAGCACATGGTTTTCATTTTTCTAAAAATTCCAAAATAGGTATTATTAAATTTCAATCATATATTTTTTATCTTCAAAATCTAAATTACTCAATCACATGGTTCATAGGGATGTTAGGTTAGCCATCCCACAAAAGGAAAGGATTTTGGAGTAGAATTGGAATGACTCCATTCCATTTTTCTTATTTTCTCTTCTTTATTTTTTAAATTTAAATTATATAACTTAATATAATAGCTTAAATAATTATATAATGAACATGAAAATGAATTTTGATATTTAGAAAAAAAATATAGAGTAAAATCTTTGGCTTTAAGTGCTTAGCTCATCTAATTTTAGTTCTTCTTGGTAAAAGGAAAAAGTATATTTTCTTCATTTGTTGATATCTCTACCAAACATTCATATATATTCTTCTACCTCTCTAGCAAATCTTACAACATTTTCTCAAGACCTAGAAAAGATTAGAAAATCACTTTTGAAGACTTCAACCAAACAAGTAATTTTTCTTAACTTTGGTCTTCTTTTTTATACTACCTCAAGAGCATCTTGGATATCAAACATATTTTTTGAAATTTAAGCTCAACATATTCTTTTAATATATGATAGACTTTTAAGCAAATAAATATACCATTGTCCCTTCACTAATTTAGTATTTCAAAATTAGCCAAATCTATTTGAACTAGATCACATTAACCTAGTTTTAATTTTTCTCCATCTTTTGGCCATTTAGAAATTATATTAAATGAACAACTAGTACATTTTCTTAATAATCTCAAGTAATTTCATGTCCTCCCCCATAAGAATCCCTAGATCCAATCCCAAAGCCATAAGGTTGGGTATGAATTAACATCTTAGCTAGCCCATTAGCTTCTCACCAAAATAAGTGAAAGACTTAGATCACTTATTCCAAGGCTAGTTCAATATTGGAAGCATAAACAAAGCTTATACTTATAAAATTTTAGCATAAGAAGCAATTAGAGTATTAAGAGCTTGAACATTTAGTATTTATAATTGATGGATCAATTATTTAAACTTACACTTGGTTAATATTTATTTTATTTTTATTTAATAAAAGTAACAAAAAATTAAATATAATTACATATGTGTGGTATGCTAATAATATTATATAATTAGTTCTAACTAATTGCCTCCACTATAAATCTAGCCTGCTATAATTATGTTAACTTATATTAGAACTCTATATCTAGTAAATTTCATACTAACATAGAGCTCCATGCACAAATCATGAATCTACCTAAAGGGCAAATCTACTTACAAGAGCCAACTTTATATTATGTTTGACTTATTTATGGTTTAGCATATGAAGTATACCCTCTAAATTTTAATGCTATATGCTTTCCAAATAGTTAGTTTAAAAATGCTTAAAATTCATAAATGTATGCATGATTCATTCACATGCACAAAGAGAGCGCTGCATATATTCAAGAAAGCTTTGGCTGATACATCAAAATAGGGCAAAAAATTTTTTCATGTATTGTATGAACCATATCTTTAATATTATGTTTGTTAAGTTGATTTCAATAACTCAAATTTAAGGGTTTAACTAAACTGGTAGAAATTCTAATACTATACTCCATGATATTTATTTGAGGCAAAAAAAGTATCTATAAGAAGGCTAAGCCTAAATTTCATTATAGTGGGGATTATATTAATAAGTTGTGGAACCAAATGATTGCTTGGGTGACATAGATGCAAAATATAATCCCTAAAAATCCCACAACACCTCCTGCATATATATCTCACCCATATTTATTTAAAAGATAATGAGCCTAAAGACCACCTTTTATTAGTCCCTTAAAGACCACCTTTTATTTAAGAATGGGGATAATTATGACTACTAGCATAAGTATATTAAAATCTTTAATAATCCTATAAAAATTAAATTTATGAACCTTCTTCTATTTGTTTACATGATTTTAGCAATGTTTTAAACTATATATTGTAAATTGATAAGTTCCTTAAGTGGTGATGATTGAAGATTACTAAATTGTCATTTTTACTAAGATAAAGCTCACTAGTCATTCAAATATTTATTAAAAATAAGAAAAATAATAAAGATAATGAAGATGAAATCTTACTTGGGTAGAGAAGAAGAAAATGACTGAAGCCAAGTAGGGGTGTCAAAAAATGACTCGACACGATAACTCGACTCGAACTCGACTCGAAAAATCCAGGTTAGGGTCCGTAAAATAGATTTTTGAGTCGGGTTAGTGTCGTAATAGTTGACACCAATTAATTTGTGAGTTGGGTTCGTGTTGACCCAAAAAACTCAAAATTGACCTGAAATGACCTGAATGACTTGGGTCTGGATTCTGTGCGCCGCACGGTCTGCCGAGCGAAGAGTAAGCCATTCGATCATTTTGATGGCCCAGATCATTCATAAATTTCTTTAGCCAAAATAAAATGCTGGAATGGAAAGCGGCAGAAGCTGAAGCCCTAATTTCTCATACCTCCGTTGCGCTTGCGGCTTTGCCTCTTCTCGATTGTGTGGCTCTAGCGGTGTGGCCTCTATGCATTCCATCTTCGCGTCTCTCAACTCCTGATTGGGAAGGCCGAAGGCAAATGCTGTGAAGTGTGAATTGCAAAGGCCGAAATTCGAATCCCTTCCAGTCGACGTTGCCATCTCGGCATCTTCATTCTCTCGACTCTCCCTCACCCTTCTTCTTTCTCTCATTCCACATCTGAGGTAATCTGTAATCCTTTGTCTTTAGAGAGCCATGATAGATCTAAATCAATTCTTCTCTATCGTTCGTGTTTGGTGATCATTTCTCTGTAATTGTATGAATGGCCATGTTGTTTAGTGTTTATTGATGATCCATAATCCGTTAAACATTTTTTACATGCTGCATAAGACTTTAAAATGGAGGACATGATGTTTAAGTTATTATGACTTTGAGTTATTATGATAGCTTTGAGTTAAATGGAGGACATCCGTAGTCCATGTTTATTGGTTGGTTTGCTCCTGTGGATTGTGATCTTCCCTTTGGCTATGATAGCTTTGAGTTATTATGCTTCATGTAGGGTTAATCCTTGTTGCTAGGAAAGTTTGATTTTTCGGCTGGTCCTAGCTAGCTGTTGTTGTTGCCTTTCTATGGTGGTTGTGCTTCTTTTGAACATTTGTTGTGTGGTGCTTTTTTGGTTTTCTGCCTTTTTTTGGCTACTGGGGATGCTTCCTTTGTTGGCTTATTATGATATGCTATTCTCTTTTGGTTGCCATATGGTTGTTTTACTTAGTTGGTTTAGTTGGAAGACTTTTAGTTGTCCTGGGAATCTGCTGGAGCCTTTTGTTGGTTTGTCTTATTGCTGGTTGTACTTCTGGGTCAACC
Source organism: Cymbidium sinense (assembly GCA_021442155.1). NCBI lineage: Eukaryota > Viridiplantae > Streptophyta > Magnoliopsida > Asparagales > Orchidaceae > Cymbidium > Cymbidium sinense. The sequence goes on along the minus strand of CM038218.1, from coordinate 147,763,650 downwards.
TTTTTTGTTGTTATGGTTTCTTTTTCTACTGGCCGAACCTTTGATGATCCTTTTGGATTGGACTTTTTGGTTTCTAGTGGTTGGTGGCTGCCTTTGGCCCCCTTGTGTATGGCTATTTTATCTTCTGGTGGTTTGGACTGGCTGCAGCTTATGTTTCCTTCAATGGATGATTTTATTTTGGAGTTGCTTAGTCGTTTGTGGTTGCTTACCCTTTGGCTATCAAAGAAGGTATCATATTTTCTTATTTTTTCTAACATTCTGTCTTGGTTTCTTTAAATTTTGGAGCTTAGTGAGGTGCTTGGGTTGCCTTTGTTTGGTGCTCATTGGTTGGTTGGTTGGTTGGTTGGTTGGTTTGCTCATGTGATCTTTCTTTTGGCTATGATGGCATTGATGCTCATCCTTTCTCTATATTATTTGGCTGGTAGCATTTATGTGATTGTAACCCTTCTTTTTGATGTTTGGATGCTCACATATTTGTTGCTCCTAGAGAATATTTTTTTAAGCCTGAGCCTATTGTCAGTTTTTTCTATTTGGTGTTGTTCCTACTTACTAATGGAAGGCTTGGTGGTGTAGGTTTGGTTTGCTCTGATCTTTCCTTATTTTTCTTATATATATATATATATATATATATATATATATATATATATATATATATATATATATATATATTGTTATTCTTTTTCAAGGTATTTTGCAGGAATTTTTTACAGGTTGGGACTTGGAGTCTTGAAGTTCACTTTGAGCTTGCTTGGAGACTTAGAGTTTTAGTTTTCTTTTTTAAATGTTATTTCTTAGGGTGTATGGGAGAGTTGTGGATGTAAATTTGATTAGTCATTAGTGTATGTCAGAGTTGTTGATGTAAATTTAATTAGTGTATGAGAGAGAAGTGGATGTAAATTTGATTAATTAAATGTTGTTGTTATTTTATTATAATTATTTGTAATGTTAATTATTTATAATGTCAAGACTCAAGAGAGATTATGATGTATTATTCATGTTAATTTTATTTTTTGGCTCATAATAATTAATAAGTTAGTTATAAGATATTATAAAGTCATATTAGAACTATCAATATCATGACATTTTGAGTAATAATATTTAATGTTAAATTTCTTTCTTTATTTGGTTAAATAGATAATTTCAGATTTTTATCATTATTAAGCTTACATGGGTAGGGTTCGAGTTATTCGAGTTCGATTCGGGTTCGGATTAGAAATTTGAACCCATTCAATATTCGAGTCGGGTTCGAGTTCAATATTCGAGTCGGGTTCGGGTTAAAAATTTGAACTCATTTTTAAATTCAAGTCGGGTTAGGGTTGAATATTTTTGGGTCGAGTCAATTTCATGTTAAACTCTGACCCGACCCGCAAACCCGAATTGACACCCCTAAAGCCAAGTATTACTTGAAGACACCATAATAAAAACCCTATATGACAACAATTAACTCTTAAGTAAGGCATTGCTTAAGTCATTATGTTCCATAATAGCTTTAGGAACATAGTTTCAAGTGTCTCAGGCATCATCAATACAAGGCCTATGCCTTATTTTATATGATTATAATTACTTAATGGTAATGATAATAAAAAGGGTTTTGATGAGACACACTTACTTGAAAGAGAGATAACAGATACTACCATATTAGAGTTATGAGGTGGTTGATAATTTTCAAGAGTAAGATAAGGATTTGAAAAAAAAATATAGACTTAAAATTTATAGTGGGAGTACTATGAATGTAATATTTACCCATAAATTAATAAAGGAATCTCGAACCTAAAACCATGTCATTAGCTCTTTCATATGCGCTGGGTGAATCAGATCACTCTTTTATCACTAGTAGGTGTATAATCCAATTTAAGATAGTTGTGAAGATAGAATTTTGTGTGATGTCTCCTTACAAATTTATCAAATTTTTAACTACTATAGTAAATTGAATATTTATATGTTTAAACATAATAATTGAATTATTACACTTTTTTCTATCAAGTTTATAGAGAATACTCCTCCCATTATTACCCATAATCTTATTTCTATTATCCATCCAAGAACTAAGCAAAAAAACGAATACTAATTCTTAATTAGTGGTTATTAACTAGCATACCACTAAGGGAATTGATTGTATTACTAATCCAAACTTACAGATTGACATAGCTAGTATCCTTAGTCATGCATCATTTGATACTATTTTTATTTCTTAAAAGTTCTCAAACTATTCATATTGATATGATGTAAAATATCCTTAAAAACTAAATTAAGATTGTTCTTCTAAATAATATAAATAAGGTGATCATATATTAGCTCATATTTATCTTGAGAGATATTTATTCTCAAAATATTATTACATATTAGGGCATCTCGCTCATCCAAATATTTTAGAAAATATATCCCATATTGATTTAATGAAAATGACATTATTTATAAAAAGGAGTTAACCATCCTTCAACTAATGCAACTAATTCTTTGAAATGAGATTTATCTTCAGGCTTATAAATTCATGAAGTTCAACCTTCCTCATTATAATAGATGTAAGTTGCAATTCTAGATGCTTGGAATTTATAAGTGTTAATGTTTTCTCTTTTAGTATGTTTCTTGCTCTTTTTCTTTATCTTAAAAGCAACTTTCCATCAGAAAGAAATTTGCTTGATGATTCAACCCTTCAGCCTCCACTCTAATTCTCCTTCTTCTGTAGTCTACTGATTAAATATAGGTTTAAAACTAGCCCATCAATTGTCCTACACATTTTTTTCTCATTCATACTCACTTGCTCATGAATCTTGTTGATAGAAACTATTATGGTCCATTTGAAATATGTTATCCCAACTAAACCATTGATTTTAAAATGACTTATTAGAATATTGAAAATAAGAGCCTCATATTGAGCTAATAATACTATTAGATAGACATTAAACTAAAGGGTAATGGCTACTGATGGCATATGTATGGCTATATGATCGATGTAAGACTATTCCACTATAGATCTAATCTTCAAGTATATTTTATAGAATTCTTATTGAAATAAATGATTGATATAAGTGTCATAAATTACTTTCCTTCATAGTTATCACCCCACCCTATAAGCAAAAGAAAAAGGGTTTACATTCAAATACTTCACATCAAATTATTTCACCCCCAATCAAATAAACTCTATTGGCTAAGGGCCCGTTTGGGGCCGTTTCGTCTGCGGCGTAGCTCGAATCGTGCCGCTTGGCCATTTGTTTCTGTGATGTGTAGGGAATTTGTGGTGAAGCTTGAACGCAGATCGAAGGGAGCTTCCCGTAGCGGGGCAAAAAAATTTATCTAAACTACCCCCCACAGCTCGTGCTATTTCTGTTCGCCCGTGCCATGCTCTTTCTATTCTCCCGTGCCAGTGCTCTTTCTATTCTCTCGTGCTCTTTCTGTTCTCCCATTGATGGATCTGAGATTCCAGGGCTTTGATCTCCTCCTTCCATATCCATCTTTTGCCGTCTTCCGTCGTCTGTGAAGGTAAGCATCCATTTCTACAAATCTTTGAAGCTTGTCATATTTGATCTCTCCTTTGAGCATTTGTTATTTGAACAAGTGAGAGGTTATTTTTTGCTAAGTGCCCATAAGGTAGAGAGGAAATCATACTCTGACCTCTCTGTGAAAAATTTGATCTTCAGTTTTGGGCCTCTCTGTGAAAAATTAGATCTTCAGTTATAATGGGGCAGAAATTGGATCTTTGGTTATAATCATACTCCTCCTATAGATTTGCAACATCCATCATAGTAAAAGGCTATAATGTGGTAGCTAAACATTGCTTCGATTTTTTAACTATTACTTCCTTCATCAACATGTCTACTAGGATGAAATGAATGAAATGATATCTTAGCTAGATGTGCTTCATCCTGGCATGAAATGCAACATTCTTGGCTAGGTGCATAACACTTATTCTATGAAAATGAAGTTTGCCATTTTGTTGGCCCTTGACAAGTTTTGCCAAGAAGTTTTGTAACCTAATCATTTTCTTTGTAGCTTCGATGATAGTAATATACTAAATTTCTATGGTCAAGAGAGCAATTGATTCTTCTATAAGTTGGACATAAAGCATACTCTTAGTGATATGAAGAATTGTTAATATATTTCTTACATATATTACTTGATGACATATAAATTTGCATGAGAAATACTAAAGTACAATTGTATTCTCTATAAGTTATGTTTTATGTTTAGCATTGCCTAACCAAATTAAGTAATTGCAATCCTTTGTTGTTTGATTCATCTGGGTTTCATCGCTTGTGTGATAATGATAAGCTCTATAAATGGGAAACCCAAGGGAAGGTGGACCTCAAGGTGGGAGGTTCATGAATACACAATTGTTCTGCATATATAGGATCATACTTAAGGTTATGCATTATTTTATATAACCTTATGATTCTATTTAACAATTATTAAGCATCTATCCGAGATCAAGGTTTGAAATAATGTTGAGTGTTGCTTGTGCTTTTCATTACATGGGAATCTATATCCAATGTGCATTTTACACACTTATAGAAGATTCCAAATTCTATCGATTAGTAAACTACTAAAGGTTACTTGCTTTCTTTGCAAAATGTATGCATTGTGTATCTTGTAATAGATCAGAAGAAATTATACTATGATTCCTTAATCCACTAACTTCAAATCAAATGAAAGGAATTACTTCATAACTTTATCAACTTCATCAAAAAGGAGAAAATATAAATATGGTAAATCCCCTTAGGTCTTGAAAGAGAACCCCTAAACATCTCTCATTACTTTAAATGGAAGATTATCGACAAGGAAAGGTAATTTTAAACTGCCATTTAAACTTTTATTAAGTGGTTCTACTGATTTCACTGAAGTAATTAAATGCCCTGTAACCTTATTGTGTAATTCCCATTGTAATATTGATGAATAACCACAACCATACATGTTAAAATTGGGTTGCTCGAAGGAAAATTATACTGTGACATTTTATAAATTAATTGGATTGGTGGTGCCTTGGCTTTGGCTGAGTGGCTTTCAGTGATTATCTATTCTATATTGGTGATAGGTTTTGGTTGGTTGTTGCTATTGTTGCTCCTGTTCTTTTTTTTTTTTTTTGTGTTCTCAGGTAATTGGATTGGTGGCTTTCACAACCATACATTTTATAAATTAAGGGCCCACTTGGACTGTTATTAATTATTTGTGAATTGTTGTAGCTGACTGCAGGTTAGAGGTTATTTGATTTGGTCATTATCGTATCTTAAATTTACAGCAAGATTAGTTATCATGGATATTATTGATGGAAATCAGGTGTACGTTGACTCTGCTGAATAAATAACCAATATGTCATAGCTTGTATGGCATCCATTATTGGGGTTTTCCATTCCTTTTAAAAGGATGTTGTGTTTTATCATAACTATTTGCATCTTTGCCATTACTTATGTAACCATTTTTTGAGTTGATTCAATGGTACCATTTCCCCTTTCTCTTGATGGCAACACCGAACTCTTAGAAAAGAAAATAAAAGGTGCTTAACTTACTCATCCATGAAGATTTTTTCCTTGGAAGTGTTGCTATGTTGCCTAGTTGGGTTGGTTGGCTGGCTGGGTTGCTTCTATTTGCTTGTGTCAAGGCTATTTGCTTCTATTTTATTCTTGGTTAGCTATTGTGGGTTTTTTGATCTTGGTTTTGGGTTTGTTCTTATTTTCGGTTGGCTAGTACAAGGCTGTTTAGTGGCTGTTATTTTACTTGGGGTGGTGGTCACTTGATTTGATATCTTGAAAGGTTGTTGGCTGGCTATGTTGGCTACTTGGGTTCGTTGGCTGGATGGGTTGGTTCTGTTTGCTTCTGTTTTGTTCCTGGTTAGCTGCTGTGAGTTTTTTGGTCTTGGTTTTGGGTTTTTTCTTATTTTGATTAATGGTACAAAAGTTTAGTGGTTGTTATTTTACACGTGGTGGTGACTTGGTTTGGTATCTTGGAAGGTTGTTTTGGCTCTTTCCTGGATTTCCATTTGGTTTTGCTATTTGTTTATCTTGGTGGATGTGCGGCTGCCCTTTTATCTCTTGCCTGTCATCATACTCAATATATTTGGAAACTCTTTATTTGGTTGGTTGTACTGTTGTTCCTCCTTATGTGGTATCTAGAACTGCTGCTTGGTGGTTGATTTTCCTTGATAGTGAAGGAAATGGCTATGATGGCATTGATGTTACTTTTTTTATCGTTAAGGCTGGTAGCATTTTATGTGATTGTAACCTTCTTTTTGAAGTTTGGATGCTCACGCTACTTGCTCTTGGGATAGACTTTCACTGAGCTTGAGCCGTTATAATTTACTTTAATGTATCTTTCTACGTTTGCTTATGTCTTTTTTGAGCTTCTTGCAGTATTTGTATACGGCAGAGCCTTTCAGTGGTTAACTACTTTTAGTTAGTCAAATTTCTACCATTTTTGTTAATAAATGTAACCCTTCTATTTTTGTTAATGAAACATCTATTACTTTTTTGGGGAAAATAAATATTTTTCCATTTCATTTTAATTTTAAAAATATTTTGTAATGTCACCTCATATTAATATTTTTATTGCTTACATAATTTACTTTATCGAAATATGAGTTCAAAGAGCTCTTCGAGTCTAGAGTTGTGTATTGCAAGTGGTTTCGATATTATGTATTCATGGAAGGAAATTATGGAAGAAGATTTTTCAGGTGTCCAAGAAATAGAACATGAGATGATTGCAACTATTTCAGATTGATTGATGAATATGAGGGTGACACATCAAACAGTGATTATGCTAAGAGGGTAGCAATGGAAAAAAAATTAAAAAGATTTGATCAACAGGATATTAGGTTTAATATTCTGATCGCACTAGTTGTTGTACTTGTACTTTTAATATTAGTGTTATTAATTAGGTAGCATTTTTTATTAAGTAATGTGTAATATGTTAATGTAATTTATTAGTTGACTTCTGACTACATATGAGTATTAGTTATCATATTTTTATTCATTCTATTTAAATCTATTCAACTTATATAGCCACAGGGACATTTCAATCATTTCTACAGCGGCCTGGATTCTAAATAGTTTTCCAAACATAATCATCACAACGAACTTCACCTTCTGCGGCCTTCACAATGCTTCTCAAAAGCTGCAGTACCAATGGACCCTAAAAGTCTCATCCATCCTCACTATCAAAAACAAAAACCAAATGTGCTTTCAAATCAAATAACATTTAGATATTAGACACTCCAACATGACAATAGCTTAGACATATACATTGATATAAATATTGCTTATTATTTACATTGTTGAAATACAATTTCTCACTTAACAATAACACGTGCCATCTTTTTACACTACATGTTCCATGGCTCCTACCTCTTCTTTAAGATAGGTGCTTCATGCAACTTATTCACTTGAACTTTATGTAGTCTTCATGACAATGACTATAAAAAACAAAGGGGCTTAAAACATGATGATCCAACCCCAAAAAGTAGGCTAAAACACCTAAGTCCTCACATTTTACAATTAAAACTAAGCTTCATAAGTAAAGGAATTGGCTCCTTCCTTCCAACCCTAGGCTTATTTGAGCTCAGTTCAGTTTAATTTGTTCATCAGCAAACCCAATACTTTCTACCCTCCCCAGCTCCAAATCACCAATGCCAAACTCTTGGTAATCAAGTAGCCACTCTGAACTCCTCTCCCATGCCTCATTACTTATAGGAGAACTCCATAATTTGTCAATGAAGGGCATATCATCATCCCATAAACAACCTATCACTTGCTCATCTCTATCGATAGCGTTTGAACAGTTTTGCTGTGGATTAGTACTTTCTTCTTGTGAGACTGTGTTGATGATGACTTTTTCTGCATCCAAGGGTTCATGTTTTTTGCTGAATTTTTCATCATCTGTCACTGTCGAATTTGGTGACGCCATCGCCGTGGAGCTGGTTTGATCATTAAGGAGCTTGTGGGTGACCGGATCAATACCCATCTTTAGAAGCTTTTTCTTGATATGAGTGTTCCAGTGATTCTTTATCTCGTTATCAGTTCTACCTGGAAGCTTTGAAGCAATTTTGGACCACCTGTGCCAATACATACAACAGTATTTCATCAAGAAAGAGACATGAGAACTATATAAAATGAATTAGGTGCTTTTGAATGGCAAATAAATATGCAGTGACAACAAAACTTTTGTTTTATTATATTAAAGTTTTCATTTTCTTTCCATAAATAGGGAGTCATTAATCTTATATGGTTCTCTATATTAATTGCTTTAATGAATATAAGACCAACATTAATTTGTAAGTTGAAAATTTCTGCCACGGTTTTTGTTTTGACTGCAAAATGGCAAAAAGATGAGGAAATGCGAAAATCGTCGCATATGCAGATATCGTAGGATCGGTATGCACTAATGTGCATAACGGCCTCAACTTTTGTTAAATTAAATTGTGAAAATGAAACTGTTTCTGCAAATAATTTAATGCAATAAAAAATTATTCTGTCACTATGATCCGTTGGAGAGGATGGACTGAACTTAGGCTGCTCAAAAAGAGAATTTATTAAATGAAATGTAGAGATAAGGCCTTGGATATCATCAACTCTACATTAAAGTTTGTATTAATAATAGCTTCATTCAATATTTATTTTTTTCTTTAAGTATGATTCCAAAGTTTAAATTTGATCCAGGAACATGAAAAAATATATATATAATGATATTTTGATATAATCTACAACAGAAGAAGATAAATTAAAAACTCAAAGATAGAAAATTGCTCAAAATTAATTGATATTAAGATTTTCTATTAAGAAAAAAAATAGCTTCCAATATTTATTTTGGCATTTCAATTCAAATTGAACATTTGCTTCTAACTTTTAAGAATTTATTTTTCTTCCTTCACACAAATTATATGAGTATTAATTAGAAGTCACTAACTCAACTTAAAATTTTATAATGAGTATTTCCAATGATCATATGCAAAATCAAACAAACAAAATTGATATTGACCTTATTATACAAGTCATATTTATAAATATAAACCATTTTTCTTCAGTCATTCTTGAACTTGAATACGTTGGAGAAAAAAGAGAAGCGAACAACATACCTATTGCCAAGACTAGCATGAAGGTCTATGACAATCTTTTCCTCGGCATCAGTGAGAAGGCCTCGCTTGAGGTCGGGGCGAAGATAGTTTGTCCACCTAAGACGACAACTCTTACCACACCGCAGAAGGCCAGCGAGCTTCGGTACTGCCCGCCAACAACAATGGCCATTGTTAAGGATAAAGGCCACAAGCTTTTTGTCCTCCTCAGCCGTCCACGGACCCTTCTTCACCTTAAGCTTATCACAGCATGGCTGCCTCCCCATATCTCCTCAAGCTTCTCTATGGAGTACTAAGAGGACCTTCCACCAACCCCTCACCCACCACCTCTTATATTTATTCGTAAGAACTGCTCCTAATTCTCTACTTCTCTCTATTCTTCTTTTATTTATTTTTTTTTTCGCTTCCTACCTTTCCTTTTGAAAGGTGCCTGGGAACTAAAAGGAGTCATGAGGCACGACTTGTGTGATTTTTTTTTCCTTAGTGTGTAAATTATGAAGGCGATGTTTGATGCTAATGATAGACTAAACACAATAGAATAGGACTGATTGGTAGCCTCTTAATTGATGATTATTGTTTTTTTTAATGGCTTTAAATGGTCTCTTGTTTTTATTTATTTATTTCATAGGGAAGAGTTCTCCACTTCTCCTTTGTTGCATTCTTACTCCATCGTTTCATCAGCTATTTCGTCATCCCCACTTTCTCTGCTGTTGCATGTTAAGCAAAGATATCTAACCTGAGGTGGATGTCTCACTTGCCAGCTTCACCCCTTTTTGATAATAATTACCTACAGTTATTAATTTTTCTTACCACTGTTCAATAGAATCTTTGATTTTGCATGCTTGCAGTCAAGCCTAACCTGGAACGATGAATTCACCATTTCTATTCATATCCTACATCTGTTTATCATTTTCACTAAACAATCATTTTTCTATTAAATAAAATTTTTTATAGTAAAAGTAAAAAAAAAACTATGGTTTAATAGAAAAATAACAGTTTTGATCAAAACCGATTATATTCAAATATCAAATTAAAATTCATTATCAAGAAAAAAATTAAAATTGCAAAAAAAAATAAAACTGTAAAAGAACTATGTCATGATAGTTTAATAGAAAAATAACAGTTCGGTGATCATTCCGATTAGGGTTGAATTCAAATATGCAAAACAAAGATTCCATTAAATTGTAATAAAAAAAATTAATAACCATAGGTTTTTTTACATGGTAATTATTAATAAAAACGAGCTCAAACGGGCAAGTGAGACTTCCACCTCAGATTTGATATCTTTGAAAGATTGTTACAAATGCCTCTGCAATCACTGATCTGATTAGACTTAGCCCAACTTTGGCTTGAGTCTGTCATTCAATTCATACTAGAAATTATTTTAAAGTATGTAATATTAAAGGAATATGCAAATTCATTAATTGTTTGGGTTATGTAATTAATTTTAAATCCTTTTCCGTAGCCATGATTCCCACTTCCAGAATAATTCTTCTCAAATGATAAATGCCAGATTTGTTAGGGAATTCCAGTTCTGCAGCAAAGACAAATGGAAAGGCCAACTGATTGTAGCATTTTTATATATATATTTTTTGGATTTGTACCCTCTGAGCCAAATCAGATCATTTGGCTGAAAATAGATAAAAAATATATATTTTTTAAAATTTATTTACGTGTGAAATTAAAATTCTATTTTTTTTTATCAAGTTTAAAATAAATTTTGACTAAAAATTTTTATTTTAATATGTAACTAAATAAATTTAAATAGTAAAATTTAATGCGAAGAAATTGACGGATTTCTGCAAAGCTAAGGTAGCATATATTTTTAAATTGCATAGTATTGCGTACAAGCAATTAATTTTGCAGTTAAATTAATCATTAGGCTGTTTAGTTGTTGTGTTTAAATTTATTTATCCCTAAACCAAATTAATTTTTTTTATTCAGTGCCCAATTTTAAATATCACAAATAAGAAAATAGATAAAATTGTTCAAACTCTAAAATGATATGCAGATAAATATTATAAAATTGTAAATGCAAAGAACACTAGATGTTGGCTAGTGAGAGTACATATATTTTGTAAATTAAAATGGTATCAAAGGATGCATGATTAGGGATGCTAGCTATGCCAATTAGTAATTTTAGATTAGTAATACAATCAATTCCCTTAGTGATAGAGGACTAAAGTATTGTTCTTTTGCTTAGGTTCTATTTGGATAATATAAATACGATTATGGGTAATAATAGGAGAATTCTCTGTGAGATTGATAGATAAAAGTTTAAAAATTCAATTATTATGTTTAAACATATAAGTATTCTATTTACTATGGTTGATAAAATTTGATATATATTTAAGGAAATATAACACAAAATTCTATCCTCATAGCTTCCCATCTTAAAGAGGGCTAGACAACAACTACTGATGAAAAGGGTGATACTATTCGATTAACTCATACGAGAGAGCTCATGGAATGGTTCAAATTTGAGGTTCCCTTACTAGTCTATGGGTAAATATTGCATTCATAGTAGTCCCACTATAAGCCTATATTTTTTAAAATAAATAATAAGTAAATATTATTAGAACTATTTTACAAAAAATATCATAAATATGAACTATTTCATGCCAATTAGTCTTTTTGACATATCTTAAAATATTTCAATAAAATCAAGACTAAAGAATTATAAATCTAATATTCTACAATGAAATGCTATTCCTTTAGGATGCTCGAGTAGGCTATATACTCTTTAACTTCACCATCCTAGATGGTGTCTCAATGATCACTTTCTTATACTTCATTTTCTTAAAAGTATAACTAAGCTCCTATTTTTTGTTTTGTACAACCAAATTGCCTTTGGACCAAATTTGGTACGAAGATTGACATCTTCAACAAAGATCAAATAGAAGTCATGGTGCAATCAAAATATTCCAAGAATATCTAGTTTAAAGTTCACCCAATCAGGAGTCACTATAATTTCATGGAGCAATCTACGTAACTGCATAATCTACTATACAATCTAAAAAGTTAAATTATTAGACTTTCTTTATGGTACTTGCTAAATTCAAATGTAAGTAATTATGTAACACATTGAGGTCGGTCCATATCTATAAATAGAGAATGATTTTCATTGGTTCAAATACTTTTCTAGAATATAAGATTAAAGTCTCTTACTTCTTTTGTGCTCTCTCTCTCTCTCTCTCTCTCTCTCTCTTTATTTCTTTCTATCTATATGTTCTTTCTTTCTTCCTATCATAGTTCGTTGCTAGGTGGTGTAAGACAACAAACAATTCCGGATTCAATATTCATTAAGGTGTGGTGATTATAGATCATGCTATAAACTATTAAGGGGGACAAATAAGAAGTAAATAATGCTAAAGAGATTTTCTTTAGCATTGAGAGCACAAGGGAGTTTTTTTGCATAATAGATGAACGAGTTGTATAAGTAAATTCTTGTATCATTCAAAGAAGAACAAGAGCATGCACCTAGGGTTGCATGTAAAATGGAGATGTCTCCTGACTCATCAGAGTTAGTGTTAAGAAGAGGATAGCTACCTATGGTGAAGGCTAAAAGAGCTTTGTCATTTCTGCTGGTAGAAGAAGAAGAAGAAGAAGAAGAAGAAGAAGAAGAAGATAACATGTACTACATCGATAGTGATGACTCTTCCCCATCTGAACATAGGGTGGAATAAAGAGGAGAAGAAAATGAAGAAGAGAAGTTCGTAGGAACTAGTAAACCATGCTTTCTTTAGAGTAATCATGGAGATCGAGCAACCTAAGAAGTACAAGATTCTATCACTAGAGTCTTATAATGGATGATCAGATCTTACTAATCAACTCACTTCTTTTGAGTCTACCATCTATATGTTAACGATCAATGACTCACTTAAGTGTCATTTATTCTTCATGGCTCTAAAGCAATTATCCTTGTGCTAGTTCACAACCTTCTATGGTGTTTATTTATTGACGTTAACCATATTCATTGCACAGTTTATTAGTCCTTAAAAGCATAATAAGAGTTCGCAAGTCTTATTACAAATTTGCTAAGATCCCATCAAATCATTGAAAAATTTTATCAGTCACTTCTAAAGGGAGATGCTAGAAGTTTGAGATCTAGAACATATAGTGGTCCACTTAGCACTCTCTCAAGGCTTACAAGATGGCCCTTTCCACTATACGTTAGGTCTGCAACACCCAAAAATGCTTACTGAGTTGTTGGAGTTAACCAACAACAACATATATATTGAGGAGTACAACTCCTCGTCTAGTGTGTCTAGGGTAAAGGATAGGGAACAATAGTGCCTTCATAAGAGAAAGTTTATTAAATTCTCAAAAAGATGGAATCTACCTTGCAATGTGATATTAAAAAAATATATTTTCATAGGCATTGAGTTTGAGAGGTGAACTCAATTTGACAATGATGATGCTAGGTTGTCCCTGGAACTCAAAATCTTGTCGCCAAACTAGCCTCAAATGACTCAAGTTAGGAGAGTCTAGTATTAGTGAACTCATCAAAGCCTTCAATGAACGACTAGCTACCAATCATCTTCACCAATTAGAATTTATGTGTCAAGGAAAACCCATACAACAATGATGATGCTATCATGGTCACCACATTGATCATGAATTATCAAGTTAGCAGCATTTTGATAGACACTGGAGTTTAATGAATATTCTATTGAAGAGTGTCTATAAGATGATGGGATTGGGAACTCTTATTTGGTTCTAACCTCAGTACCACTATATGGTTTCTCTAGAAAGCCCAAAGAAACTTACAGATTCATTTCTCTACCCATGACCTAGGGAGAAGGGAAAAATAATTCACTATGATGAATGATTTTATTATGGTAGATGATCCAGCTATTTATAATGCTATCTTTGGTCATCTTTTGTTAAATACATTCATGGTGGTCATTTCAACTTATCCCATCACTATAAAATTCTTAATAGGATAAGAAATAATTATAGTTCATAATGACTTGATGTAATAAATCTCCTATTATTTGAGAGCTATTAGTAATGTCTAGGAGGTGCCACTTCTAGACATAAGGAAGGGGAGTAGGTTTGATGCTATAAAGATGATAGAAGAAGTTGTTATTAGAGATAATGAAGTCAGCAAAACTTTCAAGCTTAGTATTAACTTTAATGCTAAATTAAGAGGTAACTTGATTTCAACCTTGAAGGAGTATAAAGATATGTTCACTTAGTCAACAGAAAAAATGTCATGTGTTGATCTTGATGTTGTCTATCATAGATTGAATGTTGGTCTTGAAGCTAGGTTGATCAAGTAGAAAATGTGACCAGTGGTATACACCCATATAAAGCAAATTAAAGAAGATTGAAGAAGCATCTTAATATGAGATTCTTTCAAAAGGTGCAAAACCCAGATTGGCTAGCTATTGTCATCATGATACAGAAGTATAATGGAAAGTGAAGGATGTGCATCAACTTCATAACTTAAACTTTGCTTGTTCAAAAGATAGTTATCTGGTATCTCATATTAATGCACTAGTTGATTTGATAGTTGAATTTTTAATGATAAACTTCATATATTCTTTCTTGAGTTATCACTAGGATGCATCTGGCTGATAGTTAAGGAAACTGTGTTTATTACTAGGTAAAGTGTATATTGTTATAATGTAATAACCTTTAGGCTTAAAATTATAAGCATTGCTGATTAGTAGCTTATGGATGTGATTTTTAAAAATAAAAAATAAAGAAATATCAAAGTGTACATTAATGACTTATTAATGAATAGTAGGTCACTGAAGGAGCACATTAAAGACTTGAAGGAGAATTTTAACATACTGAAGTGATTTAACATGAAGCTCAATCCACTCAAATACGCATTTAAAAGTAGATCAAAAAAATTCTTGGGTTATCTATTAGCCCTTGATGGGATCAAAGTCAATCTCTCTCTCTCTCTCTCTCTCTCTCTCTCTCTCTCTCTCTCTCTCTCTCTATTTCTTTCTATCTATATGTTCTTTCTTCCTTCCTATCATAGTTCATTGCTAGGAGGTGTAAGGAAATAAACAATTCAGGATTGAATATCCATTAAGGTGTGGTGATTATAGATCATGCTATAAACTATTAAGGGGGACAAATAAGAAGAAGCAAATAATGCTAAAGAGATTTTCTTTAACATTGAGCGCACAAGGGAGTTTTTTGCATAATAGATGAACGAGTTGTATAAGTAAATTTCTTGTATCATTCAAAGAAGAACTAGAGCATGCACCTAGGGTTGCATGTAGAATGGAGATGTCTCTTGACTCATCAGAGTTAGTGTTAAGAAGAGGAGAACTACTTATGGTGAAGGCTAAAAGAGCTTTGTCATTTATGTTGGTTGAAGAAGGAGAAGAAGAAGAAGAAGAAGAAGAAGAAGAAGAAGAAGAAAACATGTACTACATCGATAGTGATGACTCTTCTCCATCTGAACATAGAGTGGAATAAAGAGGAGAAGAAAAAGAAGAGAAGTTCGTAGGAACTACTAAACCATGCATTCTGTAGAGTGATCATGGAGCTTGAGCAACCTAAGAAGTTCAAGATTCTGTCACTAGAGTCTTATAATGGATGATCAGATCTAACTAATCAACTCGCTTCTTTTGAGTCTACCATCTATATGTTAACAATCAATGACTCACTTAAGTGTCATTTTTTCTTCATGGCTCTAAAGCAATTATCCTTGTGCTAGTTCACAACCTTCTATGGTACTTATTTGTTGACGTTAAGCATATCCATTGCATAGTTTATCCTAGTCCTTAAAACATAATAAGAGTTCGCAAGCCTTATTACAAATTTGCTAAGATCCCATCAAATCATTGAAAAGTTTTATCACTCACTTCTAAAGGGAAATGCTAGAATTTTGAGATCTAGAACATATAGTGGTCCACTTAGCACTCTCTCAAGGTTTACAAGATGGCCCTTTCCACTATGCATTAGGTCTGCAGCACCCAAAAATGTTTACTGAGTTGTTGGAGCTAACCAACAACCACATATATATTGAGGAGTACAACTCACTAATAGTGTGTCTAGGGTAAAGGATAGAGAACAGTAGTGCCTTCATAAGAGAAAGTTTATTAAATTCTCAAAAAAGATGGAATCTGCCTTGCAAGGTGATATTAAAAAAAGATATTTTCATAAGCATTGAGTTTGTCCCTTTGAGAGGTGAACTCAATTTGGCAATCAGAGAGGAGATCAGAGAATATGGAGGAGGCCACCACCTCTAACTCATTGCCTACCCCCCATGACATCATTATGAGTCTCAATGGTCAAAACATTAAAGGTAATTCAAAATAAAGATTATTTCGAGAGGCCCCCACCAATGAAGGTTGATGGTCACCTATATGATCCGAAGAAGTATAGTGTACCATAGAGATCAATTCCATGATACCAAGGAATGTCATCATTTGAGAAGCTTAATTAAAAATATCATTAAGGCTAGAAAGCTAAAAGAGTTCTTAGCCTTAGAAGTTAACATTAGGAGAAAAGTAAAGGAGCCTATCAAAGAGTAAAGTAATGAACCTATGTCAGTATAAGTAATTCATAACAAAGGTGTAGCTCCTACTATTCTCAAAGGAGATAGGCCAAAATCTTGTCTCCAAACTAGCCTCAAATGACTCAAGTTAGAAAAGTCTAGTATTTGTGGACTCATCAAAGCCTTCAATGAACGGCTAGTTACTAATCATCTTCACCAATCAGAATTTACTTGTCAAGGAAAACCCATACAACATTGATGATGCTATCATGGTCACCTCATTGATCATGAATTATCAAGTTTACAGCATTTTGATAGACATTGGAGTATAGTGAATATCCTATTGATGAGTGTCTATAAGAAGATGGGATTTGGAACTCTTATTTGGTTCTAACTTCAGTACCACTATATGGTTTCTCTGGAAAGCCCAAAGAAACTTGCAGATTCATTTTTCTACATGTGACCTAGGGAGAAGGGAAAAATAATTCACTATGATGAATGATTTTATTATGGTAGATGCTCCAACTACTTATAATGCTATCTTTGGTCATCTTTTGTTAAATACATTCTTGGTGGTCATTTCAACTTATCACATCACTATAAAATTCTTAATAGGATAAGAAATAATTATAATTCACAATGACTTGTTATAATAAATTTCCTATTATTTGAGAGCTGTTAGTAATGTCTAGGAGGTGCCACTTCTAGACATAAGGAATGGAAGTAGGTTTGATGCTATAAAGATGATAAAAGTGGTTGTTATTAGAGATAATGAAGCGAACAAAACTTTCAAGCTTAGTATTGCCTTTAATGCCAAATTAAGAGGTAACTTGATTTCAACCTTGAAGAAGTATAAAGATATGTTCACTTAGTCAACAGAAAAAATGCCATGTGTTGATCTTGATGTTGTCTGTCATAGATTGAATGTTGGTCTTGAAGCTAGGCTAATCAAGTAGAAAATGTGACCAGTGGTATACACCCATATAAAGCAAATTAAAGAAGATTGAAGAAGCAGCTTAATATGAGATTCTTTCAAAAGGTGCAAAACCCAGATTGGCTAGCTATTGTCATCATGATATAAAAGTATAATGGCAAGTGAAGGATGTGCATCAACTTCATTAACTTAAACTTTGCTTGTCCAAAGGATAGCTATCAGCTATCTCATATTAATGCACTACTTGATTTGATAGTTGAATTTTTAATGATAAACTTCATATGTGCTTTCTTGAGTTTTCGCTAGATTAAGATGCATATGGCTGATAGTTAAGGAAACTGTGTTTATTACTAAGTAAAGTGTATACTGTTATAATGTAATAACCTTTGGGCTTAAAATTACAAGTATTACTAATTAGTAGCTTATGGATGTGATTTAAAAAAAATAAAGAAATATCAAAGTGTACATTGATGACTTATTAATGAATAGTAGGTCACCGAAGGAGCACATTAAAGACTTGAAGGAGAATTTTAACACACCGAAGTGATTTAACATGAAGCTCAATCCACTCAAATACATGTTTAAAAGTAGATCAAAAAATTCTTGGGTTAGCCCTTGATGGGATCAAAGTCAATCTTGAAAAAGTTATAGCAATTCTAGAAATATTGTCCCCTATGAACATTAAAAAAATTCAAATGCTTATAAGACATGTTGCAAGCCTTAGTTGATCTATTTCCAAGTTTGGAGACTATTATTTGACTTTCTTTATATTTTTCAAAAGCTTGAACTAACTTATCTAGATGAAGGAGTGTGAATAAGCTTTCACATAATTAAAGGTCTTATCGTCTCCACCCTTATTGCAAAGTCCAAAATTTGGTAAGGAGTTATTAATTACCTTAGTTTTGCTAAGAAATTAGTAAGCTTAGTTATATTATGAGAAGAAAATAGAAAGAAATACCTTGTTTATTATGTAAGCAAAATCTTGAGGCAACAATAACTCTGGTACCCTATCATGGAGAAGCTCGTGAAGGAGGCTTCTACCATATTTCTAAGTGCACTTTGTACATGTCTTAGAGATCATGCTAAGAATTTTATTCTCTCCTAATCATTTAAGAGGATTGCTAAAGTAACAAGTCGAGCTCAATGGGTTCAACATTTCTTACACACATATGACTGCTATCAAAACACAAGTTCTAGTTGACTTCCTATGGGCTCCAAAAATTCTTCACCGACCTCTCGATGAAAAAAGTATGATTTATGTGTTGGTGAAACTTTTAGAATACAGATGAAATAATAAATAAGACACAACCCAGAGATTTCATCCTCATTTTGTGAGAATTTTAGATCTAGTTCTAGGTTTCCTATAGGCCCAAGCACCCATAGTTAATTACCTCTCTCAATACTAAGAGAGAACTTTTGATTAAGGCTAGTCATTAGATTGCTAATTTCTTAGTGTAAGGTAGAAGCATGTGGAGTATAAAATTTTGGAGCTTAGATTTTATGAAATTCATAATTATTTAACTTAAAGCCATATGGTTGGTGGAGTGATGATGTGCCTGACCAAGATCCCATGGTTCTGTCATCCCGGGCTATCGTGGTCCCTAGTATACTTAGTCAGAGGAGGTAGTAGACCCAACCTGACTAAAAGATCCCTATGAGCAACTATGGATTACATTGTCTAAGTAATCTTTGTAGACCTGAGGTGATGTTTGTCTAAGAGATAAGCTGAAGTCCACATTAGCTGACAAAAGGCTTTATGCCTATCAAATATACGCTGTGATTCATAACTAAAAGGGATAAGCCGTTGAGGAATATACGGGCTACAGTCGTGATCATAATATAATGGTGTCATTTGGTGACAATCCTCTCAATCAGAGGACTCTGATCATAACCACATCATATGTGGAGCCTACTAGGCAAACCACGCAGACAGAGGACATAGGTCATATCCTTACTAGCATAAGTTTATTTGAGTTTGAACATAATGATTTATTGGACTTGACATTAGCTCCTTTGTGAGCTAGAGTTTTTTTAATCTATCATCCCCAATAAATGATGGTGGGTGGGTGGATGAATTATTTGCTTTAAGTATTTAAATAATAAATTTCATTTATTTCAAATATTTACTTAGTTGAAATTTAGTTTTATGATGAATTAGTTTAGGGTTCAAGTATCTTTTGATGATAATATCCTCTCTGATTGAGATTTTCAATCAACACGACCATCATCGGGGTATATAAGTCTACATAATCATTTAGTTTATTTTTTCAGATCGTATTGACTCTATTAATTTAATAATAGAGGATCAGATCCATATTTATATTTTGAGTATTTTGAATTTGAGAATATTAAATATAATATCATAAATATTTTGATAATAGTTACCTCTCCAATTGATATCTTCAATCAACTCAGCTATCATTGGAGTAGACCTTATCAACTCTACTTATTTGCTAGTAGAGGGCGGGGTCTATGATTTATGTGTAATTTAAATTCTTTAAAAGATTGATATCATAACAGACCTTGTCAACTCTATTGCAAATGTAGAGGATTGAGTCTTAGAATCTAATATAATTTAAGTTCATCTAGAAGTTAATCACTTAGTAGACCCTATCAATACTATTTCACGCATAGAAGATTAAGCCTACTGTGATCATATTCTATGGAGTTGAATATTTATCTCTTTCATTGATTTGAATTAGTATATGAAGACATTTATTGGCTTACATGCATATAGTCATAAAGGATTGAATCGATTTCATCATTCTTTTTTTTTTTTTAAAACCTGCGCAGCATCCTCAAACACAAAGTTTAGGTGCTTGGTATGAATGTCGGGGCCCATGCGGGTGCTTAGTAATTTAGGTAATTTTATTTTCATATTTATTTAATCTCAACTTAGCCTACACGGCCTTTTTAGACATTATGCTAAAAATACCTGCATGTGCCCCAGATTTTTAATTTCATATATATATTGATTCTAACTTATTTCGATGTTCTAGATGCAACGACATGGTACGTTTCACAATCGAAGGTTTTTTGATTCACGTCGGCGCAAATCTTGTCAATTTTAGTTCAAATTTGCACATCATCACTTCTGATCGCTCGACATTTATACAGACTCATCTGAATTAAGCGCAGACAGCCTCATTTGATAGGTTTCAATGTTTCGATACTAATAGCATGATCGATTTTATGAATAAAATTCATTTGGGCATCGTCGTAGCCTCCCGACTCTGATATGCATGTAGGCGCGTTGACAGATTTCCTTCTTGATCGTTCAACCGTCAAATTGTGCAATATGTATATTCTGATTAATTTTTACTTTCTGAACGTGGTGGTAAAACTTGTTCATCGATCGGAGGTTATTTTGACTAATTTTGGTGATGTCCAGCGCATTTCAGCTCTGAGTTTCTCGCTATTATATCCGAAGTCCATCGAATTCGGCTTGTGAGCTCGACTCAACTTATGTAGTAGACATTAAGGTCAACAAATGTAATTCAGGCATGGAGTGAGTCATGTTAGTTAAAAACTAATTGACCATTCATATCGATAATGAATTACTTTGGCTTTAATGAGCTCACTGATGATCTTCTTCCACTATCTGCTCTCTGCTTTGATGGGTTTGCTGAAGATCTTTTGATTTTGTGTCTTCAGAGATTTGGATTTCCATTGACCTATAGCTTCATGCTTAATCGGGTTTGATGGAGGAATGAATTTATTTATTTTGTGATTTAGGTTCCTTCTATCATAGCTTCAAGCTTGATGGACTTCATGAAGGATTAACCTGATTGTCTAACTTAACTTATTAGGAAAATGTGCATACCTTCGGCCCTTTGCTTGTTGCTTTTGGTAGACTTGTTGAAGGATTAATCTGATTTGTCTAGATTGGCTTGTCAGGAGGACGTGCATACCTTCAATCCTTTGCTTGTTGCTTTGGCAGACTTGTTGAAGGATGTGAGTTGATGACCTAGTCTTTGAGATGAGTGTTAGGCCTATGGCAAGAAGTCATCAATCTAACACTTGGTGTTTTAATAGGCTGGTTGACTACAAAATTCTCCTAGTTTAGCTATGAGCTTTTTACAAACTTCAAGATAGCTTCTTCGGCCCTGTGCTTGCTGCTTTATCAGACTTATTGAAGAAGTTGTATAGGTCTGTGCATTATGGTTGCTCAGACTTCTCCTCAGATCCTCTATTGATTCATCGATCAATTGGAAAGATTCTTCCGATCTAGATCACTTAAATTAGTTGAGTTGGATCACCTTTGGAGGATAGAGAACCGTAGTCATTAGACAAACAAGAGAGGGCTCTTTTCTTGTGGCCTTTCTTTTACGGTTT
This sequence comes from Cymbidium sinense, assembly GCA_021442155.1. NCBI lineage: Eukaryota > Viridiplantae > Streptophyta > Magnoliopsida > Asparagales > Orchidaceae > Cymbidium > Cymbidium sinense. The sequence continues at coordinate 147,741,858 of CM038218.1, read as the reverse complement.
GTTGGCGACTCGGCCACATTTAGATTTAGTGAGTCTGATGGAACTTGAAAACTTTTCACCTTGATCTTTGAGATTCTGATCAGTTTGGGAGGCGAACCTCTAGTCTTTGAAATTGTCCTCTACATATCCTGAGTGGATGTAATCTTGCCTATTATTCATATAGTCACCTGACTTAACCAAATATAACTTTAAATGTTATTTGGGGATCTCAGCATAAGTTGTGATGTCAACCCAAAATAGACATAAGTGCTATTCTAATATTAAAATTTAAAAATGCCCCCTATCTAACATGGGGATTTTTGAGCTAAGATTAGATGATACTTATTGTCAATACTTTCATCTTGGGATATCGATAGAAAGCACAATATCAACCTAAATAAAAATATAAAAATACCCCTATCTTACAGGGGGAATTTCATCGCAACTCGAAAATGCATTCTCGCAATGCAAGAGAATTTTCAAGTGTTATTTCATATATATATATATATATATATATATATATATATATATATATATATATATATATATATATATATATATATATATATATATATAATATGAGGAATCATGAATAGTGAGGACAACTTGAAGATATTCTATCCTTGAACTCCTTATTTTATCATTTATGTAAAATTGTAACACTTGAGAAATTCATGTGGGCATGTTCGACCACTATTTCCTAATGTAAGTATCTTAAAAAGATATTAGAATGAATGATGTTCCTCTTTGATCTTCAAAAAATATTTTTCTATGAATCAATAAAAATAACATAGAATAAATTAATTAAGTTTAAAAATTACTATAATATCCCCTATAAGATGTTGGATGCCACCAAAAGAGCCCCAAAATAAAATCTTATAAGAGAGCCAAAGGCCCATAGAAAAAAGACAATCAACAGCTATCAAAGTCAATAAATTCATTTGAAGGAAATAATATTTGATGATTGGTTTTATGAATTTAAACGAAAAAAAAAAAACAATATATAAGTTACATAATATTTACAATTTACTAATAAAAGATTTAAATTTTCATGATCTAGGAAAATCTCTAACTTCAATTCAGAGCATACCGTTATCATTCTAAAGAAATTGCAACGGTTCTATAAATTCATTCAAGGAATGGCAATTCCATTTGCTATTGGAATATTCATTATCAAATATTTATTCAAGTCATTATATGGGTCATCAATTCAATCATTGATTTGGTAATTCCGTGGTTCTATAATTTCTCAAGTCAAGTCACCAATTGATGCACTTACTGACCTTATGAATTTAGCAACAACTCAAAGTCTAATTCATATCGAAGTCAATCAATCAAAAAAATATTTAAAGCTATTATTATTCATTCATTATTAAATTATTAAATTATAATATTATTCTTGTAGGTATTTCTTCATAAGAAATTCTTAATAAAGTTCACTCACTCAATTGAATTTGATCTTTTATATATAATCTCTTCAACATTCAAGCATCAAAATATTTTGTCTTTTGTAACAGTATTCTATTGGTACACAAGTTTAGCTTGAAAGATTGGACTCCCCCTTTTGTGACAATATCTATATTAAGTAGCGAGTTAGTCTCTTCCATAGCAAATCCAAATGTCAGCCTTTGTTGTGATTTCCATAAGCTCAGTATGTAGTCAGGAGAAAAGGCACATTAAAGGCCACAACTGACTAAAGGACCAATTGAGGAGCAAGAATGCTAGTGAGACTTTAACCAAAAGTGTATGCAATCTCTATTGGATTTCTTAAACTTTTACAAGTTCATATTTATATACAATAGAAGGCATTCTCTATGATAGCCATATTATACTATCAACAACATCACTTATTTAATAATCGTGGACATTCAAAAATGCAAGTTAGCAATGAGGGAAATACATAAAGTGCTGATGAAAAAACCATCTTTATTACTAATAAAGAAATAGGAGTACAAAGAATTATATATGAATATTGAAAGATATAAATGTAATATATATGTACTCAGGTATTAGTCAAACTATGTATTTAGGTATTGGTCAAACTATTGTCCTCACCTTCATCTTCATAATCATCTTCACCTTCCTTAATCATTCTTCTAAAAGCACTTAAGTTTTCTTAGGGTGAAGGCAATACCTTATGTCCCATAAGTTGTCTTTGGTAGTATTGTATCTCTTCCTTTTACTTTTTAATAAATATGAACTTATAGAAAGGGATGCTCATCAAGCCATCCAAAAGGGCATCTAGACTGAACATATCTAACGTCTTCTTCTAGAGGACCTAATTGCATCTCAAGATTCATTGAGCTTTAAGTCGTTTGACTTTTGCCTCATGATCTCAACTGATCTAGACCTCAAATTCTTTGAAGCTCTTAAGTGGTTTATGTTGATATTTCTGTAGCTTCACTCTTTGGCAACTTATTGCATCTTAATCAATAGAAGCTTTGACCCTCATATTGAATATTTTTTTGTATAGCATATGGCTAAGAAATCTTTTTGCTTCTTAATAGATTCATAATTGGCCAACTTATGCTTCTATAATTTCATCATTTCTTTTTTGTGGTCTATAATCACCTTCATGAGTGCTGAGATCTTTTATTTTTTTAAACATCAATGACTGAGAACCATTTAGAAAGTATTTTGGCAAGCCCTTGCTTGTCTCCACATTATAGCTTTAGGGAATAAATTCAATGGTATATTGTCCATATCCTTAGCAAAACTATCAGAATGAATGACTAAGCTCAGGTCCTATAATCACCTTCAGTACCAATCCACTAATATATCTATTGTACAATTATTGTTCTCTTGATCATAAATTAAATTTCTTATGTCCTAGAAGTCGAAGCCTCTACCATAGGAAGAGCACCTCGTACCTCAACAACTTCTGGAACTGTTATTATCTTTGAATCCACTACAAAGTTTATTCTTTTGGATGGTAGCTCTCTCTACTTGAAGATCTCTTCACTTCCTTTCCTCATTTATCTAAGATCTGCTCCTCTTGTTGAGCTACCTATACCATGATGTGAGGTAAAATTCTTTTTTCATATTATTTCTTTTCCCTCCTTGGTTTTAATAAAAATTATAGTGTTAGCGATTGAGAGATAATGAGGTACACCTGGTCTTACAGTTAAGGAGCTGTTAGAGGATGACCCTCCTTCAACTTTTTGTTGCAAAGCAAGTTACTAAAAAGTAACATGCCAAATAAATTTCAAGTAATTTAGGAATTTTATTAACTTATTGAAGGAACAGAAGAATTGAGACAAGTTGATCAACCTAAAGAATAAGGAATTCTCTTAATCCTTGTAGTCTCTTTAATGAAATCTTGCCCCACCTTTAGGTTAGGGTGACTATCCCTAACCAACAAAAGAAGTGAGCTCTCCTTTGTTGAGGATATTGAGAAGTAGGTCTTTTTTGTACCACTTTTATTTGCAACTCCTCGTACAAGAAACAATCAATTTCATTAAATTGAATCCAAAAAGAGAGAAATGCAAAATTGATGTTAGAATGTACTTAGCATTGGAGGATCAAACATTGGAATGTTAGATATTTTCTCCTCATTCTCTCCCTCTTTCCCTTCAATATAAGCTTTAGCTTTATAACCTAAAAGAGGGGTAATTTGCTCAGCACCTTCAGTAGCTACAAAAGAGAAGTGATATTAAGTGAACTTGATGAGCTGAAGAAAGGATCAATTAATTCACTTGTGAAGCAAGATGGACTTGACAAAGTCTTCATCAAAAGCCCATCAACCTCAACTTACTTGTTGAGAATCATTCCTTCTTTTCTAAGGCGAGCTGATGAAGTGCTGCCATCTCATTCAAGAATGATTATGGCTTGGTGGGCATGGGCCATGGGTCAAAGTAGGTTGCAAAATAAAATTATGTCTTATAACCGTGAAACTTATTCTCCAATCCAAAGATGCAAATATGGGAGGCAATGAAGAAGACAAATCTAGAATTATAGCCCTTCGCAGTGAAGAGGTGATGAAATAGATTTAATGATCTATTAATCTTTTTATATCTCTTATATAGAATCACCACCATCATGCTAGCAAAGGAATTCAACATTATTTGCTCGAGGATAACACCAAAGTAGTTGAAGATGCCTATAAGCTCAACACAAAGTGGAATTTTCAAACATTTTTTGCTAGTCCTTATAACTGCAAACCTCATTTTCAAAGAAAGTATTCAATTTTTCCTCTAGCTTTGATAGACAAAGCCTGATGTTGGTATCAAAGACATATTTGGTTTGAATCTTTTCCAACTCTACCTTGGACAAGTTGAATCCATTGGGGAAAGAGCACTCAAGAAAGGCAGTGCTACTGCTATTGAACATGAAAGCAATTGGAGAAAAGGTGGACAAAGTTTGAAAGATGAAGAAAGTCTAGGGTTTTACTTAAGAAGAAGAAGACAAAGTGAAAACAAAAATTCTCGAGACCTTAAAAATTTTGAAAATGAAAAGTATTGCAAGTCTTAAGCTACACCATTTAAAAATGTTTAGATTTCAAATGAGGGGTAAGATAGTAGTTCTTAAACTATGACATTTTGTATGTCTTGGAGCGTATTAGTGCATCATAATAGAGAGAAAGAAAGTACACAACTTTTATGGCAGAAAAGATAAATTCATTATTATTTTAACTGCCAACACTTACAAAGAGGCTCACTAACAATTCATAAATAACATACATATTATATTTCAAATAAGGACCTAATTAAATATCAAATTTATAAAAAATTAAAAAAACATTAAACATTAGTCATTAAGGTCATCATTTGTTAATTTTTCTCTTCTCAAGAAGTCACTATTGTGCATACTTGCCACCCTCCATTAATTAACTCAAAAGAGTTACTTCCAAGTGACTTTGGAAGATAACCACATGAGAATTCACCTAAGAACTTCACTTTTTCATCTTCTCATAGAGGCTATTCATCCCAACCAAAAATTTATTCAACTTTATCAATTGTTCTTTAATTTCAACGTTACTTGCTTCAATTACATACTTCAAATTTTCAACCTCCTCAACAAACTCATTTTTCATCTTCATCAGCTTAGTTTTGACATCTAGCTGAGGACTCTTGGAGATCACCATTACTTTTTATAATAGTGACATTGGTGTTCTTTGAACCTCTATGATTTAGACCAGTTGGGGAGTAGTTTCACTATTCTCTGAAGTAAAAGGAACATATTTAAGGCTGCATATCTACAAGTAAAAATAGATCATACTCGATGAGAATTTATGACATCCTTTCACAAAGTGATGAGTTCATACCTTTCGTAGGTGAGCTAGCCCTCTCCACAATAAGGTCGATAGCAGGCTGAATGGTTTTCTCTAAAGTCACCACAACCTGCTCCTCCACCAGTGATACAATTTCAATGGAAACTGAAAGAGAAGCATCATGATCAACAAATTTACCTTCGAGGTCACAGATGTTGAAGCGTACTGCATATTATTAAATACATTTTCATAAAACTTTTCCCATCTTACCTTACTTTCACTAAGGAAAGTTTAAATGTTAATAATATATTCAACTTCGAATCAATATTTTAAGAATAGTAGGGCACTCAAACCTCTGAACAACTCTTTTGTTATAGGTGCTAAAGTTGATGTTATTTTCTTCAAGCTTGTCAAAGCTTCTTCTATGGCAGGAGGCTCAGCTACAACTTCATGGACCTCGGCAACTTTAAGAGGTCAAAAATAGGGATTGCAAAAAAAATTCCCTCTTGAGAAGCTTCTCTCCCTTCTTTCTCAACCCTTGTCTTCTTTTTCTTCTTTCTTGAGCTACTTTTTCTCTTATGGTTAGTGAAGAAGAGGGTGTTAACATCTTCATTCAAGATCAAGCTAGTCTAGTGTAATTTTTTTATCTTATCACAAGAAGCTGCAAGAAGAAGGGTGAACAGGAAAAGAGTTGCTTATAATAATGATCCATAACTCCTAGCATCCTCCATTTATAGAAAGTAGCAAGGAATGTGGATTGCTGGATTCAAAGGACATACAAGCAAGTGTTAATGTCACAGAAATGATCCATCTAATCATTTTGATTTAATTATAATTTTTTTTTATTTTGTAGAATCACTATTAAAGAGGTAAAAAAATTAAGGAACTAAATATGTACAAATAAGTTGCCCTTGGACCAGATTCAATATGACGATCAACATCTTCAACCAAGTTCTATATAGAAGCCACAGTTCAAGCTAACTATTTGAAGAATGTTCGCTTTAAAGTTCAGCCAATTAGGACTTACTATAACTACACGACCACATAACCGACTATAAAGCCTAGAAAGTTATATTATTAGATTTTCTATATTGTACTTGCCAAATTCAAATATAATCAATTATGTAACACCCAAGAGTCAATCTAGATCTATAAATAGGGCAAGATCCCCATGGGTTTGAAAATATTTTAAGAATACAAATTTGAAAGCTTTTACTTCATGTGTGCTCTATCTCTTTTCTTCTTATTTCTTTCTCTCTATGCATTTTTTCTCTCTTCTCTCTCATAATTTCTTACTTGGAGGTGTGAGATCAGAGTTAATCCAAGGTTCATTTTGCAATCTCTTTCTTTATTGTTTTAAACTTGGAATTATTTTGTTAGTTTTTTATTTTATGTTAATGCATGACTCAATTTATCTAAAATAATTATTCTTCTATGCTTTAAAAGATGCACAAAAAGGACCCAGTGATCTGATATAAAATAATCTTTATAGAATTTTCAATAAATACAAAATAAATTTTTTTATCCACATCCTCAAATATAATATAATATTTTATTCTGATAACGTCATTCTAAAATTAAAAAAATAATAAACTAAAAAAGTTGGTAAATGACATCAAACCAATATAATCTATAACTCTCTATGGCCTCGTTAAGGAATTGTGGACTTCCTTGCAAGCATAGGCATGTATACAAGTCTTATGCCCTATGATGGCACTGCTCACCTGACGAACCTACAGTTTTCAAATGGCTGCTTTATAAAATAGGAAAGCTAAATTCTTACTATTTTTTTATAAAGCTGTTTTCGACACAAAATTACTAAACTGACCATGTGACTATCGGTTGGTGACGTTACACGGGCGGGCAGAGCAACAATCAAATATTTCTAATTTTCGGTATTACAAAGGAGGTGTGGATCTGATTATTTGTTTCATTACGTTAGATAAGCAATAGAGATTCACAAAGAAATAGTAGTATCAAAAATCTGAAGCCAACATGTAAAATAGCCCCATGTTAGCCAAGCATAGCACACAAAGGAGAAGGCATCGAAGATAGGCCTGATCAGTAAATCCAATATAACAAGGTGAAGTAAGCTAGGGATAAATGCTCGATCAGAAATAAAGGTAGCCATTACTACTCAAAAAATCCAAAATAAAGAGACTTTAGCTTTAAGTTTTTAGCCAATGGAATTAGTTATGAGCCACGTACATCCAAAAAATAAAAAAATGTTTGAACTAAGAATTAGCCAAACCCTATCTTGTATATATATGTAGAGAAGATCAACTGTAAATAGAAGACACCATTTCCACCAAAAAGAATAAGTGTAGTATCCATAAAAAAAATCAATAGTGATGATTAACAAGAAGTATAGTATCCATAGAACCATATCTTGCCTAGTGGTAAGATAATGTGTAACATGCATAAAAAACTTCCATCTAGTTTAAAATTCAAAGAAAAAGAGAAAAAAAAAAAAAAGATGGATTAATGATAATAATATAATAGCATTATTTTCTTCAACAAATCATCTTTAAGATTCCTATTTTCTTTTTTGTTTTGAGATGAACAAAATGGATTCTAGTAATGAGAATACCAAATTTTATTATAATATCATTGAAAATACTAGTATTTATTTCAATCAGAATGTACTAACCAGTAATATGAGTGGTTGGGAGGTATAATTTTTTTGTAGTAATGCACCTGAAAGAATAAGAAAAAATCAACATTTGTTAAAAATTGCAGACCATATAAAAGATTGCATTTAGAATTTAATGTTTGATGTTAGAAAAAGTAATCATGCATTAAAAATTTGATTATTAGATTCACATAATGAATTACAAAAAAGTGCAATGATGATCAACCTATAAACAATGATGAATTAAAGCTTCTTTATTTTAAGATCACCAATTAGAATTTTCTACACTATAATAGCATATTAGAATGAATAGACTTTTAACAGATGTAATATTTTCATGAGATAGTTGGAGTATCATTGTGTAGTGTACTGTAACCTGATTTGTAATAAAATGATCAGTTACTCAAAAGCATATGACAACCAAGGAAAGAATTGGGATATTAATAATTTGATTACGATAATCAACATTAAAGTAGTTAGTTGTAGAGACACCATTTACTATTTAAAATGACATGTTCGACCCCTAGTATGAAGTGGATATGAAAATCAAGTAAAAATGATGTTGTTATCATTTGCCAGAAGAGAATAACCATCATGCCATGAGTAAAAGAATAATAATAAGCTACCAGATTGAGTAACTTTAAAAAAAAACTTACTCTTAATCTTTTGTGCAATACATTTAACCAACTTTCACATAATTGATATTTTTTGTTAAAATCATTCAATAATGAACCATAAAAATCAAAGCCTCCAAAAGTTAGGTACAAATCTCCATTAAAAGTTCTCCATATAAGTTTGTCTTTGCACATATGGTGTAAGCAATCTAAGGATGGTAAACTAAAACCACCTTCTTCAATAGGATTTGTGGAATTTTTTTCATGAAATTATAGTAAATTTACTAGTACGCCCATTATTGTGTAGGAAACAATTAGCGACAAGATAATTTTTTTCTTAGCCCTTTTGGGGAGGACATTCAATCTCATTCAAAAGTATAAGTAATGACATATACTATATATAGCAAGTTGAAAACATATGGAAAATGAAAGTAACATTCGTTTCCAACCACAAAGTAAATTTTGTATTTTCCTTAAGATTTGTGGAAATCATAGGCTTTAGGTCTTAAGGAGGAAATTCAAGTTCCAAGGTAATACCATGGGAGTTGTTAACATTAAAAACATGACAAAAAATTGACATGTGCTCAGATTTACTGATTTAGAAAAGTAAATAACTGATTTGAGGGGATTTGCTTGAAGGCCCATAAATTTTTTAGCAAGAAAAAACTACATGAAAATGTTTGGAGACATTGCGCATTATCATGCTTAGCTACTCCAAAAACTAGAAGATCATCAGCATATATGAATTGAGAAAGGGAAGAGTTATTTTTCTTAATGGAAACATAAAGCCATCATATGATGCATTTCCTTTGATCTAGAAAAATAGTCCATAATAATAATGAAAAAGAACATAGATAGTGGACATCCTTCTTTAAGTCCAAGAGAGGAGAGAAATATCCATTAAGTTCACCATCGATAATAGCAAAAAATAAGCATCATTGATATAAGCAGTGATCTATTTAATGAATGACTTAAGAAACTATGAGTAGTGAACCTTTTAGAGATAAATATGTGGTTAACATTATCAAAAGCCTTTTAAAGTTAATTTTAGAGAAAAAAGAGTAGGGTTGATAAAATATTGAATCCCATAAAAAAATCATTAGCAATGATCACATTATGCATAATATCTCAATGAGAAATGAAGACAAATTGACCAGAGTTAATTAGCTAAGGAAGTAGAGGCCTAATAATATTAGCTAAAAGCTTGGCAATGACTTCGTATAGGATATTACAAAGTGATGGGCATGTAATCATTAAGAAATTTTTTATGATAGTTCTTTGAAGCCATGGTGATAAAAGAGTTTCTAACCTATGAGGGAGCTTTGCAAAGAGAAAAAAAATAATGTATAGCCTCTAAGAAATCTAAACCAACAATGTTCTAAGTGTCATTAAATAATTTTGAATTGAAACCAACTAGCCTAAGAGATTTATCATAGCTAATGAAAAAGTGAGTGTCTTTAATGTCATCATTGGAGTAAGGTGAAAATAGATAAGCACATTCAACATCAAGGAAGCATTATGTTTGGAGGGTATAATTAGCTTTTATGTGAGATGAACAATGAGAGCTATTAAGTAGTGTAGAGAAATGAGAGTTGGCTCCTTTAGCAATATCCTGCTAAGAGAAAATAAAGTCATGATAAGTTGTGAGCTCTTTGATATGATTGAGATTGTTTTGATTTCTAATGTGTTGATAAAAAAAATCTAACATCATCTTCCCCTTTTGATAGCCAAGCATGTTTGACCCTTTGTTTAATCCATCTATTATCACTGATGGTTGCTTCAATCAACATATTTTTAGTAAGAAAAGCTTGAGTGAACAAATTTTTGTTAAAAATTTGGGCCTACAAAGATTCTAAGATGTGACTTTTCTTCTCCATGATGTTATAAATAGTAGTGAAAATGTAGGAGGGGGAATTCCAAATTATTCTTTTGAGAGCATGTTTGACATTTTTTAATTTGTTACAAAATAAAGATAAGGTCTTCTAAAGCTGAAATATCTCAAGCGTGATGAAAAAATTCATAGAACTCTAGGCAAGAGCACCAATAGTTATGTATATAAATCATCACTTAAGAGGAGAGATATTACATAACTAGATGGCAACAGAAGAACAATCAAATGATCTAGGCTCAAGAAATTTGAAGTGAGAAAGAGGGAAGGCTACCATCCAGTTGTTATTACATAAAGCTCCATCTAGAAGATATCTGATGATATTTTAAATTTGTTGATTAAAAAAAACTTAAAGATAAACCAATGCTATTCATGTCAAGAAGTCTAGTTTGAAAGATATAGGTGTTGAAGTTTACAGGTGTTGATAATATGGGAGGAGTATCATCAACTTTATTTATAGGATATTTAATATAAATGAAATCCCCCAATAAAATCCATGGTTCACATTAGATAAAGAAGAATCAAAGATAAATCATGATAAACTTTTCATGTCAATAACACCATTAGATGTATATATAAATGTAATGAAAAATTTAATCATGGAAATAAACTCCATACAACCATGAATGAACTTGGCATGAGTGACAAAAAGAGTGAAAGAGATCCTATTATAAGTTCACTTAATCAAATATAGATACGTGATGAGGTGTTAAAGTTATTACAACAATTTTCTTGAGAAAAAAAATATTGTAATGCCTTAAGGATAATGGATCAAAGACTATACCAAATAGCTTGGTCTCAGCAAAAAAGAGAAAATCTAATTCAAAAATTTTAAACAAGGTCTGACAATTAGTGATTTAAGAATCACCATCAAGACCACAAACATTTCAAAAAGCAAAAGCTAAATAAAACATCAATTATTAAGATGGTTGGAGAATAACTCATTTATTCCTACCCTTTCTATCTTTAGAGGTAGGAGGCAAAGGGTTGGTTTGATATGTATTGGAGGTAGTGTCATCTTTAAAAGAGTATAAAGCTTTGGAGTGGGATGAGGAAATAAGATTTAGTAGTGGAAGAGGATTTGTTCTTGAGGGCTGGTAGTATGGTTTCCACGGGATGAAGAAATTGGGTCAATAGATTGTCTAAGAGAGAGGTGTTTTAGGATGGAAGATTAAAAGATTTACTACCATTTATGAACCATGTCCACCAAAAAAATATATAACTAAATCCTCATCACATGTGAAGTTGAATAAATAAATAAAACCTTCACTAAGGAAGAGAAAATTCAAAAGCACCTTTGAGCTTCCAAATTTTGTTTAGATTTTGTAAGAGATTATCATAGAATGGATGTTTTCCTAAGGCATTACCCACCAATAAGGAACTCTAAGCTTTGGAACCCTCCTCAACTTCATCATAAAAGTAAATCAGCTCCTCTAGTGGTGAAATATAGCTGAAAGAAAAACTCGATGAATTGGAGCATTTTAACATAGCAAGTGTTTTCAGTTCACCAACAAGCAGCCCAACAAGGAAGAACTAGAGTAAGTGGAAGGATGAGCTAGAAAATTAGAGATATTTTTAGTAGATAGGAGAAGAGAAGGGCCCTCTAGCCTAGCTAGTGGAAGAGATGGTACTCAAATGGAGAGAAGAGAGCAAGGCCAGTGGAAAAATAAATAAATGAATAGCACAAAATGTTAGAAAATTCTAGTAAGACAAACACATATCACTATTATTTAGTAAAAATTCAATATAAAATATTTTAATGAAATACAAATAGAGTTCATTTTTTTTTACAAACAAATGTTTTGTGTAGGATTATGAACTAGTTTGCAATGGAATAGTTTGTTGCTAATCAATGACTAATTTATAAAGGTTTATGGTGATAGTTTACAAATTATCAAACAAAGGGGATGAAATAGGTCCCAAGAAATTTTTAGAATCTTTTTAGGATTAAATTAAATTTTTAAGGTTAATTAATTTTCTTTTAAAAATGAATTAAGATCTAATATCATGTGAAGTTTAATGAAATTAGTGAGTGATAAATGCTAAACAATTAAAGTGTAGGGAACATAGTAGCAGACATAATGATATTTACATGATTTGACTTGGAGAGCCAATGTTCATGCCTAAAAATAGTTGATACCAAAGAAAATATTTAAAGAGCACAATAATCACTCCTTAACTTCAAGAAAGTATTGATGTCTTCTATATTCTCTTCCCTAAGTTTTGGACAAGGGTACCACCTCTAAACCTTTTCACAAAGTCTTAGAAAACAAATCTCGATAATATAAACAAATTACAATTAAGATAGTTTTGCATGTTGGTCATCGAATGCATGAAGAACCTGAATACTTGAAATCAAAATATTAATGACCATTTTGAATGATTTTACAATTTCTATTATTTTTTCTTTTATTTTCTCTCTCACACATTATAGTAGAAAAATAAGGTTTTTATGTGAGCTGGATTTTTCACATTGTTTTATGTTATATTTATAATAACATCAAATAAAATTAATTTGGGGTGATTTATAAGTCAAAATTTCAATTGCAAGGATTCCCAACATCTAATCAAGCAAAATTGTTGACTTCATTTCCCATAATTACTACCATGATAGATTGATTCCATTTAACTAAGATTTTTCATTAGCAAGTTGGTGGAGTCACATAAAATTTATGGAGTCCCATAGATAAGTTTGATGAGACTTGCTAGGGTTTTAAAAAGACTCATAAATAATTCATTTAAATTGACCAAGTGCTTTGTATGCTACCAATGCATTTTCAAATATTTGTAAAGACATGTAATATTTGTGTTGACCTACAAATCTTAGTAACAACTAGCAAACCTTGTCAAATTTTTACTTTAATTTATTAATAAAAATATATTAACCATTATTCAAAAATTACTTTAGTTCAATTCTCGAAAAATACTTAGTATAATATTTTAAAACTGTTCTCCTAGTTATTTCAAAAATAACATTTGTAGAGATTCAAATAATTCATTTTACTTACAACGTAATCAATTTGAATTTTATTTTGCCTATTTAATTTGTTCAAAGTTTTTATTAAAGCTCTTTAGAACTCATAGAGTCATTATATGATACTCTTCATAAGTTGCATATGGATGAATTTATTTTCAATGGATTTGAGAATAATGTGATCACAATACATTCACAACTCAGTAGCAAACTCAATACTCAATAATTTATTCTTGATGTAATGCAAACCTAAAGTTCCACCAAATTTGATTATAAGGTTTATAATATATCCATCATAATACCTTCACAAATCAAAAAATATGTCACAAGATCATTGTAGATCATCAAAAATAAATTTTCATTACAATGATCAAACTATAGTTCATTACTTGCAATTACTCAACAACATAGAGAAAATTTAAAAATATGAAAATAAAAATAAACATGCCAATAAACAAAACTCTTTATATTCATATCACAAATTAAAATATATTACTAAAATATATTCTAAAGAAAAATATCCATAAGTTAGATTGTAAAAAATATATAAAATTACAAAATGATTTAATGAAATATATGCTTATATTTTTATTAATTATTTTAATTATGAATGATGATATTTAGGTTTTACAATAAAAAATAATAATATTAAGAACATAAAATATAAAATAAAATTTTGAATAAAAGTTTGACAGCTTAACTCATTTGTTAACTTAGAAATAAAACATCTTCAATAAATATCCACCATTTAAAAAAATTGAGGTATGAAATGTAAGTGATTACATAAGGTGTATTAGCTTCAAACTTTAAGAAATATAACTAATTACCTAAGTAAAATGAAATTAGTATAAATAAGATTCTAATTTGAAACTTTTGATTAAAATTAAAAATTAGAATGTAATATTTATATGTATTTGGGAGAAGAAAGTTGAAAAATAATAAAAGGATTATACATACCTTGCACATCACCTAGGGTAAAATCTATGCTAATTTTTTTTCTTATCTACGAGTTCAAAATACTAAAGAAAATAATCATAAACTTACATAGCTTTACGATGAGGAGTGGAAGCTAGGGCAAACAAATTCAAAAAAGGGAGAGGCCACTTAGGCATTTATTATAAAAAAGAAAACATTAATTAAAATCACTACAAAATATTATAGTGTTTAAAAGCACTACAAAAAGTATTGGTCTTAATAACATGAAGACAACCAATGGTGCAGAATCACAAGAAAAGTTATCTTTTAAGGTTCATTAATGGTGGCTTATAGAGTTTCTCATAGAGAAAACTCTTATCTCTTATCTCTCATTAGCTCTCACCCTCACACTTATTTAAAGTTTGATAAAAAAATATTTTATATTAAAAATATATACTAAAAAAATAATTTTATTAAAAAAAATGGAACCCTTATTGAGCATCCAATATGATTCTCATCATATAATATGAATTGTATCTGTTAGCCCTTAAATCTAATTATTAATTAAATTCATTTAAAAAACCCAATGATGATATAATGTATATGATATTGTATGATCAGTTTAAACTTTAAATAATCTAATTAAGAAAAATTAAATTGATGGCTAGTTGTGTGAAGTAAAGCTGATCATACAATACAATATACATGTATAATAAAATTAGTTTGAATTTGATTTTCTATTATTAATATAAATTAATTTGATTATGATTTTTTTTATCTTATGTTTAAATGGTCTGTAAAAGAACTCATGATTGATTCAAATTAAATACTTCTTTAAATTTATTTTTCACTCAACCCTTTAGGGTGTGTGTGTCCTCTATAAATATCACTCAACAAATAAAATAAATTCTTGACCTCATTTTAGAATAGGGGAGAACATAACAAAAGCCATTAGGTACTAGGACCTTTCTCATGGCTTCCTAGTAGGTGGATTGACATTATCATTTGCTAAACTAATCCAATCCCTTATGGAACTAGTCTTTGGTTAATCTTAGGTGCCTTAGACCTTATGACCTATCTAAAGCTATCTGAGGCTTTTCTTTAGACCATCCCTTCAAGGTTAAAGAGATTTATCTAATCATTTGATCCATGGTCAAATTCGTTAACCAAAATAACTCTTTTATTGTGATGAAGATTGTGGTATAAATCCCATTAATGTGAACTAATTAAAAGATTGGAGATTCTCCTAAGAAGTCTAGAAAGGTTGTGTATGACTTGGAGAATTAAAAGTGGAGTTACGATTTTGAGCACTTAAGTGTCGATCAACACCAAGATAGAATAATCTAAAATCAAGATTTAATACTCTCATTAGAAAATATCAAATGACTTGGAATAAAGTGTAAATTGTAAAGAATAATTTTTATTTAAAATTAAGAACTTTTAAAATTTTTTGAGTAATTTTCTATTTTTTATAGGATTTATTTAAACATTTGCTCAAAGAATTTCTTCAAGGGCTCACAACACTATGATTAAAAAGAGACTTTTAGAAAATAGACTTAAGCTTCGGAAATAAAGATAAAAATATAGATAATTGTAGTTTAGGGTTTATAATTATGATATAAAAATGTTCACTCAATTTTAATAAGTTTAATAAGCTTAATTGTAATGTACTACAAAGTAATAAGATTTTACAATAGAAAGCCTTAGGTAAGCTTTCCATAATTAGTTTTAGGCTATATGTAAACTAAAAAAATGAGAAAAATATTTATAATATAAAGTGGTGAGAGTAGAAGAAGACTACAACAAGAAACAATAAGAGTTTTTTATTAAAAATGAAAAGCTAATCACTCACCAAAGTGACTAATTAGAAAAGATCACCAAACCTCTTCTCATAGTAAGGCTATCCATCAAGCTAATCTCCTTGAACTTTTCTCACTCAGAATATTATCAAAACATCTAAAGCTTATTTTTGATATATATATATATATATATTAAGGAAATTTAAATATGATAAAAGATGGAGAAGATGGGTGTGATAGTCATGTGTATGGATAAGGAGGGAGTGAAAAGACTTGTACAACCAACCATAATCACCCTCCAAATGAGTCTTGTCCAACCATACTTACATGAAAAATGATTAATTAATAATTTCAAATCAATTAATTAGTTTTGATGAATTTTACATAATATTTCAATCATATATTTGACAAATCAAATTTCAGATTCAAAATTTGAAGTTTATAAATTGAAACATTTAAATCTAAAATTCACATTTTTCTAAATTACAAATACTCATAAAATATTATTAGAAACCCTATAACATTACATAATAAATTCTAGATAGTTAAATTACACATAAAATGATAAACTCCATGATCAGTTACATTCTTCTTGGACTGAGTATTTATGATTCATTTTTTGCTCACTTAATTGACATTTTATTCTATATCAATTCCCCTTGACCTCAAGGAACTCTTCTGCCAAAAGTTAAATTAAATTATCCATGTAGTTCATCAATGATGGTATAGTATTTTTAGTAATATTTCAAACAATAAATTCAACATTGAACAGATGTGAATGTTAAAATTTTGTCCTCTAATAGAAGATTTTTTAAATCATTCATACATCATATTCACAAGAACATTTTTTATGTTGAATATGCAATATATGATGCTATTAGAGATGATGTGCTCGGTGTGATTTCTTAGAATAAGGCAAGAAAGATGGATGGTAAAGAATATATTTTCAAATAAGGCATTAAAGTTAAAATTTTATGATCTCTTGAGGTTCTCACTAAATAACATCAACAAGTCCATAAAAAGCTAACTATAAATATTGTGACCTCAGAAAAAAATCACAAAATTTATAGCCTCACCATAAGACAAGTTAGAAAAGTAAAGTCACAAAAAATTCCTTAACCAAGAATCTTAGAAACTTTCTACTTTGATACCAAATTTGATGTGGACTGTAATGTAGTCCCTTTTGATGGGCAATAATTAAAGCATGGAGATTCTCTTAAGATGCCTAGAAAGCTTGTGTATGCTTTAGAGGTCATAATTTTAACTTGAGTTAGGGTTTAGGGCATTTAAGGCTAATACCAAGACAAAACCCAATCTAAAATATATTGCAGCACATTCTAGAATTGAATACTTTCATCAAAAACTCTAAATGATTTGAAATAAAGTTGAAATTAAATGGGATAGTGTTTAGTTAAAATCAAAGAAGTTTTAAAATATTTTTTCATAGAGATTTAGTTTATCTCTAGTTCAAAGAATAACTTATGTAGCTAACAACATTAATGTTAGAAAGGGGCTTTAAAAATAGATTTAATTTTATGAAATTGGACTAAGAATATAAATAATTAATTTTAGGGTTTTTTTATTACGACATAAAAATTTTCATATAATATAAATAAGTTTAAGTGCGTTTATTGAATACTACAACAAGACTAGGTCTTAGTGCCAAAACCCTATGCTGACATTCCATAATTAGTTTGAATGGGTTTTTATGGATTAAAAATATAATAATAAAAATCATAAAATTAAAAGAAGGCTAGATCAAAAAATAATAAATGATTCATACAAAAATGATAAGCTAATCACTCACTGAATTGTATGTTGAAACAAATCATCAAACCTCTTCCTATGTTTAAGTCATCGACCAAGCCAATCTCCATGAGCTTCCCTCAATCTAAAGTATTATCAACATAACATACAACTAATCTTTTTTCATTTTAGTAATCAAATTTGTAGGTTTAATGTCTATATAATTTAAAAAAGATTAAACAGATGGCAGAAGGGTGATTTGGCTAACTATAAATATAAGAAGGAGGGAGTGGCACAACTTGTGTAACCTGTTGACCTCATTTTCGGATGAGATTAACATTACTTTCAAAAGTAATAATTAGGATACATAAACCTAAATTAGAAATCTCCTAATCAAATACTTAGAACAGTTCATTTAGTAACCCAATGAGTGTTTCTAGGATCTAATCAAACTCATAAAGATTGAATAGACCTAAACCAAGTTCAACTCCAAGCCAAAAGAAATTGAAATCTAAATGCACTTGAATTTAAATTAAAATGAATAGGGTAATTAATCTAATTATCTTATTTAACCCTTAAAGTCATTTAAACTTCAAGAAATCCAAACTAAACCAGAGCAAATGCAAATCAAAATCAAATAAAACCATGAATAAATCTAAATCCAAATCAAGGTCCAAAAGTGGTCAACCTATTTAACATAAGTTTAACCAAAGTGGGTCCCACCAAGTCAAAGGTTAATCCACCAAAATTTTATCAAATAAAATCATTCTAAATGGTCTAAATGATAATATATTCATGTTTAAAAATGAGTTTAGGAGAATATAAATTTAATAAGGCCTTAATTAGACTAAAAATGTCATTTGACCTAAATGGGCATAAATGGACCATATTGAATTCAAATTCAAATGAAATCAGAATTTACCCAAATTAATTGTATAAAATCATTTAGGAATGATTAATTAACACCAATCAACTAATCATTAAGCTCAATTTTCCCAATATGGCCATTTGACTTAAATGAATCCAATCCTAACCCATTAAGCTTAAATGGGCCAAATTGGGTTTTAAAGCCTATGTAAATGGAATTAATAAATCCAATGCATCTTAAATTACTTAATTTAATTGAAAGTTAAATGCATTATAATTGAGCCACACACATTATTTGACTCAATTCAAGTCAACAATCTAGAGGTCAATCCACGAGGAGGCAACCCAATTGCTTCTTCCCATAGCTTCGTCGCACCATTCCGAAGCGATTGGAGTTGACCCCACCTCTGAAGATCACCAGAACTGAGGTACGCCATTAAATCCACCCCTAAAACTTTCGATTTTGGTCCTTTTTGAAATGAATTTGACCTCAAGGGAGATCAAATTGTATAGATGCCTTCATTTTTAGTTCAGTGATCATTTTGGAAGTGAAATTGAGGGATTTCAATGGTTGGATAGCTGAAAATTGCATGGATTCGACGAATGCCTCTTGGCTCTCATCATCACCATAAGAGGAGGAATTTCAGTTGTCTGTTCCTTTTATTAAGAATAGATAGTCAATATATAGTCAGATCATTTGATTTAATCCCTTAAGGAAATCATGGGAGAAACCTTGATCATCCGATCGAAGATCAGATGGTTGGGACCAATCCCGCATGCGCTACCATTTTAATGCAAGATCCATGTGGATCCCACATAGATGAATGATGCAATGCCATGAGTACAGTGACTCCACATCAGATCCACGTGGATCCGATGCAGTTAAAGATAAAAATAAGTATTTTTGAATTAAATAATTGCAAAAAAATGAGTAAAACTTCAAAAAATCATAATAAATTAAATAATAAGCCAAAAATTCCAAATGAAAGCTCTATGGACTCCTCTCATTGAGAGGAATCCATTAAAATCAAAAGCCTCAAATTTTATGGGATATTTTTGCATTAATTTAGATTTGAATGAAAATAATCAAACCTAAATTAATCTTAAATCAATGATCAAAATGATTAAAAAATTTGGGAATTAAAATTATGGTTAATATACATATTAGGTAAATTTTTCACAATTTATTAAATATTAAATGTAAATATATGAACTTTTTAATCCTAAACCTTATTTAAAAAAAATAAATTAAGTATGAATCAAATAAATTAGAAGAAAATATGGAAATAATTTAAAACATCATAACACACCCTAATGAACTTAAATACATCATTGAAACCCACTGTAAGCTAATTAAACACAAAATGATCTAATTTGGCATTTAATTGAATCAATTAATTCAATTAATTAACCTAAATTTAAATAAATAATAATAAATCAAATAGAACTCCAATAATTATAAAAAAAATCCTTCTTAGATGCATCTTCCAGAGGGGAATCTTGGAAAAAATAAAACCCCTAAATAATCCTCATTAAATTAGGCTTAATTTAGGTTTTAATGAAGTAATTAAAATCTTCATTAGTTTCAAATTACACATCCAATTTGGGTGAAATTTTAGAGAAATTGGCAAACCCAATTTACCATAAAAATTTCAAACCCAATTGACCTCTGGATTATGAATTATTGGATTTACAAGTCTCTGGGTCAATTTAAAGGAAATAATAAATTAAAAAATCACAAAAATTACAAAATCCATAATATAAACTTAGAACATCATAATTAACATCAAAACACTTAAAACATGTCCAAGTAATCTCAAAGTAAAAAAACTATATTAAACATAAGTTAAGGATTAAGAATAATTGAAAATGTGGAATTTAATTACACTCCAAAATTAATAATCAATTAAACTATGATAAACGAACTAATAAACTGAAATATAAAATTCATTAACCTCTGAACTTTATAATCTCTCAACATATGAATACATTAAGGTCATTTAGATTAAGGAATAAAGTGGCTATAAATATAAATATGAACAAACTTAATAAGACTAAGTTTGATTGAACTTAAAATGACATAGAAGTTAAAGTAACCTAGGGTAACTTTAGTACACATAAAAAAATATAACCCTCCCTTAAACTTCTTCGATCACGGTTAATAAGGGTAATCACATTATACCAAATGATAAAAAGAGCTTTTTTTAAAATAACATAATTATCATTCCCTTTAAGTTAATTGAAATGAATTGAACTATTCCATAATATAAGAAAATCATAACTTGGATTAAACTATCTTAATCTAAGTTCATTAATAAGCATTAGAAAAATTAATGAAATAAATAAATGAAATAAGAGAGATAAAAATAATAATAATATTTGAATAATCAATTCAAGATGATATAAATTATACAAATGGTTTATAAAATTGAAACATAGTAAATTGAATAATATTAAACTTAAGATTGAATGTAAGTTTACTATAGTTGATAAATATCAATAAAATGAACAAATGAAATTAACTTGAAAAATAAACATGATAAATACATCGAAATGTAATAAGTAAACCAAATCATCCTAAAATTAAATGGACAAAATTAAACAAATAAAATGAATATAACTTAATGAAACATAAAGATAAAAGATAAAACATAAGGTTAAATAAAATCAAACATAAAGGTCTAACCTAAATTAAAACATAATTATATTAATGAACAAAATGAAAAAGAGTGAAACACATTAACTTAAACATGTTTGGTTGACATAATAAATATAAACATTAATATAATAAATGAACTTGAATGAATCTAATAAAATAAATTAAACAAAATTATATTATAAAACTTAAATTATTGTAATAAATGAATTAAACTTAAACTAAATCAAATCATCCACATTAATTCAAAAAGGAATTAATTAAGATATTTAGTATCTTAGTTAGACCTTTAGAATGAATTCTCACTTTAAAGTGAAGACTTCATTTTATTAGGACTTAGGATGTTGAATGGGTTCCACCCAAAATGAAACATATTGTATTCTTCATTGTATAAAACATAATCTCACCTTAACATAAAATGCACCTAAAATAAAAATAAAATTGCAAATCACTAAATCACTTAAAGTGAAATCACCCATGGTAAATTAAAATAAATTTAAAACTAAAAGAAGTTAAAAGAATAAAAAAATCATAATTAACAACATATGGTATATAGTCTGTACACTCAAGGTCGTAGGGCTACTAGTCTGAAGGAGGTCTTGATACCTTGAATTTCTAGTATAATAATAACACATACCTATGAAGTTAAATTATATAAATTAAAAAGTTTAAAATTAAATTAAATTAAAAAAATGGAAACTTAAATTAAAACATGAACTAAAAATGCCAAGTAACGTCTTACCACATAAACCCATTTCTTTCATACAGTAGATTATTAAGTCAAGAACTCTAAACTTAGGTTAGGTCAATCTATGATATTTTATGATGTGATGTGATTTCTTTTTATTATTTTATGATGTACTATTTTATCCTAGATGGCTAGGAATGATTATCATTAGTTTGGATGGTAGGAATTTATTTTTAAAATTAACATTGTCTTCTCCAGAGGGTTGTGCTAAAAGGCACAACTGTAAAATAAATTATCAAATTATTGTTTGCTTGTAGGTGCCGAATAGTACTTTAGCATAGCCCAATAAGACAGGTGGGTTTGACAAGCAGCTAATTAGGTTTGTAAAATATAATTGTTGCATGTTGTTTGCATTTTTCTAACATCTATGTTATAGGGCTTAGGATTTATTTTAAATTTCAAATATAAATTTGAGCTTAGAACTTGGTTAGGATCTATGGGGTCTAGGAATAACAGGAGCTGACTCTACCAGCACATAGGTGCAAAGGTCCCCTATGAAGCCCATTGGAGGTCCTTAAAGAAGAAGATGAATCTGGAGAAAAGACCCACAGATCAAAACTTTATTTCTAGGTTGTATAAGGGCAGAGCTCGGCTGCCCATTTTCTCTTTATTTCATGGTGTACAATGGTACCCTGCCACATTGGCCTGCTCTTTAATTTAAATTGCCTTGATTTACTTTGGATATGCAATAGAATAAACCTGCTTTTCTAGCTTTTTTTTCTATGTTGTGCTTTCTATGATGGATGCCTAGATTATTAGTCTCCTTAGAAAACTAAATTTTTTGCCCAATCTAAATCTAAACAACTTAAACTAAAATAAAAAAATGAAACTCAAAACTTCACATAAATTAAAGCCCTAGGAATAATTAGATTTTTCAAACCATGCTAACATATTATTCTAACTCTGTGAATTAGGCACTTCACCCATTGCACATAAGGGCCATCTAACCTTTGAGGATGATCACCTTCTTAGGGAAGTCTACCTTCTTATTTTGGCCCATGACCACTTTTAATTGCATGTCATTTAGGCATGAAATGCATACCACAAAGCCTTAAATGAATCATGAGTCAAAATAGCTATAAATTGAAAAATATGCATTAGTTAGGTGCATTTCATACCTACATGATCCTAAGGATTAAGGAGTGAGTCTAGGTTCTTAGATTTTTTTTTCAAAAAATAGAACAACCCAACCATCTTATATACATGAGACTTGTCATCATCAATTTAAAATGTACTTAGGTGGTATTAGCTAGCATCCCTTCTAGGCAGATTATAAGTTGAGAAGAGTCAGAGATCGGTTTATTCCCTCAAATGAGAGAAAAAAACTAAAATTCTCCAAAGTGAAACTAGGTCGAGCATCTGACTTGTGTTAGAAGCACTTATAGGCTTAGGTTCTGAAGCATTTATAGGAGTAAGTCTTCAACCCTTGGCATTTCTACAGTCTTGTATTGCTAGAATATAAGTCCTAGATTTCTAATAAAATGTCAACTCAAAATTCTATTTAAATTTCAAAATTTAAAACCCAATGATACGATAGTTGAAATGTCTACTGGGCATCCCAGCATCAACAGACATTTCCTACTATTTCTTGATTGGCTTTCAAAAATAAGTCTTTTCGCTTTGCAACGTTCTCAATTAAAATTTTAAATTATCATTTCCTTTGAAAACTAGCTTAGAAATCCATAGAAATAATAGCTTATTTCTTTAATCAAGAGTATTCTTAGAAAAAGAATTTTTTACTCTTAAGATGTAATTAACTATAGGGCTTACCCTTATAAGAAACCATAAACTTGATTTAAAATAAATCCTACTTTACTTCCATTTAGTTCAAAATAAAACTCTCTGGTACATTAAAGACCCATTAGCCTTAGGAGTCTTTTATTAAGTAATCAAATACATTATTTGATAACATATTTATTTTTTTGAGATAATATGTTTACTCCTTAATGATGCATTTAATTATCCAAAAAAGAAATTCCTAAATCTATGTGGTGTCATAAATTTTTCTCACATAACCAATGATAACTACCCTCCAAATAAGTGTTGGCCAACCATTCTTACATGAAGCATAATTTTAATTAATTATCTTTATAAATTTTACATAATATTTCTATCATTTATTTAAAAATCAAATTTCAAATTCAAAATTTTAAATTTTAAAAATTTAAACATTTAAATTTTGAAATCCACATTTTCAAAATAATAAGTACTCAACAAATAATATTACTAAAAAAAATAATATTACATAACAAATTATAGATAGATAAATGACACATAAAATATTAAATCCTTGATTAGATATATTCTTCTTGAACCGAGCTTTTATAGTTGATTTTTTGTTCATTTGATTGACATAAATTATATTATATAAATGTAGTCAACCCCAATTTGAGGTAATACAAATTATTTGTATATTTCACACAAAGCCAACTCTAAAATCAATGAATCCATCTTTGATTGAAATCATAGTCAATTTAGTCCTAGTCAAACTAGATTTAACAAATTAACCTTATTGAACTAACTTAGGTTAATTTGAGCTAATAAAATCCAAATGAAACCCAAACTCTTTTAAATTTTGTATAAATTGAGATAACTTACTAACTAGCTACCCATGCTAGTCAAGCATAATTAATCTAGACCATGGGTGAACTTGAGTCATCCCAATGAATAAACCCAAGAGTTAGAGGAATGATGTGGCCTATCAAGTTAGCCCTCTTGATGTAGGACAAAATTTTTTTGTAAATCTTTCTAATATGGCTAGAAAGTGGAACTAATCTAAATGAATTCATTTTTTTTTATAAGCTCCAGTGCATCATAGGAACTACAAAAATATGACTCTTTTGTATACTTAAAGTTCTTCTTGTAAACTATTTTCTTTTTTCTGCAATTAGGATTATATTGATTATACCTATTTGCACAAATACCTCAAAGATTCCCGATCATTAATACATAGAGTCCAATAAGCATATCTTGAGTTAGTACAGAAATGGGATCCCCAATAGCTGGAGATAAGAGATTCATATGAAAAAACATAAGTAAATGAGCTTCTACTTGAGCTTCCAAAGGTAAAGGTATGTGAACATCCATTTGATCCCCATCAAAGTCTGTGTTGAAGCCCTTACAAACTAATGGGTGTAAACAAATAGCATGCCCCTCCACTAAAATGGGTTGGAATGCCTGTATGCCTAATCTATGAAGGGTGGGCTCTCTATTCAGCAATACAGGATGCCCCTGCATCACTTCTTGAAGGATTTCCCATACAATGGGTTCTTTTTACCAAATTTTTCTTTTAGAAATCTCTGTGTTAGAAGTAACATCTTTCCGATTAGACCACGAATTATAAATGTTTGGAAGAGCTCTATTGTTATTTCTTGAGGTAATCCATATTGATGTAATGAAAGCGAAGGACCCATGCCAATGACGGAACGCCCCAAATAATTGACCCATTTACCAAGTAGAGTCTCATGAAATCTTCCTTCTTTGCCTTCAATTACATCAAAAAATGACTTGCAATCTTTATTATAACCATCTCTCATGGGTTGTTCGTGGATCCCATTATCAAAACGTGTATCCACGACCTATTGTACCAATTTCTCTTGACACATTACTAATTCTCTTGGTGTAGATCTACATGTTGCTAATAGATCGTAAGAGTATTGTTCCAATAAATGACTCTTCTATAGAGTTCATTAATATCTAAACTCATTAGTTTACCTTTGTCTATCTAAATGATTGGTCTAACTCAGGAGGAAGAACCGGAAATAGTTACAAAACCATCCATTCTGGGTCTACATTTGTTTGAATAAAATGTTTAGCTAGTTCTATGCGCCTAAGTAAAAAATCTTATCTTCTTCTAATTTTTTTATCTTCCCATTCATTTCCAGTGGACTCTTCGTCTCCTAATTCCTTTCATTCTACCAAAAAATTCTCTATAATAATTTGCAAATCCAAATCGGCTACTTGTTCTCTGATAGCACCTGTCCCCATAGATATTTCTCGGTTTCAAAATGTCTCAAAACCTTTAGTAATAAAAAAGAGTGGGATGCATATTTCTAGGATTGGATTTTATATTCGAATGAACCTTGTAATCATAAGAAAGTAGGTCTTTTTTAGTTATAGGATTTCCCTCCCTTCCCCCCCTCCTCCCTCTCATAATCAGGGCGTGAAGGTTTCCTCTCATCTCAAGTAGTTACACCAAATAAAGAAAAGGGTTCTTCTTCTTTTTAAACTTTGTTCAAGAAAACTTTACAAAAAGCTACTCTTTACTCAAGTTCTCAGTAAGGACCAACCTTTCATTGATTCAATCTTATCTCATTTTATATTTTATTTTTCATTTTCATCACTCTAACCTTTTTTACTTTGCTTTTATATTTACAAAAAGAAAAAAGTGAAATTATTGAGTAGTCTACTTTCTCTCAAATGATGAATCCCCTAAAAGGAATATTTTGGGACTCATAAAAGATTTCTTTGTCTATATATTATATTGTTCCATTTGATCTTTTTTAGGTGTCTACTCACCTCAATGGTTATGTGCATGATATCCCTTGAAGCATATATGTGATAGATAAGCTCTCATAACCATGCTATATTAAACTGCTTAACAAATTTCTTTCTCAAAGAAATGGAATGTATAATTCCACAGAAAATCTTTTTTCACCAGGTATAACTAATTATACCTATATTATCTATTACAGAATCGACCAAGGATCAATTCCCATTTTCTTACATTTTGAAGTCTTGAATGCACCCATAATTTTGAGCTTCATGTTCCTCCTCCCAAGATACATGTCAGAGCTGGGGGCATCTCAATCAAATTAAATGGGATGATAGTTTTTCAGTCTAAATCAGTCAAATGAAAATTTTGATCAAATCAAACATCAATATACTAGGCCCTCTAATTCCTAAGAGGCTTATCTAAAATATTCAATATAACTAGGAAGATGTTTCAAATACCACACATGAGTCCTTTGGACATGTCGTTTGACATATCCCATTTGGTACCTTCAGTGTCAAGAATCAACAAATTCCATTCACAAATTTTTGGTTTTGGTCTTCTTTTTTAGTCCCAATTCCTCGGTAATTTCCACAAGCACAAATCCCACTTTTTATGGGTCCAAAAATTCTTTCACAAAATAATCCATCTTTCTCCGATTTATTAGTTTTATAATGAAAAGTATAGGGTTTTGTCACCTCTCTGACTATCTCTTCATCGGGTAAAATTTTTTTTTCCCAAGCCATGATTTGTTGAGGCGGTCCAATTCAAAGTTGTTGATGTTTATACTAGTCGATCATAGAATAGAAATTCTGATTCATTAAGATCAAGCTTCCTTCCTATCCATCTGAAAGTTCTTTTCAGATACAAGAAATGATTCAGTTCCAGGGACAAAGATTGTAGTTCTCGAACGAGCAATCAAAAATATTCTGGAGCACCCTCTAGATTAGGTATTGTTGCTCCAATAATTGTAGCACCAACTACTTCTTGATGAGCTCTAATATGATCAGATTTATAAGTAAGCATCTCTTGTAAAATATGAGCAGCACTAAATCCCTCTAGAGCCCAAACTTCCATTTCTCATACTCTTTGTCCCCCTTATTTGGCCCTCCTTCTAATGGTTGTTGTGTAACAAGTGTGTAATGCCCACTAGAATGTCCATGGATTTTATCATCAACTTGATGAATTAATTTTAGGATATAGGACTTTCCTATTAAAATAGGTTGTTCAAAAAGATCTCCCGTTCTTCCATCAAATATTCTACTTTTTCCCAGATATTCGGGTTCAAATATCTATGGATTTTTTGTTTTCTTACTGGCATCATATAATTTTGAAAACACTAGTTTTCTTGAGGCCTCTTGCTCATATATCTCATCAAAAGGTCCTATTATATAATATTTATTTAGCATATCCTCTGCTACCCCGAGCGAACATTCAAATATCTGTTCCACATTCATTTGTGAGGAGACTCCTAATGGGCTGAATACCATATCAATCGCGTTCCATCTTGCCAATAGGGCATATCTTGTCTAAACAAAATCTTAGAAATTATACCCTTATTCTCATGCCTTCCTATTACTTTGATTTCACATTTACGTGAAATATATACATGAATCTTTTATTAGAATTGGAAACTCCCTTTCTATGGATCCATCTCACATCAATAACTCAACCCCTTCCTCCTATAGGTAGTCTTAGAAGTTTCTTTAAAGTGGATACACGAATACCAAGTATAGCTTGTAATAATCTATCCTCCAGCATATAATGATTATTCTGCACAGGTGTTAATTTACCTACTAATGATATCACCTGTTTCTATCCAAGATCCCAGCATCATAATTCCATTTCTATCTAAATTTCAGAGTAAACAAGCCTCTAAATGTGGGATATCCTTAGTGATTCTTTCAGGACATTGGCTTGTTACATGAGTCTAAATTTCATATTTCCGGATGTGAAAAGAAGTATAAATAACTTCATAGACCAGACGTTTGCTAATTAGTACTGCATCTTCAAATTTGTAATCTTCCCATGGCATATAAGCTACTAATACATTTTTTTCCTAAAGCGAGTTCCCCACCAACTGTAGCCACACCGTCCACTAGAATTTATCCCTTTTTAATGCATTTACACCACTGAGCCTAAGTTTTTTGATGTATACAAGTATTTTTGTTGGAACATTGATACATAACTAATGGAAATCCTTATAGTATCCCCATTATTTGAGAAAATGATCTTTAATTATCAGTATAAATGATTTTTCCCTTGCATTTGGCTATAGCTGAAATCCCCGAGTCTAGAGCCATTTAGCCTTCCAACCCAGTTCCAGCAATGCACTTCTCGGACCGAGAAAGGGGAACTACTTGGCGCTGCATATTAGAACTCATTAAAGCTCAATTCGCATCATTATGCTCAATAAAAGGAATGAGGGAAGCTCCAATAGAAAATTATTGAAAAGGAAAATGACTTCTAAGATGAATCTCCTCCCATGCAATAATCAGGAATTCTTGATGATATCGAGCTGGAACAACCTGTTGTTCTTGAATAACCTTATTTAAGGCCAAAGAATTTTTTGCTGCTACCATAAAATATTCATCTCTGTTTGGTGATAAATAAACCATCTGTGCATTTTTTGATCTATCAGATAATTCATAAAATGGACCCTCTATAGATCCCCAATAACCAACCTTCACATGAATAGCTAATGATCCAATAAGTCCAACATTGATTCCTTGGATGATTGGGAAAATACATCCATAGTGACTCGGGTGGATCTCATATCAAAACTAGCTTTTCCAATCCTCCAGACCTAAATAACTCCATTTTCGCCCATGAATGATTTGTGTCAACAGATTAGTTCGATCCAAAACTTGAGATAAAGGGTGTAGGCCAAAAAATGATTCATAAGTAATTGTTAATGAAGTTGAAGTTACCAAATTTTGAGGAGTCGGTATAAATTTATGCCTGATTGCTCCACACATAGTTTCTCGAACCATATTCTCTAAACGAACAAGAGCCAATCCAAATTGATCCTATAATAGATCTGCTACATAATGAATACATTTATTTCTCAAGTGATTCATATCGTCAAGTGTACCTATTCCCAATTTCATTCCAATCAAATGATCCACAGCAGCCAATAGATCTCGTGGTAACAAGAATATATTGTTTTGGGGTATATCAAGATTAAGTCTCTAGTTCATACTTCGTCGACCAATCTTTCATAATTCACATCTTTGTTGAAAAAATTTCTTTTATAATTCCTTGCATAAGGACTCAGAAAATACCTGATCCCCTACACAAGCAAATTGTTGATAAAATTCCAAAATAGCATTTTCTTTTGACCTAATCTTTTTTTTTTCTCTTTACCATTCGGGAAAGACAAGAAAATTTCAGGGTAACAAATATTATCCAGAATTTCTCTTATATTCAAACCCATAGCTGATGATAGAACTAGATTAGATATTATTTGTTTTCTACTTACACAGGCCTATATCCTTGCTTTTTTTATCAATTTCTAATTCCGACCTTCCAATTCAGTATATTCCATTTACTATAGAGGTTCCAAAAAATTCATTATAGGGATGTTTCCAATAAAAATGGTTTGTTCTTGCATATTTCTACTGATTTTCCAAATTAAGACCTCGGGGACATATAATTCACAAGAATATGTGAGTGATTCATACACAACATCACTTTCTTTTATCAAGGGCTCTACCAATTGATATGTTTCCACAAATAATTGAAATTCAATTTCTTGATCTCTATCTTCAATTTTTTGAAACTTATGAAATTCTTCCATCAAGCCCTGATTAATGAACCTACAAAATCCCTCAAATTATATCTGACTAAATGCAAGTATTGTGGACATTCCCTCATTTCCATTCTAGAGCATCTTAATATGAAATTTCCTATTTATTAAAAAAAAATCTAATTATTGGCTTGGCTCACTATTCATCAAACCCTATCGATTGATCTAGCAATGATGGAATGGATATTCTGTTTACTGAATCACATAAAATTTGAGTAAACTCCATCCATATATATCATACGTATGGACCGAAGCAAGACAGAAAAATGGAGGGAATTTTTGAAGCAAGTTCAAATTTGAGCTTAAGCCAGGTACAAATAAAAAGAAATGAAAATTGATAAAGCATTCTTGGGAAAAATTCTGTCACTTAGGCTGATGGAGTCTTTTATTGGATGTCAAAACTAATCCAATTTATACATAATTCTTTTATTATGATATTACTATCAAGGGTACAAAAAAAGACTCAATTTGCTCTCTATGAATGAGATAAAATAGAAGAATCAGGAACAACATAGAGTTTCCCCTTTTTTAGCACATGCAATTGAATGTTCTTATCTTCGTTTTGAAATCAATCTTAATAGTGACATTTATAGTGGCATGGACAGTTACATTTCTAGTTTCATTTGTGCGAAAAGTATAAGTAGTATTGAAAGTGGAAATCCTAGTATCAAAACTAGTAGCAGTTCTTTCAATATAAGAGAAAAATCTAATGATTTTGATATAAATACAAAATACAAACAGTTATGGGTTCAATGTGAGAATTGTAATGGATTATATTATAAAAAAAAATTAGTTCAAAAATGAATATTTGTGAACACTGCGGATATCATTTGAATGAAACCAAATAATTCTAGGTCTATTTTTTTAGTTAAAGATCCCTTTTACTAACTGGAATAAAAGAATTCTTTTCCACCCAAAATGGGAATGGGCTAGAGTTATGAACTTATAATCATGGAATCGACTTGATCATCAGATTATAAGTTCATTCTAGACCGGACTAGGCCAGAATAGGGTTATGTACATTCTTATTTTGAGAAGGGATCATTCGAGCGTATGTAAATAGATACTCTAAACCTTTGTAGAGTGAATAAGCATGAGAAAATAAAGTCATCACCTATAGTGTCGAGAAACACAAGACAACCCAAAATTATAACAACCCTAACTCCAAATTTAAGGTTATAGTGTGATAAAAATAATTAATTTTTGGGCCTAATATTATTGAATATGTTAACTCATAGTGTTTAGAAAAGTGCTCAATAAAAATGTTATAATTTTCTAAATATTTTTTTGTATTATTTTACTTTTTTCAAGAATATATTAGAGATTATCTTTTCTAGTCGATAACACTAAACTTTAAAATAGGCTTATGCATAAGAAATGAGGCTAAAACTCTGATAACTTTTGGCTTAAGTTTTTAGTGATGATAAACAATTTTTCACTTAATTCTAATAAGTTTAAGTCTACCTATTGAGTACTACAACAAAACTTGGTCATATTATTGAAAACCCTAGGCTGACCCTCTAACTTTGTTTTGAGTGGATTATTATTAAGAGAAAATACAATAAAATATTTGTAAAGTAGAGTAACAACACCATAAAAATGAACCATATCGACAAGAATTAAAATTTATATACATAAAAAATTATATATCACTCATTAAAGTGATCAGTTGGAAGAGATCTTCAAACCTCCTTTCATGGTAAGGTCTACCATCAAGCCAATCCACTTGAACTTTCTCACTCAAAATATTATTACAAAAATATCAAAATTTCTTTTATCATTACAAGATATATATATATATATATATATATATATATATATATATATATATATATATATATATATATATATATATATATATATATATATATATATATATATATATATATATATATATATATATATATATATATATATATATAATAACAATTAGAAAATGGCAACAGAAAGGGAAGAGAAGAAGGTTGGCAAAGTATTTGGATGAGAAGTAAAGAGTAGTTATACATTTATAATCACCCTCCAAATGGATGTTGACCAATCAGTCATGAGAAAAAATGATAAAGAATAAATTTAATTATCAATTCATTATTTTATAAAAAATTCATATAATTTTTCTATCACATGTTAAAAAAAATTAATTTTAAAATTTTAAAAATTTAAACATTTAAAATTTGAATTTATGTTTTTCAAAATTAAAAAATTGTACAAACAACATCACAAACATGTACTCTCAAAAATAATTATCACTATCATAAAATAAGAATTCTATTTTCTAGATTTCATTTTACCTCTTGTTTAAGGACTTTGATTATTAATTTATATCCTCTTGCTCTAAGATTTAGTGGTTGATCCACTTTTTCTTGCATTAGCATCATATACCATAGCAGTGCACCCAATAGCTTTATTTGCTTCTTTATCTCTTGCTATCCTAAGCTGATCTTCACCATTCACAATATTTAAAGGTGGTAGCTCACTAACACTTTGATTAAAATTTCTTCATCATACCAACATGACAATTTGGTTTGGATCTAGCAAATAATAAAGATGATCCCCAACATCAAAAGCTCATTGTTCATGACGGTTCTATTTCGATATTTAGCTTCGTGTTCGCTCGTTCGTTAACTAAATGAAACCTAACAAATATTTCAAGGTCGATTTATAAATGAGCGAACACCGAACAATCCTTTGTTCGATCGTGTTCATTTAGCTCGAAATAAATAAATAATTTATATTAAATTTTATTTAAAATATAATTTATGTCATTAAATATTTTTAAAATTATATTTAATTTAATAATTAAAGTAGTTAATAAAATTTTAAATCAAATAAGCTAAAATATATTAATAATTATAATTATAGAAATTTTTTTTAATTATGTTTAGCTGAGAACAAAACTCGTATCAAGCATGTTATCCCATGCAATGGCGAACCATACAATTTAATCCCAACCATATGAATTTATGTTAACGGCTGAGATTTAAAACAATCCAATGATATACCTGTAGCAGAGTCATACAATTTAATCTCAGCCATATGAATTTATGTTAACGGCTGGGATTTAAAACAATCGAACGATATATGAATAATATCTCTCGACTTGTTCCACATTTCGACCGCAACCCTAACAGCTCTCGCCTCTCGACTCTCTGTCTCTCGACTCTCTGCCTCTCGACTTTCTGCCCTAATCCTGTAAGTCCCTCGACTCCCTCTCTCGTCTCAGTGTTTTGGCCGCCAAATTTCTACTCTTCCTAGCAAGAGTCTTGCGAGTTGTGAGTCTTGTGAGTTGCAATAGTAATATCTGTAAGCAATAGCCGAACCTCTGGATGCGATCTCTGGTTTTCTAGGGTTTGGTACCGACCATTATTTTCTTGCTTTTATCAAGCTTCTACTTGGGAATCGGTCGACTTTGCTTGTCTGCTATCATTATTTTCTTCTTTTATCAAGCTTCTACTTCAGTTTCATGTTAAAAGGAGAAATGCTCTTAAGCTTACAATTTGTGACTCGATTTTTATTTGTAGACTTGAGTCACTTGATATCTGTCTATATGTTGTCTGGACCTCACGGTATTGAAATGCTTGAAGTGCTTATTCGGTTATGACATGTACGATATTCTACATCTTATGCAGCTATGCTTGTTGTGGATGATTCGGTTATTCCTTGTAGGTTATTAATGCTTGAAGTGCTTACTCAGTTTGTCCTATCCAGCCATTATTCTGTTGTCTCTATTATTTGGGAGCTATATATTGTTGTCTCTGTTTGATTTCTAATTTTTTTTTACTCTTCTCATTTTAATTTATCCTGTCCGGCCATTATTCTGTTGTCTCTGTTATTTGGGAACTATATATTGCGGTTCTTAGATTTTTCATTTTTTTACTCTTCTCATTCTAATTTATCCATGTTGCCATTATTCTTTGTCTATTTTGGAAATATATGTTTGGCTCTTTGATTTTTTCTTTTACTCTTCTCATTCTAATTTGTCTTGGGCCATTATTTTGTTGTCTCTGGCATGGATACTATTTATTGAGTTGTTTTGTCGATAGTTGATCAGATTAATTATGTATATCTTGGAGTTTCAATTTTTTTTTTGATTAAATGAGAAGAGTAATAGAACATTGAATATGAAGCTTAGTTTGGAGATTGGAAGTATATGTGTATGTGGTCCTAACTCATATTTTCTTTTTTATTTAGTATACAATCATGTCTAATGTGGATCATTCTCAGTCTGCATCATGTGGTGATGATTTAGTTGTAGGTAATGATATACCAAGTACTTCCAACAAGTTGAATCGGAGGAGCATACACTTGAGACAACTAGTCGATGTTAACCCTAAGAGAGGTAGGAAGAGAGTATCTTCAGTGTGAGAGTATTTTATAGAAATCACTTTTGTATTCAAGGGAGAGAATACACCCTCTTTACAATGCATATATTATCGCAGGAAATTTCATAAATCAAAAACTGGCACAACTTCACAACTTTTGAGGCATGTGAAGGAATGTGAAAAAATCAAGGCCAAGAATAAGCAGGTTGTTGAATTGGCAGACAAAAAAAAAAATTTAAATTTTATGCCTTTTGATGTCAATTCTGAAATTGAGATTCTATTATTTCATGACCCCAAAAATTATGATCATTTTCAGATTAGGGAGATAATTGCAAAGATGATTATTGTGCATGAGTATCCATTTAGGATGGTTGAGCATATGTGGTTTAATATTCTTTTGAAGGTATTGAATCCCAATTATGAGAGTGTATCTAGAAACACAATTAGAAGTGATTGCATGAAAGTTTATGAAAAGGAAAAAAGAGAGATTGAAAACTTTTCTTAAGAGCATTCATAGAGTTTCTTTGACTTCTGATTGTTGGACATCAAATCAAATAGTGGGCTACATGTGCTTAATAATTTACTTTATTGATGATTCTTAGCAGTTGCATAAGAGAATCATCAGCTTTATTGAGCTTGATCCTCCACACACAGGTACTTTTATTTGTGATGCTACAAGTGATTGTTTGCTAGATTAGAATTTGTAGGACAAGGTATCTACTATCACACTGGATAATGCTAGTAATAATGATGTTGCTGTAAATGCTTTAAAAATTAATTTTCATCAAGAGGAAGTTACATTTTGGTCATTTATTTCATGTTAGATGTTTGTGCTCACATCTTGAATATCGGTTCAAGATGGTTTGAAAGAGGTGCAACAAATAACCATTAAAATAAGGAGGAAAATACCTCAAAAGTCTCCTTATTGTTTACATAAGTTTGTTGAAGTGGCAACGTTAGGGGTCCCTACTTCAAAGGGATGTATTGATGTTCTTACAATGGAACTCCACTTACTTAATGCTTGAGTCGCTTTTATTTACCAATGTGTTCATTTATTCGTCGAGATTCTAACTACAAGTGGTTACCTTTTTTGAAGATTGAATGGCATTAGAAGGTTTCTTTCTATTTTCCATAATGTGACAAAAATGGTTTCGTGTTCTTCTTATCCAACTACCAATTTGTTTCTTCTATGCATGTTAAGAAATTGCTTAATGAAGAGTGCAATTCCTTGGATCAATTTGTCAAGCAAATGCCACCGCTATGAAAATTAAATTTGACAAATATTGGGAGAATGCAATCTACTCATGGTTTGTTGGCTTGATCCACTCAAAATGAAATTCATTACTTTTACATTTCTAAAATATACTCTAGTTTTGAGGTAGAGTCCAAGATAAAGAGCATTGAAGATGTTATTTGGGAGATATATAATCAATATTCAGTAGATAATAGTGCTTCAAGCTCTTCAGCAGTTAGTGGATCATCACAAGCAATAGTTGATATGCCCTTTTCATCAAACTTTGATTGTATGTTAGAATTTGCTGATTTTGTTGTTGCTTCGGGTTCTATTCAGCCATCAAGATCTGATTTGCAAACATATTTGGAGGAAGGATTATTTTTGAGCAATAATGATTCTTTTGATATTCTTGAGTGGTGGAAGATGAATACTCTCAAGTATCCTATTTTGTCCAAGATGGCTAGGGATGTTATAACAATTCTCATCACCACCGCTCCGAATCTGCATTTAGTCTTTGGTGTAGAGTTCTTGATGATTATAGGAGCTCTTTATCACCAAAAATAGTCAATGCACTTGTATAGCTAGTTGGATTAGAGGCACTCAACCCAACATTAAAGATCCTTTGGTACTTTTCAACTAAATTTAGTCTATTTAATAAATTTGATAAACTTCATTCTATAATATCATTATCTACTTTTATTTCAGCAAGAGTTAATGGAGGAGGAGAACCTTTATGTTAAAATACCGGAAAATATTTAGCTTTGGAGAAGGATACCATCATACCAAGCAGTTTTATTGTAGCAATTTTACAGCAATATGTTCTTTATTAAGGTTTCAATTTTCAATTTTCAATATTTTCAATTTCTACGCTGAAGGGTCATTTACTTGTTGACTAAAAATAATTTTATAAAATGATAAAAGTTGTTAATTTCTATAAAGCAATCAGAAATAATCAACATTTAAAAACCCTTATATTTTTATAAGTTAAATTTTTTTTTTGATGATTTTATGGATTCCATTTATTTTATTAGATACATGATTTTTTTTTGTTCTTTTTTTGCAGTGCTTCAATGGACAGGATTGGTGAATTGATTTTGCCTTATTGTTTATGAAATTTAATATGCAACTCGAAAAATGATTTTTCATTCAATAGTTTTTTTAGAAGTAATTACAGGAACTCAGAAATTATGCAAGAGAATTTTCCCAATGTATCTTTGTTATTTTGAGTTAAAATGTTACACGAGAGGTCGTGCTTGCTACAGATAATGGAGTTTTGAGAAAGAAACTTTTCACTTTTCGTGTTTAAATTTATACTCTAATATTTAGAGTTTCTCGAAGAAAAATAGATGCCAAGTAACCTATGAAGCTGTCCTGTCTTGCTTATCTGCTTATGGCTTGTCCTGTTGTTCTCTCTCATGCCAACTGTGATGTTATTTTAGTTGCCAATTTTGTTGTCAAATTGTCCTGCTTATGGCTTGTCCTACTTATCTGCTTATGGCATTGATTTTGATGAGGTTTAAATCTTGCAGTATGGTTGGATTCAACTTTTGATATTTGAATTATGTTCTACACTTAAATTTGAGTTTTGTTTCAAACATGAATTGAAGTATAGCTATGAAGTTGATATAATAATGGGAATTGAAGTATAACAAGCTATGAGTTTGTTTTATCATTTGAACCTTCTTATTCTTGTTCCTTTTGTTATTCTTCTTTTTGGAACTACCTACTATTTGTGTTTTGGCTAGAGGAATTAGGCAAAATCTAAATATTACCTAATAATTAGATATTGATCGAAGCCTTTTCAGATTGTATGTATTTACCATTTCTAGCTTGAATGCAAGGGTTTGATGGGAGAACCAAGAGCACTTGTTAAAAGGAATGAACTTAAACTGTTAGTCTGTTTCATTGTTGATTTTTCGGATAACTCGAAAACAATCGCTTGCAATCTGCATTAAATCTGTATTTTGAGTTGGTTTGGTTCTTTGTTTGCTGGCTAGTTTTGGTCGGTTTGGTTCTTTATTTTGGCTGAGTTGCTGGCTGGTTTTGGTCGGTTTGGTTCTTTGTTTACTGGCTGGTTTGGTTCTTTCTATGCTGGTTGATTTTGGTCGGTTTGGTTCTTTGTTTACTGGTTGAGTTGCTGGCTGATTTTGGTCAGTTTGGTTCTTTGTTTGCTGGCTAGTTTGATTCTTTGTTTGTTGGCTGGTTTTGTTCTTTGTGCATTACACACTTGCTGACTGGTTTTGTTCTTTGCATCCTTATTGGTTGCTAAGATCTTTCATGCTTACACTTGGTCATTTGGACAGATCTTTACTATTAATGTAAGATCACTTGTGATATTACATTAATGATATGAAAAAACTAAATAGATGTATTAGATGCAACTTAGCTTGATATTTGACTGTATGTATTTTCCAAACAGATGCTATACTTATTTTTATTTTTTTTGTGATTTCATTGTCATTTTTTTGTGATTTCATTTTGTCAATTTGGAACAAATGCTACACTTATTTTCATTTTTTTTACAGATCCTAGTCTTATTAATATTAATCTTTCATTTTATCATTTTTTTTGAATGTCTAATATTCATATAAGCTATTGATGGCATCAATGATTATTTATTTTAGTTTCCCACTCATAATATTTATTTTATAATTTTTGCTAGTTTTGTTTATGAAGTGTAAATTACGTTTGAAGATTCAAGATAGGTTGGATTTTGAAGATATGAAAGCTTGAAGAATATAAAGCTTGAACATTAAAGATGAAGCAATTGATTTGATTAGAAATTGATATTTGAAATTGTATGATTATTTATTTTAGTTTAGCCCACCAATATTTATTTTATAATTTTTTGCTAGTTTTGTTTACATGAAGTGATTCAGTTTGAAGATTCAAGATTGATTGGACTTTAAGGATATGAAACAGACTATAAAGCTTGAACATTAAAATGAAGAAATTAATTTGATTAAATTGATATTTGGAAATTGTAATTTCATTATTTTCTTAGCTTTTATTTTTGAAATTGTAAGTTATATATGATCATGTAAAATTTTAGGTTGAATTTATTTTAGAAAGTAAATCATAAATTTGTAAATTATGTAATTTTGTAAATTTGTATATACATATATGATCTTGTAAATTTTGTTAAACTATAAATTAGATTTGAAGTTGTGTTATTGTGTAAAAAAATGATTTTTGATTAAAATCATTTAATTTAATAAAATAAATTTTGATTGTATATAATTTTGATTTTTGAATTTGTGAATGAATCTCTAATTTTAATTTTTTTGTGTAATAAAGCTTTTTTTAGTGCAAAAATAGTAATTTTGATTGTATATAATTATTTTGTATAATTGTATATTTTTTAATTTTAATTCTTGTCAATAGTTTCAGTTTTTCACTATATAAGATTTTAATAATTATTTTTAAATTAAAAATAAAAAAATAAAAATTATTAAAATATAAAATCGAGCCAATTTCAAACGAGAACCTAAAACGAACGAATATTTTTTTTCAACACATCTTATAAACGAAATTTATTTCAATTTACAAAAACTAATAATACCAAATCTGAATACATTTCGGCTCGCTCTCGACTCATTTACACCCCTATCCCCAACCATCTTAGCTATTTAGAACACTTGACATCGCCATATTAACTTGTTATACTTCCACCACAATTATTAAGTGTTCTTTCACTAATCTTATTTTTGGTATAAAATTTGAAAGGTTAGCCTTAGTAAACATGGTTTGATCTTTCTTCCATATCTTCAAATCATTACAGGAAGTGTGGTCACAACCTATAAAATTTTCCACTACATTAAAACTGCAAATTTTCTACGGAATTTCCAGCAGACTTTTGTGGGAAATTATTGACTAATTTATAAATGAAATTTTCAGCTGGAAACATTTCCAATGGAAGTACGACTACGAAGGTTGTCATGGCAGAATCACTTAAAGGCGATGGATTTTTCTGTCAAAATAATTTTGAGCAAATTTTTTAGGCAAATTTTTTGTCAAAACTACTAATAATAGTGTGATGAAATGCCCACCCACTCCCCCCAGCCCCACCCCACCCGACCCCATTTCCTCCCAGAAGCTCTCCCTCTCTTGCTTTCTCTCAGCTGGTGATGAGAAATGACCAAGGGCTCACCATTTTTCACCTGAAACATGTCTTTTTGCTCCAATTTCTCCATAGAATTGTAGGTAAACCTTGATCTCTTGCTTGTATAGCTACTTTATATATATATATATATATATATATATATATATATATATATATATATATATATATATATATCATTTTATCATTCATGTGAGAAAAAATGAATTTGATGTTTTGAGAGATTTTTCTAATTTTTAGGCTAGATCTTATCAAAAGTAGTTTGAAATTGATTAATCTTAGTTTAAGATGTTCATTTGGAGATAAATCTATGATTTTATATGTTAGGTTTTTTATTTTTTAAAATTATATTTTGGGATTTTTTTGGTTATACATTTTCTGATTAATTAATGTTTTAAATTGCAAATTATATAATTAACAAAATTTTGATGAATTTATATAAATTTTATAATTTCATTCCATTTAAGTTTTTTAATAAATAATAATTTGGTAATACGGCTAACGCCTTAAAATTTGTGAAATATCAAATTTAGATTTTTACAAAATTATGAATGTACTGATCATTACAATGTTCTAATATTGCATCAATTGCCTAGAGTTTAGTAAAAATAATATTGTCATGTCTTCTACTCATGCCACTCACCACTCCTGTTTAGTGAAATATCACTGTCCCCTCACCTTCTCCATCGATCTCGCTGGTTAGACTTAGGTTGGGCAAATCGATAAATAGTAATTAAAAATTTCAAGTACTTTAAGAGATATATGAAATTAATTATTTCCTTATCATATAAAATTTGATATTTGAATGATAGTCAATCGTTACTAATTATATATATTCATAGCAAATGACTTAAATACTTAAGGTGTTACATTAACTTGAGTTTTGATTATGCAGTTATTACTAATATAACTGAGATAAAATATTAATTTAGTCCTCACACTTTTTAATTTACCAAGCTCATTGATATCCAAAGTGAGTGATCATGGATATATAATAGATTATATCTAGTCATAAATGAATTAATTAATAAATTTTATGAGTGATATTGAGTTCTTTATACACATGACATGCCAACTTCCATCTTACCTTTCTGAAGAAAATTTTTTATGTCCATTTATGAGACATATGAATTAGGCCTTCTTAACACCTAATGAAGTCAAATTAGACTTGTATTGTAGGAATTTCCGGCCAAATTATTGGTTATGGACCTCACATGGTGAATTCAAGCCACATATTGATGCTGACATAGGTGCTTCAATGATTTATGCATGCCCCTCAAGTGAATATGATTCTGAATAAAATTATGAAAAAATGGTCTATAATGCTGCAAGAGATAAGTTTCCAAGAATAATGGAGAAGGAGCAACCTAATAAAAAAACTCACAAGTTTTACGACCTGTTGAAAGCAACATAATGACCATTATGAGAAGATTGCATGAACCACACAAAACTATATGTGGCCATAAGAATGCTAATTATTCAAACTAAATTCAATATTCCATGCAAATGCTTTAACCAATTTAGTGGGTTGCTTAAAGAGACAAACTCACAGGAAAACTTAGTTCATGAAGACATGTATAGAACAAAGAAGTTGGTGTTAAAGCTACACCTAAGCTCAAAAAAGATTGATTATTGTGTCAATGATTGTATGTTATATTATAAGGATAACACTTTGGATATTGAATGAAAATTTGGTGGAGTACTTAGGTTCAAGTTCCATTATAGAAAATAATGAAAATAGAAGGATGTACTATATAAGTATTTATTCTACATGCCACTAATTCTACGTATGCAGAAATGATATGCTTCCATGTGTTTAGCCAAGCATATGCGATGACACCATAATAGAGCAAGTTCATAAAATATCTTGAGTCATCCATCAAACAAAGAAGTGTGGAAGCATTTCAATCATACTTATCTTGATTTTATAACTTAGCCACGAAACATCAAACTTTGTCTATACATTGATGATTTCACACCATTTAGTCAGTCTGTATCACCTTATTCATGTTGGCTAGTGATAGCTATATCATACAATCTACCACTAAAGATGTGCATGTACACACCTTTATATTTTTGATTCTAATCATACCTAGGCCATATAACCCCAAAGCAAAGATTAATGTCTTCTTGGAACCATTGATAGATGAGCTAAAAATATTAT
Organism: Cymbidium sinense; assembly: GCA_021442155.1. Taxonomy (NCBI): domain Eukaryota; kingdom Viridiplantae; phylum Streptophyta; class Magnoliopsida; order Asparagales; family Orchidaceae; genus Cymbidium; species Cymbidium sinense. Next base: position 147,699,694 of record CM038218.1, on the reverse strand, counting down.
GGGACAATGGTGTATCAACAAATGATATTGCTACAAAGAAAAACTTTTAGATGAAAGTAATGCTAATGTGGACTATCAATGACTTTCTTACGCAGGGAATGTTAACATAGTAGAGCACTGTTGGGATGTTAGCATGTATATACTGCATAGATTTATCAAAGGCATTCAAACTTAAAAATGGCCAAAAAAAATATTATAGTTTGATTTTCATCGTTTGTTCCTCCTTATTGATCATCTTTTTAGAAGAAACAAGATTGCATTTATAAAAAAATTGAGTTAAGAAGGATAAGCCACCTCTAAGATTGAGTGGAGATGATTTATGACATATTATTAGTTTAATTCTAACTATAGCTAATTATCTATGCTATTTAACAATTGTCTTCTGGGTTATGGTGTAACCCATAACTGGATGAAGATGAGAATTTTCTAGGATCTACTATACAAGAAGTCTAATCTTATATGGCGTAATGTTTATGTTATACACATAAAAAAAAGTTATAAGATTTTCATCACTTAGGGGTCAAACTAAAGATAATGTGAAGGTCAAGTTTAACTTAAAGAAATATTATCAGAGAAGAGAGTTAGAGTTGAGAGAGACTATAAATAGTAGATTTCAAAAGCCTAAAGGTGAATACTTCCTCATATTAAAACAATCGAGAATAGTATGTGAGTGGGTATAGTCATTAAAGTTACCATATGGGTATGCATCTAATTTGAGTAGATATTTTGATTTGAGAATGAAAAAAATATTTATAATGAAGAGCCATGATTATCACATTTTTCTATAATTCTTACTTCCAATTATATTTAGTGCTTTACTAGAGCAAATACTAAATCCTTTGATTGAACTTACTCTCTTTTTTAAAGAATTATCCTCCACTCGATTAAATATGGAAGCTCTAAGAGAACTAGAAGTTAACATTCAAATCATTATTTGTAAGCTCAGAAAGATATTCTCCCCTACTTTGTTCGACTCCATGGAGCACCTGCTGAAATATTTATCATACGAAGCTAGAGTAAGAGGATCAATGTAGTATCACTAGATGTACCCTTTTGAGAGGTAGCTATTTCTTATTAGCAGTAATATTAATTAACATTCAATTTAAGTCTATTTATTTTCAAAACTCATACAAATTCTGGAATAAAATTTTAAAAAAAAATATGAAGAATAAAGCACACCCTGAAGACTCAATATATAAATCTTACTTAACCCAAGAGACTACAAATTTTTACTCCTAATACTTTGAGCCATATGCACATACGAATGACATCAATGGTGTTAGATCTTCACAGAATGTGCTATCCATTTTCCAACCATCTAAAAAAGTATTGGTTTGAAGCACATCAAGATATCTAAATAATAAGGAGCTTAGAGCAATGATGGTCAATGTTCTTATGAACTATGATGAAGTTCAATATTTTCTTGAATAAGAGTGTCAATGCTATAATATTTCATTTTTATTTTTACTTAAAATAATATTCACCTAATCATGTTCATTTCATTATAGAGTTCAGATTATTCATGAACTCATTAAACTTGGATGAAGCTACCAATTATTAATAGAAGGATTGAAAACTAATTTCAACATGATTTAGATTACATGTGAGAAATCATCACTAAGACCTTAATATTTTCTAAATTAGTAGCAATACTTTTTTATTCATCTTAATATACTAGGATCATGATTGGGGAAATAAAGTGGAGAATTAGGACCTTCATGATAAGTGAAAAAGTTTAGTTAAATTTGCATGTGTTTTTAAGTAAAAACTTTATTAAGTGTTTATGATAGCAAATATTTTATTGAAAAAGAAATGCAAAAAATGCAAAAAATGCAAAAATAAAAATTAAATAAATAAATAAATCCAAAAAATGCAAAAGAAAAAACTGTGCAAAAATAAAGATAACAGCACCACGAATTAGATTTGGAGTGCAGAGGCACTACATTACAACATCGAGGTGCCAGAATTAGAAATTTGAAGATAATAGTGGTCATAGTGCCTAGGCACTACAGAACCAATGTTGAGGGGCTACGACCTGACTAGAGCAATTTCACAATTCTAGCTAGCAGTTGGACCGATTTTCAAAGAGGTTCTAAGGGTGAACAAAGTGAAAACTACTAGAAAGACTTAAAAGCTACAAATAGGGGGAGTTAAGCATTGAAAGAGTTTTTTTTGGTGAGTGAGTTTAGTGAGGTTATGTGAGAGTGCAGTGACAACACTTGGAGAGTGGCACTCCAAGTGTTGTGTGTTGCATGTACTTTGTGTGTGTGTGTGTGTGTGTGTGTGTGTGTGTGTGTGTGTGAAGTGTGTGAGGGAGATCACAACCAAGAGATCAAAGAGAAGAATACACAATAAAAGGGAGAGAATTTATTAGTGCACTCTTTCTTTTTACTTTTTTCCTATATTTTTTTAGTATTTCCTACACATATTTATGTATTGTGTTTAAGTTTTATTTTCTAAAATGTTGAACTAAGTATGTTAACTCTAAATTTATTGAAATTTTAGGATGTTTATATTGTATTAAACTTTTATTTGTGGATTAATATAAGAAAATTATTTATGCTCTAAATGAAAATTTATTTTGCTTCTTTTCATGATTCATTTACTTGTAATATTTGTCCAATTACAATGTTAAAAATATTGTGATCTAGAGATATCGATGGAATCTTAGAAGGACAAGTAGGAAAAAAGGCAAGTAAATGTATTAAATAATCATTAATGTGCTAGATAGGTCAGGGTAGCTAAATAGTCATTAAATATATGATTATTCTTAGAATCACTTAAAGAGAAATATAGGTAAAGCAGCAATCCAAAATTTACTTAGCACTAGACAAAAAATTGGATAAAGAGATTGATTTTATGTTATACTTGTCTACTAGATAGAGAGTATAATATTGTTGCTCCTAGTTGACACTACAATCTTAAAATTAATCCACTATATAGTTTAATATAATACATAGTTATTCTATAAATTCAGAGTTCTTATTTCAAAATTAAGAAAATACTTATATATTTTCTATATAAATATTATATATAAAATTTATCTTTTAATATTTTGTAAAATAATAAATAATAATTTTAATTAAGAACTTGTATTTTGATTGGATAAAAATTAGTTTTAAAAATATTAATACTTAACTTAATATAAATTAATATCTAATTTTTCTCCAATCCTCATGGGAATGATGTTCTACTCATTATGTATAAGTTGATTCGATATGTGTGCGAGTAAAAGGGTAAAAAGTACCAATCAAATTTTTGATGCCATTGTTGGGAATTAAAAGTAAACAATAGTAATTTTATTAAGTTGACATTAGCCTTGTTGAACTACTTTTAATTCAACTTTGTTGCTACAAGTATTTGTGTTAGATATTATGTGTGAAATATTATTATACTTGTTTAGTGTAATATTGTTATTTCAGTTTTTGAACAAAAGTTGTGATTTCTAAACTTTGCATGCATAGAGACAAAATTATAGAATTATTACCATTAAACTTAGACATCCAACAACATTGAAGAAAATTATATATAAAAAAAAGTATAGTGATTTAAGTGCAAAAATGTATAAATATTTAGACAATATATTCAATGATACATTCTTAAACACATATAATCTATATTGAATAAATTATCCTAACTTCTCCATGGTACAACAATAATTCAAACTTTAATCAAAATGAGACTATGAAAAATTGGAGTAATTTGTACTTTAATAATGATCAAAATTTTACACCTATAAGTTCCATTATAGTATCCTCCTTAAAATGAACTTGAAGACTTATTATTAAAAATGGAATGGAATTACAAAGTCAAACTACTTCTATTAAAAATTTAAAAATCCAAATAGAATAATTAGCTAATAATCTTGCAAATAGACCTAGGGATAATATATTTTGTGATACAAAAATTAATCCTAAAGAAGTAGATGAAGACCAAGATAATGTGATAAAATTTGGAAATGTGATAAGACTTAGACGAGGTGAAGATTGTTGAAGATAAACTTGAAGTTGAAATTTAGAGTTTAGAAGATGTTATAAAGGAAAAGATAAAAGAAAATTAAATTAATGAGAAAAAGAAAATTGAGAGAGAGGCCATTAGGAAAATGTGAGAGAGATCACCTCCACATTTCTTTAAAGACTCAAAATATTTATACAATATATTCCCCAAGATTAGAGAAGAAAGTGTAATTGAAGATTTGAAGATATTAGTAATTGAAAATTCATTAGAACAAGTCATAATTAAAGAAAAAAGTGAGACCTTAGAACTATTTGCTAGCACTCTTAATTCATGTATCTTACAGGCACTAGATTTGAAGTTAAAATTATTAACTAGTAATTTAAAGTATATCTGCTTAAGTGAATCATCATCTTTAATAACCATAATTTTTAATAATTTGGATGATTTTAGGAAAAAAGAGTAGATGAAAATCATGAAGATCATTAGAAAAGTATTGGATTGGATGCTTATATAAAATACCTATCAAATTAGTTCTTTTAAATCTTAAAATTAGAAAAGGCTATGTTGGGCTGAGGATGTTAAACTAAGTATTGCTTGGGAGGCAACCCAATGTTTGTTTGATTTAGTGTGTAGTGGTGTGATTTGTAGTCTTGTGTTATTATTGCATCTAGTGTGAAAGTATAATATTATTGAAAAGTTATTTTGTGTTGTTGAAAATGCCTACAATACTAAATATTTGTTAAAAAAAGCTAAAGAAGAAGATGAGGAAGACTCAAAAGAACAAGATTAAAAAATGATAAGTTCTTGTCCTTTATTTTATGTGTGTTTCATTATTTTATTATTGTCATATATGAGTTTGGGGGAGTGTGAGAGATAGTTTTCTTGTTATTTGAAGTCTATGAGTATACAAAGTTGAAGTGTTTCATTATGTAGAACTAATGCGATGTAGTATTTAAATTATCATTTTTATTTTATTTTAATGGTAAAAGTTTATAAGCATTAGTTGTCCTTGATAATTGTGTGTTATTTCTTGAAAACTTGAAATTTTATTTAAAAATGCAAAACTTTCTAATTAAAATCAATTAAATAATATTTTAATTTAAAAAATAGAACTTGCATTAAAATTATTAAATAATGAATTATAGCATAAAATATTAATAATTAATATTTCTTATACAAATTAGTAATTCAAATGAGTTAGGAAATTTCACACACACACACATAAGAGATTCTTATTAAATTGTAATAATTGGCTTGAAATACATATAAGTCACTACTATTTCAATAACATAATTTTGATTAGTATTAATTGGAGATTAGCCCATTTAGTGAAAAATAATAAATCATTTGAATTATGTTAGACATATGAGGAGAATAGAAAAGTATGGCTAACAAAGCCAATAAGGTGAATTTTCATGAAAATAATAATAATAATAATAAATAAGAAAAAAATAAAAAAGGTTGAGAAAAAATAATTGAGGCTAAGTATCATATAATAATAATACTTATAATTCTCTCAATTATCTAATTGAATTAATGAAGTTATTAAAGTAACTAAATATGCTAAATTCAAAAGAAAAAATTATGTTATGATTATTTAAATATTATGTGATAACTAGTTATAATAGTTAATTAACTAAAATTCAAAAGATTCAACTATGTTAATAAAAGCACTGAAATGACTTAACTCAAATGAAATATTAATTTGAGTAAGAATTTAGGCTATTATAGCAATGTTATTTTTCAAATTTAATAATCGTTCTTGTAAGTTTATTCTTCAATTAAATTCATTATTTAATGATTTTAAATTATAGAAGTTTTGCTACCAAATAAATTTAAGGATTCATGAAAATACATATGATTACTTGAGGACAAGTAATGATTGAGTTTAGGGGTGTTTGATATGTGAAAATGTTTAGTTACATTAACATGTGTTTTTATGTAAAAATTTTATTATTTTATGATATATTTTCATAATTTTAAGTGTTTATGACAGGAAATCTCTTATTAAAAAAAGAAATAGAAAAAATACAAAAAATCCAGAAAGTGCAAAAAGTGCAAAAAAATGCAAGAAATCCAAAAAGTGTAGAAGAAAAAATTGTGTAGAAATAGAGAAGATAGTGCCACGATGCTAGATTTGTAACTCTAAGGCGCTAAACCTAGCTCCTTGTTGCTAAAATCAAAATTTTGTAGCAAAAAATTAGAGGTCATTGTGCTTAGGCATTATGGCCCAACCAGAGAAGTTTCAACAGTTTAGAAAGTAGTTGGAGCCATTTTTGAAGTGATTTAAAGGGGGGATAGAGTGAAAACTACTAGAGGGACTTAAAAGGCTATAAATAGAGGGAGTTAAGTAGCGTTGAAGGAGTTTTTTTGTGAGTGAGTTTAGTCAGAATATGTGATAGCGTAGTGACAGCAGTTGAAGGGTGGCACTCCAAGTGTTGTGTAATGTGTGTGTGTGTGTGTGTGTGTGTGTGTGAAGTGTGTGAGGGAGATCATAATCAGGAGATCAAGAACAAGGATACACAACAAAAGAGAGAGAATTTACTAGTGCACTCTTTCCTTTTACTCTTTTTTTCCTTTTATTATATTTTCTAGTATTTATTACACATATTTATGTATTGTGTTGAGTTTTATTTTCTAAACTAATGAATTAAGTATGGTAACTCTAAATTTATGTGAACTTTTAGGTTGTTTGTGTTGTATTAAATATTGTTGTAGGTTAATATAAGAAAATTATTTATGCTTTGAATGAAAATATATTGTACGTCTTTCTATGCTTCGTTTATTTATAATCTGGCCAATTATAATGTTAAAAATTAGTGTGATCTAGAGATATCAATGAAATCTTAGAAGAATAAGTAAGAAAAAGGCAAACAAATGCATTAAATAATCATTAATGTGCTAGATAGGTCGGGATAGCTAAATAGCCATTAAATATATAATTATTTTTAGAATTTGCAATCACTTAAAGAGATATATGGGTAAAGCAACCAATCAAAATTTACTTCGCACTAGATAAAAAATTAGGTTAAGTAGTTAGCTTGGTTATACTTGTTTAGAGATAGAGAGTATAATACTATAGCTCTTAGTTGATACTACAATCTTTAATTTAATCCACTATATAGTTATATATAATACATAGTCTAAAAAGATTTTATAAATTCAAAGTACTTATTTTAAAATTAAGAAAAACACCTATATATTTTCTATAAAATATTAAAATCTAAAAATTTATGTTTTTATATTTTATGAAATAATAGATAGTAAGTTTAATTAAACACTTGCATTTTATTAGATAAAAACTAGGTTTAATATTAGAACTTAAGTTATTATAAATTAAAATCTAATTTTACTCTAATCATCTTGGGAACTATACTCTACTCATTCTATATTATTTGATTCGATACGTGTACTTATGTATAAGGGTAAAAAGTATCGATGACTTCACAACCTAGCTTATGGTATAATACAAATTATAAATATATGGTCAATTTATGATGTCAATGGTTGTTGATTTTACATAAGTTCTTGGTCAGAAGAAAAGAAAATATATAACTATGGTGTTTGTGTTCAAGGAAACACACATTCAGATGATGAGATAAATTATTAAGGGGTTCTACAAAAAGTTGTGCAATTATAGTATCCTAGATCAAATGAGAGGAATGAAATTCTATTTAATTATGAATGATTTTATCTTGTGTGTAATAGAGGAATAAGAAAGCATAAGTCATATGGGATCATTAAATTGAAGTTGACTAAAAAATATATTAAGTATGATCCATTTATCTTTGCACATTAACCACACAAGTGTATTACCTAAGATATTTAAGAAAAATAAGAGCAAAAATGGAATGGTATGTGGTAATTAAAATCAAACTCAGTAAGAGTAAAAGTTAAAAATACTATTGAACTTGCTCATCAAGATAATGAGATGGCATGTTTCGAACTTCTAGTTGATAATGTAGAGTTAGTTGTAAGTTTGATTGATGCTAATGTTGATTATTAGAAAATTATTCAATTTGAAGATGAGACCAACAAGGATGATGATGAACATGACACTATAAATTCAACTTCTAGTGATTCATCATAGTAAAAGACCTAACATATGCATTAAAGGTAGCATATATTTTTGTTTAGTTGGTACTTGCACATTATTATTTTTATAGAAATACATTAAAAGTATGGGTCTGGAGTTACATATTATTCTTTTTACATATTTTAATTGCTCATTAATTTTTTATATACTGTACCTGCATACTCCTTGTTTAATTTTCCTACATGTTAGCCTTTTATATACTGCAATTCACATACTACTTTCTTTTAGAAACTATACTTGCATCTCTATGTTATTACAATTTTCTAATATTCTTGTTAAGCACTTTATGTAGCCTTATTTATCATAGATCTAATCATTTTTTTACTTATAGATGGCATCAGGTGGTGGTGATGATGCTCCATGATGATCGATTATGAACATCTTCAAGAAAAGAAGAAGGTTGTATCCCGACCCATTGTTCAGGCTACCACCATAGTCACCACCACGACCTCTATTTTGATTTCACCACCTCGGACTTCTAGGCCCAGTACACATGTCTACCATTTTCTATAGCCAACTAACATTACACCGTTCTACCTGTATGAAGCACACATAGGTCATAGAGGCCAGGTTTCAGCATACGCCTGATGAGACCTATATATTTACGCCCATGGAGCCATCGGACACATTTTAATCTTGAAGGGTGATATGTAAGTTTATTTCTAAACTTTTCCTTTTAGCATATTATGATTCTAATCCTAATTATAATTTTAAGTTCAATCCATCTAGAGAAACCATACATAAAATTAGGGCTACAATAAGCAGCAAATACGAGGTTTCATATATTTCATGAAAGAAGGTCCTAATTCAGGTTCAAGAAATATGATTCAGAGAATTTGAGGTATTATAATTACTATTTACATATTTATAATACATTTGATTATGTTAAAGCACTACTAATTATCATTAGTTTATTTTATGTTATAAAAGTATTTCAGCTGGCTGCCAGAGCACAATCAAAAAATCAAAAGAAAAAAAAAATTGAGTCCAAAGGCACAACCCACCTACGTGATATGTTCATAGACATATATAGGTTTGAGTGAAGACCTCTTTGAAATAGAGAGGATGTGTAGGCTGACATAGATTACGTTCAATACAAAGCAAAATCAAGCTTCTGATTGTGGAGGCATGGGTAAGTCTTTATATACTGGAGGCTCAGTTCTACACACTGAGTATATGCAAATGATGGTACTCATTCATTCCTTGCATTAACTGAACATATAACCATGATCAGTTAATTTCATTGAAATGTTTACAGGCTAAAGTTTTTAGATGAGAGCCCATTGCTGCTAAATTACATAGTAGAATACATCAACATCATGTTGATTAGCAGTGGATTAATGTTGGTCATGGAGAACAAACATAAGTTAACTTTTAATTTTTTTTGAATTATAATTCTATTAATAATATATTATGTTTAAATCATATTATAATTTTTTTGTAGGATGAATACATGAGGCTAAATGAAGTTGTTAGTCAAAGCTCTACTTGTGTAAGAAGTTTTAGTGGACAGTTAGAGCAATCAGAGTATGACATCTGGAAAGAGGATTGGAGATAAGAACAAGGGATGCCTAGGTTTGCAGAGCTTAGCCTATGGTGCATGTCATTCTCTCTGGAACAATCAATCAGTTGATCGATGAGATGGTTCAAAGGCATGTCGTTATGATGGCTGGCAACATGGAAGTGAGGATGACTGCTCAGATGAAAGTTTGAATGACAACGTCGGAGGCTAAAATGGAGAAGATGCAAAAGAGCTTGAAGGGGAAGGAGCCAGTATTGGAGGAGGACAATGACGATGATGACACAGATGATGATAAGTAGACTGATGATGACTAGGTCTTATATATATTTTATTTTTTATTTGTATTTAGTTGTTGTACTTTATTTATATGATGTTATTATCATCTTTTTATTTCAGGTAGTAAACAATTTATTGAGATATTAATTTTTAAAATTATTTCATTTGAATGTTTTGAAATTGTTATTTAATTTCAATGTTTTCATAAGTACTATATTAAAAGAAGTGTTTGAAATTACCTATTTATCGATCTTGACTTCTTATATAACTATTGTGGGTATGTTGGAATCAGCTAAAAAGAAATTATGGAGATGCTGTGTAATTCTTTTACAGGTGTAAAAATTAGAGCATATGCCAAGCTTTAGCTTTTTATTTTAATTTTGCATAAGTTTCTGACAGATTTCCAACAAATTTACTATCGGTATGTTCGATATGAAGCATCAAGGGATTTTTGGCTGAAAATTTTTCTGATAGATAATTTTCAGGCAGAATTCCGATGGTAATTTTCTGCCAAAAATTTCCAGCAGAATTTGCTGCTGAAAATTCCGTCGGAAATTTCCTATCAGAAATTTTCTGTTGACTCACTTTTTCAATGAAATATCTAGTTGGGCTTTCCACTAATTCTTCCTGAAAACCTCTAATAAAAAAATTCACCAGAAATCCATCGGAAACTACATTATGTCAGATTTTAACTCCACCGAAAATTATTTCTAACCAAGGTTTTACCATCGGGATACAATCTATCATAAATAAAGAATACCGATGGATTTTGGTTGATTTAGGACAAAAACTTTTGTAAAAAATCAAAAGTTATCCTGTAGTGTTCAACGAAATAATCCATTAGATATAACCAACAAAATTTCTGTTGAAAATGTTTCCATTGAAAAATTTTCTAAAATTCTATCAGGTCATCATTTACATGTTTAAGCCGGAATTTCTAGAAAAAATTCCATTGAAATTTTTCTTAGAGAATTTCTGACTGAAGTTCGATAAAAAAAACTATTATAACCCAATGACCTTCCTACAATTTCCTACTCGTCTTCTTCGACTAGCTCTCAACCTAATGCAAAAGACAAACCCTAATGCCTCAAAATCTTCATAAAATGGTCAAATTTGTTTTATTTCTCTATAGAATTATTGTAAAACTCCTCCGCTAACTTTCACTAGTGTTTATTTTTCATTTTATCCATTTAATTTTGTGATTAGTGGATTTGAAGTTATTAAATGTTTTTCTAATTTCTAGCATAAATCTTATTAAAATTTGTTTTGAAACCTATGTACCTCATATTATTTTAATAGTTTGGAGAACTAAGAAACCATGTATCTTTCTCTATCTCTCTCTCCCCTCTCTAAGATGATTATAAAAAAAGTTTTCTTCTTCTAGTGAAATATGATTATCCTCTTCTATGTTGCAAAAATGATTTAAAGTAAGGAGGTTAGAAATTACCTTGTTGAATTCAAGTAAATATGATATATAGATATTGGTTGTAAGTTTTAACAATTAAATGTCATTATGTGACTTCATCTATTATTGTTATTAATCAAAGATTTGTAGACAAGGATGTCTGTCACTTTTGGAGATTCAGCCATGGTAACAAAATTGCAGAACTATTGGTAGAGTCCCTAATTATGAATGTTTTAGCTACTTATAAAGTTTTTGAGACTTCAAAAAAAAAAGACACTTGTTCTTTCATGTTAGCTTGGGACTTATAATGTCAAATTTATTATGAAATTTATTAAGCTCTAATATTTTAGAGGATCTTAGAAAATTAATTTATATGGTTTGGTGGAAAAAGAGTTATCTTTATAAATATTAAAAAATTTCTACAATTAAGTTTGATTTATTAGTGGTGGAGTTTTTATTTTATCATTTTATTCACAGGGGTTTGTTCATTGAACATGCTATTATTGATCTTGTTGAGTAAGTTTTTTTAAGAGATATGATGTTATTACTTGGTAGTTTGTGTAATGCCTTGTTTATAGTTTTTGGAGTGAGATCATTTCTTCTGAAACATTCTTTATCCTCGTATTGCACTTGCATATCTACAATGAAAGATTATGGCTGTATAATAAGATACTTCTAGACAAAAAGAACTAATTGATGAATTTTAAATAATATTGACTACTTTCTACACTTCATATCTCACATTCCAATTTATCTTTCTGAGAAAAAGTTTAAATGTCCATGTGTAAAGCATAAGAATCAAGCATATTTACTGCCAGATGAAGTTATCTTGAACTTATATCTTTGAGAATTTTAACCAAATTATTAGTTTTAGACTTCACATAGTGAGTATGAGCCACATATCAATACTTACATTGGTGCTTCAATGAAGTCTACACCTTTTAATAAATATGACTTTGAAAGAAATGAAAAAATGGTATTTGATGGTAGCAAGAGCATAGTTTACAAGATTAATTGAGAATCAATCACCAAAATTAAAAGCTCAAAAGTTTTACAAACAATTAAGTATAGTACAATGGCTAATATGAGAAGGTTGCACAAACTACTCTGAACTATTTATTTCTATTAAAAGTTGAGTATTAAAACTAAATACACAATGTCATGATAAAGTTTCAACTAATTTGTAGGGCATCTTAAAGAGACTAACACATAGGAAAATTTAGTTCTAGAGGACTTATATAGAACAAAGAAATTGGTAACAAAATTAGGATTGAGCTTATGCAAAATAAATTATTATGCTAATGGTTTTCTATTATACTACAAAGATGATGCAATGGGAAATAAATGTAAATTTTGTGGAGCACTCAAATTCAAGCCATAAAATAGAAAATAATGCAAATGGAAGGAAATTTTATATAAGCATTTATTCTACTTGTCACTTATTTCACATCTTCAAAGACTATACACAAATATGCATTTAGCTAAGCATATGAGGTGACATTATGAGGGAGCAAGTGAAGCAAATTTGAGTCATCCCTCAAATGGTGATGCATGAAAGAATTTCAACTGAACTTAACCTGATTTTGATGTTGAACCACATAACATAAGACTTAGTTTTTGTATTGATGGTTTCACACCATATAGTTAGTTTGCATCACCTTATTCTTGTTGACTTGTGATAGTTATGCCCTCTAACCTACCACCAAATATATGCATGATCACATTCGTGTTTCTTACACTTATTATACATAAACCACATAACTCTAAAAGAAAATTGATGTGTTCTTATATCCACTGATAGATGAACAAAAAAATCTTATGAGATAGTGGTATATTCATACATGATTTAGCAATAAAGCAAACCTTTCATATGAAGGCAGTGCTTATGTGGACTATCAATAATTTTCCTATATTAAATGTTATTGGAGTGGAGTACTGCTGGAAAGTTAGCATATCCATATTACATGGATTTATCATAGGAATTTACTTTTAAAAATAATAGAAAAAATTAATGATTTTATTATCATCATATATTATTGCTTACTAATCATTCATTTAAAAAAAGAATGCATTTATCAAAAATAGGGTTAAAAAGTCCAAGCATCCACTAAGATTAAATTAGAATGAGTTATGGCAAATTAGTTGTTCAATTTCAAGGAAAATCAATTCACCAATAGTATCTAATAGTCATCTTCTAGGTTATGATTTAAATCATAATTAGATAAATAAAATTATTTTTGTATTCTAATATAATAGAAAGCTAATTTGATTAGTCATAATATATTTAACACTATGGTGGATGTTAAATGGAAGAGTAAAGATAACATGAAGTAAGATTGGACTTAAAGGAATACTATTGAAGAATATAATTAAAGCTCCATAAGACTACAAGTGGTAAACTTTGAGGCCTAAGGCCAAGTACTATCTCACATTAGATCAGCAAAAAATAGTTTATACATGGGTGTGCAATCATTGATGTTTCCTAATGGATATGCATCTAAATTAAGTAGATGCATTAATTTAAAAATAAAATCCATGATCATCATATTTTTATATAGTGTTTATTGCCATTTGAATTTGGCATCTTCCCTGATAAATATTGCATCTTTTGATTGAGCTCAGTCTATTCCTTAAGAAATGTGTTTAGCTCATTTGAATGGCAATGCTTTAAGGTAACTAGAAATAAAATTTTCACTTATATTATGCATGCTAGAGAGGATATTTTTTATATTTCTAGGCTCAATGGAACATATACCAATGCATCAATCATATAAGGCTAGAGTTAGAATTGTAATTCAATATTAATGGAAGTATCCATTGAGAGATAATGATACCAAATGCCCAATAATATAAATACACTATCTTTTCATTCATACTAAATTTATGAACCTATTGTAGGTTTTCATAAAAAAATTAAGAGATTTATGAAGAATAAAGCATGCCTAAAGATTTTATATTTGAAGCACACTTTGCTTTGCCCGCTTCCTTCCTCGCTAGCATATATGTCTATAAAGACTACTAATTTCTACTCCCATTACTTTGACCCACAAACACATAAAGATGATGTCAAAGGTTTAGAAGCTTCAAAAAATATGTTTTTTATTTTTTGATAGTTAGGAAAAAATTAAATAGAAGCACTTCAAGAAGCTTGAATAATAATGCACTCCATGCAATGACACTCTATGTTCATCTTAAGATAAAGTTAAACATTTTCTTGAGTAAGATGGTTCATATAATATTTAAAGATTTTTTATGCAACCCAAATATGATTGCATGTATGACCTATATAAGTTGTAAATAAGTGACTAATTTTAGATGTGACTGGCTATAGATTTTACACTACTTTTTAGTCTAAAGAAAGAGCGACAAATAACTCTAGTGTGTATTACAGGTAACACACATACAGATGATGTGATAGATTTATATGGAAATTTATAAGAGATTATGTAATTGTAATATCCTAATTTGAATGAAATAAATATATTTTTATTTAGTTGTAATTGACTAGATCATGTTCTTAGAAGTGATGTAAAAACACATAAGTCATATGGTTTCATCAAAGTTAAATTAAACAAAAGATATGCTAAAAATGATCCCTTCATTTTTGCGCATCAAGCCAGTCAAGTGTACTATCTTAGATATACAAGAAAAATAAAAGAAAACATAAACTACGCAATCGTAATTAAAATTAATCCTAAAGAAAGAGTTGATGTTCAAAATATTATTAATATTATTTATCATGAGATATCAAGTTTCAAATTTATTAATTGGAAATGTTAAGCCAGTGATAAGCTTAAAAGATAATATTGGTGATTATAAGGAAGTTAATCAATTCGTCAATGAGTATGGTGATGATGATGATTAGAGAATTATAAATTCAACTTCTAATGATTCATCTGAAAAAAAAATATGCCATATGTGTTATGGTTAGAATGTTTCTTATATCGCGTATATATATTATAATTTTGCACTATATTTTGTAAGTGTAATACCCATAATATTTTTTACCACTCTAATCATTTAATTTTTAATATATTATATGATATCAAGTGGTGATGATGATGTCCTTCACTGATTGATCTTGAGTATTTTTTTAAGATAGAAAGTTATTTTTTATTTCAGCATTCAGACTAATAGCACTATCATTTTCACCCATCATGACCACATCACTAATCCCACCACCACATATGACTCCACCTGCACATACACCAACTTATTATTCTCTAAAGTCTACAAACATTATGTAGGTTGTCCTAGGGAGCCTAGCTATCATCATCCACCACCATCGCCATACCACTATATTAACCAGTCCATCCACTCTTGCTAAGCAGGGTGGAATTAAGATATAAACTTCATGCACTTTTAATACGCTTGATGGAGATATGTAAGTTTGAATGCATTATTTTTAAATTTTTGATTTATGTAATGCTAATTAAAGATTTTTTTTTTGCAAGTCTAATCTATCAAGGCAGGAAACACATAAAATTAGAGACAAAATAAGTATCAAATATGACGCTCCATATGTATCTTAGAAGAAAATATAGATATAGGTGTGCGACATGTTGTTCAAAGAATTTGAGCTATTAACTACACTCTTTATATGTATACAATAGATGGTAGTATATGTCTAATGATTATCAATAATATGTTTTATATTAAAAAAAAAGAATTTTGATTGCTGTTAAAGTAAAGCAAGGATATTCAAAAGAAATTTTGATGAAATAGGCATTGCCCGTTTACATGATATGTCCATAAAAATTTACAAATCTAAACAAAGGCCTCTTAGGATTAAAGAGGAAGTGTATGTTGACCTATGTAGATCCTATACCTCTCTTGACAATATTTTAAAAGGAAGTAGGCTGAAAAAAAATTAGTCATTTGATGGTAAGGGCATAGGTAGCACCTACATACTGAAGGCTCAATTTCTCATGCTAAAAATAGGAGAAGACTAATAAGTTATATATAACCTATTTTAAGAAGTTTTATAAGCATTATTTACTAACTTTATTAGTATGTTTATAGAAAAAAACTTAGAATCAATAGCTATACATCAAGACCAAGTGACCTACTAGTATGTTGACATTATATTACAGAGAACGTAAGTAAAATGTTAATATTTCAATTACAATTCAATTGAAAAATTATTATGTTTTAATAAAATAATATTTTATGGGATGAGGACATGCAACTAAAAAAAGGTGCAGAGTTAAAGTTCTATAAGGATCTGATCTATCAGAGTTTGGTATATGCATAGAAGCTGTTGGAGGCAAAAAAAGGGGATGAATATATGACTTAGGTTTGCAAGATTTGGTGTATGATGCATGCCATTCTTTTTCTAAATAGAGCACTAATTTGATCAATGAGTTAATTATAAGGCGTATTGCTACATTTGTTAAGGACATTGAGGCTTAGATGAGTGCTTATATATTTTTGACAGTTGAATGTGTAAAATTTTCAAAATTCTACCAAAATGTCATATTTATATATTATGTATTTCATTTGCATGTGTAAAAATAAGAATCTATATGAACCTCTTTTGAATTATATATATATATATATATATATATATATATATATATATATATATATATATATATAGAGAGAGAGAGAGAGAGAGAGAGAGAGAGAGAGATTTTTGGCAAATTTTGATGGCATTTTCATTGTTCTCCTCAATAAAAATATCATCATGACAGAAAATTAGTAAAAAAAATTTTGACAAAAAATTCGAAAGAATTCATTGGAATTTTTTTCATAAATTTCTAATTAAATTATTCATCAAAAATTCCATTAAAATTTTTGTCATAAATTTTTTCAATTTAATTTTTCACTTCTGGTGGACCTTCTGATGTCAATGCCCACTGGTTCATTTGAGAAAATTTCCAACAAAATTACAATAAAAAATTTGTCAAAAGTATTTTTTGATGGAGTTTTTTTTGTTGGAATGCATTTTCAACCAAGTGTTTTCTAACGTAATAGAGTCTATCTAAAATACATTAGATGGCCCATTAAAAATAGAAATACAAAATTTCTTGATGAAATTTTTTATCAGAAATAGACCATTTCTTATAATGAATGTGATTTGATTCTTCTTTATTCAAATGAGGAGAATCTCATATAAATTTTCTTGTTCAAAACACAAGACTTTCTATAGTATGGATTAGTTGTCTTCCATATTGACTATTAATATTCTACTTAATTATAAATATAGGATATCCATTCTATAAGCCTTAGCTTCTTATGAACTACCTCATTAAAAGATTACATTAGTTTAATTATATCCTTAATAAGACATAAACAACTTATTCAAACTTATTGTCCTTATAGAATTAATCAGATCCATCATATGCATTTGATGATTTTTATTATTTACATTAGTGAATCAAATCCTAATGTAATCTTTTAAATATTTGTCAGTATAAACTCCAAAGTCTTAATCTATCTCTAATGGACAATTCACAACCATCATAGTAGATTATACAAGTTTTGAAACTCCTTATCTTAGGTTAGTGCCAAAGTAGTTATAGGACAGGGTATATCCCTTATGCATGGTCATAATCATGTTACATTTGCTAATTATTCTTTAGCTTACCCTAAGTGAAGTTTTGGTTGGTGGAAATATCTCCCCAAATCTATTAAACCAATATAGGTTCAAATATAATCATACAAAATATATTAGATTTCACCATAGTCTAATTTAAGTGATTGAAAACTATAGCTTATTAAAGTTTCAATTAGACTATCATATGGAATATTAAAAAAAATACTTACCATATAGTGATTATAAGTTAATTATTAAGTATAAGCTTTAACTTGAAATAAGTGTTTAGTCCATTTGAACCCAAGCATAAATTGGCTAAAGCTAACCTAGGTATAAGATATGTTATGTTAGCTAAGTGATTTGTTATGGTCTCAATTGGCTAAACCATAAAGTCTCCAATATACCCATAGCATTTAGGTGTACATTACTTTAACAATTTACTCTCATTTGGTCACATAAACAAAATTTCAAATTAACCTAAATGTGGGTTAAACCTTGAGAGACCAAATTTTTAAACTTATATAATTAAAGCTTATCCTAAATTCACACCTGAATTACTTGAACTAAAGGTTTGCTTAATATTGATTAACCTTCAATATAGACTTAAATTCTAGTTTCATGATGTGTGAACCATAGTTTAATATAATAGGTGTTGAATTCATAGCTCTTTTAGATCTTTGATTTTTATCGATATACTTTATTATAAAAAATTCATTGTTCTATTTAAAATGTTTTTTTATGTAAATTTCATGTGTTTAAGGTGAAGTAGAAGCATCCTAAAGGTTATTCAAGCAAAAGATGTGCATTTGAGAGGTTGCAAATAGTTTAAGCCCTATTCTTGGACACAAGGCCCTAGTCTTTAAGCTTAGCTCATTAAAATGGGCTATTTAGAGATCTAAATAGTGAACTAGATGCCTAATCACCAATTTAGAACTTATTGAAATGGAGCTATGAATCGTAGAGCATGGAGCTTATGTGTCAATAGGAAACCAAACCCAAATATAACCTAAATTTATACAGATTTTTCTCAAACGAGGAAAATCTCTTGCAACCTTATTTAAGAATTTCTTGAAGATGAATTTGATGATTTCTTCAGCTTCATTCATCATTTTTTTCAAGATTGGAGAGTCGAATAAGAGTAATTGTGTAGGCTATTTCATGTTATTTTGAGAGGTTAATAGAGTGATCTTAAAAGCAAGGAACCAATGTGGCGGTGACTTTCTCAGCACTTTATTTTAGTTTTTCTTCCTTCTTCCCCTTCTCTTATATCAATATTCATGTACAAGTTTTTTATGGCCTCTTTATTTTTTTCTTGAACTAAACTCCTAATATGGGGATTGAGAAATAACATTGTTAATTTTATGTTGCTTTTTATTTTCACAGGGATTGGAGATTTATTTTCTTTTCTTATTACATGTTTTGTTCTAAGTTTCAATTCTTATTAATTTGACTAGACATATTATAATAATTTATGAGGTTTGTTTAAAACTAAGAGGTGAAAAAAGACTCGTTGTGGACAAGAAGTCATAATGATGGGTTATAGGCTAGAGATAATCACAATGAACCTGCATAGTTCATTTTAAGATTTAAATAAATTTGAAAGATTTTTTTTCATTGAATTTAATATCGAGAGCTAGGTATGTTATGTCAAGAAAATATAGACCTTAGGTTTTTGAAAGTAAGATAGCAACCGCTTGGATTGAATTTTGATAAAAATTCCTTGTTCACTTAAAATAATGACCACACAAAACAACATTGATAAGCAAGAATCCTTATATTTATTCATAATGAAATCTCCTAAACAAAGTCTTGACTTAATTAGTTAGCTAGTTTTTTCAATAGAATTAGGAGTAAATTTAAGCCCCAATTTCACCATCTAAATAATAGTTTATCAATTTAATTTCAATAATTGATGTGTAATCCTCAAGAATTCGACCCACTCTTTATTACTTGAGATGATCATGTGCCCTTGGATGTATGCATATCACACCCATCAAGCTAGTACATGTCTATTTAAGCCAATTTGGCCTTCTTTAGCTAACCATGCATTCGATAGAAGAAAAATGCACCAAGAGACCTCTATGGTCTGACCTTGGCCAACATAACATGATTAGATTGATCTAAGTCATTCCAAACACATGAATTGAACCAACATGTGCTCAAGCTATTGATTGACTACAACTCAATAACCTTAGCTTCAAGGGCGGAACCCAATGTAGTTAAGGGTTGGCATTTTCCCACACTTAATTCTTTTATTTTTTTTCCTTCATTACCCTCGATTCCCGTCATTCTGTTGCCTAAACATTAATTTGTCCCCCCCCCCTCTCGCTCATCCACTCTTTCGCTTTTCCTAACTGACTATGAGCACCCATCAAGATTCCAAATGTGAGGTAATGACTCAGTCACCATCGCCAACCCCATTCTGCCCATGTTATCCCCCTGCTAAACACGTGAATTGAACCAACATGTGCTCTATTGATTGACTGCAACTCAATAACCTTAGCTTCAAGGGCATGGAACCCTGGGTGGCAATTTCACCTTTCTTTTATTTTTTTTCCTTCATTACCCTTGATTCCCATCATTTTGTTGCCTAAACATTAATTTTTCCCCACCACCCCAACCCTCGCCACCCACTCTTGCTTTTTTCCCTAATCGGACTATGTGCACCCATCAAGATTCCAAATGAGCGAGGCAACGACTCCAGTCCTCATCACCGTCACCCAACCCCATTTCCATCCATGCCATCCCCCCTCCCCCACTCATCTAGCCTTTCGATTTCACCTTAGCTGAACCATGCACAAATCATCTCCATTGAGATTCCAAGCAAGTAACTCCATTCCCCATCGCCATCGTACAACCCTAGTTCATTGACGTTGTCATTGTTGTGAATCTTACCAAGAGCTGGTAGAGGTATTTGCTCTTCTCTATGTTCTCTTTGTGTCCAATTAAACTATCTGGGGTTGTTTGGTTGTATGATTTGAGCAGAATTTAAGCTAGATTTAACTTAATTCCAGCCAAATGATGGTTTTGGACAAGTTAAATTCACAGCTTTGTGTAATCCACTAAAGCCAATTTTGCATGGTTAAATATATATTTACTAAATCTTACAGGTGGGTGGCTTTACAGGATTTAGACAATCATAATCATAGAAAGTGGGGTGGGACTTGGGAGGAAAGCCAACGATTACCAATTACCTTCACAACATCTCCCTCCTCTCTTCTCTCTTTTCGGATAGTAAGGACGAAGCCGAGGGTTTCAACACTAAAATCCATTTATCTTCAAGGCTTTTTAGGTGATAGAGATGAAAATTGTGAGTTTAATTTAAAAATAATTCCTAACTCTTAAGTATGAAAATTTTAGCTAATGAATTTGAAATTAAAGATTTAACTGCCCTAAAATAATTCATATGTATAAAAATTGTAAGATCAATGAAATGTATATGTATTTTTCTACAAAAATATACATTGCATCTTTTAAAAGAAATTGGGATGATGATATACAAACATACATATACTCTTATAAATCATCATTTTCCTAAATGTTTAATTCTATAAATTATTTTCATGTGATTTAAAAAGATTGGAGAAATCAAATTATTCAGACAATAAAAGACATTCACCTTTTTGTTAAGGCATGTGAATACTTCCTTATTTAAATAAGGTCGATAGTGTGCCTTTACATTTCTAGTTAGAATTGCATTTTTTTACAATAAGGCTGATGGTGTGCCTTTTTTATTAAAGTAGTGATTTTTTAAGGCCGATAGTGTGCCTTCATTTTTTCAATTACAATTACATTTTTTTTATTTTAAATAAAGGGAATGGTGTGCCTTTCTTTATTGAAGTTGTGATTTTTTAAGGTTGATAGTGTGCTTTTCTTTATTGAAGTTTTGATTTTTTTAAGGTTGATGATGTGCCTCTCTAAGTTTTTCTTATGTTGTTTGCATAATTTGATACATAAATATTTATGAAATAATTCTTCAATAGGGATCCTCATTATAGAGAATGAAATGATATTTCAAGAGAAAAGAGCTAGTGAAAATTGATATTGCTAATATACAGGCTGATAGTGGGCTTCGACTTTTAATTTGGAGTTACGATGCTAATGATAGACATAGGATTCACAGAGCATATTTAGTGAAGGGACCTCATCAACACAAAAATCATAATTTTTCATAATCAATGATGGGTAATGTTGCACAAAGATTTAATCCAAAGTGGTTTGAAGAATATCTACAATGGTTAAAGTATAGTGTACAAAAGGATGCTATATTTTGTCTAGGTTAGCACACGTCAAGGTGGTGGTGATGCATTTTTTGGTGAGGGATTTATAAATTGGAAGAGAAAAGAATAACTTTTAACACTTGTTGGGGAACATAATAGTGCACATAACAAGTTAAGACAACAATGTAAAGATTTCATGAAGTCTCAATCACAGAGTATTCTAGCTATATGGATGAGTAAGAATGAAAAGAACAAAAAAGATTATCGTATCATGTTGATTGTCACCGTTATTGTGATAGTTTTCTTTTACGATAAGGGTTATCTTTTTGTGATCACGATGAATCAGTTGAATCAAATAATCAAGAAAATTATTTAGAGGGATTACGTTTTCTTTCCGATCATAACGAAGAAGTTAAGAAAGTTACATTTGAAAATACAAATACTAAATTGAAGTTAACCTCACCAAAGGTTCAGAAAGAAATATGTTGTGTCACATCTGATGTGGCATTAAAGTTTATCATTACTGATATTGGTGATTCATATTTTGTTTTCATTATTGTAGATGAAGCTCGTGATATTTCTATAAAAGAATAATTGACTTCAGCAGTTAGATATGTTAACAAAAAAGGAAAAGTTATTGAGAGATTTATTGATATCAAATATGTTGCCTCAACAAGTTCAGCTACACTCAAAGTGGCTCTCGAAGCTATACTTGCTAAACATTCATTAAACTTACATAGAATTTGTGGTCAAGGGTATGATGGGGCATCTAATATCCGTGGAGAATTTCATGGATTGAAAGCACTCATTTTGAATGATAATCCTCTTACATTTTATGTTCATTGTTATTCTCATTAGCTTCAATTGTGTTTGATTGCTATGGAAAAAAACATTGACAAGTGAAGTATCTTTTTGAGATTACATCAAGAATTATAAATACTGTAGGAGCATCTTATAAAAAAAAAGTGAAGCTCTTAGAGCCATCCGACATGATAAGATTCTTTTGCATCTTAAAAGTAGAGAATTAATTAGTGATCATATCTTGAACTAAGATACTACTTTGCAACGATGTGGTGACACTTATTGGGGTTCACATTTTTATACTTTAATTAGAATTATGAAAATGTATGCATATGTACTTGAAGTGCTTGAGATTATTAAAGAGGATGGAGTACACGATCAACAATCAGTTGAAACTAGTATATTGATTAATGCAATGGAGTCTTTTGAATTTATATTTTCAATGCATTTGATGATTAATATCTTAAAAATTACAAATGGATTATCATAATCTTTGTAAAAAAAGGATCAAGATATTGAGAATGTAGTGAAGTTGGTGCAGATATCAAAGCAACGATTACAGATGATCAGAGAGAATGACTGGAGTTCTTCATTAGGTGAAATATCACACTTTTGTAGTATATTTGATATTGATGTGCTAGATATGTATTCCACTTAAGGCATATCGACGATCAACAAGAAGAACTGAAGAATAAATAAATTTGTATCATTATCATGCAGAGTTATTTTATTATTATCAATATGCAACTTCAAGAGCTGAATAATCACTTTTTTGAAACTAGTACCGAATTTCTTCTTTGTATGGCATATCTAAATCCAAGTAATTCATTATTATTTTTAGATAAAGAAAAATTATTATGCCTTATAAAATTATATGTAAATGACTTTCTATGATGGAGCTTATAACCCTTCAACATCAGTTATCAACCTATATTATTGATATGCAGACAATTGAAGAGTTCTCTTCGAGTGGAATTGCTAACTTTACAAAGATAATGATTGAGACAAAAAAGCATGATATGTATCATCTAGAGGCTTTACCTTTTTTTTGCTGATCATAATGAAAAAGTTAAGAAAGTTATATTTAAAAATGCAAATACTAAATTGAACTTAACCTCACCAAAGATTCAAAAAGAAATATGTTGTGTCGCATCCTCTATGGCATTAAATATATGATTACTAATATCGGTGACTAAAGAGCAATTGGCTTTAGCAATTAGATATGTTAACAAAAAAGGAAAATTTATTGAGAGATTTATTGGTAGCAAACATGTTGCCTCAACAAGTTTAGCTACACTCAATTGCTCTCGAAGCTATGCTTACTAAACATTCATTAAATTACATAGAATTTGTGGTCAAGAGTATGATGGGGCTTCTAATATGCATGGTGAATTTCATGGATTGAAAGCAATCATTTTGAATGATAATCCTCATGCATTTTATGTTCATTATTTTTTCATCAACTTCAACTGTGTTTGATTGCTATGGCAAACAATTATTGGCAAGTGAAGTATTTTTTTGAGATTACATCAAGAATTATAAATACAATAGGAGCATCTTATAAAAGAAGTGATGCTCTTAACCCTCCAACATGGTAAGATTCTTTTGCATCTTAAAAGTGGAGAATTAATAAGTGGTCATGGCTTGAACTAAGATACTACTTTTGAACGACGTGGTGACACTTATTGGGGTTCACATTTTTATACTTTAATTAATCTTATAAAAATGTATGGATCTGTGCTTGAAGTGCTTGAGATTATTAAAGAGGATGGGGTACATGATCAACAATCAGTTGAAACTATTGTACTGATTAATGCAATGGAGTCTTTTGATTTTATATTTACAATGCATTTGATGATTAATATCTTAGGAATTACAAATGAATTATCATAATCTTTGAAAAAAAGGATTAGGATATTGAGAATGCAATGAAGTTGATGTAGATATCAAAGTAATAATTGCAGATGATGAAAGATAATGACTGGAATTCTTTTTTAGGTGAAATATCACACTTTTGTAGTGTATTTGAAATTAATGTGCAAGATATAAATTCCACTTAAGATAGATCAACAATCAACAAGATGAACTGAAGAAATAACTAATTTGCATCATTATCGTGTAGAGTTATTTTACATTATTATCGATATGCAACTTTAAGAGCTTAATAATCACTTTTTTAAAATAGTACTAAGTTGCTTCTTTGTGTGACATGTCTAAATCCAAATAATTCATTCTTATCTTTGAATAAAGAAAAGTTAATACACCCTATAGAATTATATGTAAATGACTTTTCTATGATGGAGCTTATGGCCCTTCAACATCAGTTATCAACCTATATTATTGATATGCAGATAACTGAAGAATTCTCTTCTTTGAGTGGAATTTCTAGCCTTGCAAAGATAATGGTTGAGACAAAAAAAGGCATGATGTGTATCCTCTAGTCTATAGACTTATTACATTGGCATTAATTTTACTAGTTACTACTACTATAATAAAAAGAGCATTTTCTGCAATAAGAATTATCAAGCATCGATTGCCTAGCAGAATGGATCGATGAATGGCACATTGATTGTTTAGTACCTTATATAGAAAAAGAAGTATTTGACTTGATTCCCAGTAAAATTGTAATAGAATATTATCAAAAAATGCAAAATAGAATGCAAAACTTGTAATCATTCTCATTTGTCAAACTCATGGAATCGAATATAATGAATACATTATTTTATTTTGAATTGTATGCACCTTAAAATTTGCATACCTTTAATTTTGAGGCTGGTTCTGCTCCTATTTGTTGGCTTAATGAGCCTCATGTTCAATCCGATCAATTTATATGATAACAAACAAAATGCTTGGATGTTTTAATGAATGTTTTATGTATTTCAGATATATCAATTGCTAATTACATATCCAATACATCTCATAATATGTTTGAGAAAATTGCAAGAGTAGAAGAATGAAGGATAGATCAAATTGGATAAATGAAGCTCAAAATATAATATTTTAGGTTATATGCATTTATTCATTAGCATGAATCAATTTGCTCACAACTTAACATATTATTTTAATGAGGTTAATTTATATAAATCTCTATCAAATTAACATTCAATTATATGTTTCATACATATCATTTGAATTGTCAAAATAATAAATGATAATGACTATTAAGTGTAATTATCTTATTTACTTAATATAATTAAATATTTCAATTTAATTTGATGGTTATATGATAACTAACATATGTATGATTATATATAAATTATATCATAATATTTAAATATCATATGTCAAAATTAACAAAAATATATGAAACTTCATATTTTAGCCAAAATCATTTTATAATCAAGGAATTTATATCTGATTTCATCTCCAATGGATTCCTTGGATGTTTTCCTTTAATTTGATAGGTCACATGACCAAAGTTTGATTAAAATTGAATTTATTATGACTATTCAAACATTAGCTGATTTTAGTAATGAATGCATGTTACATGCTTTGAATATATTAAGAGTCATATTTAATTATTTTTTACTTGCCCATGTGAATAGCCAAATTTTGGCTGCTTTAATTTAATATTTATTTAATATAAATTATATTTTATTGAATATTAAATTATCACATGATAGCATGAGGTTAGAATAATATATTTTTTTGAAATAATTCAAAACTCCTTCTTTATTAATAGCCTTCATTCTCTTCATGAAAGCATTCCTCATTCAAAATTCAAAATCCCTCCAAAGAAATCTAATAGAAAATTTCTTAGAATTTCCTTCCAAGTGTTCTCCAAATATTGCAAGATCAAATCCTTGGTTTGGAAGCTTCAACATCTTCAACTAAGCAAGCTTTCTCAAATTACTTGAGTTTTTTGATCTTAATCCTTTTTAGTTGTTCATGATATTTTCACCATCTATTTATTCTTTCTAATTTATACTCTTTGGTGGATTAGTCTTTGGACATTATTTTTCACATCAAAGTTTCTCAATCATTTTTTTTGTGAAAAACTCTTGTGATAGTTTGTAGGATTTATTTCAACTTGTTGAACTTTTTAACTTCCTACAAATTTTTTTTGGTTTCTTGAAATATTTCTTCATTAATCTCATTTTGAAAGATCATTTATTCTTAGATCTATTTTAGAAGTATATTTTTAGAATTTTAAATTAAATTATTTTCATATTTGCTAGATCTCTTTTAATTAATTAAATTTACTTCTAGATCTATCATATACTCATTTTATTTAAGTATTTTGTGATCATCTTTAATTGAAAGAATCTTTTGGTTAGAATAAAACAAATTATTCCTTGTTGAAATTTAGTTTATTGTGCAAAAGAACATTGTGAATTTATTTTGAAATAATTTTATATTAGTCTATATAAATTGTAATAACATAAACATCTTAGTAAGATCACTTTAAAATATTTATTTTATTATTTCTTATCAATATTAAGTGAGCATTTTATCTTGCAAAAATTTTAAGTTGTAAGTGATCATTTGTAAGTTGTGAGATCATTTTTTGAATTGGATAGAGATTTATTTTATCAAAATTTATTATCTTGTAATTTTCTTTTATGCTATAAAATTTATATTAGGTTGTATTCACCCATTTGGAGAATATATTATTAGGGTTGTACCCATTATAGAAGAGTACTATTTGTAAGCTATTTTGCATTTAATGGATTCCAGTGGGTGGCTACATATAGTTTGGGGTTTGTCAACCACGTAAAATTGTATCTATTGTCTCTTTACTTTATCGTACTTTTATTTTTTCGCATTAAGAATTATATATTGTCATTATAAAATCAAAAATTAATTTTCTACTAAAACTTAAAATTTAATAATTAAGTTTTAGAATTTTTAATATCGTCCAATTCACGCCCCCTCTTGAGTGCTATAGTGACTCACACTATTTCTTATTACTCATCCAAAACAAAAGCAAGATAAAATGGCAGATAGCGCTTGATGTGGATAACCAAAAAGAATGTCTACAGGACACATCAAAACTCCTAAAAAATGTCACTATGAATTTATAATTTTTTTTTCTTGGCTATATGCAATGAGGTGCCTTTGAGTTTGTCAAAATAATAATAATAATAAAAATAACGTGCAAATTTGTACCACAAAATTTTATCATCACGAACACCCATCAAACATTGACCGCATTACTGTAGTATATATCTGTAAGACCAGTGTTACTCCAATCAAGTCATCTTGCGGCTCATGCTTATGATAAAATCAGTCAAAAAAATAGTAGTTAATATGGCTAATTGATTTACCAGCATATGCTAGTTCATAATTATTTTTTTTTTACAGTATTCAACCTGAAAGAGACGCGCTTTAAATATAAGTGAAAAAATAATAATAAATAAAATAAAATCAATATTTTAGGAGTCTGATATGAACACATATCCCCAAGCCATCAACAGAGACAAAACAAAAGAATCGAAAAAATAAAGACTTCACCAACATTCCCAAAACAATATACAAGAGAAGTCCAAATAAATAAAGAGAAATAAATAAACAAAAACAGTTTTACTACAGAAGAACTCCAAGGTAGACTCAGTATACAGAACATACAGAGGACAAGCTTGTATAAGATTAAATATAAACAAATAAGATGTGACAAGGAGAACTAATATCAAGAACTCTAACTGTAATAAACAAAGACAAAGAAGAAATCAAACTATCCAATCGATACAAGACAGAGGCAAGGAAATTAATCAAAAATGACATGCAAATGTAATAATGTAGTAGTTGAGCCAAAGAACACCTTAGAAGAGCAAACTAAAAACTATAAATAGAGAGGAGAAACAAGAAAAAGATTGAAGAATTTATCTCAAGACTTCTCTGCTTCTCCTCGCCTCCTTCTCCTAGGCTTTCTCTCTCCTCTCAAATCCTGGGGAAAAAAACCCAAACAGACGGCGAAATTCCGAGCTCCTCCAAATTCTCTCTCAAGTCGGATCCGCATCCTCGGACATTCCTACGGTGGATCTTCGATAGATCTTCTAAGAATCTCTATTCTCCCTAATCTTCTCCATCTCCCTGCTTTCTAAACCCTAAGAGAGAGAACCGCCAAAAGGAAAACCAAGAAATGAATTAGGTTTACGATGATCGACCGTACCGCCGGTCGACACATATCCACTAAGCTCATCCAACGCCCCGATCAAAGCCGATCACACCGGATGGAACACGTAATCCACTCGTGATAGCAATAATCGAAGCCGCAAGATCAAGAACAAATCCAAGGGTTAGAAATAAACGAAATCCGCTCAAGTAAGAAGAAAAGACGAACTCGATCCAAGGGAGCCCATCCAACGTAGAAGAAAAGGCTAGATCCAACGGATCTAAAGCTCGATAACGCTCTTTTACTCGGTTAACTCACTTGAAAAGGGTTTGACTCAACCTCTTGACTCAACTCACACCCAACGACCTAATTGGAACAAGAAACAGCCGACTAAATTCGTAAGGAATTTATCACTCAAGCTATCACGCTAATTACGTTAATCACCTAAGTAATTACGTAAAAGATACTTATCATTGGTGCTCTGAATCCCACAACTCAAACAATGGAAGGCACAAGACACACAAAAAAACTATTGAGGAATGTGTCACACAAACAAAACGATGAACAAATGCAATCCATCACTATGATACTCAATGATGTATCCGTAAGACTCTCCTCAATTGAAGAAAAATTGGAAAATAATCGCAAGAACAACAACAATGTACCCAACCTCACTCAAATCTCTTTTCCTGTAGACAACAAACTCAAAACAACAATAACAGTGAAAGTAGACATGCCTAGATTCAATGGAGGTTGGTCGCTGCTAATTCTTTCAATATTATAGCCTCTAAGACCAAAAATTCTTAATAGATCTGCTTACATACCGACCAAGATTAAGTTGGTACCAATGGATGCATCTTAATCACCAATTACACTCTTGGACACAATTTAAAGAGCAAGTTATTCGAGATTTGGCCCCTCATTGTATAGAGATTTAAGGGTGAACTTGCAAAATTACAACGTAAAACAACAATAATTTTATAACGAATTTGAGGAATTAGAAAACCAAATATCGTGAATTCCACAATTCTTACAGTTGCTTTGAATCGGTTTAAGGCAAGACATAAAAGGGAAGTTAAGCAGCTAGCTCACCGCAAAGAAGCTTTCTAGTTAGCTAAATTGATGGAGGATAGGTCAAGATATAATACCAAGATATCAACATACCAAGCCCAATGAGTAAACAAAACCGTAACTATCAACCACCTTTCGCCAACACCCCACTAATGCCGAATTAATCAAAGCAATGGAATACCCAATAAACAAAACATTCCCATACAAATTGACCCCAACACAACCGGATGAAAGAAGGAAGAAGGGACTATGTTTTAATTGTGATGAGAAGTATCAAGAGGTCATATTTGCAAATCAAAAATGTTTACTCTAACAAGAATCAATGAGGACTAGACCAAGATTTACAAGAAGAAAATGAGGAAATACAAAATCGAAGAAGAATTCCCCAAATCACCTCTCAATGCATTTACAGTGTCAAACCCGAGAACCTCGAGATTACAAGGTTTAATTGGAAATAAAAGGTACAAGTTTTGATTGACGGATCTACCCACAATTTCATTCAATCAAAATTAGCAAAATTTATTGATTTTAAAATCCAAAGATCGATTTCAAGTAGGCAATGGGAAACTTTAAAATGCTCGTGCATATGTTCTAATCTCCTATTCAACTACAAGGCAATACTTTTATTACGATTACATATCTGCTACCCATGCAAGGAGATATAGTTTTAGGGGTTCAATGGGAAATTGGGTGAATGTACATTTGATTACAAGAAGCTAACAATGAAATTCTACATTAATGACACCAAGTACAATTACAAAGGAAATACAAAGAACAATGGCGACTCCCTTCATCACTAAGTTGCAAGAAAGAGATATTATCATGCTTTCAAATGAGTCAAATAACAGAGGAAACAGATCCTCTATATTAGAATTCAATACATTGCCGCCAGAAATACAATGTATTACACACTTACCGAGTTATTTCAAAACCCAAAAGGCTTACCCCAAGCAAATATAGACCATCAAATCCATCGCCACATGGAACTCACTGAGAGTGAAAAATTACGTGTATCCACATTTTCTAAAACTAAATTGAAAGATTAATTAAAGAAATGTTGGAAAGTGGTATAATCGAGAAAGTATCCCTTTCTCTTCCCGCCTTTATTAATCAAAAGAAAGATGGTACCGGAGGTTCGTAGATTATAGAGCCCTCAATAAAGTTACTATACCGATGATTTCTATTCCAACTCCTCAAGAACTCATGGATGAGTTATATGGAGCCACGATTTTCTAAACTGGATCTAAGGTCGATATCACCGGATAAGAATGGCAAAGGAAGACATTTATAAAACAGCCTTTAGAACTCATGAAGGACACTATGAGTTTCGCTATGCCTTTTGGACTCACAAATGCACCTTCAACATTTCAAGCTTTAATGAATACGCCCCTTAAACCATAAGAAAGTTTGTTTTAGTATTTTTGATGATATTCTCTACAAAGACATTAGAACTACATCCATATCATCTCCAAGAAGTGTCAAACAACTCAAACAAAGATTCAATGTTTATTAAACCCTCAAAATGTTCATTTGTACAAGAGAAAATTGACTACTTAGGTCACATCGCCCAAGGCATACAAGTGGATCCCAACAAGATTCAAGTCGTAAACATGGTCATACCTAATTCAAATAAAGAATTAAGAGGATTTTGGGAATGGTTATTACTGAAAATTTGTCAAGAATTATGCAAGAATTGCTTCTTTAACATCTATGTTACCAAGCAACAGCCAGACGTAAGAATCAACAATAGCTTTTACCAAATTAAAGCAAGTAATGACAACATTACCGTATTAGCATATCCAAACTTTGCTCAACCATTTATCATTGAAACAGATGATCGTAGAATCGAGCGCTCACACAAAATAAACATCCAATTGCTTACTCGAAGAAACTTTCACTAGCTTTACAAAAATATCAACATATGCAAGAGAATTATATGCTATAAATGTAAACAGCAAAGGTGGAGACAATACTTACTAGAAATAAGTTTACCATCGAATCGATCAACAAAGCATAAGAGAATTAATAAAGAAATAATTCAAACCCTCAACAAAGAAAGATTTTGGTCAAACTTCGGGTATGATTATAGTATTGAATATAAACCGTGCATTACAAACAAAGCAAGACGTCTAAAAAAATGTTTAACATGAGACTTGATTAAGGATCAAACAGACTTAATGTCATTAAACTTCTCAAGATATACTCAAAGAATTCAAGGGTCTTATTCAAAG
This sequence comes from Cymbidium sinense, assembly GCA_021442155.1. Taxonomy (NCBI): domain Eukaryota; kingdom Viridiplantae; phylum Streptophyta; class Magnoliopsida; order Asparagales; family Orchidaceae; genus Cymbidium; species Cymbidium sinense. The sequence goes on along the minus strand of CM038218.1, from coordinate 147,667,522 downwards.
AAATTACGAGGAAACCAAAGCTAATAAGGAATTACAAGAATTATATAAAAAAATTGTCGACAAGAATTATTCCCTCATTACAGATTAGTAAAAGGGCTAATCTTTCAAAGACAATTGTAATAGCAAAAAGACTCGCACCTTAAAACAAGATCATAAGAGAGTTCCATTCAACACCAATAGAGGGCATGGAGGCTAAAATTATGACTAGAATTACTCAACAATTCTGAAAGATGAAAAGGATATTAAATAATTTGTATCAACATGCCCCATTTGTCAACAAGTCAAATATGATACTGACCTAGGATTACTACAACCACGCCCATACCGCTTGCAATGGGAGGAGGTATCTATGGATTTCATCACCGGGTTTACCTAAGTCTCATAATAAAACAACTATACTAGTAGGGATGACTATCAAAGTATGCTTTTTTCACCTCTACCAAAACAATCAGCTTTATCTAGCTCAAATCTTTATCACATTGTGAAACTCCATGGGATACCACAAGGAATAGTATCCTGAGATCCATTGTTTATGAGCAATTTTGGCAAGAATTGTTCGACTGTGGAACAACTTTAAAGCACATTTATCATCCTCAAACAGATGGACAAACGAAGTAACCAATAATCCTAGAACAATATCTAAGGAGCTTTGTGTTGGATACACCTAAGGCATGGTTACGCTCCTACCATGGGCGTGAGTTTTGCTATAACACAAGCATCAATGCTTCAACCAAAATGACTCTTTTCAAGCGCTTTATGGTAGACTCTCCTACAATCATTCCATATGCTATCAATACAAACAAATCCAGAGGTAGAATCAAGATACAACAAAGAGACAAGAACATACAAACCCGATAACAAATTTACGAAGCTCAAACAGATGAAACAGATCGACAAACAAGAGACCTTCAATTAAGTCAATGAATTAGTTTTAGTTAAAATAAACCTGCATGACTTCAAGGACAAGAAATCAAGATACCAAATTGCAAAGAAGGTATTATGGACCCTTCAAAATACTAAAAAAAATAGGTATGGTGGCTTATAAAGTTGAATTACCAAATGACCAAAATACATAATGTATTTCACATATCTAGATTAAAACCATACGAAGACTAACTATCCATCCAAAGACAGCTTATCAAACCAATTGAGATGGACAAATGTTTATTATACCTATCAAAGTCTGGATTAATGATATACAAAAGGGAGATCAACATCAAAGAGGTATTAATCCAAGTGGGAAGGTTTAAACAGATATATCTTGGGTAACAGAGAAAGAAATACAGGAAAATTTTCTAGATTTTGACCTTGAGGACAAGGTCAGGGTGGAGGAGGGGAGTAATGATATGAACACATATCCCCAAGCCATCAACAGAGACAAAAGAATCAGGAAAAGGCCAAACTGGCTAAAAGACTTCACCAACATTCCCAAAACAATATAACAGAAGCCAGTAGAAGTCCAAATAAATAAACAGAGAAATAAATAAACAAAAACAGTTTTACTACAGAAGAACTCCAAGGTGACTCAGTATACAATATATACAGAGAATAAACTTGTATAAGATTAAATCCTGCATAAAAGTAAGATACAAAGGTAACTAATATCAAGAACTCTAACTAATAATGACAGACAAGAGAAATCAAACTATCCAATCGATACAAGATGAGGCAAGGAAATTAACTAAAAAATGACATGCAACAGAATAATAGAAAAGTTACAGAGCCAAAGAACACCTTAGAAGAGCAAACGAAAAACTATAAATAGAGAGGAGAAACAGAAGAAAAGATTGAAGAATTTATCTCAAGACTTCTGCTTCTCCCTCCTCGCCTTCCTTTCCCTAGGCTTTCTCTCTCCCTCAAATCAAACGGTGGAAACCGAAAAACCCAAACACGGGCGCAAATTCCTGAGCTCCAAATTCTCTCAAGTCGGATCCGCATCCTCGTGACATTCCTACTGGGATCTTCAGGATAGATCTTCTCAGAAGAATCTCCGGTTATCTCTCCCTAATCTTCTCCATCTCCCTCGGTTTCCCTCAGAAACCCTAGCAGACGAACCCACCAAAAAGGAAAACCAAGAAATGAATTAGGGTTTACTGATTGATCCGTGAATATTCATTGTCGATGATCTGTTATCCACTAAGCTCATCCAACCCCCCGATCAAAAGCCAGATCACACCGACCGGGATGGAACACCAATCCACTCGATAGCAATAATCGAAGCCGCAAGATCGAAGAACAAATCCAAGGGTTAGAAATAAACGCGGAAATCGGCTCAAGTAAGAAGAAAAGACTCGATCCAAGGAGCCCATCCAACGGAAGAAAAGGCGCTAGATCCAACGGATCTAAAGCTCCGATAACGCTTCCCCTTTACTCGTGGTTAACTCACTTGAAAAGGGTTTGACTCAACCTCTTGACTCAACTCACACCCATGAATCTAATTGGAACAAGAAATGAGCCGGACTTAAATTCGAAGGAATTTATCACTCAAGCTGTATCAAGCTAATTACGAAGTTAATCACCCTAAGTCGTAATTACGTAAAAAAGATACCACCCTCTAAGCTGTAATTACAGAAAAAGATACGTATCAGAGTCATTTTGGGATCAATTTTATTTTATTTATATTTTAATTTAAAATAAAATATATTTAATAGTGATTGTTAGTTTTACAAATATTCAGAATACCCAAAGTTAATTTAAATATTTTTGAAAATAATAAATTTTATTTTAAAATTAAAAATAAAACATGTTCTAAAAATATCATAAAAATTTATAAAAATACAAATCACTTTAGTTATTTTGTTTATATTTTTATTTTATTTTAGTTATATTTTGACTCAAAGTAAAATATATTTTATAGTGATAATTATCTTTAAAATAATATTATTTCTTTAAAAAAATAAAAAAATGTTTAAGAAATATTTTAAATAAATATATTTTTAAAAATAACATAAAAATAAATAAATAAAAAGCATCCTAAATACACCCTTAGTTTCTCATGAAGCCGAGAATCACCGATTTAAAAAATTTATATAATTATGAATTTATATAGAAGATCGTTCCGGCAAGCTCAAACAAGCCCTCAATGAAGATTCATAACAAGCTTCATTTCTTCTCTACCTTTGATATTACTTCATACATATAATGCCAGTAATAATTTTTATTTTTTATAAAAGTTATTGGGCAAAGTCAACGCCTAGGTTATCTTATAACTATATATCAGTATGCATCAGCATTTTTTTCGTACGAAAACATGTACGGTATATGTAACCCTCTTATATAAATATAAGCTATCCATGATCCATGACGTCCACCACTGGTACGAATATTAAACAAGTTTGATTACAGGAGATTAGCGAATAAAAATGATTTAAAATTTAGAAGTGAACGATCTTCTTCTGTCATATTCAATTTTGATACAGTTGAAATGCAAGATATAATAATTATAATTTAAATGTATATAAAATAAGTTTCAAAACTGTCATACGGCAGTAATATATGCAGTAAAATGATTTTGCTGCAGTGTCAGGTTGGCAAAACCATTAACGTACGTGCAAAGACATTCTTATCGGCTTCTGCTACATCATACTTTTTGTTTTAAGGCTGTTACTTGGGTAGCATAGCATAGCATTCTCAGTATTGATGTTTACTTTTAAGTGATCACAGAAAATTTTCTTTCAGCTTTAACAGCTGCATACCAAATCTTGATAGATTGAGTTCAAGCGATTAGAAACTTATAAAAAGCAAGAAACATTATTGGAAGTTGAAAAAAAGTCGCCCTAATTTGTCTTTCTGAGTAAAAATAAAATCTCATAATCTTTTTGTGAGGGTCCCAACACCCCACCCATCTTGTGGGTGACGTTGACACTAATCCTCTACATCACATTCATCACCCACCAGAACGTCCCCTGATATCCCCAAAGAGGCACTCCTCAGAGGAATCCGACCGCCAGCCGCCCACCAACCGAGCTAAGAGAAGGTGGGTAAATCTCATAATCTAACTGAAGTACCAAAATAAGTTGAGTGGTACTGCTCTGCTAACTTATGATAGGTGGTTGGAAACAGCATATTCGAGTTTAATTAGTTTGCTGAGGTTTTTTCTATGCAAATAATCGAAAGAATTATTTGAAATATCTTGCTTGAAGTCTAATGAATTTGGGAGAGTGACAGCAGATTTTCACTAATTCTAATCTTATCCAGTAAGTTTATACTCTATTTATCATTCAAAATTCCTTAAAAATTTATACTAAATTCTAATCTCAATCTATAGATATTCTAAATAATCTCAAAGTTATTCCTTGTCCATATGACTTGCCATTTTGAAACCTGAGTTATCCTATTCAAACTTACATGATCTCAACCAAGATAGGTTCTCATGATTTGGCCGACTAAAGTTGCTCCACGAACTCTCTTAAATCTTCATAACTAATTCTTTAGATTTTTAAGGGATATTAGAGGGCTTTTATTGTAAGCACATGATTCAAAATTTTATCTAATGAAAAATACGTTAACAAGAGGGTTTTCTTATCCAAAGGAGAAACTACATTCGAAAGCCTTAATTGAGCATAGGAAAATTAAGACGCTAATGTTATGTGAAATCAATGCTAAATAGCAATTAGGAAAACATCACGCGTGTGCCCATTAATTTGAAGATGTACCATGTGTAAATGCATGATTGGAAGCAAAGGAGTTGAATGTGAGTGCAAAGTCAACAAATGAAATACAATAATGCATAACTCATATGTGGCTTGAAGGCCAAGTAACAATTTCACAAGTTGGTGAAAGATAAAGAAAAAGGATTTTAGTAGAATTTAGGAGCCTTAATGTTTAAATTATTAAGAATTGCCTTAAATTGACTACAAGACCCATACACTAAGTAATCACAATTGTATTGTACTATATGGAATCATAAATATAACTTACACATACAAATTGAAAAAATAAATAAAAAGCTTTATCCTATTAATTATTAAAACAAATTACTCAAATTTTTTATTTATAGACTCCTTATCCCTAAGTTTGTGATATGATTAGTATAGAATCAGCTAAGTTAAAATTAAATTATCAATAATCTTAACTTTTGATTCTACAAATGAGTCACAGTAGAAGTTGATAGAGGAGTATTGACATCACTTTTGGAGTAAGGATTGATCACTCCTATTTGAAGTCTAGGATTCTTCTACACATTTTGGTTTTCTTAGTGTTAGGACACTTCTAGTGATTAAGAGAATACTCAACTCAGGCCTAGAGACTTGTAGGGCATAACATAGGTCTAAAGCTTACCTTAAGATAAGTGAGTTTCACTTACCCTAGGGCCTAAACTGATACTCGAAGCCATCAATTCATTTAAACCTAAACCGAATGATTGAAACCTAAACCCCAAGACAAAAATATAAACTTAACCTAAGCTCAATTTGATCCACCTTAACCCAAGTCGACTAAGGAAGGTATGATGGTTCAACCCAATGCTTTTGGGCCCAAGTAGGCCAAATGCAACTCCAAATTCATTTGATTGAAACCAAACTAACCCAAACTCATTTGAATTCAATTGATCTTGATTGAATTTTATTTACAATCCAAGTACCAAGTCAAATTAACTTGAATCTTAACCTAAGTTAACCCACTTTAATTCTATAACTCCATTCAAACCAATTCAAGCAAACAAAACTCAATTTAATTCTTTCAATCATTCCAACTATCCAATAGATCATTTCAAACTACTCCAACACTTGCAATCAAGATAATTAAATCAATTAGACTTAAACCCAAGTTAGCCAATTTGGTAACCTAAAAGGCCCAATTATACCAAACTTCACTCCCATTGGATCAAACCAAGATGTCCAATTTCTTCATTGATGATTATAGGTCACTATTGAACACTCCACTACAGTCAGTTAGACCTAACCAAGCCAATTGGCCTCCTGACAAAAGTTGACCCAATTTGACCTAAAGGGCCAAATAGGCCAAATCAAATCCTAAATCAAATTGATTGAAACCAATGATTTCAATCAATCACTAATTGATTATTACAGATCCAACCTTCAATTGGACCCAATTTGATCAACCAAATCCAATTGACCTGCTTAGCCCAATTTGACCTAAAATATCAAATTGAACCAAATCACTCCCTAATCCAAATCAATTCAAATCAACTCTTCCAATCAATCACTAATAGCAATTGAATGTGGACCTAACTCATGCTTAAGTCAACTTAGACAATTTGGTCAAATTAGTCCACATGACCCATTTGACCTAAATTGAATCATATGAACCAAATCCAAAATCTAATCCAAATTGAACCAAACCAATTGCACTAACTCATTCTAATGACCAATTAAACTTAACCAAACTCTAACTTTGACCCAATTTGGCCAAATGATCAACTTAGCTCAATTGAACCCATTGGACTTGCATGAATCAAATTGAGACAAACCCAACCAAACCAAGTCTAACCCAATCAAACTTGGTAGAACTCATCCTTTGATTACCATGGGCTTGCCCAAATGGGCCCAACCCATAGTGAATCAAGGTTGAGTGAAACCCATTGAACCAAGCCCTCCAAATGAAATAAAATTCTCATTTGAAATGGTTCTCCACCTCCCCACTCCTTAGCAGCCATCTTTGGTTCTTCTGGGATAGAAGACCACTGGCCCAACCTAACCCAAGGCTATTAGGTTCAGCCTTTGGCCAAGAGAGGGTGAGTTCACCTATAGAAAATTGTTGGTCCACCTAAGGAGAAGTGTACACTACATGGCAGCCCACTACACTCCCTCAACTTCTCACACATATCCACCTCAATCCTCAACCACCTCCATCCATCTACTCTGGTCAGACATCTGCCAAAGGTTGAGCCAATCTCAGCCTTTGGTTCAATTGAGGAAGAGAGTATCCTCCTCCCCATCCATTCAAACTTACCACAGACCTTCTCTAGAGGATTCTGAACATTCCCCAAGTATTTCATGAGCTCGCCGTGTACCCTACGGACGGCAAGACCAAACTCCACCCAAACCCGAGAACCCTGTCATCTAACCTCATCAAAACTCCACAAATTCAAATTAACTCTTCTCGTATGTTCCCCAAGTTTCGACGAGTGAGAACAAATCGATTCTCGATCGATTCAACCATCGATAAGCATCCTTAGACCAACTCTAGCGACTTCTACAATGGTGCTTGGTCCAGACGATTAGCGAGGAGGCAGCTCAAGATCTTCTCAATAAAGTTTCATCTCGAAGAGATGAAGCTACCTCTATCGACAGACTACCGATCTATAGCTCCGGTGAGATAAAAGTTTGGTAACTGTAGATTTGGCCATTAGGTGTTGGTCATTTTTGAAACAAATTATGATTTTACACAATTTCCATCATAAGATATTTTTAAATCTCTTCCTCGATCATTTTGGATTCGATTTCATTGTCAAATGATCTTCGATGAGCTCGAATTGTGTCGGCGGAAGGCAAACGGTGTCCATCTTCTAGTGCTCGTAGGATGACAGATTATTGGTCGTCTGGTTACACATTATTAGAATGGATGGCTGTGATTAATTATGTTAGAAATTTTTGATTTAATGCTTTCATAATCACGAGATTAATCTCGACCATTCAATCTGATGACGTCAAGAGACAAAATTGCATCCACATCGAAGAATCGTTAGATGTTTTAAATAACTAATACCACATAACCACATGGAAAGCATTGCCACATCAGTGTCCACATGGTGTCAACAACAACAACAACAAATGATAACAAAAAGTAATCCCACTATAATTATACATGAATCCTTTATTGTGTCTATTATGTCAAATTCTCATTTAATTTATACTAAGATCATTTTTGTACATCTTAACCAAGTCTTTTAGGTCTGAATTTCTTAACATAAAAAATCTAATGTCTCCTAATATTAAAATTTATGTGGCCAAACCATCACATCCCTAATCTTATATTAGCTACTCCAACTTTATAGAACATACTATTTTGCATTCTATCTCTAAGGGTAAAATTCATCCACATGAGCATCCTCATCTATAATTCTTAGTCTTATGTTTCTCTTTATTGGCCAACATTCACCATAAGTCATTGCTCTTACCACCATCTTATAAAATTTTTTAAGTTTAAGTGGAACTTTTTTATCACATAATATGTTCTCCACTTCAACCATCCAACTTGAATTCTACTAATAATATCTGTGTCCACATGGTGTCAACGGTTTAAAATGATTTAATTTGGTTTTAAAATGTAATTAATTAGAAAGAGCTTCAAAAAATTATAACTTATTATAAAAAATCCAAAATATACAAATAACCCCATTTTGTAAAGCTTAGATAGAGGAGAATTTAATAAAAATAAAATCCCTATTTAAAATTTATTAAATAGTATTTAATTAAAGTTTGAAGCTTAGACTAATTATCTTAATTAAGGCCTAATTACTTGGCTAATTAATTCTAAATTTGGCATGTTGATTCTATGGGATGTCCTCTATCTCCTATATTTTTTTTTTGGAATTTTTTGTCTTGTGGTTCGAGAAATTCTAAATCTTCAATCCTAATTATCCTCTTTAAATAATTTAATAATTATTAAAATAATAAATAGTAAAATTAAATAATTAATGTTAATTAATTAATGTAAACTATGGGAATAACATATAATTAATTAGGACCCCTCTCCTAATTGTTTCCAAATGTATTCTCTTAAAAGGATTAATTAATATGTCTAATAAATAAGTGGGAAAATTTATAATGAAATTTAAATGAAATCAATTTAAGTAACTCAAGTGAAATCCACTAATCTCTTTATATGTTTAATAACATAAAGTCATTAAAGAAATTATAATTTTTTATTAGTGTGGGAAAATCATAAGAGTATTTATCTTAAATATTTTCTTTCTTTAATTTAATTAATTATTAAGCATGAGCCTAATTGTATTAAATCTCTTTAAGTGCATTGCAAATTTTATCTTTCCAAAGCATATCATTGAAGGCTCATGTTTAGGTGATTAATTAAATTAAAGAAGCTTGGGAAGGGTGATCAAATTGATATAATTAATAGATTGAACTTAATTAATACATAAAATATATTTAATTTCTTTCCTTTAACATATTAAATAACCAATATGGGATGGGGTGAATTCTAAGTATTGTCTCTCCTCTTTAGATTTCAACAATTTGAATATTTAAATTAAATATTAAAAAAAGTTTGATTAGATTTAAGCGATGTTTATCTAACTTGATTGTCAATAGGTTCTAAAATCAAGTATGGTGTGTGGTGACATTTAATTTCTTTCTTTCAATTATCATAAACATGCATGCCATGCACTTCATATATTCATGTTTTGAAGTTAAAAGAATATGATTGCATTTAAATTGTCTGAGTTGGGCAAATATTATTATATGGTGTGGCTATTATCATTAATAAATCTCAAAACATTTTGAAACTATATGTTAATTATAAATTAAATAATTTAAAGCTTAAATCAATGCTTATTATAAATAATAAATTATGTGAAAATGAAATATTCATTTACTTGTAATCAACAGATGATAATTAATGGTTTTATTCATATGTTCATACTTATGTGTTCATGTATTTGAATTGACAAGTATATAGTCTGGACATCCAGGGAATACAAGACTTTAAGTAACCCCAAGGAGGTCTTAAAAAATCTCACTTTCTTAGTTTAACAATGACATGTACTTGCTTAACTTCATTTATGTGTTTATATATTAGAATATAAAGTGAAACTATTTTTTTTACCATTAAGCTATACATAAATAAAAGATATTTATATACAATATTTTCATGATTTTATTTATATATTTATGTATATTTGAATTGATAAGTATATAGTCTGGATATCTCGAAAACACGAGGCTTTAAATAATCTCAAGGAGGTCTTAGATAATCTCACTTTCTTGGTTCAACAATGGCACGTGCTTGCTTAAATTCCATATACATGTTTTTATATATTTAAATATGAGATGAAATCCCTTTTCTATTAAATTCATGCATCAACATTCATTAAGTGTGCAAAAATACAAGTACATTGCATGTATACATATACTAAATTAAATATTAAAGAAACTAAAAAAGAAAGAATGTGGATGTCATTGATAATGAAAGAAAGTAGTTGAGTATTATTTATGTGATATGACTTAATTTCATTGGTAATAGGATGCCTTTCATGTTTGAATAAGATTCATTAAGACTAATATAAACTTAAGCTAAAATAAAATTTATAAATGATATGTTAAGAAAGTTAAAGTAATAATGATCTATCTTTGAAATCAACTTAGGCTAGGGATGAAAGAGTTAAGTCTCTTTCTTCTCTTCATAATGATTAGATCGTAAGTAAGAAGTAAACAAAATAAAAATGCAAAAGTTAAAACTCAATCAAGTTACTAAAAGACTTGAAGTGAAACCACCCTTAATGGGTAATTTAAACAATCCTAAAGTTTAAAAAAATCTTAATTCTAAAGCCCAATCAAACACACTAAGCCTTAACACACATATTAGAATACTAGGTCAGCAATCTTAGTATTAGGTTAGGTATTTTTTTGTGATGATATATTTTATTTTGTGATGTAATATTTTAGACTAAATGATAAGATTGTTTGTGTAGATTGGATGTTATGTTATTATTAGCTTAACAATATTTTATGCAGGGGATTATGCTTAAGGAACAGTTGTAATAATAAATGAATATAAAATTATTTTTCTTGCATGCATTTTTATGTCTCTAAGCATAATCCAATTAGGGAAGGTGGGCTTGGTTACCCAAGCATAGAATGCTAAGTCTAAATATGTGAAATATAACTATTTAGTTTGTATGTTTGTTTAACTAATATCTATTTTGTAGGTGTAGTTAATTTTTTTCATAAAGATGTAATTTTTGTAATAGGATTGGGATTAGTGCTATGGGGTTTAGGATGAGTAGTGGCTAAAAAGCAAAGACTTGGGAGGCCCTGTGAAGCCTAGAGCAAGCTAATCCAAAGAAGGAAAGAAGAACAAGAATTGAAGACCCACATAACATTTATTTCATTTGTATAATTTAATTATAATCTGGTTGTATAAGGGTAGAGCTTGACTACCTAACTCTTTTTTTATTTTCTAGGGTGTACGGCGAAACCTGGCCATATCAGCCTTTTTATTATTTTACAAAATATAAATATTTGATTGTTATGTTTAGATTGTACAATAATAATGATATGCTTTTATAAGTTATTTAAAGTGTGTATGTTTAATGTGTTCCTAGATGCAATAGGATCTTTAGGATAAAATTAATTTTTTATCCTCACTAAATAACTCATAACTAAATTCTAATGCAACTCACAACCTCACTCTAAAACCTAAGTATATAAACAAGATAATAAAATATTTTGAAACCCTTTAGCTGAATGGTTGTATGCTATGACAACATGCATGCCATATTGTTTCATTTTTGAATATAGAGGGTCTCCACTCTTACATAATAAAGGATAAGTTGACTTTTGAGAGATATCCTTTGATAGTGGAGAACACCTCTTCTAGCTAATTTAGCCCATAAATGAATTTCATCATGCATATAAACATAAACTCTCCCAAGCCTAAGTAAAAAATAATGAGTCAAAATGAAATAAAATATGTAAAGTTTATTGTATCACTTTAGACCATAATTTGCATACCATCTTAATCTAGTCTCTTAGGAAATGAGGTTAGGACTCTAGATATTTTTCTTAATTAATAACAACCTAGCCATCTTGCATTTGCATATGACTAGCTCACATGATTTTAAATCATATGAGGTGTTAGCTAGTAGCCACTCTAAGTGGTTATAAGTTCAGAAGAGTCAAGATGCGCTCATTCTCTCTTGTGGAGGTGAACCACCATATCCCATTCTCCCCGATTAGAGTTAGGTTGTACTTCTAGCTTGTGATAAAATATTTTAGACTTAGGTTCTAAGATAGCTTGTTTCTCTTTTGCTACGACTATAAGTCCTCACTTCTTAGGCATCTCCACAATCTTGTGCTGTTGGGTTATAAGTTCTAGCATTTTAATAAAATTTCAACTTAAATAAATAAATTTCCCTTATAAAGCCTTATTATATGGTAGGTTGGAGCATTCACTAGGCCTCTTAGTATTTTGAATGTTCCTTACTTATCGCCCTTTAAAATCCAAGAATAAGTCTTGTAGTTTAAACCTATCCCGTTTGATTTCAAAAGTAACCAATTCTTTGATAGTTTAGCTTTGAAATCCTTGGAGACATTTATTAACTACTTTAATCAAGAGTGTTCATAGGAAGCTTCCATTTTCTAGAATGTAATTAACTATGAGAACTTGCTTCCATAGGGAACTAAAGAATCCGGCTTAAAATAAACCCTGCTTTACTTTATCCATATAAAGTGGAAGAAAGATCTCTGGTAATACGAAGACCCATCTGCCGTAGGAATCCTTATTAAGTGATTAAGTCCATTATAGGGTGATATTTCTATCTTTAGAAAGTATATCATCTCTTAATGTCGCTCCTGATCACTTCAATAAGTATCCCTAAGATCTGCATGGTGTCCCTACGACTCTAAATTAAAACACCACAAGGAGAGTAAAATTACAAAGGAGAATAAGTAAAATTAAAACACCACAAGAGAATAAGTTAGGGTTGATTGAAGGGATTGGGTATTATAGTGTACAGTAATTGTTAGGCTAAATCTATTAGATTTCAACTGAAGTTCAAAATAACTTTAGCCAAGTGATTTCCCTTTGTATGTGATGTATGAAAATATAGGATTAGAATTTTTAATGCAACTAAAAAGATGCGATGTATGTAAATTACAAAGGAGAACTTATGATTCATAAATCATAAGCAACCAAATAAACATACGATTATTTCTTTTAAATATAAAGAGGAAATATTTCAGAAATCAAACGAACTTCTAGAACATGATCAAAATGGTAATTTATCATTAGAAATGCAAATTTCAACATTTTTGAAGGAACATTCAGTTAAAAGACAAATTCTACATGACAAATAACTCTTTAAAAAATGGAATGCTAATCGAAAGACTCGAGTACTTGCATAAACTTTGCCTAAACAGCAAGCTTAGATTTGGCCTCCAACTTCGACTGATTTAGCTTAATGCTGGCAAATATGATAAAGATGAATGCTGGACTTCAAATAATATTTCTTACAATGATATTAATGGAAAAGATCGAATCGAAAGAAATTCTAAATATATAAATCATAGAACAGATAATTTAACTTTCAGATATTAATAGTTTATATAGAACCTCCTTTACACTTGAGGCATAAGAATCTTCGATTAGGACTGATGATTTTGTTAATCTTTTGAAAAGTTCAAATACACATAGGTAGATCCAATACCCCATATTTTCCATATTTTTTATTGAAAAAATGCAGCCAAATGTTGCCACCTTCACCTTAAATTTAACCTTTTTTCCTTCCAGCATAGTGTGATTTCTAATGCTTCAACTTATAACAATAAATTGAGTGGTCTTAAGGTTGTTTTTCACGTAACTAGACGAATAACACAATGCATAAAAGGAGAAAAAAAAAATCTCATATATATATATATATATATATATACATATACACGCACATATATTCTTTTTAGTACATGTTCTCAATCCAAAAATTGTGTTGATGTAAGAAAGACGAAGAAGGAATAAAAATAGCTTTGATTCAAATGAACAGCCAAAGCAATATGAACGAGGCCTTCATCACAAAGGGTTTTGAAAGCTGACATTAAACCCATCACAATGGGATGCAATAAGAACAAAAACTTTGTTCTTAAATATACATTATATAAGCACAATGACTTCATGCCAGGTTTCGTAGAGCTGGATGATGGAGACGTTGTTGACTATGCAGCTACAGCTGTAAAGAAACAGCGACATAAGAGAATAAATAAATGAACAAAGAAGATGGGAAAAATAATCTAATGTTTGGATTAGAAGGCATCTAGAAAGCTTAAGAATTTCATGTAATATATGGTTGTATATAACCTCTGTCTATCAAAACAGATGCCACAGTGAACCTTTAGATTATCCGCACAAAATACTTCTGTTGCTATCATCTAATGCTTTGGCCAAGCGTTTGGCAAAGCAGGAAAATATTGAACCTCCTGCCAAACAATCTTGCAGATTATGCTGCTTGGACAAGAACTAGAAGGGCGAATATATCAAGAATACAAGGACGCGAATATATCAGATTATGCTGCTAAGTATTTTTATTTTTTATTTTTAAAAGTACTTAAAACTACTGTTAAATGTTTTTAATACTTTGAAGCAACAATCAACATCAAATATATTTTATTTTGAATTAAAATATTAAAAAAAAAACAAAAGTGATCTATAACATCACCTAAATTATTTTAAGCTACTTTTTTTTTTCTAACCATTGTATACAATATTTATATAAATGAATAAGAGATGTTTACTAGCTCAACTGTAATTTATGTAATATTAATTAAGGGTCTATTTGGAATCGATTTTTTTATCTTATTTTTAAACATTTGTTTGTTTAATATATTTTTTGAGTGTTTTTTTTATTTTAAAAAATTAAATCATATTGTTTTTTTTTTAAAAAACACTTTATCAGTGTTTTGAGTTTTTTTAAAAACACCTATTTTTATCAAACATATTTTATTTTAAATTAAAATATAAATAAAATAAAATAAAACTAAAAACATAAAACAAAAACAAAACATTTAAGGAATATTTTTTTGATTATTTAGTGTATTTTATGTAACATTTGGTAGCATATTTTTGAAAAATATTGTATTTATGCAACATTTTTTATGTATTTTAAATTATTTTTTTAAATAAATCATATTATTTTTAAAAACATGCGAAACAATTTTTTGACATTTTATGTATTTAAAAAAATAATCAGCATTAAATATATTTTATTTTAAATAAAAATTTAAATAAAACAAATGAAATTAAAAAATAGAAAACAAAAAAATAAAAGTGACTTCAAACAAAACCCTTTAACATGAATTGTGACGGCTAGGTTAGATGAGAATTAGTTGCTTTATATGCTATATAAATTTACTCAAACCTTCGTATGTTGTGATGTGTAGGCTGCAGAAACAAATAGCAATAGCTAGTGCTCCATTTAGCTGATTTGGGATATGAGGAAATGCGTTATTATCCTACTTCTCCAAACTATTTGGCACTATACTATCTCCACCGGGCAAAACATCCCGAATAATTTTTGGAGCAAGTTTTATAATTTATAGATGAAAGATTTACATATATATCACATAATTTTTATGTATTTACATATACAACATCCACATTAGATATTTATTCATTTAACATTTTCCTATGATTGTAAAGATGCATTTTACTTCAACATAGTGAGTGATGATGGTATTTTTGTTATGATATTGAAGATTCATCTGTTATATATGTAAAAATTAAAATGTAGATGTTAAATATATAAATACATAGTAATTGGGTGGTATGTATGTAAATTCCCCTTTATATATTACAATACAACCTCTCATTCATAGCATGCATTCTTATCCACTAAAATAAATAAATCAGTGCACCAAACCCTAGGAATACTTGAATTTACATCCACCCAAAACATAGTAGACATTTAGGTATTAGATGGAACCCTCACATTAAAGGGGATCTATAATCCTATTAAAGACATCAAATGATCATACCAATGTTGGATGCCTTGGAACTTAGGGTTTTAATGTGAATCTAAAATGAGATACAAACATGCACATGAAAAATCAAACTACACAGTTCACTAACTTTCAATTAGGCTAAAAATGTCATCAAATTAGATGCAAATTAAAAAAGAAGTATACTTTTTCGCATATGATAAAAGAAGATTGTCAAAAAAAAAAAAATGGAATTTGGCAAGATATTTGAGGTAGAAATAATGAAATGGTTATGATCCACAATAAGAAAAGAAAATAATATTATAGCAGACTTAACCAAACCTAAACATCATACATAAAATAAATCAAAAAATTGAGAGGCTATTTGGTATGATGCATTTGTTATATCTAGTAAATCAAATACATACATTTTGAAAATTCAAATGTTTGGTCCACTGCATTTTTTATTGGTACCTTTTACCCTTATATGTAAGTGCACATATCAAATCAAATAATATAGAATGAGTAGAGTATTGTTCCTATAAGGATTAGAGCAAAATTTGATATTAAATTATATTAACTATTAATCTTTTAAAACCTAGTTTTTATTAAACAAAATGCAAGTGCTTAATTTAAATTACTATATACTATTTTACAAAATACAAGTGTTATTCTTAGTTTTAAAAGTTGTACTCTAAATTCATAGAGTTTGGATTTTGTATTATATTAAGCTCAGTAGTGAATTAATTTTAAGCTTGTGGCATCAATCAGGAATAAAAATACTATACCCTCTATGTCTAACAAGTATAACCAAATCAATCTTTTTACCTAGTTTTCAACATAGTGCTAAGTATATTTTGATTGGTTGTTTTACCCATATTTTCTTTTAAATGATTACAAATTCTTAAAACAATCATATGTTTAATGGTTATTTAGTATTTCTAGACTATCTAGAACATTAATGATTATTTAGTACATTTGTTTGCCATTTTTCTAAGTGTTCTTCTAGGACTCCATCAATATATCTAGATTACACTTTATTTTAACTTTATATTTGGCTAGATCACAAGTAATGAAGCATGGAGAAAAGTAAAATATCATATTCAATAAAAGCATAAATAATTTTATTATATTAATTTACAAAAAAATATAATACAAACATCCAAATGTCACATAAATTCAGAGTTCACACACTTAGTCCAACATTCTAGAAAATAAAACACTAACATAATATGTAAATATGCGGAGGAAGTACCAAAAAATACCAAGAAAAAGGAAAGAGTGCATCGATAAATTCTTTTATTTTGTTGTGTGTCATTCTCCTTGATCTCCTAATTGTGATCTCCCTCACACACTCTACACACACACACACACACACACACACACACACACATAGCCGCAACAAACATCACTTAGGAGTGTCACTCTCCAAGTGCCATTACTAAACTCTCACATACTCACCCTCTTGCAAATAATAATAATAATAATAATAATAATAATAATAATAATAATAGAACAAGAAAGAAAAGTCTAGAAAAATTCTTTTTCTCTTTGGAATGTCCCTTATATATAGCCTAGATACATTCTTGGATAATTTCCCGACGCTCCTTCCATATTGCCTTAAAAATTACTCATAATGGTTGTTGAATGATCACGAATATTTTTTGTCAAGTCATAGCACTGCAGCACTATTGATGTAGCATTACGATGCTGCAGCATTGCTAATCTAGTACTGTGATTGTTGCCTTTGCCTCATATTTTTTTTCTCTACTTATGTAGTGCCTAGGTGCTAGACTTGCTATAAAACTATTCCAAAATAAGTCTGATATAGCACCATGATGCTGCTCATATAGAGTCTAGGCACTAGGCTTGTTGTAAAGTTGCTCCAATTTAGGCTATTTATAGTGTCACAACATTGCTTTTGCAGCACCTAGGTATTAAGCCTAAATTTTTTCTTCATTCTTCAATTTTTTTAAATTCACTGTTACAATGCAAAATATACATAAAATACATACATTTTAACATTAAAATACATGACGAAGGCATTAAAATTACATAAAATTTTTATAATTTTAACACTTATCAAATACCCCAAAACTCAAATTACTACTTGTCCTCAAGTAATTTGATACATATGCCCATATACCACTTTGAATTAATTGATAATATAGAATTTTTGGAAGTCTAAAATAATTAAATAAGAATTTCTAACTAATAATAAAATTTACATTTTAATGTTTATTCTTTCATTTCATCATTCCAAACTAAATAGCCCAAATTCTTATTATTAACTAATATTTTTCTTAAGCTGAAATTTTGTTTGTGCATATTATCATAGTTGATTCTTATGAAGATGAATGACTTAAATTTTAATAAATAGTTATCCATATAATAAAAATAAGCATATATTTTTTTTCTTTTTTAATTGAAATTATGATTATTATTGTTTCATAATTTCATTGAATTGATTTAGATTGTAATAAATTTAAAGTTCAATCATGATACTCAGCCTCAAGTGGCACCTTCAAATTTAATTAATTTCTCTCTTTCTTATGATATATATATATATATATATATATATATATATATATATATATATATATATATATATATATATTCATTTATTTAGAAGTACACCATGTAACCCATGATAAATATACTACCATCCTGACTCAATTCAATATGATCTTATTTACGTAACAATTTTCACAAGTTCTAATTAATATTAATAATAGTTTAAATTATGTTATTTCAAATTATAAGTATTTCTATTTATTTTAATATCTATTCATTAAATTCATTAATAATCTCCTTTGTGTGATTTGTGTTCTTAAGAAAATTTTTAACTTAAAAAATTACTAGTTATAAAAAGATTTTTGGTTATTAATAGTTTGGAAGCAATTTAATGATTAAATAAACCATAAATGTAATTTGCTATTTTTGAGCTGAAATTTTGTTTGATTAATTTTAGCTTCCAATAATTTCTAATATTTTTCACTAACTTCAACTTTTTAAATTGCAATCATATCAATTTCAAGAGGTATAATAATTAAAGTTTTGGGTTGGTAACTAACATTTATACAAAAATCACATTTAAATAAATGCATGTGATAAATGAACATTTAACATTGATTTAACTGAAATAAATACAATACATAAATTTTAGAACTACAATAAAATAAATAAAAATACATAAAAATATACAAAAAATAACAAAAATATAAAACTATCTTAATAATCCTCCTCCTCTTCTTCTTCTTGTTCTTGCTCTAGATGGTGGATAACATAGGGTTGATATTGTGGCACTACAAGAAAAAAATTTGGTTTGGCCAATATTAAAGTTACAGTTTTTGAACATATGAACAAGTGCTGAGTTGAACTCAGTCATATAAGAAAACTACTGCTATTATTGATCCATATTTTTGTTCTAATTTCTATTACTTTTGGCTACTTTCACTAACCCTTTTTCTTAAATTAGAGAGGCTTCTCCTTTAAATTTTTGGAGCTGCTCTATTAAAGATTTAGAGGATCAGGATCTAGATTGTAGAGTACATGAGCTTTCTCCTACCTCTATTTTTGATCTTAATCCTTTAATTATCCTTTTAGTAAAGGGAGCTCTTTGTATAAGAACCTCTTCATCCAGCTCTTCGTCACACCAATCAAAAGACACAAAACATAAAGAGGGGTGACCAAAACCTACTGTAGTACTACCTTTCATCTTATTACAAATTGAATTTTAAATTATCTTTCCTGCATTTATAGAAAAACCCTTTTAAATTGCATAATTCAAAATGGTCTTATCCCTAGTTTCCTCAATAATATTATCAGTGGACATCAACTTGGCAAAAATGAAGTAATGTTTAGCTTTATCATTGGTCAAAAAATTGTTAATATTTTTCTCTCATCATTTCCATTGAACATTAGCATTTTTAATAGTGAGAAAATAAAGAATTTCATCAACGTTTAGACGACTATTATAATAAGAATGATATTCATCATATATGTAATTTTATAATTTATAATATGCATTAATTGTAATACAATCAAATCTTACTCATTTTCCTCTCACAAAGGCCTTCTTGTCCCAATGCTCCTTCAGGTTGGCAAAGAATTGCAGCACCGTAGTGACAATGCATGTTTTGTTATCATAGGCAAGTGTTCTCAACCTCGTTCACTGATAATCCTTTCTACGCTCCCATTCAGATTGTGGAATCCCCTCTTTAGAATGAGATGTTTGTGAATGAGAGGGTGTTGGTACCTCTCTTATGCCTCAACACTAATAAAGTGATCAACTTCTCTCATAGATGCTCTCTTCTTGCTCTTGTTAACATATTTGACCAATATTTTGACTTTCTAAATTTGAAGCAATGCTAAGGTGGAAGAGTACAAGAAAATCTTAAGAACAAGGCTTTGAAATAAAAATTTGTGTTGCCTAGGGGTCTTATATTTAAACAAGACCTAGCGCTGCGACGCTATTATGGCAGCACCAAAGTACTACTCTCTTAGTTATAATTTGCAGGGTATAGAGCTGCAGTCTCTACATGCAGTGTCTAGGCCTGGTCAACTAGTCAAGGTAGTTCCTATTCCCATCAAAAGGTACATTTATGGTATTAATTATGTAACTGGTAGTGTTCCTATGACATAACACTACAATGTTAATCAATATTTTATATTTTTATGTTAAATGTATATGTCATACTATCAGCCTTTTGAACTACCTTTTTCACTAGCATCACGTCACAACTTTGACAATACCTAGGCGCTAGTCAACTAGTAAACCCCACCAGCTTTTCTTTTTTTCTTTATTTTATTATTATTATTATTTGTTATAGTGCTTCAGCACTGCAGCATTGCATATTTAGGGCCTAGGGGTTGTGCCTATATATAATATTTTTATAATTTTTTTCAAATTTTTTATTATTTATATATAATAATAATAATAATAATAATAATAATAATAATAATAATAATAATAATAATAATAATAATAATAATAATAATAATAATAATAATAATAATAAATTTTGTAGGCTTGATCATATGTAACCATTCTAGAAACTCAAAAGAAAGGAAAGAGTTTTGCCTTTAATCCAATTCTTAAGCCTCCAAGTAATGCAATCTCCTTCTAATGGATCTTCAACTCCTAATCCTTTGCAACAAATACTAAACATACTATGAATAAACTTTATATATATATATATATATATATAGGGTTGTCTCCCAACAAGCGCTTAGTTTAACACCCTCAGCCCGACATAGTTTTTTTTTTTAAATAAACTAATCTGATAAGTATTTTATGTTAAGAAGCTTTCAATCCACATCTTTTTTAATAATCCTTAAAAATTTTATCCACTCTTTTTTTTAACATCATCTAAATTCTTAAAATATATGGTTAGTAAAGATTATGATTCACTTAAGTAGACATAATTTAATTTACGAGGTAATGATTTTAACTCCAAATTTAGTGTCTTTGAGATAGATGACATAAAAGTACTAACCAAACACATCCAAGAGCTCACAATTTTCTGTAAAATCCCTAAGGGTTGATCTAATTAATAAATCATCATCATTTTGTTGCTCATCCTTAACTAAGACTTGTTCAAATGAATTTCCAATCACTGATATGTCCAAATTCTCAATTACATTTTCTTCTTCAATCCCAAACTCCTCGTTTTCATCATATAAAAAATTCATAGAATCGAAAATATTAAAAGTGATTTCTTGACCTTGAATTCTCATTATTAATTTCTCTTTTTTCAACATCTATCATAGTCCTCCCTATTTTTAAATAGGTTCTTTCTAAAATAATTGGAATCTCTTTATCGTTGTCTATGTCTAACACAATAAAATTTACAAATTTATACATTTTAACCAACACACCCTTTATTATCCCCTTAGGATAAGTCGATGTGATATATCAACTAACTGAAGGGCAATACTTGTGGGTTAACTTCCTCTAATCCTAATTTCTTAAAAATAGGTAATGGCATCAAGTTTATGCTAACTCAAAATTCACACAATGTTTTCCCAATGAATTTATCTCTTATAGTGCAAAGTATAGTAAAACTACCAGGATCTTTCAAGTTTTTAGATAATGGCCTTTGAATTATAGCACTAGAATTTTCAATTAAAACTACGATTTCATTTTCTCCCAATTTATTTCTTTTGTATATAATATCTTTCATAAAATTTATATAAGAAGGAATTTGCTCTAAGGCTGAAAATAAAAGGAATATTAATGAAAAGATTTCTAAAGTCATCTAAGAACTTGAAAATTTATTGTCTAAATATTTTTGAAGTCCTTAAGGAAAAGGTGGAGGTTGATTATCTATCATTTCCTAAAGGTCTCTCCTTAGTCTCTTTTTTCACACTAATTTATTTTTAATATCTTTTCCTCATTAATATCTTCTAAACCCTCAATTTTAACTTCAAGTTTATCCTTACAATCTTTACCTCTCCTAAGTCTTTTTCACTTCTAAATTTTATCGCATTATATTGCTCTTTATTTATTTCCTTAGGATTACTTTATGTATCACAAGATAGACTACCATGGGATCTATTTATAAGATTGTTAACAAATTTTACTAATTAAATTTTTAAATTTTTAATAGAAGCAATTTAACTTTGTAATTGGATTCTTATTTGCAATAACAAGTCTTCAAGTGAAGGCTTCTTTTCTTTAAGTTGATTTTGAGGAGGATACCCTAATGAACAATAGGTATATAAATTTGATTATTATAAAAATACATATTATTCCAATTTTCCATATTCTCAGTTTGAATTATTATTTTTTCAACAGAGGTTTGGATGATTCCTCCAACTTAGATTATATTTATTTAAGAATGAATCATTGAATCTATTAGTTAAATAATTAAATATTTCTGCACTTAGATCAATAGACTCTTTCCTTTTCTAATTTTCTTGCAAAGTGGTTCAATTTCTAAGTTCAATGGCACTATTTCTATAGTGTTGTCTCTACACATGCAAAGTTTATAAATCATAACTTTAGTTTAAAACCAAAATAACAATACTCTAAACAAGTACAAAGATATTTCACACTTAAAATATATCACACATACACATAACAAAGATGTTTAATTAAAAATAGTTTAGCAAGGCTAATATTAACTTAATTCAAATTATTATTTTACTTCCTATCCTCGACAACACACTAAAAACTTGATCAGTACTTTTTACCCTTATACGTAAATGCATGTGTTGAATCAAGTAATATAGAATTATTAGAGTATCATTCTCACGGGGATTAGAGTAAAATTTGATATTAATTTATATTAAGTTCAATACTAATTCTTTAAAACTTAGTTTTTATCCAATAAAATGCAAGTACTTAATCAAAATTATTATTTACTATTTTGCAAGATATTAGAAAGTCTAATTTTTTTCTTCTAAATTTTTTATAGAAATTATAGGTGTTTTTCTTAGTTATAAAAGTAGTGCTATGAATTTATGAAGTTTTGGATTATGTAGTATATTAAACTCAATAGTGAATTAATTTTAAACTTGTAGTGTTAACCATGAGCAAAAATATTATACCTTCTATGTTTAGACAAGTATAACTAAATCAATCCCTTTACCTACTTTTTTGCCTAGTGCCAAATAAATTTTGATTGGTTGCATTACTTGTATTTTTCTTTAAATGATTGTAAATCTTAAAAATAATCTTAAGTTTAATGGATATTTAGCACTTCTGGACTATCTAGCACATTATTGATTATTTAGTATATGTGTTTGTCTTTTTTTAATTATTCTTTTTATATATTAATCCACAAATAAAATCTACACAATACAAACATCCAAATATCACATAAATTCAGAGTTTACACACTTAGTTCAACATTATAGAATGGAAAACATAAACACAGTACATAAATATGTAGAAAGTATTAGAAAGTACAAAGAAAAATGAAAGAGTGCATTGGTAAATTATCTTCTTTTATTATGTATCTTTCTCCTTGATCTTCTGATTGTTATCTCTCTCACACACTCCACACACACACACACACACACACACATACTCAGACACACACACAGGACTTAGAGTGTCACTCTTCAAGTGTTGTCACTGTACTTTCACATACTCATCCTCTTGCACAAAAAAATAAATATGAAATAAAAATCTAGAAAAAGATCCTTTGCAATTAGAAATGTCCACTATATATAGCCTAGATACAACAGTCATCGGTTTCCATAAAGTTTCAGCTATAACTTCTCCAAAATTTGCTCAAAACCATCACTGAATCGTGACAAATCTTTTCTTCAGGTCGTAGGCTATAGTGCTGTTGATGTAGCGCTACGATGTTTAAAGTGGCCCAACAACACTGCTGATCCAACATTGTGGCACTATGCTTGCTACCTCTACCTCTTACTCTTTCTCTAGTATAGCACCACGGCTTACGTAGTGCTTAGGCGCAAAACTTGCTATAAAATTATCTCAAAATGATTCTAATATTGCACCGGGTGCTACTAATATAGCGCCTAGATACTAGCATTGCTATAAAATTGTGCCAATTTAAACCATTTACAACATCATGGAACTGCTTTCACAAAGCCTAGGCACTACGCCTAAATTTCTTCTTTTTTAATTTTTTTAAATTTTTCTATTACAACGCAAAATATTTTTAAAATAAACACATTTTAACATAAAAACATATGATAAAGTCATGAAATTTTCATAATTTTAACACTTATCAATTTCAAATGTAATATATTTCATCAATGAATTTCAAACTCACCATTTGAATTCATTTTTATACATTTGAAATTCATTCAAAATGGTCAATTTTCAAATACACAACATATGGTTTGCTGATGTCCACCGCCAGCCAACACACATCGCCACTACCACCCAACACTCGCCACTGCCCTTGCCCATCACAAACTGCTACCCACCCTCTAAAATTTCCTGCCACCATCATTATTTTACCAAGCAAGTAAGCATGGCTCCTACACCTAAATTATTTTCAATCAAATAACCTAAAACTAGTATAAATACATTACTTTTACTTTACATTATATTTCTCTTATACTACATCCCTTTTTTAGCCAACCAAACAACTACTTAGTAAAATGAACAATAATAGAAGTTGCCAAATAAAGAATGCAAGTCTCAAACCATTACAAGGAGAAGCATCTCCAAAAAATTATTGTCGAGTATTACACCATGCTTAAAGTATTCTCATCTAACAATGAACAAATAAGTTTAAATAAGTCTAGATTATTAGTAAACAATATTGAATTCTTTTAATTCATGACTAATTGCTTTATTCTAGGATTGAATTTTACATGAATAGAAACCTATTTATATGAAAAGTAGACTTAAAGTAGTATGTAAAATCTCTATAATTTAGGCTAAAATAACACATCCTAATTTAAAATTTTTGGTTCTTCCAAAATCAATAATAATTTTAGGTACATGAAAAAAAAATACCAACACCCCATTTCTTAATAGTACAAAAGTCATAAATAGTGATATTTAAACTCTAAATAATTAAAATTTTAATACATCAAGTTTGTTGGAATCATCCAATAAAATGATAGAGAATAAATGTTAAAAGAGATATACAACATCTTAATGAGCTTTAAAAATCATGCCACCATAGATATTAGAATGAAATGAATCTACATATTATAATAATTCAATCAAACCAACACAAGTACCAAACTTAAAAACACGAAACAAATTTCTTGAGTATTATATTAATGATGTAATTGACTTTAAAATGTTGCACTTACAGAAAACTAAATCTCTCATAATCAAAATAAATTATATTTGATGTTATGCATTAGATTGGAGAAATCTTTGATTTGGTAGTCTATGTCATTTTCTTTTAAGTTTGTGGGGGAGCAACTTTTTAACCTTCTAAGGAAGTATGTTTCCCTCTTAATTGGTTTCAATCCAAAGATAAAAGTATGCATGAATCAATATATCATTCATTAATTCTTTTATTAGAATAAAAATGTCCATGACCACTTTTAACCATTTTGGATGGTATAATATGATTGTTAATAACTTCCCCAGCCCCCTCACATGAGTTTTTTCAAAGCACATAGACATGCTTAATCAAACACTGCCTTTATCAGGTCCCATCATAGATGTGAAAAGTGAAGGGTTACGATAGGTAATCGATAACCAATGTAAAATTTGTCAGAATAATCATGACATGAATCCTTTAAAACATTGTGTTAATGCTAGGGTGTCCCCTAGAAGCGACACGATGTATGTCCTAAATATAGTGAAAAGTGTGTAAGGGCTGCTGTAGTGGTGCCTCGGTGTAGTGTTAAATAAGCAAGGGTTCTAACATTATGGATGGATGTAGACAAAAAAGTTAGGCCATGAAACTAGAATTAGGTTAGGAATTTGGAGTATAGGTACTATTACAGGTAAATTAATGGATTTAATGAATATTATGGTTCATAAGAAGATAAATATTTTATGTATTCAAGACACTAAATGGGTTGGGGAGAAGGCCAAAGAGACTGATAATTTAGGTTTTAAACTTTGGTATTCATGTAGGAGTCGAATTAGAAATGGTGTAGTTATGATTATAGATAAAAATTTGAAGGATAATGTTATAAATATTAATACTATTGAAGATATAATTATAACTTTAAAGATTATTATTGATACTAAGATTATCAATATTATAAGTGTTTATGCTCCTTAAGTAGGTTTGGAAGTAGGCTCAAAAAAAAAATTTAGAATGACTTAGAGGGATTAATACAAAAAAATCCTCTTGAAGAATAAGGTATTCATTAGAGGAGATTTAAATGGACATGTTGGTAAAGTGATACAATATTTTAAATGTGTTCATAGTGGCTATGAATTTAGAGTGACTAATGAAAAATGTAAGACTATATTAGATTTTGCTTTAGATTATAATTTTATAATTGCTAATACTTTATTTTAAAAAAGAGATGAACATATTATTACTTATAAGAATGGATCTAATAAAAAATAGATTGATTATTTTTTGATAAGAAAAATATATCATTTAGATTGTAAATATTGTAATATCATTTCGAGTGAAAGTTGAAGTACCCAACATCAACTATTAGTTTTAGATTTTAAGATGAATAATTGGAAGATGAAAAATAAATTGAATTACTATTCTAGGATTAGATAGGGGCACTTAAAGAAAACTAATAAGACTATTTTTAAGAGCAAGCTACAAGAGCTCAGAATTTGGGATATTCATAAAGAAGCTAATATTATGTAAGAAAAATTAGCAAGAGAAATTAAACAAGTTGTAAAAAATATGCTTAGAGAAAAAAAAGCTTCTTTTAATAAAAATAGTTGGTGGTGGAGTCAAAATGTGCAAGAAAAGATAAGAAATAAGAAGCATTATTATAAAACTTGATTTAGATGTAAAAGCGTAGAGAATTAAGAAAGATATAAAATGTCCTGTAGAGATTCTAAGAAAGTAATATATTATGCAAAAAATTTAACTTTTAGTGATTTACATAATAAATTGGATACCAAAGAAGGTGGAAGATGTATGTATAAGTTAGCCAAACAAATAGATATGAGAAGTAAAGATTTAGTTCAAGTGAGGTGTATTAAGAATGAAAGTTATAAAGTGCTTTTCTTAGAAAAGGATATTGAAAATAGGTGGATGAGTCATATTGATAAAATTTTCAAAGAAGAATCTGAGAATACGATTGATGATTTTATCAATCTTAATAACTTAAATAAAAATAGAGAATTTTATTTTATTATCGTATTAGTAAATATAAAGTTGCGGAAGCTTTAAAAAAATGAAGTGTGGAATAACAATAGGACCTGATGATATTCCAATAAAAGTTTGGAAATATTTAGGAGATCAAGGAATTTCTTGGCTTACAAATCTTTTTAATGGTTTTTAAAGCCTAAAAAGATGCTAGATGAGTGGAGAAAGAGCTTGTTGATTCTTATATTTAAGAATAAAGATGATGCACAAGAGTGTGCAAATTAAAGAGGAATTAAGTTAATGTGTCATATATTAAAATTATGGGAGAGAGTAATTGAGCATAGGTTACGATGTGATACAAAAGTTTCTCACCTGTCGGTTTCATACCAGGTAGATCTACTATAGATGCTATACATTTGTTAAGAGGTTTAATGGAGAAGTAAAAAAAAAGTAAGGAGGATCTACATATGATATTTATTGATTTATAGAAAGTTTATGATAAAGTTTTAAGAGATGTTCTTTGGAGAGTTCTAGAAAACAAAGGAGTTAATATTGGTTATATTCAACTCATTAAGGATTTGTATACTAGAGCTGTTACTTGTGTCCAAAAATAAGGAGGATTAACAAAATATTTTCCTATCTCAGTTGGATTACATCAAGGATCAGCTTTAAGCCCTTATCTTTTTTGCTTTAGTTATGGATGTTCTTACTAGGCATTTACACGAAGGTGTATCTTGGGGTATGCCTTTTGCTAATGACATTCTTCTTGTTGATAAGACTAGAGAGGGAGTCCAAGACAAACTTGAATTATGGAGGTCAACCTTAAATTCTAAAGGTTTTTGTTTGAGTATATCTAAAATTGAATATATGGAGTGTAATTTTAGTTATAGAAGTTCTAGTGTTGGTGTTGTAACTTTGGGTGATCAAGTCATTAAAAGAAGTGAGCGTTTTAAATATGTAGGCTCTATTATTCAAAATGATGGTGAAATTGATGGAGATGTTATTAGTAGAATTCAAGTTGGATGGTTGAGTTGAAGGAATGCATCTGGCCTGTTGTGTGATAAAAAAATTACTGCTTATACTTAAGGGAAAATTTCATATGATGGTAGTAAGACCTACAATGATTTATCATGTAGAATGTTGGTCAATAAAAGAGATGCATAAGACTAAGTTAAGTGTTACAGCAATGAGGATGCTCAGGTTGATGAGTGGCTTTACTCTTAGAGGCAAAATGTGAAATGATTATATTCAGGAGAAGATTGGAGTAGCTCTAGTAGCAAATAAGATTAGACAGAGGCCTTAGATGGTTTGGCTACATAAACCATCGATCGTCAGATGGCTCGAATAAAAAGTAGATGTACTAGATTTGTCATATGTTAAGAAAGGTGGAGGTAGACCTAAAAAAAACTTGGTTAAGATGTAGAAAAAATGACCTTAGTTTATTAGAATTAAATTAAAATTTGACACATAAGAAGATACAATGGAGAAGAATGATTCATGTAGTCGATCCCACATAGTGGGATAAAGGCTTCTTGTTGTTATTGTTGTTGTTGTTGTTGTTGTTGTTGTTGTTGTTGTTGTATAGACATGCTTAATCAAACTTTGACTAAGGTTGTCCAATATCATTGTTTGGTCTTCTCATGCATTCCCTAATTTTAAAGCTACCCTAACCACTTATACCCCTAGGTTAAATTAATCTAAGGAATACTAAGTGGGCCAACCCATGGTCAATTTTAACCAAGGGATGATTTTAATATTCCCTTGGTTAGATTGTTCAAATAACTAAGGCTAAACCTACCAAAAATTAAGCTTCACCCACTTAATCTTCATAAACCTTAAATAGACCCCTTAGCCTTCCACTAGCCACCCATTAGATTGACCACAATGAAAACCTAGCCATGGCATTCTTTTAATCCACAAAAATTATTTTAAAATCTTTAGAACTTTCTAATGTGTGTTTTATATATTAACATGTATATTTTATGTATTTTAAAATTTATTAAAAATGAATAAAATTTTAAAAATTTATGTAATATTCTTAGATTATAAATAAATTATTTATGATTACAAATAATTATTTTTTAACATTTAAAGAGTTGATTCTTATGTATGGCTATCTTGTTTGATGCAATGTATGATAATGAGTAAAAATAAACTCATTAAGTTAAATTGCATTTTTTATACCAATTTAATCCATTAATTCCATTTATAAATAATGTAAATTATTTTTAAAATATTTTTGTTAAAACATTATTTAATATTATTATAGTCTACTTTATAATACTCAAGGAAAAAAACTTGTGAGATTTTTAATATTTATTTTTGTTCAAATTTTTGTTTAACTCTCATTTTTTTCTCATAAAAGCTACTATTATCCTTTACAAATCATGTGTATAAGTTGAAAGATATTAAGAACAACTTAGACCTACCTTCTTCCTATTCCAAAAAAATTTCCTTACAAGACAATCAAGCAAATAGTTTTGCTCTCTTAATTTGTTCATTTTAAAAAAATTATTCTAAATCATTTTTTATTAAGAAATGACATTGCAAACTACTATTTCAATTTATAAATATTATATTTTGAGGGTGATGCTTTATTTTAAATTATAAAACATTATTAGCATAAGGAAAATATTAATGTGATGACACAGACTTCATATAAAATATTCATAGGAGGATATAAGGAGACAAATAAAGTTAATGTTATCATCCCTCATCTTAAATTATAAATATTTTTTTGAAGACATATCATCAACTTGATGAAAAGAAATTAGAGGAATGTGGGTTACCTGATATCTCAATAGAACTAGTCTCCCTTTAATTAATTAAATTTGAGTACAACACCAAGAGAAACTCTAGTTAATACGTGAAAATATGTCTTTATTTAATTTTGTTTGACTAGGTTTACCAAGGAAGAGTTGTGATTCAATGATTATTACCTCAATAAATTAGTACATATATTAGGTGTTGATCCACTAGATAGATGATGGCCTAATATGTGAAAAGCATATATGATAATAATTTCTCAATCATCAAAGCCTTAATAAGAAGTACAATGGGCTCAAAATGGTAACTGGGTAGGGAAATGAAGTCAAGTAAAAAAGTGGTAACAACCATAAGTTGGATTTCATGGATCCATCACCCCAAGCTATCAAACTCAAGGTCATTTACCTTAAGAAAATAATTAACCCAACTTACTGGTAAGATGATCTATGTTAAACTACAAATTTCATTTTTCAAACTTAGTCTCATGACCTTTAATAATGAAAACTCAAAATCTTCTTACAAACAAATTTGAAATAAATAAAGAAATGCTTATAAAAAGAAAGAAAATAGGATATCCTAGTTATTCACAATAAGAGCTACTCAACTTTGGACTAACAATCCTATTTAAGTTAGGTTTTCACTTCGTAGTGTGCTCAGACACTACATGCATAATTAAAATCATGTCTAACTACATACATCTGATGTATTACCTTTTCTACAATGAACAAATTAAAAGACAAGGGCATGCTTGGCAAGAGCTATGAGTGGACTAAGTTGCTTTGCCAAGGTAGCAAATTGTGCCATGAGAATTATAAAGGAATATAAATATTGTACTATAACAATTGGCGTTTTAAGCATAATATTTCACTTAGCCATTAATAATTGTTCATGGCCTTCTCCTCTAGTAGGTTGTATGTTTATGTTTTGCATCTTACTCATTAAAGTGCTATCAGATGAGGTATTAATTAGCATTTGTGTCAATCTAGCAAGTCAATTATAAAAGTTTAGCAACTAGAACCACTTTGGCATCCTATGGTGTGGGACATTCTTAATGAATATTTAAATCTTTCTAAGGCATCATATAAGTTTTTTCATCCATCTGAACAAATTTTGAGATTTCTTCCTCATTTTGATGGTTTTAGGTACAAAATAATTTAGCTATGCTAGGTTGTTCTATAATATAATTGAACCATGTGTTGATCGATTATCTAAATTTCTATAATTACTTTTTTATTTATCTTTATATTTGTATTTATTTTAATTATCAAAAATAAGATTTGATTATGACTTTGACTTTATTCCATTGGCATTGACTTCTAACAATTTTATATTTTAAATTCTCTAAATTTCAATCTTTAAATATTAATTTAAATTTCAAGCCTCTTTGGTGTGTTTGAATATGATGAGTTTCATCATTTCAATAATTGTGAGAAATTTCTATAAATTCTCAAATTTAATTTTATAATAATTAATTTATTTAAAGCAATTTTTTATTTTAATATAGGTTTCTCACAACAAAAATTCAGTCTAGAACACACTTATGTGATTGCAGGATCATAAGATGTTGTCCCCATGTCAACTTGAGGAGACAGACCTATTAGCATTTAGTATGCCAATGTTAACTGCATTTTCTACATTATATTTACATTTAGAGTTGTGTACATGGTTGCATCACACATTAGACTCTTAATTTGATTAATTGAGTCAAACTTTGTGACATGTTACTTTAGATTGATATGGGTCAAGCCTTTCACTGCACTTTCCAAGTACAATGATTAATCTATTATGATTGATAGATTGACCATCAAAAGATCACAATTCTTAAGATAGCTTACACAACATTCTAGAATTTTCTACCAGTAATGAATATACGTTTTGTGTATCTAACTATTTGATTTGATAAAAATAAATCTTATATGTGTAGACTAATAATTTGTTAATTGTTTTTATATGTTCATTTATCCACAATAATCATCACAATCATCATTATAAATGTTGAATATAGAAGTACAATCAAGTGGGCATACCTTTAGATAAACACCCATAGGGTTTGTTTCGTAGTTAAATAATTTTTAGATTTATTGTATTGATTGAGTATGATCATTACAAAAGCCTCAAAATAATACATGCATATTTTTAAAATGATAAAAGTATTCATAAATAGCATTTTATAATTTTTTAGTGAGGCAATTATACAAAATTGCATATTCATTTCATGTGAACCCAAAATAAGTTTAAATGGTAAAATTAAACCTATGCATCTTAAAATTTGATAAAAACTATTTTTATTTACTATATATAAATTAAATTTAGTGTGATAAATTTCTTGCAAAAATTATAAATATTTTTGGATATGATTATAAATTTTCTACATTTCATTAAACTTAAATTGTATTTATGATAAATAAAAATATCTCTTTCATACTTTATTTTAGCCTTTTTTCAATTTTGTTAAATCTATATTTTTATTTAAAGCTAAGAAATATTATAATGTTTTTAAATTATGATAATATTTAATAATTTATTATTCAACTTACATTTATCTTATATGTATTTTTCAATTTAAATATTTTCAATTCTTGAGTTTAAACCATATGTATGCTGCCACTTTTATTAAATTTTATATTGAAGTATTGATATTAGTCTTCCTATTTTGCATTAAATATTATAATAATATTTTGAATGATGTCTAAACACTATATATGTTTATAATATGTAGTGTTTAATTATTTAAGGCATGCTACTTATCATCATTTCCTTTGTTGAAAATTGAAGCTCAAACATCCTTGTTGTTGACCAAATTATGCCCTTAATTCCTTCCTAAAATCATGCATTATTGTTGCTCTAATCGGTGATTTTTATCTATTTCGAATAACCATTTAAAATCAATTAATTGTTACACTAATTGCTAATTTAAATTAATTCAAAATCTACACTTTATTTCCAAGTAATCCTTATAAATTTTCTATGTAATGACTGCATATTGGGCAGATTTGAATGAATTTATAACAATAATTTATTGTCATAAAAAGCCTTAAATGTTGGACATATGTAACAAGCCAAGCTTGAGCGAGCTAAATATGTGTTTGTGTTCTGCTCATTAATTTTTATTTTTGTTTGAAATTAGCCCATGTTCAAAATTGGTTGTGAACACCGTTCATGTTCGAAATGAGTCGTGAACAATGTGTGTACGTTCAACTTGAAAATCTTTTCATGTTCATTTATAGCTTGTGTTAGGCTCGAATTGTCTCATTTTCATAATTTTGAAATATCAGTTTGGTCCAACCAGCTCACCTTTAAACAATATGTTTTATGTAAAATTGTGTATTTAATCCTGTATTAACAACAACAACTATTTTCCTTTACAATGTGAGACTAAAGCATGAAATAAGCCAAAAAAGACAAATGATAAATTTAATTCAAAAAATATGGAGGATGCAAGATTTAAACATTTGCCACCTTTTTGCATGTGAATATCTCGAACCACTAAGCTATGCCAACAATACGGAAATGCTCTAACCACATTATATATATTATTCGAACTAAAACAAGTCTAACACAAACAACCTTCCATTCGATCATGTTCAACTCATTTATAAATTAAGCTTAAAATATTTGTTCATGTTCAGCTCACTTGCTTAACTAACGATTCTAACACGAGCTATTTAAAGAGTCTAACATGAGTTATTTGCAAACAAAGACCATTTTTAACTGCCCAAGACATGCAGCTATGTGACCCATGAGTTTCCTCATTAAAAGAAATGTTTTTTTATGTTCACACAAAGAGATGTTGGGCCCCAAATCATATTTGGTTCTATTAATTCCAACATCTTTGCTTCTATATTAAAACCATTATAGTCGTTGGACATTTGGCTGCAAATAAAGCAAAATCCAAGAATGTCACCTCTCTTATTTTCATCTCCCCTTCCCCAATGAAAGATTGAAAAAATAAATAAATTAATAAAAAATGGCAAGAAAAGACCTATGAACTTCAGCAAAATCCTCTAGTAAAAAAAATTTTGGTCGAACCATGTGAAAAAATTCATAAATAAATAAAAGAAAGCAAGAAAGGACAAAGGCCTTAGAGTTTTGGTAGAACCATGTAAAAAACATTTTGTGCCTGTTGTCTCTTTATTTTGACATATTTATACTTATTTATTTACTTATCTGAGAATGATTTGTATACTTTATTGCTTACTTTGTCTAAACGTCTTTTGCAAGCATAGTCATACACCTAAGTGATCTTATATGGTGTATTGCTTTTATATATTTAGTTCTTATTGTTAAATCTAGTTATCTTTAAATTGCATAATGGTATAGCATTTAAATTAGTGAAGTTGAAAAGTATTTTAAAGAACATATTTCAAACCCAATTCCCACGCCCCTGCCCTTCATGTGCCTTCACCAAACAACCCTAGCAATCTTATTAAGATATTTCCAGAGATCACTTTGGTATACCCTATTGTGACATATATGTACATACTTAATAATTAATTAATTATTATTCCCAAGCTTACTATATATAAATTATTATCTTGACCTAACTCTTAGCTTTGCTATACACTCTTAGATAAGATACTTTTGAACTTAATCATCCCAGTTTTTCTGAGTAAACCCTTTATATAGTCATGCTCTTTTGGATAACTTCTTCAATAGTGTAGTCATTCTCATTTAGCTATACTTTTCATGCTAATATGGCCAAACTATATTGATTGATCTTCCCTTGATTTGGTTATGCCCTTTCAACTAAATCAACCCTAATCTAGTCATATAATCTTGACAAGGCTTTATTTTAACTTAGTCATTCCTTATCGAGATCATGAACTTTTGAGTTTATTATTTACTATTCTTTGAATGGGCATCCTTTCTTTTTATGAACTCCATTAGAATTAAACATATCACATTTAGTTTAATTTTTCCCTAACTTAGTCATGTACTTTTATATTATTTTATTATTCTACTGAAACCTATGGTTGGACATCTAGTTTTAAATATCCACCTACAACTAGCCCATTTCCTTATTTTCAAGTAGATTATCTCTAATTGGATTTTTCTTATACTTTAGATATTTAGAGCGCTTTCCAACAATCCAAAACCCTTCCATTCGTTGATTATTTTTACTCCATTTAAACACTTAAATCATAAGCTTGATAATGAATGGTCTCAACTATTACCTATCATGTTAATGCA
Organism: Cymbidium sinense; assembly: GCA_021442155.1. Classification (NCBI taxonomy): domain Eukaryota; kingdom Viridiplantae; phylum Streptophyta; class Magnoliopsida; order Asparagales; family Orchidaceae; genus Cymbidium; species Cymbidium sinense. Next base: position 147,632,277 of record CM038218.1, on the reverse strand, counting down.
TTTACATATGCATAAGATTAATCATCATATATTAGTTGGAAATGATCACTTTAATTTTATGACTTAACTTATTTTTGATAAGTTGACCTACATTATAGGATGGCAATTAGCATGGCAATCAAAATCCTTCTATCATAACTAGACCTCATATAACTATTCAAGTATACAAATAGCTATAGCACAACACTTTAATTATTTTTTAAAGTTAGCATACATATTTAAGCCATGGAGGTCAAAACTTCTTAAATCTTTCTATTTCTATTATTAGAAATGCACAAAGAAACATGCACATAAAAAAACTATAAGTTCTATCAATATTTAATCTCAAATATAAACTTAAAAAAATTATTATCAAGATGATAATCATTAATTTAATTAGATCCTTGAGACAAGCATGCATGGTAGTTCATCACGAACATATGAGTTAATCTTTACTACACAAAGATATATAAGAACTTAAGTATTGTGATTAATCATGGCCTCTTAGACTCTTTGCATAGAGAGGATGTATCTATTCACTTGATACTCTGCTTTTAACTTTGTAAGATAGTTTGACTTAATTTATTAGTGCACATTTATTATGAATATTTTTTAGAGATATTTTTTATACATAATGAACATATGTAGAGATGCATATTACATTTAAATTCCACTATCTAAGGGCCATGCATCAAAATATTAAAAATGACAACTCAAGTATTATTGTAATTCATTATTAATATGATGTGGTTTCTTATTTAGTTTTTACTCTCATACTTATGGATGTGTTGAGACAACATATTTAAGACTTTCTTTTATTATTCTACTTTTTAATCAAAGCAAATGTTTTATATACAAAAATGCAGTGAAGGTTCTCATGTGAGTTAGATCTAGATTTTGGAGTACTATAAGAGTAGACATAACAAGGAGTACTCAAAATTATTTATGTTTCAAGAAGTACAAATGGTGGATCCTAAATTTATACCTTATTACTATTATTTTTTCTTATGTAGATATGGGACTAGATAAATATACATGCAAAGGCTAACAACCTTTTCTATTTAGCATACTTAACTATACTAGTCTATAGTTTTTTTCTTTTATATGCCATTATGTCACATTATTTAATTTTTTTTCTTATTTTTACTTGTAATTCTCTTAATTATTCTTTTTTTAATTACTGAGAGTGAATTTATTAGGATGCATATATTTATGATAGACTCTCAAAACAAAATCATCTTAAACTAATTTTACTAAATTGATAATTAACTTAAAAACTAATTTTAAAAAATATTTTAAAATTTAAAACTATCTTAAGCCACTAATTAAAAACCATTTTTATATGTTTTAGATGAGGTTGATCAAGAAACTTGTCATAGATCAAAAGTTTTATTTACTAGTGCATATTTATAACATTTCCAAATCTGCATAAAAAATCTTCCTCATTTAAGAAAAAAATCGCTTTTATAGCATATCATATTCTTTAGGATAGCTATTTTTTCTAAGTTTGATTTTCATTGATATTCTTGGAGGTCTAAGTACAATAAACATTAGTTTTTCCATTCTAGATGTATTTATAAGTCTAATTAAGTAGCTCTATTTTCTTATAATTGGGTTATCTCATTTCTCGCTTTTAAGGGCCTCCTGATATCATAAATATTTATAAGCTTTGCATCTTTTTCTCTTCCACATAAAAGTCATTTATCTAAAAACATCAATTTTATTCTCTTAATTTAAAATCATAAGACTTACTTTAAATAATATAATTTGTGATTGCATGGTTAAATGATTTTAGGCTTGATAGCTTGAATGATGAATCTATAAAATTTAAACTAAGTTATTTTCACCTTTTTTTAAATTCTTATAACCACCCATTATTTTTTGAGTCAAATGTATTCCTTTTTTTACTTTTTGATTATTCAATAATTATTATTGATAGTCTCTTTTATAGGAAGATGGATATCTCACATCATTAAGATGATTCACCTCTTCCATATATTATAAGTATAAAGAATCTAATTCGCATAACAGTCCTTGAATCACATTATTCTTAATTTTAAACCTCAACAAATTATAATTTAAGCATATCATTAGTAATTGAGAGTGCATTTTAAAGATATCCTTAAGTATAATCATTCCAAGAGAGCCTAATCCCTTTAGAAGACTAATTGTACATAGATTCTTTCTTAACTTGATTTAAACTTAATGGTAAAACTTTTTGCAACCATTTTGTTCAAGTTTAGATAAGATTGGTTTGTATTATCTCACTGGTTTTCTTCTCTTTTATCATTTTGTGGAATATCTTATGTAAGAAGAATTTTCTTATGTCAACAGCCTCTTCCTTTTCAAAAACAAGCTCGATTGTTGTTATGTAACTATCCTCTCCCTATATTACTTCATATATCTTTATCGCAATCATTAATGACTAAGCTAGTGTTCCAACTTTGTAATCTTATCTTCTCCAACTTATCGGAAGAACAAAGCTTTGTAATCTTACTTATATAATGATTATTTCATTTGATTGAGGTGTTATTATTATTTTCCTTTCTAAATTTTATGTAAAACTCTAACACATATTGCAACCTTCTTCTATTTATGTGTGTGTGTTGGATGTTAATAAAAAGCTATGACCTTAAATTCTCTCTTTAATACCATAAATACTATATATGTGGCACTCATATCATTCAAACATATAGAAAAGTCACCCTCCATAAAACCTTATAAGAAAATTTATGATCTTTAATCCATGCATAATCTTAAGAAAGGTGTTATCCTCCAATTAATAATCATAAAACTTAAATGAAAGAATAGCATTATTGATTTTGGTTCTTAGTTTTATTATGTTGATATCACCTTCTTCATTGACCCTAATAATAAATATAACATGATTTGGAACTTTGAGAAAGAAATTTTTTATCTCACCTTCTTTCATTTATCACATAAAAAGAAAATAAACATCAAAGTTTAATGAGATTCTTATACTCATTATTTTCTCTCCACTTTTTTTTATTTTATTAATGTTACAACTGATGAAGTTCATAATGACTTAGTCCTTTTTAGAGTCATTTAACAAGCAATTAACTTCATAAATAGTTCCCAGATTTTTAATTCTTCTTAGTCAAAGATGGACCAAATTAAATAATTTGAAATAGAAAAGACAAGTTAAGGAAACATTGAAAAATATTTTTGTTCAAGAGAGTCTTAGTTCATTTGTCATCCTACCTTATTTAGCACTTAAGGAAGATCAAAGGCAGTTAATGTGTATTGATAATTAAGTGATAAATAAAGTTATTATCGAATATAGGTTGATTAATCCCTAATTAAATGAAATATTAGATTTAATCTCAATATTTTCTTTTCTTAAATATTAATAGGAAAAGTGGTTATTATCATATTAAAATTACATAGAGAGGTAATTACATAAAAAGTATTTCAAAACATTTAATAGACTTTATGAATGGTAGACATGCCATTTGGACTTTCAAATACTCTTATTATATTTATGAGATTGATGAGTACTATCCTTAATCTTACAAAAAAAAAATTGGTGTTATATTTTGCTACTATATTGATTTTTAGCCATAATGAAATGGAACACTTACAACATCATTAACAAGTTTTCAATTGTTAAAAAAGAAAATTTATGTAACAATCTAAGAAAAGTGTTTCTTTGTACAATTTAAGATAACTTTTTTTAAGATTTCAATTTGTATATTATTAAACTCAAATCTAATCCTTCTAAAGTTAAGGCAACCTTAGATCTTCTATTGCCTAAGAATTTTATTATAGCTAGAAGCTTTGATAATTTAGCCACCTTTTATGGAAGGTTCATTAAAAACTTTAGTAGTATTGTTACCATAATCACTAATATAATAAACTTAAATAAATTAAGTCATGCCACTATTGCCAAAAAAACCCTTAGATTAAATTTTAATTTTAATTACCTTTTCATTAGTCCTTAAGTTTCTTGAATTTTTTAACCATTAAAATATTTTTTTATGCTTCTAGAGGCAATAGAAGGATCTTTGAGTTAAGAGAATCTTCTCCTAGCATTCTTTAATAAAAGTTAAATGAAGACAAGTTATATTATTCCACTTATGATAAAGAGTTTTATGTTGTAATGTAGTCTTTAAGTCACTGAAGGCGTTATCTATTACATCAAAAATTTATCCTCATTTCAAACTTTTATATTATAAATTCATAAGTAACCAATAAAAATTAAGTATTACATACGCAAAATGGATTAAATTTTTTTAATATTGCTCTTGCATTATCAATAACAAAATGATTTGAAAATAAATTTATTGATGTTTTATTTATGATGATATTAATAATCTTTCTTAAAGCTCAAGATCATAATAATTAATAGTATTAAAGATGATTACCTAATGTACCCTAATTTTTTACTTCACTTCAAAACATGGGTAAACTTTTGACTTTATAATGAATCGTCTTACTCATCAATGGCTATTTATACAAAGAAAGAAAACTCAATCTTATTAAGAATTTCTTAGAAATTTTATTATTATGAAATTATATTTTGGAGAAATTACTAGTCATTTTAAGAATAAGAAAATTATGTATTTCATAGTAGTTCAATTTTAATGGCCTTCACTTAATTTACATATTCAATAATTGGTGGTTTAATGTTTAACTTATAACAACCTAGAGCCACCACTCCGTGGATGTCAACGTGAACCTCCCCTTAACATCATAAACAAAGTGAATTCTCTTTAATTATAATTTTGTGCTTCTCAATGATTGACACATTAATTAAAGCAAAAAAAAGTTTATTAAAAGAAATTCTCAAAACTATTCAAAATTGATCAAAATTAGTTGTATAGGACCAAACTCATGTTTTAAAGCCTAGATAACTAGCTAGCTAGTCAATCATCATTATCACTATTGACATCAAAACTGTGACTGAGATCTAACTTCATATATATACCACCAAATATACGAGAGGGATCTAGTAGATGGACCAATATACAGAATGCTTAGTGATGACCACCAACGCCTAGGAAAAGTTTATTCATTACCCACCCTAAAGAAAACCATCCTTCATTCAAGAAAGTACTTGGAGATGCCTATCTCATACTAGCAACTATTATTAGACTTTTGTACTCGCACAGGAAAAAATTGACACTGAGCATTTGGCATTTGCCCAACCTTTGGAGTATATCGAGTCTCTCCATATGGCAACCAAGATAAAGCATCTAGAAGTTATTATTTAGTTTCATTTTGTGATTGCCTCCTAATCTTATAAAATGTGGAGATTTTAGCCTTTTCAGCTTTTTTACTATTCAGATGTGGAAAGAGACAACTATTATACTCTGCACCATTCTTTGTTTGTATTGATTCTCAAAGATAATAAAAAATCTCAAATTTTTATGCTCTTTTTAGTCTTTCTAGTCCTGTTTACTCTTGACTTACTTCCCATATGTCTAAGTAAGGTTATGCATTACTCTACAAACAAATTTAGATTCAACATCTTCTTTGGAGCTAGGAGAGTGGACCAAAGACCAAAAGTTAGGAGCCCAATGAAGTAGGTCGTTCAGCACGAGACCACTTGGCTTCCATGGGGCTGAGCACATAATAATTTGTCATGCAACAAAACTTAAAAAATATGGAGGATAGAATAACTCGCATAGTCCATGTGGCTATGAAGAAGGTAAAGAACAAAATCTTGAGGCCTTGAAAAAAATGTGGAGCCCTCCAATTTAGTGACTCGCCATACTCATCATCATAAGTGAGAGTTGTCAAAAATGCCTAGCATTGATGATGAGTCCTATCACACAAGTGATGAAAAAGTTACTAAAGAAAGAGTGGCAAATACCACCCATAAATCGCACTAACAATGTCACATACTTTGAATCTACCACATCATTATTAAATCCCAACAATGAGATTATGTGCTAAATATTTTTCACAACATTCAAAGAATTAGCCCTCTTATGGTTTTTAGGCCTTCTTATGGGTGTCATCACATCATTCACAAAGTTCAAACACAACCCATTTTATGAGTACTCAAAAGCCTCTGAATAGTTTATAAATTCTTTTATTTGTGAGATAAGAGCAGGGTGAGTTATTTAGGAAGTTCATCACATGCTTTCAAAGGAATATGCAAAAGTCAAAGATTTGGAGCATGTAGTTGCCCACTCGCTCAAGGTGTCAGAGAAGGTCCATTCAAATATGCAATTGGTCTGAATTTCTTAGCATGCTAGCAACATTGTTGGAGTTGGAAATAGCCATGTAAATGTAGAAGAGTATAATGAAGTTGCCTAATCCTCCAAAGAGAGTCATAAACAAGACTTAAGAAAAAGGTCACCCTTCAAATGATTCTCCAAGGAGAAGTTTTGAATTCAAAGATAATATAGAGGAAGAAAATAGCCTACTTAATCAGAGTTCTTCATTATATAGGTTCAAGTATAGGAAAAACCTATTAGCTCATGAAACGCATGGCAAGTACTTCCAGCCACCCACAATCACACTATTGCGAGTATCAATGTCCAAATTAGTGACAACATCCAAAATAAAGAATACTTCAAGCAACCATCACCTCTAAATGTTCATGGTGTGAGAGAGTGATCAAGGTATTGAGCATATCACCATGACCATGATTTTGATACTTAAGAATGTTGCCATTTGAGGAGCCTAGTAAAAGAGTTGATGAAGGCAAAGAAGTTAACAAAGTTCATGAGAAGGCTAGAGAAGGAGTTCATGGATGCAATCCAAATTGTTGGAGTTGTACTAGCCATCTTTGGAGGAGATGAGTCATAATGAGCAACTATCAAGTGACTCTAGATTGGTGAAGTAAAGTAGGGAGCTATGGCTAGAGTGTCAAAGATAAAGGTCATTTTAGTTAGTTTCTTGGAGAAATATTGACCAATAGTTAGCAATCCTTATAATGACAAGGTAGTTATCATGACATTAATTATCAATTATCAAATTAAGAGTATTTGATTGACACAAGAAGCTCGATCAGTATTATATTTAAATATATATTTGATAATGAACCTAGCAAGTTCAAGGCTTGTGCCTATGACATGTCCCCTTTACTGATTCTCTAAGGAAGGTGAGAGACATAAATGATATTCACTCTCCCTTTAACTTGGGGAGAAGAAGTATCATATGTCAATCAAGTTCCCAAGTGGTGGAGAAGAAGTAAGAATAAAAAGAAAATTAAGCCAATCTATGGCAAGTTACTTAAGAGTAGTTGACAATTCACAAAAGGGAGAAGACATATTGCAAATGAAAACCATATGCACTCACTTGGATACTACAAAAAAATTTGAAGTGTTGATTATAGAAGACCTGGGTCAAGTACTTAGAATCAACTTATCTTATAACAATGAGTACAGAGAAGCTCTTATATAAGTGCTTCAAGAAGACATTGAAATGTTCAAATGGTTTATAGCATATAATCTAGACTTATATATCATTGTTGTTGGTCACAATCCCAAGATTAAGAGGGATGCTCAGCCAATCAAGCAAAAAGAAGGAAGATAATGGCCTTACTCGTGGATCTAATTAAAAGGAGATCACCAAACTATTGGAAGTTGATTTCATTAGAAAAATATAGTACTCTAAATGGATCACAGATGTGGTTATGACACAAAAGCCTAACAACAAATGGAGGATGTGTGTATACTTCACAAAGCTCAACTCAACCTATCCTAAAGACAAATACCCACTCCTGTATAAAGACGCACTCATCGACTTGATAGTGGGATACTCAGTAATGAGCTTCATTGGCTAGCATCAAATTAAAATGCACCTAGTAAACTCTAAGAAGATATCTTTTATCACAAGGGATGGACTATAATGTTTCAAGGTAATGCCCATTAGACTAAAAAATATGAGTTTATTCTAAGTAAAAAAGAGAAGAACATGAAAGTTTATGTGGATGAATTGTTAGTCAAAAGTCAGTCACCCAAACTACATATCACCAATTTGAAAAATACCTTTTCCCAGTAAAGAAATACATTAGATGTTTCAACCCTTTTAAATGCTCATTCAACACCGGGTCAAAAAAATTCTTAAGATTCCTACTCACCTTGGAGAGAATAAAAAAAAATTTGAATAAAATTAAAGACATACTCAACATGTTATCTCCGAGAATAACTAACAAAGTGTGGAACTCATTGGGCAAGCCATCAAATTGAACATATTTCTTTAAATGCCTTTCTTCTAGAAATTTAGAAGTTTCAAGAAGTTCGAATGGACCATAAAGTGCAAGAAAGTTTTCAATGACCTAAAGGCTTTACACACTTCATCTCCTTTACAAAAAAGTCTTGAAGAAGGAGAAACATTATGGTTATACTTATAAGTAAGAGAAGATGCAATGAATTCTATACTGATTATAGAAGAAGGGGCAAAATAATGACTAGCTTATTATGACAATAAATCTTTGAGAGGTGTCGAGCTGCATTATCCAATTATGAACAAACTCACACTTTTCTTCTTGTATTAGGTTGATGACTTTGCCTATCTTTTTAGGTGTTTACATAAAGATAAATAAAAAAAATAAAAAATAATTAAATTATTATTTTGTTTTGTTTCATTTATTTTGATGTAAACAAAATTTCCCCATACCAAATGTATCATATCATTAGGCCATGATGCAATCTTTGTATTGATCTTCTATTAGTTGTTGTATACATATATGGAGACAATTAAGAAAAAGAGTTGAAATCTCTGACATGTTACTCTAATAATCTTCATGTATTATATGATAACAAGGACATTTACATGAGAAGATTCTAGCTACAATAGTTGGCATGGATTTCTTTAAAATAAATAGAAGCTATATGAGCTTTATAGGCCATTGTAGCCTGCCTCCCTTATGCTTCATGTAGATGTTGCAGGGTAGCCTCTTGATCACACTCCAATGAAGAAAGAGTTTGTTTAAGTTTGGAGCATCTACTTGTGAACAATCTTCTTCTATGACTATGATAGCTTGTCTGATCATAACCATCCTTTCTAGCAAATATTGTCTCCTCTACTATAATTATCTTAATTTAGCAGAGATATCGAGGGGCCCATTTGTGCTCTAGAATGTTAGCTTTGGAAGGATCCTAAGGCTTTAAGACTATGCTCTAGATCTTGGTGAATTACAGAGACTTGATGTGAAATGGCATTTACTAATGTTTCTACAGTAGTAATTATATCTTGCAATACCTCTTTATAGGTAATGCATAAAGATAATAGTTCAAATTCAACATCTCTACATAGGGATTCCCATAACTGTAATTCTTCTACTTCAAGCCCTAGAAAAGTAATGCAATCCAGTAAATAATTTGCCTCTACATAAAAGCTGGATAGATCAGATAGAACTTCTAAGTTGACACTTAGAAGTAACTGACATCGGGTTGCTATTATATGATATAAGCTTTTTGAAGGACAACCATGCAAGAGAGTTGAAGCCCTAGGGAATATTCTAGAAATAAAATATGAAATTTCTAGTCTAGATAATTATCTTTGAACTATATGTTTTGGACTAGAGATAGGATGGCTTTATACATAAGAATCCATATCTAAAGAGTCATCTTAGGTCGTAGTCATCATTACCCAAGTTGAATATGATAAAAGTGGTTCAAAACTAGTAGCCATAATGTCAAACTCCTCTATATGTGTATTTTATCTAGCATATATATGATCAGTACTAGCAAGTTGGATGTATACTGGAGAAAATGCAGTAGTATCTATGGATAATACTATTGTGATATCACTATCCTTCTATTCTGCTGACAATTTAGCTACTATTGGCAAGGATGGAAAATGAATAGAGTTGTCCATATCTACAACCCGTATTTTAGAATCAACTAATGGGGGACTATAGAGGTCCTTATCATATTTCTCTTGAGTAAATGAATTTTGACACTATTATTTCATATTACCTTTTTGGTCATCTAATGTTCTTTTAGAAGCATTAGTCATATGTCGTATAGGTTGGACCAGTCTGGTCTTTCACTTTTTTTTTATTATATTTGTGAAAGCCTAGCTCCAAGAAGGAAGAGAAGATATGATGGATCAACATTAACCCTAAATGACTGACCCTTGTATGAGTCTCCTATGGAGCTATATAGAAATTGGAACGGATCCCCAAGCAAAGTGTGAAGGTCCATGTTGTAGAGGCTGTCACTAAATGGACTGCTAATGGGAGTGCTCCCAAGGAATGAGTGTTTGTTATATCCATTATTGGTGGTAACCCATATATAGGTGTAGCTTGAGTAAATCTAAATTGCTTAGCCACCTTACAAGATTACAAATTCATGGCAGTGATAGCATAATTTAGTGGGTCTTAGTACAATGAGGTATTCAGTGATGTGTTTGTATCTTGACTTTGATGATAGTATGGGAGTGCCTCTATTAGTAAGAGAGTCTATGAATTTGTGCCCCATACTTTGAATAGACAGACTATAGAAGGATGAAGTACAATGAGATATTCAGTGATGTGTTTGTATCTTGACTTTGATGATAGTATGGGAGTGCCTCTATTAGTAAGAGAGTCTATGAATTTGTGCCCCATACTTTGAATAGACAGACTATAGAAGGATGATCTATGGATAATCCAAAAATGATCTCTCATGCACACTGGGGTGAACATGAAAGTCCTTATTTGATTCTTGTCTATAGAGACTGTAACTCTATTCAGTTGCATAATCATGGAAAAATTATGCTCTTTGAAATAGGATGGTGTCTTATGATAATTGAAGGATCCTAAAATATGGACATGAATCCATATATGTAGATAGTGCCAAGGGGATTCCAAGTCATAGCATCGTGAATCGATCATGACACTTACTATGCCTAATCCATGATATAAGTAGGCCAGTGCTGCAGGTGCTAATGATATCCTTTCACCAAGAGTGAGTAGGCTAACCATCAGTAAGGTAGAAGGACATAATAGTCTATTATTCCCAAGGAATACAAAATAGCATAGCCAAGTGGCAATGAAAATCAGTAAAGATAGTTTCTCGTTGTTGTTCTATTCTAGGATCCGATAAAAGTTGACTTTTCTTGTTGACTCAAATTCAGCCTTAGTGGATGTATGGGCTCCATTATCGCATGAATCTTCAAGCCGTGTGAAATGTGGTAGGTGCATTTTTGAAGGGAGGAAACTCTCTGACCATGTATCCAGAGTGATCATCTTTTGACATCTGCAACCTATCCTCCATTTTTTGGATAGTCTTTGATAATGAGTCAAGGCACGTTGTAGTCCTGAAGAATATATATAATTGTCTTTTCTGCGTTGGCCATCTAGTTGGTGCTAAAAAAGCTCATAATATAGTGAATACATTCTTCATAAGGAGTTCCTATAATTGGTAGTCCTACTATATCCTGCATATCTACCATGGTAATTGTTAATTCATGTGAACCAACCCAACAAGTATTGGTAGTTCTATCCCAATGTTTCGCTATACTTCTAATCCATGTAAAAGGAATGTGACTATAATCAAAGAGTGATGTGTAGACTGCCTGATATATACTAGCTTTTCTAAGAACATCATCGTGCATTTGCAAATGATGTCGAGCCTAGTATATGTATCCATTGACAGCTGATAATGGAGTGCCAAAAAATTGACTTTAGGTCCTAATCTTCTACTTCATGATGTAATATACATTAAGCCAGTAACCTGACTATGCTTGTAGGTGAAGCTATATCTTCTGCTGGTTCGAGTACATTCTTGTCAACTTAAGGTTATCTACGACTCTTTCTAAAGGGACATCATGACTATGTATTAATTTTAGACTGGTTACCTAGTCAACTGGGTCATAGCCAGCTAGAGATTGTGAGTCAAATAGTGAGAGACGTGATGATCGAATAAATGAGTTTTCAAAAATATCTCTAACTCTTAACATATCTTGGTGCCATGATAACCTGTCATGTATTCTAGCTGTACCACATGGATCCTGAGCTTCAATAATAGCTCATATCTGCTATTTAATAGGCTCAGTGGAAGGCATATAATCTGGTCTTTTCCAAATAAATATTATAATCAACCTGTAATATATCTAGAACAGAGAAGCATACAACTTTTAAGAGTTTTATATATCAACAGTAATATCCACATTTATACCTAAACTATGCGTATAAGCTTTTTCAATTTAGTCTTTTATGTAGATTTATATTTAAATTTGCTCCTCTTAACTATATGAGAATCTAAATTTAGGTTTAGATATGGCCCTTTGTTGGAATGATTGATTTGATGTGGACCCTTTGGGCATGATGGATTTTAGTTTAACTGAGATCCGACCCATTTTTGGGTTGGACTCTAAATTGTGGTTTTAAATCAGGCCCCTTTGAGTAAGGTGGATCTAATCTTGCCCCTTTGGGCATGATGGATCTTATTTTAATTTAAATCTGACCCCTTTGGGTATGATGGAATCTAAATTAAGGTTTTGGATCTATCCTCTTTGGCCATGGTGAATCTGATCCAACCCTTTGGGTATGATGAACCTTAGTTTAATTTAGATCTAACCCCTTTGGGTGTGATGGAATCTATATTGAGGTTTTTGATCCAGCTCCTTTGGGCATGGTCAAAATGATCCAACCCATTTGGGTATGATGGATCTTAGTTTAATTTAGATTTGACCACTTTGGGTATGATGGATTCTAAATTGAGGTTTTGGATTTAGCCTCTTTGGGCATGGTGGATCTGATCCAACCCCTTTGGGCATAATGGATCTTAGTTAATTTTTCTTGATTGGGCATCATTTCCTTTTGATAGGAGATCATGCTTTGCAAGACATATTACATTGCAAAATATATAAAATTTCTCTTGTTGAGAAGGGAATTTCTCACTAAAATAAGAATATTTCAATCGTAATTATGCATAATATCTTTTGAGATATGTCAATTTATAAGGGGCATAATCATAATGTCTTCTATATCAATAAGCTAATAACCTCCACCTTTGTATACCTTTTAAATGATATATGGTCCCTCTCAATTTGGATCAAATTTTCCACTAACTTGTTGATGTGGAACGATGGGACTTCTTCGTACTAATACTAGTTCACCTACTTTGAACCTTCTTGGGCAAACCATATGATCATGAGCTCGGGTCATTCTTACTATATATATTTTTAAACTTTGTTGAGCTTGTAGTCACATTTCATCTAAGGTTTCAAGATCTTGATATTGTATTTAAACATTTTCTTCTATTGAAAGTTTGCTTTGAACTACTATCGAGAGTGAAGGTAATTCTACTTCAAGGGGAAGTATTACTTCTACTCTGAAGACTAAAGTGTATGGTGCTTCTTGTGTAGCAGTTTATAAGTGGTATGATATAGCCACAATACTTATATTAATTTATCATGTCATTCTCTTTTATTTTTGGAAAGAATTTTCTTAAGCAGCTTAATTAGTAAAATGCCTCTGCCAAACCATTGGCTATAGGATTATATATTAAGGAATATAATAAATCTATCTTATATTTTTTAATAAAATGATAGACTTTGGTATTCTTGAAAGCAGTACCATTGTCTGATATGACTCATCGAGGTATTTTGAATCTATAGACAACATGGTCTCGGAAGAACTTTACTATATTGTCTGCTTTAACTTCTCTTAATGAGATTGCTTCTATCCATTTTGAGAAATAATAAGTAGCATCCAGAATGAAGCAATGTCCTCTAGATGATGGAGGATCTATTAAACCTATTATATATGTTCCCCAACTTTCAAATGGCCATGACGCCGTTGCTGGTTGTAGGGTATTGGGTGGTCGATGTAGTGTGTCTGCATATATTTGACAGTGATGACATCTTTTAGCATATTCACTGTAGTCTTGAACCATGCTAAACTAATAATATCCCATTCATTTAATTTTTATTTTCATTTTAGGGCCAGATTGGTGTGCTCCACACAATCCTTCATGAACTTCAGTCATTACTGCCTTGGCTTTGTCTGGTCCCAGTCATTGCAGCCACATTTGGTCAAATGCACATCGATATAATGTGTCATTTAAAAGAGTGTATCATAATGCTCTTTGTGAAATTTGATAAGCCTTTGATTTATCTTTTGGTAGTCCGCCACCTTTGAGATATGTGATGAATAGTTCCTGCTAGTCGTCTTCTGCTATCATGGTCATGATTTCTTGACTTTCTTTAGCTTTAAAGGCTTACAAAAAAGTTGGCGCTGGTGTTATCCTATTTTGGATTATTATTGTAATTTGATTTTCCTGAGGTCTCATTTCTTTAGCTAATTTAGCTAATGCATCGACCTTGTTATTGTCTCGATGCAACACCCTTGTGATGGTTACTTCAGGGATTTATTTTAAAAGTTCTAAGACATGCTTATGATAAAGCACTAATTCTAGCTTATTTATCTTAAAAGCCTCAATTATTTGTTAGATTATGAGTTGAGAATCTTCATAAATATGAAGCTTGTTAATTTTTATATTAATTGCTAGCTCTAGGCCCACAATTAATGCTTCATATTTGGCCTCATTATTAGTTCGAGGCTTAGTAAGAATTTAGGAATAAATATACCCCTTTGAAGTGTTACGAATATCAAGCTGATTCTAACTTGCATTATAAGTAAGCTAGGTAGCTTAGCTAATTTTAAAGATGAAGCTCCATCAAAATAAAGCTCCCATTCTGATGGTTCCTGAGCTTTTTCAAATTCAAAAATCTGCTCATTAGGCAATTTATCATTAAGTGGAGAGTCTAACGGTAAGGGATGAGCAGCTAAAAAATTAGCCAAAGCTTACCCTTTTATGGGACATATGTTATATCAAATTACAATAATCGGACAGTCAATTTAGCCAAGTGACCTGTTAAGGTAGGCCTCATCATCAAAAATTTGATTGGGTCGACTTTAGATATTAATGTTATCTTATGGGATAACATAAAATGACATAGTTTTTTTTGTAGCAAATATTAATACTAAACACTGCTTTCAATATGAGAATATTTTATTTCAGCACCTATTAGACATCGACTTATTTAATATAAAGCATTTTTCTTTCCCTCTTCATTGGTTTGTGCTAGCAGAGCTCCTATTGATTCTTCTAGGGCTGTTGTATATAATATTAATGGTTTCCCTATAATTGGTGCTACCATGATAAGTGAATGCAATAAATATTACTTTATGCTATCAAATACTTATTGTCAAGCATCATCCCATATAAAGGGTGCATTCTTTTTCATTAATCAAGCAAAAGGTTGGCATTTTCCTGAGATATTAGAAATGAATCTTCTAATGTAAGCCAATCTGCCTTGCAAGGAGTGCAATTATTTCAAATTCTTAGGTGGTGACATTTCCATTATTGCTTTTATTTTAGATGGATCAATTTCAATAAAGCCTAAAAATTTTCAAGAGGTCATACCAAAATCACACTTTAGAGGATTCATTTTTAGATTAAAACTTTGAATCAAATTGAATTTGATTTTTTTATCGCTTATATGCTCTCTATGTGTTTTGATTTTAATGACCAAATTATTGAGATAAGATTCTACATACTTATGTATGAGGTCATCAAAGATGCAAGTCATTGCTCTTTGGTAAGTTGCACCCACATTTTTCAAAATAAATAACATTATTTTATAGCAATATATGTCGATTGGAGTGCAGAAGTATGCATGCTTCTCATCCTCTAAAGCCATTTTAATTTGATTATAGCATGATGATCCATCCATGAAGGAGAACATATTATAGTTGGATGTATTATCCACCATGAGTTCTATGTTAGGCACAATGAGAAATCATCTTTTGGGAATGCTTTATTTAAGTCTCAAAAATCAATGCAGACTTGGATCAATCCATTTTTTTTTCTTATTGGGACAATATTAGCAATCAAATTATCATATTTTTCTTCCAAGATGAACCTTGCTTTGATGAGCTTTTTGGTTTCAGCGATTACTTCTCTTTCAATTTCTAATGACATTAACCTTGATGCTTGCTTTACTGGCTATACATTAGAGATTTAATAGCCAATTTATGTACAACCACCTCTTGAGATAAACCTATTATTTTACTATAATTCCATGTGAAGCAATCTTTATATTCATAAAGTAATGCTTTTAATTCTTCCAATCTTTCTAGTGTGAGGTTAGCACTATCAAAAGTTGGTCTAGGCTCTTCTTCAGTACCTAGATTAATTTCTTGAAGTTCATCGATCATGGCTTGATTTCCTTCTTCGAATTCTTTTGAGGCTTCCTTAACGTCGATTATTAATTAGTCTTTAGGTACATCTATAAGGTACTCTTTTGTTGATTTGGTTTTTGAATGAAATTACTACTTTATTAGATATAGCATAGTATGAATTCATTGAGGAATTTAATGAAGGAATATATCCTAATCCTCATGTAGTGAATTTTACATATCCTATAGAAATTTGAACATTACCCGATTACTAGAGCCTTTTGAACAATCGAGCTTGTGCATTCGATTATGATAGCTAGACATTGTTTCTAATTAGCCCTTTTAGGGCCGATAAAAAGTATTGAGGAATGATAATTGAGATATCTTCTTTCTCAATATCATCTTCTTCAAATGGTTCTTGCATGGAATTTGTGGTTTGCTCTTCAACTTTATAGAAGAGGATTCCATGATCTTTATAACCCTTCTAAGAAGAACATAGAATATCTTTAATTATTCTATATCTTCTCTCTTTGGATTTGATAAGACTTTTATATGTGCTTTTGGTATTAACATTACTTTCATAGCATTATCGAAAACCTGAGACTCAGAGAATCTTACTAGAGATATGCTTGTTTTTTTTAATTAATTTGTCACACCACTAGTACTAGCCTCTTCTTTCTTTTGACTAGTTAAGGCCTTCCTAGGTACCAATTCCTCTTCATCCTCTTCGCTATCACTACCAAGGTGGGGAATTATTTTGGGTAGGTTTGATTCAATAGTAATTTTATTTTTCGGATCGTCGCTCTTTAACATTAGTTTGATAAGTGGAGTTTCTTTCTTTTTGGCATTTACCTCTTCAATCTTCTTAGAGATATAGTACTTGGCATCATCTTAGATATTAATTTCATGTATCAAGACTGGATTCATGTCTCTATCAACTCGATGCTCTTCACCATTTTGGATATATTTCATTCATTGATGAAGAGCCGAGGGTACTATACCATACTTATGAATCCATGGTCTACCCAAGAGTGCCTTATATGCAACTTTGGCCTCGATTACCTGAAATTTAGTTTATGTATATAATTCTTCGAATTGTATATGCAAGAAATAGTCCCTAAGATTTTCTTCCCTTATTCATTAAAACTTTATAAGAATATTATGCTCTTATCGAGGTATCAAACATCCAAAGCTAAGGCCCTAAATGTCTTGGTTGTCAAGAGATTAATTGAAGCACCTAGATCAATCAACACTCTATTTAAGCATGTAGAATTAATTTTAGTCATAACACAAAGAGGTCGATTGTGTTTAGTCATTCTAAGCAGTAACTCTTTATCATTGAAAGTGATAGTTGATGGCTTCTGCAAGATAAGATATTTTTTCATCCTCTCTTTAGTGAAAAATGCTTCATATTGTTCTGAGCTTTGTAAGACTTTTATTAAGATCTCTGGTATATCTTGGGATAGCATGAGAGCATCATATATATTTAATTGAGTAAGAATCTTGCGTAAGTGTTCCAGAATATTATAATGTACGCCTATTTTGGTAGACTTTTCGGGTTTAACCAGTGGTGGAGGTAAGGCATCTTGATTAATTTTAATCTCTTTGCCTCTTACACTAACTTTTGATTGACGAGGTGGAGGAATCTTTTTTCCACTCCTTAATTACACTTATATTACCTCTTCTGCCTAACTTTCTTCATCGGAAGAAGTTTCTAAACTTTGTAACTCCTTGGAGTTCCTATAGCATTCATGACTTTTTGAATTACTGCTTGATTATGGTCGTAACTTTTTATTGCTTGGCTTATTTTTTTATTTGATACACTTTTCTTCAGGAAAACATAGTTTTTTATTAGACTTAGTTAAAGTTGTAACTATATTTATCATTTGATATCTTGCTCTTATAGCTTCTTCTTTAGGCTCTTATATGCCGAGTTGTAAATGGTTCATATATTCCTCTAACCTAACTGATCTTCAAGAAGGTTGTTCATACTCCTCTAAAGTATCTATCATTTTTTGTATCTCAGATTTTTGTTTCTAAGTTTTCTTGTTTTTTTCTTGGCTTATGAGGCTTTGATGTAGAGAATTGTCCCTTGATTAGAGGAAGTATCCTGAATAAATTTTAGATTCTAAGGCATTCCTCCCTGAACACCCTTTATAGCTAAAAGAATATTGATAATTCTTTTAGTCTTCCATCCACCTCCTTCTTCTACTTATACTTGTGGGCTTTTTCTTTATCTTTATTTGTGCTCTGCGTCTTGCAAGAGTCGGCTTTTTCATTCAGCTGTGCCGTAAAAACATTTAGCTTTTTCATTTTAGGATTTATTAAGACACTATCTAATAAAGTAAGTTCCCCACTGTGATAGCTTTTCTTAATCCAATCTTTGAAATTAATATAGTCTTCAATCAGAAAGCTTATAAGCCTATGGAAGGGACAATAGTTGGGATCATCAACCTTATCTACTTGATCTGGTCAATGTTGGTCTAGCAGTTATAATCCCAACATTAGGGCATGTTTAATAATTTTAGTAGTGCATTCTATCTTAAATGAGTACTCCTAAGCCATTTTGTCCTAGAGGATTGCCGCTCCTATATTTTCTTTTTTGTTTGCTCAAAATGTGAATGTTGTATTCACATCATTCTTTTTGGACTCTTGCAGCTTGGGCTACTTCCCTTTTCCTGCAGAGTTTTACTATAGCCCAAATTAAGCACTTTTTGTTTAGGAAACCTTTCAAACTTGGCTACATGATTTAAAAATTCTTTGAAGGTATTGATTGTGGCCATGACAAGATATGAAGTCATTTTATCATCAATATTTCCCTTGAGGAGTTCCACCGCTTCTTTCTCAGAGTCACATCACAGGTTCCTCCATCTTGTAATATATTTAGTAACACTCTCATCCTTTCTCCTTTTCTCTAAGGCAGGATCTATGATTATTACTTTCTTTATTATGCCTACAAATCTCTTGACGAAGAGTGCCTCTAGCTCAACCAATGTTTTTACCGAGTCGTTAGGTAACTTAGCATACCATTCAAAGGCCGCATGGGTAAGACTGCTAATAAATTGATGTAATAATAAACTATCATTTACTCCAATATTTATGCATGATGCTTATGGTGTTTTAATTTGGAGTCATGTGGACACCACACAGATCTTAGAGGATACTTATTGAAGTGATCAGGTATGATGTACCGTCTCAAAAGATGAAATATCACCCTATAATGGACCTAATCATATTACAAAGACTCCTAGAGTAGATGGGTCTTCATATATACCAAAGATATTTCCTCTACTTTGAAAAAAAGTAAAGTGACATTTATTTTAGTTCTTTAGTTTCAGTGTCAAGCATCCAGAAATAGGAATTTCTTAAGAAAACTCTCGATTAAAGTAATTTAACATCTCCAAAGATCTCAAGTTTAGACTATTAAAGTTGGGTTCAATTTGGAAGTAACAAATGAAGATAAGTTCAATTTGGAAGACTTATTTAAGACTAAGGTTTGCATTTGAAGAAAGAGAAAAGATTGATTTTGTCAAAAGTTATTGTGACACTCCCATCGACACAAGATACCTTAAGTAAGGTTTGCATACTTGAAAGAGAAATGAATAGCCTCAAACATAAATCTATGATGATTTTTTTATTAGAATGACATAAAAGTACCATCCTATAATAAAGATAATGGTTTACCCCACAAGAGAGGAGAAACATATTCCATGAGACTAAGGAAAGCCCAGCCTAAGTATAAAAAGAATGGGACAAGTACCCCACAAGAGAGTCAAAAACCTACCTCAAGACTTACAAGTTGTCTAGCATGAAGACATGACTTAAACTAAGAGACTACATCTTGACTAGCATGAAGGCATCTTAAACTTTTTTTATTAGATATCAGGAGACATATTTGGACAAAGGCTTAGGACAATTATGCTTAAATGAAATGAAGGCTTGGTTATGCTAAGGTGGTAAAGAGATGCCTCAAGTCTCTCACGTGCAAGAGGACCTCCAAGTCAAGAGCAATAAAGATGAGAGGCATGATTACATGCGCGGTCACATATCATTCTGTTTGGTTACTAAATCATTCAATTATAATTATAACCTAAGCTTCTAAGACTATGAGTTATGAGTTATATTTAAAATTTAATTATGAGTTGTTTAATTGGGTAGAAAAATTAATTTTATCCTGAAGAGCCAACCACATCCAGACCACACATTCAATCATCAAACTTAAAACCTATGAAAAATGTGCCATTTCTATTGCACAAGCTAAACATGATAATCAAACATTCATAGATTTTTATAAAATAATAAAAGGCCGGTGCGATGGGGTATCACCATATACCCCTGAAAAGTAAGAAATTAGGTAGCCAAGCTCTACCCTTACACAATCAGAATTATAAAAGAATATTATAATTATAGTCGAATAAATGCTATAGGGGTTTTCATTCTTCTCTTTTCCTTCATTCTTCTTCCTTTGGTTTGATTTACTCCAATGCTTCATAGGGCCTCCGAGGTCTTTGCTTTCTAGTCACTGCTCATCCTAAACCGCATAGCACTAATCCTAATTCCTATTATAAAATTGCATGTTTATGGAATATAAAATTTAACTACACTGGTAAAATAGACGTTTGCTAAACAACCATACAAACCAAGTAGTTATACTTATGAATTTGGACTTAGCACCCTACACATATGTAACCAAGCCCACATGTACTAATGTGGATTATGCAAAGGGGAATAAGCAACATGCAAGCAAAAGTATTTATTTATTTATTATTTTAGCAACCCCTTTAGAATAATCCCCTACAAAAGATATTATTAGGCTATGAGTAACCTAACATCTAGTCTAAAATATTACATCACAAAACAAAACACAACATAGACTGCCCTAACTTAGAGCTAGAAGTATTGACTTTGTATTCTAATGTGTGTCCTAAGTTTTAGTGTGGTATGTCTCACTAGGATTTAGGATTATGATTATCTAAATTTGGAATTTTTTAAGTTAGACATGAGGGGAGGTTTCACTTCAAGTGATTAAAAAGATTGGTTAATTTTAATTTATATTTTCTTTTGTTTCACTTAGCTATTCACTTAGCATCTAATTATTATAAAAAGAGGAAAGAGGTTTGATCCTCTTTATCCCAACCTTAAGTTATTTTCTAAAGGCATGTTGTGGCTTTGGTTTCTTTTAGTGAATGGCTTATTAAACATATTATTAATCTTAGGTTTGGGTTAATCCTAAAAAATCCTATTCAAACATGAAAGCCATCTTAAGATTAATGAGATTGAATTACTACCACATGGATAATGTTGCATCATTCCTTTTCATCATCAATAGCATACCCATGATATTGAACTTAACTTACTTATACATGCAATGTACATATGTGTATTTTTGGAACACTTGACTGGTTATTTATGCATATATTTTTGGTAGAAAAGAGGGATTCCACTCTTTAGCTAAGCATATATACACATGTATTAAAGATTAAGCAAGTACGTGCTGTTGTTAAACTGGGGAAGTGAGGTAATTTAAGATCTCATTGGGGCTACTTATAACCTTATATTCATGAGATGTCTAGACTATATACTTGCTATTTTCAATACATATAAATATATACATAAGCATAAGAATAAAAATCATGCAAAAGATTGTATATTAGCAAATTTATTTACTCATATAAAGTAAAACTCTATCCAAATTCTAATGCTTGTATACAAATGAATGAAATTAAGTAAGTACATGACATTATTAAACCAAGGAAGTTAGACAATCTAAGACCTCATTGGGGCTACTTAAAGCCTCGTATTCTTGGGATGTTCAGAATATATACTTACTAACATCCAAACACATGTAAACATATTAATGAATTATGAAAGGAGAATAATACTTTGACATGTTTAAACTATAAGTGAATGTAAATCATATAAAATAGCTAATATTAATTTAAATATTTATTATTAGTTTATAATTTTAAAAATAATTTGATATTTATTAGTGATAATAGTCGCACCATATAATAAGATTAATTCAACACATGCAACTTGTACATACATAGCCATATTCATTTGATTCTTTTATTTTATAACATGAATAAATGATGCAAATGGATTACAAATTTATAATGATTGAGAAAGGAATAATTAAAAATTTCCACATGATAGATTCAATCATAGTAATTCCTAAGGATAATCAAGTTAAATAAAATTCTTTAAGAATAACCAAAGTTTCTTATGAAATTTGATTTTGGATTTGAATTATTAAAACTTAAAGAGGAAAAAGACATTTGATATTTTTCCCCATCCCATGTTAGTGACTTAATATATTTAAGGAAAAATAATTAAGTAAATTTTATAGATTAATTAAGTTCAAACCATTAAGTAATTAACTTAATTTCCCTTTCCTAAGTCTCCTTAATTTAATTAACCACTTAACCATGGGACTCTAATGATATGCTAATGAGAAATTAAAATTTACAATGCTCCTAAAAGGACCTAATGTAATTAGGCTCATGCTTAATAGTTAATTATATTAAGGAAGGATTAATTAAGTACTTATATGGTTTTCCTACACCCATGAATTAACCATAAGTTTCTTAAGGGTCTTTATGTTATTAAACACATAAATGGAACCCATGAATTAAATTTGAATTATCTAGAATAATTTTCAATTCAATTTGATTTAATTTTATCATTAAATTACTTAATTAATCCATAATTAATACATGCGTTAATTAACCCTCCTAAGAAATATCTTTAAGAAAATAACTAGGAAAGGGAACCTAATTATTTTCCCTCATCATTCCCACTCTTAAGAGTGATAAATCATCATTAATTATTTAAATTTTACTGTTTAGCATTTTTAATAATTATAAAATTGATTAAGGAGGGTAAGTAGGATTGAAATTTTAAATTCTCCAAATTAAATGGCTAATAAATCCCAAGAAAATTATGGGAGGCAGAGAACATCCCTTGGAATTAACCCACCAAATTTGAAATCAATTATCCAAGTAATTAAGCCTTAAATAGGGCAATTATAATAAACTTAAAATCCTAATTAATCACTATTCACTGCTCAAACATTAGAGATTTTATTTTTATTAAATTCTCCTCTATTTACCATTTCCAAAATGAGTTTATTTATATTTTTGGATTTTTCTACAATTAGTTATGAATTTTTGAAGTTTTGGCTATTTAATGACATTTTTAACACCTAATTAGTCCCCTAAACTGTTGTCGCCATGCAAAATTTGACATGGCAGTGCTTTCCACATGACACCATAGAATAGATTATTTAAAACTTATGGCGGTCGAGTCAGTGGCGGAGGATGCAGTTTCATCCCCGCCCTCTGATCTTGTATCGAACATCGGGGATTAATCTCGTGGTTCCTACTTGATTAAATCAAATTATCTAATGGATTAAATTATGGTCATCCATTCTAATCAAGTGAAATGGATGACCGATGATCCATCATCCTGTGAGCTCTGGAAGATGGACACTGTCCACCTTTCGCTACTTGATCTGAGCTTATGGATGTCGGGATCGACTTCAAGATGTGTGGCGAGAAGATTGTACAATAGAAATCACATGCAATTACAATTTTCTTCATAAAAGACCAACACATAGTGGATTTTCTACAATTTAGTGGAGTTTTACCTTGCCAGAGCTAGAGATCGGAGGTCCGTCGACTGAGGTAGCTTCCTCTTGAAGAGACAAAGCCCTATTGAGAAGAACTCCAGTTGCCTCCCCACCGATCTGTAGACCAATCGCCACCACTAAGCTCGCTAAAGTTAGTCTTGAAGTGCCTTCCGGCAATCAAATCAATCAGAGATCGATTCATTTTTACTCATCAGAGCTAGGGGAAGGTGTAGAAAGAGTTAATTTGAGTTTGGTGGAGTTTATGTGAGGTTGGATGGACGGGGCTCTTAGTTTCGAATTGAGGTTGGTCTTGCCAGTGGTGGAGAGCACGAGGGGATCAAGAAAAGCTTTAAGACTATTCAGAATGCTCTGAGGAAGCTCTCTCAAATCTGAATGGATGGGGAGGAATATACTCTCCTCTCCAAGTGAACCAAGGGCTGAGATGGGCTCAGCCTTTGGAAGTTGTTCGGCCAGGGTGGGTGGCCAGAGATGGCAAAGGACTGCTAAGGTAGAGGAGCTTGAGAGGCTGAGGTAGTGGCATGGGCTCGCATTGGGAGTACCTCCTCCTCTAAGTGAACAAATGAGATGCTAAGGGTGAGTTCACCCTCTCATGACCCAAGGCTTAACCTAACAACCTAAGGTAAGGTTGGGTCAGTGGTCCTAGTATCTAAGAAGAGCTAAGGGTGGCTGTCAAGGCTTGGGGAGTAGGTGAGACAATTCAAATGGGGATTTTGTCCTATTTGGGTGACTTGGTTTAAGGGGTTTGAACCAAATCAGATTCACCATGGGTTTGGTCTACTTGGGCTAACCCATGGTGACCTAAGGATGTCATACTAAGTTTTGTTAGGTTTGGACTTAGTTTGGATGAGTTTTGCTCAATTTGACCCATATGTGTCAAATGGGTTTCAATTAGGCTAGGTTGACCAATTAGACAAATTAGGTTAACCCAAGGATTTAGATGTGTTCAAATGATCATGTGGAATGTTTTGGTTCAATTGATTTAGTTTAATTTGAAGTGAATTTGATTTTGATATGGGTTCAAATGGGCTAAGTTGACCAATTCGATCAAATTGGCCAAATTGTCTTGGGTGAAGGGTTGGTTTAGGTTCAATTGATCATTTTAGAATGATTGTAGGTAGTGGTTTGAATTAATTTGGGTTTGGGAAGGATTTAGTTAATTAAAGGTTGGGTCATGTTTAATAATCAATTTTTGATTAATTAGAGGCATTGGTTTCAATCAATTGGGTTTTGGATTTTATTTGGCCCAATTTGGCCCTTTAGGTCAAATTCGGTCAACTTGGGTCAATAGAACAAATTAGCTTGGTTTGGATCAATTGGTGGTTAAGCCATGCTCAATACTCAATTTATGATTGAGGGAGTCATTGATTTCAATCAATTGAGGTTAGAATGGGATTTGGTTCATTTTGGTCAATATCTATTAATTGGGTCACCTTAGATAAAGTGATCAATTGGCTTGGTTTAAGCCAATTGATTGCAATTGAACAATTAAGGATGATTAACAATCATTATAGAGGAGATTGGATGGGTTTATTCAATCCAATTTGGGTTGGATTGAAATTTGAATTAATTTGGTCATATAGGCCACTTTGGGTCAAGTAGACCAAATGAGTTTATTTGGGTTGGATTAGTGGAATTGGGTGTTGAGAATAGTTCAATGATGGATTTAGGGTTGATTTATGGCTTTGATTATAATAGATTTGAGTTTGATTGGATTTTGGCTCATTAGGGCCTTTTGGGTCAAATGGGCTAACTTTTGTTAATTCGATTCATTTGGTTCAATTAGTTTAATTGTAAGTGTTGAAGGGGTTTGGAATAGAGTATTGAATGGTTGGAGTGCTTTTTTGAAAATCAATTTAAGTTTGGTTTGATTGAATGGTCTTGGATCATTGGATCATGATAGAATTGACTTAGGTTAGGGGCTAAGTTAATTTGGCTTGGAGCTTGGATAGAAAACAAAATCAAATTGGAGGTTGGCTGTGTGTGCTTGAGGCTAGTTTTAGATGAGTGGACAAGCATGGGTCTTGGTTTAGGCCATAGGATAGGTAAAACCTATTTTCCCTAGGTATACCCTGAGCTTAAGGTTTGCCTTCCTAAGTCTCTAGGCTTGGATTTAGTGTTCCCTTAATCACTAGAAGTGTCCTATGACTAGGAAATTCAAGTGCCTAGAAAGTTCCTAAGTCTAAGATGGAAAGGATGAGTCCTCACTCTAAATGTGAGGTCAACAAAAGGACCCCCAATAGGTGTGGTAATGGCAAAACTGCATACATATTAGTTAGAGATGATCCATCAGAAGATCACAAGCACTAATGAAGACTATCCATACCTGAGTAAAGAAGTAATGGAATTACAATCTTAGTGTGATGTAGTTCATTCCATATCGAGGGCATGGAAGAGTTAAGTGGATTTGATTTGACTTGTTGAGAATTAATTTCATGCCAAGGGCATGAAGAGAGATCTGTGGGGATTTACATAAGAATTAGATTAGATTGGAGTTGATTTATGCTAAGGGCATAAAGGGGGACTAGCTGTGGATTGAGATTTGATTGAGTTTGTTTAATTTATTTGAATTATATTGATGAACTTTGATTTGAACTTGGGTTTTGTGTTGATTTGATTATGTTAATTGATTTGGTTTGAGTTTAGTGATTCATTTTGAGTTTGATTTTGTTGATTGATTTGGTTTGAGTTTGGGTTTGATTTGACTTTGATTTTGTGTTAGTTTGTTGAATGAGTGTGGACCCTATCAGTTTGTGATGGATTGCACTAAGGAGGGGCTATGTGAGCCTGGGCCTCCCTTAGAATTACCAATCCAACGGGCTAGTCTACCAACCGTACAATATAGATTATCCAACCTAAAGGTTACCTATTGATTTGTAATAGCTACACTAGGAAGAAAGCTCGGGGACTCACACCTTCCAAAGTAGAATCAAGCATTGAGGAAACTCGTTGATGGCATAATAAGTCAAACTTGACCTAGGGAAACTACTAAGTGTGCCTTTGGGGGTCTTATCTCAACTCAGATGGTTGAGGCAATTCGTATAGGGAGTTTTGCTAACACTACCTAGAAGATAGGATGCCTACTTTAGAAGAGGTCCCTCTAGGGGTCTTATCCTAATCCACTAGAGATGTTATTTTAGTTATTTATTTATTTGTTTGATTTAGCATGGACCCTATTGGTTTGCGATGGGCCACACTAAGAAGGAGCCACGAGGGCCTTGACCTATCTCAAATTTACTAGCCCAAGAGATAGTTTGTACATCCGCAGTACAGAGCTTCCAACCACAGGGGTGGCTACTATGAAAGGAGAATTGTCTAATCCAATAGTAACCTGGGTCATGTCTAGATGAGGTCATGAAGACATACTCCAAATAAAATGCCCATAGAGAAGGTGCCTCTGAGGGTCTTACCCTGATCCCAAAATATAAATCCTGTAGGTATACGGTGGCAAACTCAAGGAGAAAGCGTGGGGACTTACATCTGCCTAAGCAGTGTTATCCACCGGATGGATTATTGTCAGCAAAGTGAACTCCAGCCAACCTAAGGTGCCCGTCAATTTGCGATGATCAATCTAGGAAGAAAGCATCAAGGACTCACATCTTCGTAAGTGGAGATGATCATCAGGATAGTCTGTCATCGACTAGACGACTTCTATCAAACCTATGATGATTACTAAGTGGGGAGTCACAAAGAAGGATTGAACCCAAGCTTGAAGTAGTCAAGAGGAAGAGGAGCAACTAGAGGTCTTTCCCTAATCCTCAAATATAAACTCAAATCCAGTCAGTGTGTGGTGGCTAGTTCAAGAAGAAAGCTCAGGGACTCATATCTTCTTAAGCAAAGCTAGCATCAAGGTAACTTATTCATCATGCAATAAAACACATAGAACTAATAAAACTCTCATTAGTTTGTAGTGGTTATGCTAAGAAAAAAGCACAGGGTCTCACATTCTCCTAAGTAGAAATGACCACTAGGGAGACACACTAGCTAAGTAGTGGATTGAGCCCGACCTAGAACAACTAAGTGAGGGCCACTAGGGGTCTTATCTAAGTTCAAGGTAGCCCAAAGCAATTGGATTTATTTTTGATTTATTTTTGTTTGTGTGCAATTTTGTGTTTGTGATGTGCTAATGAAAGATATGATGTCGCTTAGGTTCTCTTATATTTACCCTAAACACACCGAGTGTGATTTGGTAATTAGAAATATTTTAATTTTTTAGAGAAACTTAATCAAAATAGAATTTTTATTGATGGAAAATTATTTTGGACCTTGTATATGCATAGTATTTTTTAGGTAAAGCCCATTAATCAGGAGCATTGGGTGTTCACCTTTTATGATTTATGAGTTAGTAAGATCCACCCTGGTAAGCATTTTCTATGGCGAAAGGGCCTTCCCAAGTAGGTTCAAACTTGCCTCATCTTGCGATGGACAATAATTGGTCTCCTTAGAACTAAAGTAAGCTCTCCTACTTGGAAAGCTCTAGGGTAGACCAACTTGTTATTTGCTTGAATCATCTTTGTTTTGTATAATTGAAGTTCTTGCATGCTCGTAAGCATCTTTCTTCTAAACCTTCAAGTTTTTCTAACCGTAGCTTAGCATTCTATTGGGTTGTAATTTTGCTACCCACAGCTATTCATAGTGATGAAAGTTGAACTTCTAATGGTAGAATGGCTTCAGACCCATACACTAAAGAGAATGGGATAGATTATATTGGAGTTTTGTAGGTAGTATGGTAAGCCCATAAGGCTTTAACTAACTGCTCATGCCACTATCGTTAATTGTCGTCCAGCATCTTCTTGAGTATTTGGATGAGAGTTTTGTTGAAGGCTTCTACTAAACTGTTCACCCATGGATAGTAGATGGTAGATTATCTCCAATCTATATTGTGTCTCCGGGCAAAATTATTGATCTTGGTGCTCTTGAAAGTGGTACCATTATTGGATATGATTCAGCGGGGTACCCCAAATCTATAAACAATATAGTTCCTGAAGAATTGGAGCACATGCTGAACTTTGACTTCCCTAAGCGGAATCGTCTCCACCCACTTGAGAAGTAGTCTTTAGCAGTTAGAATGAATCGGTGACCATTAGATGAAAGAGGATCGATCAGACCTACTATCTTGGTGTCCCAACACTTGAATGACCATGAGGCCAAGGTTGGATGTAGAATGTTGGGCTGCTGGTGTAGGACCACTCCATTGGTTCCATTGTTTTGCTACATCTAAGCAATCCGTGATAATCATCGGCTAGTAATACCCAAGTCTTTTAATTTTGTCTTTCATCTTGGGATCAGATTGATGAGCTTTGCATAATCTTGAGTGTACCTCGATCATGATCTTATGGGCTTTATGTTTGTTTAAATAATGTAACCACATATAATTGAAGGACCATCAGTATAAGACACCATCCACAAGAGCATATGAGAGTGCCCTTTGCTTCACCTGATGTGCTTGAGACTTCTCTTGAGGTAGTTTTCCTTTATTTAGGTAATCAATAAAATGTTACCTCCAATCTAGCTCTTCATTCTTTTTGGCAACAACAACCTCCCCTTCAAGAGAGTATTTATCGATGAGTTCAACATTAATAAGAGGCAGGACTTTTCTATTGTGGACCTCTATTGATATGGACTTATCTTCCAAACGCGTTAATTCTTTCACAAGTTTGGCTAAGGCATCTATGGCATTTTCTCCTCTAGGGATCTTGTAGATTGTGACCTCTATAATTTGAGCTAGTAACTCCATGGTGTACTTATGGTACTGATGGCATTTTGGCTTCAGGACCTTATAGGATCCAACAATCTAGTTGATGACTAGTTGTGAGTCCCCAAAGATGTTGATATTATGAATATCTAGTGAAATGGTTAACTCCAAACTGGTGATTAGAGCCTTATATTTGGCTTCATTATTGGTGCAAGGCTTAGATATATGATATGAAAATCTCCTATCATAGTGCTGGGAGGACTATCCCTCCCCTAACCTTGTTGCGGGAGAATAGATTATGGTTCTTCTCCTCTTTGAGAGAAAGCCGCACCATCAAAATATATGCCCCAGCGATGAATGCTTGTATCCCCTAACTTCATGACTTGTTCACTGGGGAGATCATCACTGAGCGAGGAATCTGTCAAAAGTGGATGTGCTACTAGGAAATCTGCGAGTGCTTGTCCTTTCACTGCACGGAGGGGTATGAATGTAATGTCAAACTGCAATAAAATCATGGACCATCATGCCAACCTTCTGGATAGCATCGGTCTTGTCATGAGATATTATTGTGGGTTGATTCTAGAAATCAAGTTTCCTTTATGATAGAACATATAGTGTTGTAGCTTTTGGGCTATGAAGATTAAAGCTAGTTAATGCTTCTCAATGGGTGGATAGTTTTCCTCAGCAGGTATCAAATGATGGTGAAGATAGTAGAGTGCATTCTCTTTCCCCTTGTCATTGGCTTGGGTTAACAAAGCATTAAGGGAGTTATCTAATGCAGCAGTGTAGAGTATCAGAAGTTTTCCCAGGATAGGGGCAGATAGGACTGGTTACATCATGAAGTATTGCTTGATGCTCTCAAATATATATTGACATTTTTCATCCCACTTAAACTTGACATCCTTCTTGACTACTGCTGAGAATGGTTGACGTTTACCTAATAGGCTGAATATAAAGAATTTTAGGTATGCTATGCACCCTTGGAACAATCTGAGTTGGGGTAGACTTTTAAGGGGTGGCATTTACAATATCGCATTAATCTTCTCCTCGTCGATTTCAATTCCACAGTGTCAAACAACGAACACAAGAAACTTCTCTGAAGATACTTTGAATGCACATTTTAGAGGGTTCATTTTAAGATTGTATTGTCTTAACCTCTCTAAAATTACTCTCAAGTCAAATAGATGGTATTCCTTTTCTTTACTTTTGACCATGAGATCATCAACATAACACTCAACTTGGTGATGAATGAGTTCATCAAAAATTTGAGTCGTGGCCCGCTGGTATGTGGCACCAGCAATTTTAAGCCAAAAGGCATGACCTTATAATAATATATTTCGATCGGGATTCTAAAAGCAGTGTTCCTTTCATCTTCAAGTGCCATGTTTATTTGGTAATATCCAGATGAACCATCCATGAAAGAGAAGACCACAGGAGATGAGGCAATGTCCACCATCAGTTCATGTATTAGTAGCAGGAATTCATCTTTTGGACATGCCTTATTAAGATCCCTAAAATCAATGCATTTGTGAATTTGACCATTCTTCTTTTTAATTGGAATGAAACTAGCCAACTAGGTGGGGTATTTTTTTTTCTCACGGATGAAATCAGAATCAATCAGTTTCTTGACTTTGGAGATGACCTGTTGTTCAATGTGCAATCGCATGCGTCTAGAAGCTTGCTTGATGGGTTTAGAGTCAGGCTATATCGCTAGCTTATGAACCATT
Source organism: Cymbidium sinense (assembly GCA_021442155.1). Classification (NCBI taxonomy): domain Eukaryota; kingdom Viridiplantae; phylum Streptophyta; class Magnoliopsida; order Asparagales; family Orchidaceae; genus Cymbidium; species Cymbidium sinense. The sequence continues at coordinate 147,601,135 of CM038218.1, read as the reverse complement.
ATTTCAAGAGCTAATATGGGCATTTCTTCATAACTCCATGCAAAATAGTCCTTAAACTCAGTGAGTAGCCTAACTAAGTCATTGGTTTTAGATTCATTTAACAAGAAGTTGGTGTATGTCGGGCGTGGATTATCTTCACTCCCCAAGTTGATTTCTTTGAGATCATTAATGGTTGATTTAATTTCTTCCCTGAATTTTGGAGGTGCATCTTTGACTTGGAGATCATCTGGATCATCTAAAGTTTTTAGGCACAACTCCACATATGAGCTTTTACAATTTGAAAAGAATCTATCAGATTCCAAATGATTGGTGATGACCAAACAATAATCATCATCGTCCACCAGGTCTACCATACTAAAGCCTAGCCTGGGTCTTAATTGAGAATTCTTACATTTGTTATCCCATAATCTTTCAAAATACTCTAAGATGTGCTTATACCATGTATGTGGGATTAAACCTTTCTTTGTTAAGTTAAGAACACAAGGTGAGTACCAAAAAAAAAAGGTAGTTCTATTAATTCTTTGAAAAATTCATCATCAAGTTCTACATCAAATTCTTGACTTGAGGATGTTGCTCCTTAATAAAACCTTTGGATCTTAGCATTTGCATATGTTTTGGGAGCTTCCTTAACTACCAAACCCTCAACTTTTTGTAGGAAAAGTGGGGTTAGAACTAAGGCACCCATCTGATGTCTAATAGTTTCACATAAGGAAGATTTAGATACACTCATGATTTGCTTAGGGTCCCAATCTTCAACACTATTGGACTCTAGTGTCACCTCCAGTAGGATCTATTGATGAAGAGAACTGACAGATGTGCTAACTACATAGGACTCATCCTCTGAACTAGATTTTAAGTTTATGTATATAGCATCTGTAGTCCTAGATGTTGGAACAAATCTCCCGGTAGGTATGGAGGTCTTCCACCCCTAGGGCTCCCTCTAGACTTGCCTTTTCCTCATCCTGATGGAGGCCAGGTCATCCTACCCACTTATTCGAATGGAGTGATGAACTATTGATGGAATAATCTTGGGCTCTATATCCTCCCTAAGATCTTCTTCTCGTTCCCTTTTCTTTATTTTTCACTTTCTTTTTCTTTTTCTTTTCTTTCTTTTTTTTCTTTTTCTTTTTCTTTTTTATTTTGATGAAGTTCACAAGAAAAGGCTTTTTGTTTCTTTGGGAGGTAATTGGTTGCATCCTCATAAATCCTAACCTCATGTATTATGAATGGCTTGAGATCTCCTTTAACACAATACTCGATTCCACCCATTAGAAACTCGATGCACTAATGTAATGAAGAAGGAACCATGTTGTTCTCATGAATCCAAGGTCACCTTAGCAAAGCATTGAAAGATGTATCAGAATCTATTATGTGAAACTTGACTTTTGTCTTCCAATCATCTATCTTAAAAGAAAATACTATGGAGCCTTAGGCCCTCTCACCTTGTGCATTGACTCCTTTTAACATCATCTTGTCAGCTTGGAGTTCAGAGATGTCAATCCTTAAGTAGGCAAGGGTTCTTAGATTCATAATATTTACTAATGCATTTAGATCAACTAACACTCTAGACAGCTTGAACCTACCAACATTGGTGATGTTGACGGGACGGTTGTGCTCTATTATCTCTAGAAGTAGGTCTTCATCTGAGAATGTTACTCTTAGGGCTTCCTTTGAGATACATGCCTCCTCTCTAGTTGGATCAACAGCGGTCAACTGAGCTAAGCATATTTCAGGATCAAGCAGTGCTTTGATTAGTGACTCCCTCATCTCTTTAGATAAGATAAGGGCATCATATATGCTTAACTTAGCTATCAACTTTCTAAGATGTGTCAGAATATTGTAGCTAACATTGGGTTGGTCCTTCAAAAGCATATCCAAGGGTGGAGCATCTTGTGGAAGGACTATCTGCTCACTAGAACCAATGACCTGTTTACCCTTATCTTGAGGTGCTACCTTAGGAGCTAAAAGTTTATCACTACAGAGGTTGACTTCAGTGACTTCTTATGATGAGGAGCTTGTGAAAATTTTTACCTACTCATTGGGTATACCTACAACTTATCCTAAAGGATCATCGAAGTCAGATGACTCCAAATCAATCTCAAGTGATGAACCCTGAAGATTAAAAAAAAGGCAATCTATTTTTGAATTAGAGTGGGATTGATCAAAATTATTTAAATTATTATTATTATGACTTTGAGAGCTATAAATAGGAGTAAAATAGTTGAGATCATCAGAGGTAGACAAAATGTAAGCTGGATCATTCTTCTTCATTGATTTCTCTTATTTTGGAGGTGGTACATAGCAGAAATCAAGTAAAGTGAGTGGTGTGAGTAGCTTGGGGCCCTCATCCATGGACACAATGCTCCTACTATTGCTGGAGGAGTTGGTAGAGGTTGTAGCTATAATGGTGGAAGGAGGAATGCTGGACTCGGATGGTGGTTACACTATGAAACCATCTCGGGTATGTGATGGTTGCTGCAGTTGATGGGCATCCATCCTCTACGAGTTGTCCATCACAGCTGGTAGACCTTCCTTGGTGTTGGAGGTCTGAGCTGAGTCAGGCACTTGTAGAGAAAGTTTTTTGATTTTAAAATTATCTTTTTAGAGGTATGAGATAAAGAGATATCCCAACCTTCCTTTATCTTAAAAGGATCAGATGTATCTCAAAAGATTACTTTAATAAAATTAGAAGGCTATTTTACTAAGTATTCTTTGGGGATAACTATGGCCCTGATTTGAATCTATGCTTAAGCCAATCCTTGAAGGTAAAAAAATCCTCTAAGACATGGCCTAGCATGCTGTAGTAGGTGCAGTAGTTAGGATCATCACTCCTACCCACTTTCTCCAGCTTTTTAGGCTCGAGTAGTTGAAAATCAGGCTTCTTGAGAAGGTTCTTGAAGATCTTCCTAACTACCTCCATCTTAAATGAATATGGCTTGTTGAGTTTTTAGCAAGAGTAGGTGGAAAGTAACTATCGAGTGGTAGATACTGATAACGCTATTGTGTAGGCTACTGTGGTGGCCATTGTTGTGACCGAGGTAGTGGAAGAGAAGGTGGGAGTGGAAGCTGATGTACTCTAGGCCTCTCAAAGTGTGCTTTCACTAGCAATTTCCCCTTATCCATTGCGACTACTATCCCTAGCTTCTTCTCAAACACCTTTTAAGGCTTGGGCTTAGATGACTAGTCTAAAAAGGGTAACTATTTGGCTTCCTATTGTAGGTTAGCCATCTTGCTGATTAATTTCTCAAATGTCTTTATGGTAAAGCCCTTGAGCATGAAGGCGATCGGGCCATAGATATTCTTGAGAAGAATCTCTATGGCATGCTAATCTTGTAGATGTGGTTCACATTTCATGCTTAGGTTGTGCTATCTGAGAATGTAATCATGAAGGGGCTCATTGAGTTTTTAATTTTCTGCAATGAGGTCCCCTATAGTTACCCTTTGTTGAGCTCCTACAAATCTCTTAATGAAGAGTTGCTCTAACTCTACAAAGGACTTCACTAAACCATTAGACAGTTTGATGTACCAATCAAATGTGACTCCAAAAGACTCTTGATAAGCACTTGCGCGAGGAAAAGTAAATACCACATTGCAACAACTAGCACTGAAGTGTGTTATATTCTGCCTAGGGTTCCCACTATTATCAAATACCTTAAATGATGGTGGCACAAAACCCTTGGGGTATTGAACTACATCAAATTCCTCTAGGTAGGGTCTACCCTTTGGAACTGATGGGCTCCATTGGGATTGCGCCAATGCTTCCTTCACTTGCTGCTCAACCATCTGCTTGATATCTTTTTCATGCATGGAGGTACTATCAGTTACCTTCCTATATAATCTGGCGGCATCCTCATCCATAGAATTAGTGCTCTTGGGATGATCTAGGGTATGCGCTAGCTTAGGTCTATGGCCTCCATAGGAATGGGTTGTGAGACAAGTGCTTGGTTTTGCAATGCTAATACCATTGCCATCAACTATTCTACCCTTCTCTCCATCCTATCATTCTGATCATCTTTAAGTTTGATTTGCTGGAAGAGGCATTGAGTTGAGTTTGATGCTTCATCCTCCTCAACTACAACACCTTGGGCTTCTTTACTAGGCTGCTCCCTATGCAAGGATCCTCAGGTATCTTCCATATGGACTTTGGCAATGTCATCCAAAATGGCATCTTTGTTGGCATTAAAGTCAACCATACCCTCCTATTGGTCAGACTAATTATCCCCTATCTGCCTCACCATGACATGATAGTCTTAAAAATTTCATCCAAAGATTGGTCATCCACTCATCTCAATGCTACTAGGACATAGGCTAAATGATGAATCACAACTAGACTATGCTCTGATGAAGTTCTGCACTGGATGTTCTGGATAGGCAGAGTGCTAGCTCTGACTGGCTCGACAACCATGGGAGTCAACCCAGTATCTCCTCCCTCTATCTCCTCTGGTTGTGGTGGTAGAGCAACTATGACATTCTTGGGCCACCACTCCTTCTTCTCCACTATTGGGATGGAAGGTCGAGCGGGGGAGCTCAGCCTCACCTCAATGGGTGGAGTAGATAAAGTGTGGTCCTTGGGACATAACCATATCACCAAGGGGGAAGATTTCTCTTCAGATGCAGATGTGTGGTACTTGGTGGGCACCTCAGATGATGGAACGTGGATGGGTGATGGTGGTCGATGAGTGGAGTGATGTAGTAGTTGTGATACCGATTGCCTCTCCATCGAAGATCTCCTCCTATGACAGGAACAAGTAAGTATATCCTGTAGAATGATCGGCTCTATCAGCTCATTGATCAGAATGATCAATCAAAGTGGAGGCCACCAATTGCCTAGGAAACCTCTTTCTATCCTTCTTACCCGCTTAGGCTGCAACCTTGGCGTACATGTCCTTCTCTCTGTAGATCTGATCACTAACACTCATAGGGATCACTCTCCTCAAATCATGCATGGTGGCAAACTCAGAGCATCCGTGGACTCTCTAAACTCTCCTGAGCATGGACCTCGGACCAACATAGGGCTTTCTTCTCTCCCTATCTAGTATCTCATACCATGGGTGTGGGGATGATGCACAATCTTCACGAATCCTCTCTCCCTTCATGAAGGGGTGAAACTTACTACCACTAAAGGGAGAGGTCTCACAAGGATCCCTCTCACATGGGAGGATTCCTCAATCTCTCCTTAATGCACTCTAATGCCTTATTTTATACTGATGAGTCTTAGTCAACGGTGCAGGACAAGAGCTAGAACCGACCTCAAACATGGGAGAGACTATCTTAGAAGCTAGCACTGACTTCCCCTTAAAGACCAGGGCAATTGCAGAGGTGATACTACTCCTAACTAAAGGTGTGGCGGGTACAGATGGCACTCATGGTAGGGGAACCAATAAGGGCTTTCTCTTAAGTGATGGAAATTTAATATCTGAATGAAGGTCAAACTGCAGAAGTGGCTTCTTATCGACCACCTCTTCCCTAATGACAATGGTGAGGGAAAGTCCCTCGTAGGTGACTTTAAATAGCTCAAAGCCTAATCCAAACTTAATGATAGGGTCCTAGGTGAGTATGGCCTGATACAGGACCAAATCCACACCAAAGGTATATAAAAAGATGAGTTTCCCAATAGACATGATGACTGGTTGCTTGAAGGAAAAGTAAACTGGGGCTTCTTCTTCACTGTTGAAAAAGAAGGGTGTATAATAGAATTTGATTTTAATTATTGTTGTTTGATTTTTGACTTTAAATTGGAACCCTCATTTAACAAATTTGAATATGTTAAATAGGGTTCATGTATAAGTTGGAGAGATTTGAAACTTTTGGAGAGGAAGTTTTTGCTCTTCCTTTTGAACTTCAATGGAATGTGGAAAAAGTTGGATGAATCTTACTTCACCAAGCTAGTGGTAAAAGGTTCTTGGTTATATTTGATTTATTTTTGAGTGATTTATTTAGTTAATTTTCTTTTACCTATTGGAGGTCCAATAAGGGTTTTATGACCTACTTTTGACTAAAGTCATAAAACCTAAAGGATGTTGGCCCTTTGCTTAAGAATGAAATAAGCAAGGCATCCAATAGAAAGAATGATAGTCTTGGACTTATATTAAATATAATTCCACTATTGATGCTTGGAGATAATGATTGACTACTAAAGATGGAGAGAGAACTATCTCCAATGGAGTTGCCAGAAAAATTTATGGTGTTTTAATTTGGAGTCGTGTGGACATCACACAGATCTTAGTGGGTACTTATTGAAGTGATTGGGCATGACATTATGGTATGATGTACCATCTCGAAAGACAGAACCATCACAGATGGGTCTTTATATATACTAGAGATCTTTCCCCTTCTTTATATGGAAAAGTAAAGCAAGGTTTATTTTATGTCGGGTTCTTTAGTTCCCTATGGAAGCAAGCTTCCATAGTTAATTACATCCTAAGAAATGGGAATTTCTTAAGAAAACACTTGATTAAAGTAGTCAATAAATATCTCTAAAGAATTCAAGGTTAGACTATCAAAGGATTGGGTATTTTTGGAAACAAGTGGGAAAGTTCAATTTGGAAGACTTATTTTCATATTCCAAAGAAAGATAAGTTTAGAGCACTTGTGATATTAGGAAGCATAGTGAGCACTCCAGTCTACCTTATAGTGAGGCTTTATGCATTTAAAAAAGAAATATTATTTTTATTTGAGTTGAAATTTTATTAGAATGTTAGGGCTTATAATCCATCAACTCAAGATTATGAAAATGCCTAAGATGTGAGGACTTATACTCATAGCCCAAAGGAAATGAATAGCCGCATAACCTAAATCTATGATGCTTTAGCATAAGATAAAAGCACGACCTAACTCTAATAAAAAATGGGACAAAATGGTTTACCCCCACAAGAGAGGAGAACCCCATCCCGACCCTTCTGGACTTGCAATCGCCTGTAGTGGCTGCCAGCTAACACCTCCTACACTTCAAAATCATGTAGGATAGTCTTATGTATGTACAAGATAGCTAAGTTGTTATTTAATTAGGAAGGAGACTAAAATCCTAACCTCAGTCCCTAAGACACTAGATCATGACAAGTATGAAGACATGACTTAGACTAAAATGCAAAATTTTTGCAATTTATTATATCATTTTGACACATTCAATTAGATAAAGGCTTAAGACAATTATGCCTAAATGCATGATGAAGTAAGGTTATTGGCTAAATCAGTGGGAGGAGGCATTCCCCGCTACAAGGGATTCCGTCATAGGTCAAGCATTCCCCTATCATGCAAGAGTGGAGACGCTCCCTATTCAAGAGTGAAATAAGATGATATGCTTGATTATTGTCACATACATCATTCAGTTAAGGGGTTTCTAAATCTTTTAATTATCTTGATTATAACCTAATCTTTAAGGTGTGATTATGAGTTATATTTAAAATTTAATTAGGAGTTGTTTAATGGGGGTAGAAAAATTAATTTTATCCTAAAGAGCCTACCACATCCAAATTACACATTCAATCATCAAATTTAAGAAACCTATGAAAAACAAGCCATTTCTATTGCACAAGCTAAACATGATAATCAAATATTCATAAATTTTGATAAAAGAATAAAAGGCCGGCGTGGCTAGATAACGCTGTACACCCCGAAAAGTAAGAAATTAGGTAGCTGACGTCTACCCTTATACAGCTCGTATTATAAAAGAATATTATAATTATTATTGAATAAATGCTATGGGGTTCTTTATTCTTTGATTTCCTTCATTCTTCTTCCTTTGATTTACTCAAGGCATCTGACCTCAGTCATTTCCTTCTAAACGCTCATCCTAAACCCCATAGCACTAATCCTAATTTCCATTGCAAAATTATATATTTATGGAAAATAAAATCTAACTACACCTACAAAATAGACATTAGCTAAACAACCATACAAACCAAGCAATTACACTTATGAATTTGGACTTAGCACTCTACTTATAACTAACCAAGCACACCTGTCCTAATGTGGATTATGCAAAGGGGAATAAGCAACCTGCAAGAAAAAGCATTTATAATTATTTATTATTTCAATGACCCCTTTACTATAATCCCTTGTAGAAGATATCATTAGGCTATGAATGGCCTAACATCTAGTCTACACATAAATAACACTAACATCCAATCTAAAACATTACATTACAAAACAAAACACAACATCACAACACACATCGCCCTAACTTAGAGCTAAAAGTGGTGACTTAGTATTCTAATGTGTATGTTAAGGATTAGTGTGGTATGTCTCACTTGGCTTTAGGACTATGATTATCTAAATTTTAAATTGTTCAAGTTAGACATGGGGGGAGATTTCACTTCATGTGATTAAAAGGTTGGTTAATTTTAATTTGTATTTTCTATTGTTTCACTTAATATTCACTTAGAATCTAATTATTATGAAGAGAGGAAAGAGGTTTGATCCTCTTCATCCCTACCTTTAGTTATTTTCTAAAGGCATGTTTTTATGGCTTTGGTTTTTTTAGTGAATGGCTTATTAAACATATTATTAATCTTAGGTTTTGGTTAATCCTAAAAAATCCTATTCAAACATGAAAGGCATCTTAATATTAATGAGATTGAATTACTATCACATGGACAATGTTGCATCATTAATTTTCATCAGCAATAGCATACCCATGATATTGAACCTAACTTACTTATACATGCAAGGTACATATGTGTATTTTTGGCACACTTGACTGGTTATTGATGCATATATTTTTGGTATAAAATAGGGATTCCACCCTTTAGCTAAGCATACATACACATGTACTAAAGATTAAGCAAGTATGTGCCATTATTAAACTAAGAAAGTGAGGTAATCTACGACCTCCTTGGGGCAACTTAAGGCCTCATATTCATAAGATGTCCATATGATATACTTGCCATTTTCAATACATATAAATGTATATATAAGCATAAGAATGAAAATCATGCAAAAGATTGTATATTAGCAAATTTTTTTACTCATGTAAAGTAAATCACTATCCAAAATCTAATGCATGTATACATATGAATGAAATTAAGTAAGTATGTACCATTGTTAAACCAAAAAGTGAGGTAATTTAAGACCTCCTTGGGGCTACTTAAAGCATCATATTCTTGGGATGTCCAGACTATATACTTACTAACATCCAAACACATGTAAACATACCCATGAATTATGAAAGGAGAATAATACTTTGACATGTTTAAAATATAAGTGAATGTAAATCATATAAAGTAGCTAATATTAATTTAAAATTTTATCATTAGTTTATAATTTTAAAACTAATTTGAGATTTAATAGTGATAATAACCACACCTATAATGAGATTAATGTAACACATGCAACTTAAACATAAATAGCCATATTCATTTGATTCTTTTATTTGAAAACATGAATAAATGATAAAAATGGCATACAAATTTATAATGATTGAGAAAAGAATAATTAAATAGTGCCACATGATACATTCCATCACATTAATTCATAAGGACAATCAAGTTAAATAAAATTCTTTAAGAATAACTAAAGTTTCTTTAAAATTTGATTTTGATTTGAATTATTAAAACTTAAAGAAGAAAAAGACATTTTTATTTTTCCCCATCCCATATTAGTGACTTAATATATTTAAGGAAAAATAATTAGATAAATTTTACAGGTAATTAACTTAATTTTCTTTCCTAAGTCTCCTTAATTTATTTAACCACTTAACCATGAGCCTCCAATGATATGCCAATGAGAAATTAAAATTTGCAATGCTCCTAAAAGGGCCTAATGCAATTGGGCTCATGCTTAAGAGTTAATTATATTAATGAATGATCTAATTAAGTACTTATATGAATTTCCCCCCATGGATTAACCATAAGTTTCTTAAGTTTATTTATGTTATTAAACGCATAAATGGAACCCCTGAATTCAATTTGAATTATCTGAAATAACTGTCATTTCAATTTGATTTAATTTTATCATTAAATTGCTTAACTAATTCTTAATTAACACATGCATTAATTAACACTCCTAAGGAAATATATTTAGGAAAATAGCTAGAAAAGGGGTTCTAATTATTTTCCCATCATCATTCCCACAGTTAACCGTGATCAATCATCATTAATTATTAAAATTTTCCATTTAGTATTTTTAATAATTATAGAATTGATTAAGTAGGGTAATTAGGATTGAAATTTTAAATTCTCCAAATTACATGGCCAATAAATCCTAATAAACTTATGGGAGGCAGAGGACATCCCATGGAATTAACCCACCAAATTTGAAATTAATTAGCCAAGTAATTAGGCCTAATTAGGGTAATTAAGATAAACTTCAAACCCTAGTTAAGTATTATTCACTATTCAAACATTAGGAATTTTATTTTTAGTAAATTTTCCTATGTTTACCCTTTCCAAAATGGGTTTATTTATATTTTTAAATTTTTCTACAATTAGTTTTGAATTTTTAGAGCTCTGACTATTTAATGACATTTTAACACCTAATTAATCCTCTAAACTGTTAGTGCCACGCAAAAGCTAACATGGCAGTGCTTTCCATGTGGCACCATATGACAGTTTATTTAAAATGTCTCCCGTGGAGGCTGAGTCAGCAACGATGGATGCAATTTTGTCCCCGCCATTCGATCATGGATTGGGCAGTGATTAATCATATGATTCGTATTGGATTAAATTAAATTATCTAATAGATTAAATCACGGCCATCCGTTCTAATCACATGGATCAGACAGTCAATGATCTATCATCTCCCAAGAGCTAAAAGATGGACACCATCTGCTTTCTGTCACTTGATTCGAGCTTGTCGAAGCTTGTAGGACATCAGAATCAACTCCAAAATGTGTAGCAAGGAGATCTAAGGAGATCATATGGTGAAAATCACATGCAATCACAATTTTCTTCACAAAATACCAACACTTAGAAGATTTTATATGGTTTGCGAGAGTTTTACCTTGTCAGAGCTAGAGACCAATAGTCCATCAACTAAGGTAGCTTCATCTTGAAGAGACAAAGCCCTGTTGAGAAGAACTCAAGTTGCCTCCACGCCAATGCCTCTGTGGACCAAACGCCACCACTAAGCTCTCTAGAGTTGGTCTTGGAGTGCCATCAGATGATCAAATCAATTAGGGAACGATTCATTTTGACTCACTGGAGATAGGGGAAGGTGTGGGAAGAGTTAATTTGAGTTTGGTAGAATTTAGGTGAAGTTAGATGGACGAGGCTCTCAATTTTGAATAAAGGTTGGTCTCACCGGTGATGGAGAGCATGAGCGGATTGAAATGCTCTAAGGAAGCTCTCCGTAAAGTTTAAATTGATAGGTAGGAGTATACTCTCCTCTCCAAGTGAACCAAGGATGAGATTGGCTCAGCCTTTGGAAGTCGTCCGGCTGAGGTAGGTGGCCGAAGATGGCAATGGACTATTGAGGTAGAGGAGTTTGAGAGGCTGAGGCTGTGGCATGGGCTGGCATGGGGTGTACCTCCTCCTCTAAGTGAATAAATGAGAGGCTAAGGGTGAGTTCACCAGCTCATGACCCAAGGTTGAGCCTAACAACCTAGGGTCAGGTTGGGTCAGTGGTCCTAGTGTCCAAGAAGAGCTAAGGATGGCTGACAAGGCCTGGGGAGTATGTGAGACCATCCAAATGGAGATTTTATCCTATTTGGGTAACTTAGTTCAAGAGTTTTGACACAAACTTGGTTCACCATGGGTTGGGTCCACTTGGGCTAACCCATGGTGACCTAAGGATGAGTCATGCCAAGTTTGGATGGGTTTGGACTTAGTTTGGATGAGTTTGGCTCAATTTGACCCATATGGGTCAAATGGGTTTCAATTGGACTAGGTTGACCAATTGGACAAATTGGCTTAACCCAAGGGTTTAGATGTGTTCAAATGATCATTTGGAATGTTTTGGTTTGATTTATTTAGTTTAATTTGAAGTGGATTTGATTTAGACTCATATGGGTTCATATGGGTCAAATGGGCTATGTTGACCAAATTGGCTTAGGTGGAGGTTTGGCTTAGGTTCAGTTGCACTTTTGATAATGATTGTAGGTGGTGGTTTGAAGTAATTTGGGTTTGGGAAGGATTTAGTTCAATTTGACCCTTTAGGTCAAATTGGGCTAAGTGGGTCAATTAGGTTGGTTTGACTAAATTGGGCTTAAGTGAATGTTGGATCATGTTTAATAATCAATTTGTGATTAATAAGAGGCATTCTTTCCAGTCAATTGGGTTTTGGATTTGATTTGACCCTATTTATCCCTTTAGGTCAAATTGGGTCAATTTGGGTCAAGAGATCAAATTGGCTTGATTTGGATCAATTGGTGGTTAAGCCATGTTCAATACTCAATTTATGATTGATAGGAGTCATTAATTTCAATCAATTGAAGTTAGCATGGGATTTGGTTCATTTTGGTCATATGGGTTAATTGGGTCAACTTGGATCAAGTGATCAAATTGGCTTGTTTGACCTAATTGATTGCAATTAAACAATCAAGGATGATCAATAATAATTATCGAGGAGATTGGATGGGTTGATTCAATCAAATTTGGGTTTGATTGAAGTTTGAATCAATTTGTTCATTTAGGCCACTTTGGGTCAAGTGGACCAAATGGGTTGAATTGGTGGAATTAGGTGTTGAGAATAGTTCAATGATGGATTTAGGGTTGATTGATATCTTTGATTGCAATTAGTTTGGGTTTGATTGGATTTTGGCTCATTTGGACCTTTTGGGTCAAATGGGCTAACTTGGGATAATTAGATTCATTTGGTTTAATTAGTTCGATTGTAAGTGTTGGAGGGCTTTGGAATAGAGTATTGAATGGTTGGAGTGCTTTTGTGAAAATTAATTTAGGTTTGGTTTGATTGAATGGACTTGGATAATGGGATCATGATAGAATTGACTTAGGTTAGGGGCTAAGTTTGGCTTAGAGCTTGGATAAGAAACAAAATCCAATTTGAGGTTGGTTGTGTGGGATTGAGGTTGGTTTTGGATGAATGGACAAGCATGGGTCTTGGTTTAAGCCATAGGATAGGTAGAACCTATTTGCCCTTGGGTATACCCTGAGCTTAAGGTTTGCCTTCCTAAGTCTCATGCATTTAGTGCTCCCTTAATCACTAGAAGTGTCCTTTGACTAGGGAAACCCAAGTGCCTAGAAAGTTCCTAAGTATAAGATAGGAAGGATGAGTCCTCACTGTGAAAAGGAGGTCAACAATGCCTTAAATTGGGCCAAATATTGTTGTGGATTTTCTATGCCTGAGAAGGTGTTGAACTTCAGTACTATTTATCCCTTAGGATACTGAACTTGATTGTACTGGGCTGGATACAATCGTTCTTTTCCTACCAGCTATTTGGTAGTCTCTAAAGAGATAACTGCTTTGACCTTTTGACTTGTGAGATCTTCCACTTGGGACTTGGTGATAATATTATCTTCCTGATGAAGGTTCTGTATGGCTTCCCCTAGAGGTTCTTGTCTCTATATTGCAGCTGTTGGTAAATGAGTGGAGTATTTTTTTACATCCTCATTCTCCACTGCTGGATTATTTATCTTGGTGGATTCCTTGGAGGAATCCACTGTGTTTCTATTGTTATAAGGTTAAGTTGATCAAATAAGTCCTTCATCAGCTCGCTCATTTCATTAAAAAGGTTGTTGAGTTGACTAATTTCTTGGTCTCTCTTTGGAGTTAGGAACCCATCAATTGTTGCCTTGCTACCATAATTGTGATTTCATCAATCACTTCGACTTCTACTTGAGCCTCACCTCTAGGCTCTTGGTGACTTAAGTGGGTTTCCTTGTTGATCTTTCTCATTTTATTGTTTAGACACTATACCTTTGTTTCTTAGGTGAGTATTAACCATGTGAATGCTCTCAACCTCCATGTGATCAACCTCTTCATTATCTTGGAGATCTAAACTTTGCAGTTCTTCATTGGTTGGGAGATCTTCATCTTTCTAAAAAAGTTAATCATCCATATCATTATCCATTGGTTGATTATTTTCAGACTGACACTTCCAACTGATGATAGGAGAGTCAGCTTCTTCATTATCTGGGGGAGCAGATTTATGATGAGCTCCTTCCTCTTTGACATCTTTTGATTCTTTGGCTCTCCAAATAAGTTGAGACCTTCCAGTGATGGATCTCTGAGATTGATTCCTAAATGCCACACCCTGGTGCTCATCGACTGGGTTAGAAATGTATGGTGAGGTGGCTTTCTTTGATATTGTTGTTGGGACCTTCTGGTAACTAGGCATCTATTTGTTTTTGATAGGATGGCTTGTTGTTGGTGATCACTGATCATCCAATTTTTTTGTCTTGATTTTTACTTAAGATGGGTAAGGTGATACTTCTTAATATTCTCACTCCTTTTGAAGTAGTAATTTATTAGTTTGGTGACCTGGCTCACCAATTTCTTGATCCTTCTTTAAAGACCTCTATTTTTAATAGTCTTCAAGACCTTGTAGATTCAGGAAGAAATAGTTTTCCTTTGTCGTGATTAATTATAAGATAAAAAAACTTGTATGTTTGTCCCAAAAATATTTCCTTATAATTCTCTCGAGCATATGCCAACCTTTTGCTCAATTAATGAAAAAAGATGCACCCTTTATATGGGATGATGCTTATCAAGAAGCATTTGATAATGTTATGGTGTTGTCTTGGTCTTCTAGAAGAACAATTGTCTGATCCAGCTGTCAAATTATGGTATTGTGCCTTAGCATCGAGATCTTAGTGCCAAGGTGTTGCTTAATTGCCTGGTCCAACTATCAATTTATGAAATAGTGCCACAGCCACGATCTTGGTGTTGAGGCACTACTCTGGCTATTGAGAGGGAATAGTTATCAGCCCACTCCTATAAATAAGAGTGAGCAGTTCACTCAAAGGACTTTTTTCCCCATTTAACTCTACTCTTTCTAAATAATGCTCACACTTCACTTCAAGTTTCTTACTTCAGGTAAAAAAATTTATGCTTTTCTTAATAGTTTGACAAAAATCCCACCATTAATCTTTGATTTGGTGTTGGAAACTTAGAGATTTAAAGACCTCCACTGTTGAATTTTATTTCAACGTGAGATGAAGATCCCCTCCTCTTCGTTGATCTTAGATCCAGAATAAGGGAGAAGAGTGCTTTACACTATATGATTTTGAAACCTAACATTGCTAAGATGAAATGGTGTCAAAATTTCTAAGAAAATTAAAAAATTCACACTTTAAATTCAAACTCGCCTATAGTTTCGAGGCGTTGTACATCAGTGTCATGGTGCCACGCTCTCAAGTATTCATATTATAGGAGCAATGCCATAATGCCCACGAATCAGCACTGTAGTGCTTAAATGAAAATCAATAGTGCTACGATGCCATAGCATCAGCACCATCATGCCATACCCATGTGTCAATTGATATATGACTTAGAATATTTTAATATAAAAAATGAAATAAAATTCCACAATGTCGTGGCGTCATGGGAATAGTGCCACAATGTTGTATTTCCTTGCTGCATGTGAAAAAAGGCTTAGAAAATTTTTCTGCCAAGGAGGAAATAATATTTGACAATGCCACAGCACCACAGGATAGAGATGTGGAACCTAATTCTTAGGTCCTTTATTCTATCAACAAGGTGCTAGCATACCAGTGCCGTGGGGCTACACCCAATTTGATTTTTTTATGTAAATGTTAAAAATTTTATTTATCCTAGAGCATCAATAGTGAAAAAAATATACAAACATGTAACATAAAAGATAATAAAAAGAGAAATTTTATTTTTTCAAAGAAAATTATAAATAATAAAAAAGAAAAAAAAAAGAAAAGAATACAAACTAGGGAAAGCTAGTAGTCATACTCATCGCCACCCTCCTCTTCTTCTTCTTGCTCCTCCTTCATGCCTGATAGGAGCAAGGTAATCACACAGGGCTAATATTGAGGTGCCATAGAAAAGGAGACCTGGCTAAGATCTGGAAGATTGCAATTTTGAAACATGTTGAACAGTGCAGTAATCAGGTAATGTAAGAGAATTGTATCTATTGTTGATCTATATGATGATCAAATTTGTGTTCCAGCATCTCCTGACTATGACTACTCTTATCTACCCTCTTCTGTAAGTTTAAAACCTAGTTATATATCTCTTGAACTTGCTCGACCAATAAGTTTAAAACCTAGTTATATATCTCTTGAACTTGCTCGACCAAGGACTTGGGAGTTTGGGATCGAGATCGGGGAGGACGTGAACTCTCTCCCACTTCAAATCTATTTCTGAACCTCTCAATCACCTCTTTATTAGAGGAGCCTTCTAAAGGAGTACCTCCTCCTCAAGCCCCCCTAGTGCACCCACCACTACACACAAACCATAAATAAAAGATGGGTGGCTGACCCCACTTAGTGGGACAAAGGCTTGTTGTACACCACAATGACTACATAATATGTGGACTACTCTAATTTTGACATTCCAAATGGATATAAGCCCAGCCTCTTATTCATTCACCATGTGAACATTTATTCGTTTGCCATGCGAACACCCTATAATTTGATTATCATGCAAAAAAATTCATATCCATCCACCATGTAGGACAACCCTAATTTTGGCATTCTAAAGGATTGTAAGCTCAGCATCCTATTTTCTCTCCATGAGAACATCTATTTGTTCACCATATGAACACCCCATAATCCGTTTGCCACACAAATAAGTTTATATCCATCCACCATGGGGACAACCCTAATTTTGTCATTTAAAAGGGATAAAGGCCCAGCCTTCTATTAGTTAAAATGTGAACATTTGCCCATTTTCCATGTGAACACCTTATAATCTAATCACCACATGAACACTCTTACACTACTTACATTAAAATTCTAAGTATACTTGAGAGACATGAAATGAGGTAACCCATGGCGGCTAATCAGATTCTCTGGACATTACAGCTATATCCCTCTAATGTTGGTAGGCTGGAATAACATAATCTCGGATGATGGAATCATGCGATCATGATTGAGATTACACTCATATTTCCTACAAGAGAGTCATTTATGCCACACACACTCCTCTAAGACACTAATTACATATTAGATAGATATGTTAGTTTCCAACCTTAATCGAGAGTACTCACTTACTACTATAAGAGGGGTAATTAATTATAGAGGCTTACATCCATAAAAAGTAGAACCCAAAATAAAATAAGCCCTAACTTAAATGTTAGGGGAAATCTAGCTGAATATATACCAATCAGCCTCATAAAAAAACATACTCCTAGTCCATCCCACAAAGATGGTGGAGTG
The DNA here is from genome assembly GCA_021442155.1 of Cymbidium sinense. NCBI lineage: Eukaryota > Viridiplantae > Streptophyta > Magnoliopsida > Asparagales > Orchidaceae > Cymbidium > Cymbidium sinense. The sequence goes on along the minus strand of CM038218.1, from coordinate 147,583,892 downwards.
CATCCTTGAAGGTTTTTTTTTTTTTTTGGAGCATCAAATTTTTGGTGACTCAAAAAAAATGATGACTATCTGATTAGAAGAGGGATCCACTGTCAGATTCCCCCATGCCATAATTAACACATTATGCTGGAGCCACTATCCAATTCAGAATAATCTCCAAGGTTGTCTAGTTTCTACTAGTTGGACCAGTGAATGAATTCATACCCAAGGTGTATAGCAAAAGAATTAGGTCAACTATGCCTGACATAACTTCAAAAAGAATATCTATCTTTGAAAGGTTATCAAAGGCAACTTCTCATGTTAAGGATAAAATGATTATCAAGCCCAAATTGAAATCTATCTCCTAGCTCTAAGTAGCAAAAATGATCACGATGTATCTTCTTCAGGCACTAAAATGTCAAGATGAGCTCGAAGGAAATAGAATGCCTCTCAGAGAGCTGTCGGACTAACCATTCATACTGAATAGCGATCTGACCCATAGGAAGAGGCCAACATACCTATAGATAATAGCTTCAACTTATTGAAATGGGTCAAAAGAAGTAACCCCCAGTAGAGTCACTAGATATCTGATCACTCTACAAAAATAACTACAAGGATGCACTCTACTATCTTTGTGGGATGTACTATGAGTGTATTTTTTCATGAGACAGATTGATATATATTCAACTATATTTTCCTAACATTTAAGCTAGGGTTTATTTTAATCTGGGTTGTACTTCTTATGCATGCAAGCCTCCATAGTTAATTACCTCTCTTGTTGCAGTAAGAGAGCACCCTCAATTAAGGTTGGAAATAAATATATCTATCTGATATATGCAATTAGTGTCGTAGAGGTGTGTGTGTGGCATAGATGACTATCCTGTAGGAAATAAGAGTGTAATCCTGATTAAGATAAACCCAGACTTAAATGTTAAGGGAAATCTGGTTGAATATATGTACCAATCTGTCTTATGAAAAAAATATACTCCCAGTCCATCCCACAAAGTTGGCGAAGTGCATCTTTGCGATTGTGCTGGGGATTACTTCTCTCTCCATTTTGGTTGGAAAATTAGACAAAATAAATGGTGTTTAAGAATATCTCAAGTTATAATTACTCAATTCTAGTAGAGTCTGACTTCAGGTTCAAAATCATCCATGGAGAACTCAAATAATATGATGACTATCTGATTAGGAGAGGGATCCACTATCAGACTTTCCCAAGCTATAATTAACACCGATACTATTGGAGCCACTATCTAGTTCAAAATAATATTTGAGATTGTCTAGTTTTTACTATTTGGACCAATGAATGAATTCATACCCAAGGTGTACAGCAAAAGAAACAGGTTAAACTTGAATGAACTCATGCCTGACACAACTTCAAAAAGAATATCTATCTTTGAAAGGTTATCAAAGCTAGCCCCACATGCTAAGAAAAAAATGATTGTCAAACCCAAATTAAAATTTATCATAGTCAAACCACTTAGCATCTCATCTAAGAAGTAGAGCCTGACACAAACTATTATTCTAGCTCAGACTAGCAAAAATGATCATCAGACATCTTCTTCGAGCACTAAAATGTCGAGAAGAGCTCGAAGGAAATACAACACCTCTCATAGAACTGTCGGACTACCCATTCTTATTGAGTAGTGATCTGACCCATAAGTAGAGGCCAACATACCAATAGTTAATAGCTTTGACCTGTTGAAATGGGTCAAAAGGAAAAACCCCCAGCGGAGTCCCCAGAAATATGATCACTCTGAAAAAAACAACTACAAGGATGCACTCCAACATCTTTGTGGGATGGACTGGGAGTATGGTTTTTCATGAGGCAGATTGATATATATTCAACCAAATTTCCCATAACATTTAATCTAGATTAGGATTACACTCTTATTTATATAAGATAGTCATTTATGCCACACACACCTCTAAACACTAATTGCATATCAAATAGATATGTTTCTTTCCAACCTTAATTGAGAGAGCTCTCTTACTGTTATAAGAGTGGTAATTAACTATGGAGGATTCTATCCATAGAAGTAGAACCTAAATTAAAATAAACCTTAATTTAAATGTTAGGGGAAATCTATTTGAATATATATCAATCGGCCTAATAAAAAAATATACTCCCAAGTCATGCCATAAAGATGGTAGAGTGCATCCTTGTAGGTGTTTTTTTGAAGCGATCACTAGGCCTACTCAATTTAAGTAGTAACTGGACATTCTCTTAAATCTATACTTGAATCCAAATGATTCTTAAAGATTACTCAGATGGTTGATGGAGTTGGGTGAGTTTGATATCTCATACTCACCTCAAATGACGATCAAGGCATAAGCACTCACTATTTTTCTCATAGATTTTTATGACTCATGGGATATCTTAATATTCTCATAATAATCATGGCATTTGTATGTGGATGGATCTTTGGGAGAACAAGGAATGGGAGCTAGTAATCTCTAGTAGGGATCGTAATAACCCAATCGATAAACTTCAAATTCTAAGTAACCAATCGATTCTAGGCACGTCACAGTGTCTTTATTTCATAACTAATAGTTTATTAAGTAAAAGGTTAAAGTAAAAGATAAATCTTTATGAAGATACTTACACAAAGTGATGACAAAAATTAGAAAACTATAATATTATAGATTAAATAGATCACAAGAGATGAAAGCCAACTTGTTTAACTACTTTTCAGAGCAAACAAGCTTGGGGTTCAAATTATCCTCCAACTCACTCTACCTAGCACAGAATCTATGCAGATTGAAGGAAATAACTCACTTAGTTTAGTTAACCCCATCAAAAATACTTGCTTTTTGGGGAGTTAGAGGTAGGCATCAAAGTTCTAAGATGATTCAAAATCAAGGCTGCCTAGTACATTCTGATTAATTACAAGTTTTTTTGAAGATGAATCACTTCATTGAACCTAAAGTGTGTTGATGAAGGAGATTATTAACCTCAATTTTGGAGTGAGGTTGAACATCTCCTTCTTAGACCTAGGATTCATCTAGGCACTAAAGTTTCCTTAAACTAAGACACCTTCTAGTGGTTAGGAAATATTAACCATAAGCCTAGAAGACTCATAGGGCTTGACCTTAGAGTTAGACCTGGCTTAGGATAGGCAAGGCCCACCTACCCTAAACCCAATTAAGTCATATATCAAACCAACTCTTCAATCCTAAATCAATTGATTACAAACCACACTTCAATCAATACTAAGTGATTCCAAACCCAATTTGATCTATTAAGGCCCAATTTGGCTTAATGATAAGTTGACCCGACTTAACCTAATTGGACTCAAAAGGGATAAATCTAAAATTAATCTAATCTAATTGAAATTCAACTTACCTAAACTCATTTGAACTTTAATTGAACCTAATTGAATTTAATAGTAACCTAATTGAATCTAACTAAGTCAAATTAGCCCTTAACCCAAGTTGACCCATTTGAAACTTATAGGGACAAAATTCAATTCCATTAGATTCAAACTAAATTGAATCAATCCAAGCCTTATGATCATCCTAAACATTCAGTTAAATATTCTAATCCATTCCAACCAATGTAATTCCACCAATTGGTCTAACTATCCCAACTTGACCACCCATTTGGCTTAAAAGGGTCCAAATTAGTCAAAACTCAACTTAATTGAAACCAAAAACCACCAATCAACTCTAAGTTCATCATTGAATTTGTTTTATTACTCAATTGAGCCCAATTGAATCTAACCAAGTGAATTGGTTCACTTGACCCAATTTGGCCTAAAAGACCAAATTAAACCAAACCTTAATTTAATTCAAATTTAACCAAATAAACTCATCTAATCACTCCCAAAGTGATTGTTGATCATGACCAATCATTTCATTGCAATCAATTGAACCCAATTGAGCTAATTTGGCGATTTGACCCAATTTGACACATAAGTGGCCAAATTATGCCAAAACTCATTTCAATCCAAATTGACTGCAACCAATGCCTCCAAGCGATCATAAAATAATTATTGAACAAGTATCTATTATGTACACTTTAAGTAGTTTCAAGGGGGTCTTCAATTATCTCACTTTCCTGATCTAACAAAGGCATATACCTCAAAAGTAGTAATAGATTAGATATTAAAAATAAATTATTTTTTTACTTATATATTTAAATAATCTTAAAAGTTTTCACAATTTCATTCTTATGCCCATGTTTGTATTCATATGTGTATGAATCAACAAATATCTAGTATGGACAACCCAAGTGTGCGAGACTTTAAGTAGTCCCAAGGGGATTTTTTATCACCTCACTTCTCTAGTTTAACAATGGCATGTACTTGTACAAATTCTATATACTAATGCATATGTACATGTATAATGTATAATTCTATTAATTTCTTCTACAAAATTCATGCAGCATACCTAAATGATAACTAGTATGAACCATGCAAATTAATTCATTCATGCATTAAGTATGGAGTAATCAAAACACACACACACACACACACACACACACACACACACACACACACACACACATATATATATATATATATATATATATATATATATATATATATATATATATATATATATATATATATATATATATATATATATATATATATATATATAATTTAGATATTTAATTAAGCAAATAATTTAATCAAATGGAAATGATATTAAAAAATGATGAAGCAAACTCAAGACAAAATTATTAATTTAACCATGGTTTGGTTTTATTAATTAAAAGATGCCTTTCACATTTGGATAACATCTCTTAAGTCAAATCCAAACATATAGTTTAATAAAAAATTTGTGACATTTTATTGATATGCTTAAAAGTCACCTGAACATTTTAAAATAGGGGATCTCCCTTACCCGATAACATCTCTTAAATTCATCTCTTGAATTCATCATGCATCTAGGCATAAATTCTCTCAAGCTTGAGTCCAAATTATTGAGTAAAAAAGTGAAATAAAACTTGTTAATTTTTATTGCATTAGTTTAAGTCATGATTTTCATACCAATCATGATCTGGCCTCTTAGATAGTGGGTTTAGGACTCTAGAATCTTTCCTAACTAAAAGCAGTGTAGTTATCTTACATTTACATAAGATTGACCCACATGGTTTTAAATCATAGGAGTTTTAGCTGACAGTCACTCCAGGCAGTTGTAAGTCCAGAAGGGTTGGGATTGGTTCACTCTCTATAGTGGAAGTGAACCAATATATCTCACTCCCTTGAGTAGAATTAGGTCAAACTCTTAGCTTATGCTAAAGCACTTTAGTTATAGGATTCAGATGTTATTCATTTTTCTTTAGCTACAAGTATAATTCTTCAGCTCTTAGGAATTTTTACAACCTTGTGTTGCTAGAATCTAAGTCCTAAAATTCTAATAAAAATGTTAACTCAAATAAATTTATTTTTGCTCCTTCAAAAAAAAATATGAAGCCAAATCATGGGATAGACTAAAACGCACACTAGCCTTTCGAGTATCATGAGTGTTTCCTACTTATCATCCTTCGGAACACATGAAGAACTCTTTCAATTTAAATTTTTAACAAAAATTGATCCTTTCATATTTTAACTTTGAAATATTTGGAGACATTAGTTGGATCTCTAGTATACATAGACCCATTTACCTTAAGAGTACTTGTTAGATGATTGAGTCCATTATAGAGATGAGTTTCTATATTTCGAGATAGTACATCATCCATTAGATGTCATACCCGATCATTTAAATAAGTACCCCATAAGATCTATGTGGTGTCCCTGCGGCTTCAACTAAAATGCCACAAAGATCAAGTGAAAGTGCTTAGTGATGTACATTCAAGAGAATATAAGAGTCACTCAGAAGGAAGGACACTTGACCATCGTATTCTTCAACAAGATTATTTTTTACCAATCTTGAAGAAGGATGCAAAAAATTTTACTAGAAGATGTAAGCAATGCTAAAAGTTATCTCCTATACATTACAACTAATAAAAACTCTATAACCCATTAAATTTCCTTGGCCTTTTATTTATCAATCACTAGCAAGTATAGAAGGTTCATGATCAACTACTTTAGTAATTGGATAATGGACAAATCACTCACCAAGATAACTACCCAAGTAATCCAAATTTTATTTAGACTATCATAATTTATGAGTAGGGGCAACTTATGCTGATCATTATAGATAATGGTTTTTAATTGGCCATAACTAAAGGAATTCTGAGTCCTAGAGAATCTACCTCATGCTTACCTTAGTACATCACCCATAGACCAACGATCAAGGCAAAGTAGTGAATAAAAAGATACTTATCCTACTAAAGAAAATAGTTGAAGGTGTCAAGAATAAGTGAGTTGAATGCCCTACCCATTGGGCCCTCAAGAAGTCTCCATCATTAATGGTTGGACAATCCATATTTTGCCTCTCACATGGCATGGGAGAAAATTTTTTGGTTGAGTACAAGATACATAGCTAGAGGGTCATGGAAACCACCAAACTTGATCAAGTCATTATCGAGTGGGAGAAGCTAAATGTAGAAGCCATGGAGACCATACTTAACCTACTAGAAGAATTACATATTGAAGTATCACTCAGAAAAGAGAGAGAAATCAAAAAGGTAAATGTCTAATTATTACACAAGATACACGGTGAGCTATATTTGGTCCAAGCCATTTATCAAACTATATTTTGCCAAGTTATTCAACAAACTACTATCTTCATAAGCTTCTGGGGACTCAAGAAGCCATGTATTGATCAAGTCACTCAGTAAGCTACATTTGGCCCAAGTTAAAATATTTATTTGATAAGATACCCTTGGCTCAAGTAAAAAGCATAACTTGTTGAGCTATGTATTGTCCTAAGCATATGGCTTAACTCGATGAGCTACATCAACCCAAATAAAAAGCCTAAACTTGGTGAGCTACTTTTGTACCAAGTGTTAGGAGCTCAACTTGGTAACTATCAAAGAGAAGAGAATACTCTAGAAAGCCGTAGCTCCATAGAGGGAAGTCTACACTCATAAATGTTTTTACTCACTCTAAATAAATTAATATAAAGTGTTGATTTGATTTCAATAATTAAAAAAAATTACTTAAAAAGTAACTAAGAAAAGTATCTCAAAGTATCCATGGGTACACAAGATGAATGAAAATAAATCAGCAACCAACAAGGTGTTTGATGATTTTAACACTTAGAAAAAACTAAAGACCAACTCTAAGCATTTGACAACTACAAACTAAAGACTAACTTTAAGCATTTTGTGACTTCATTCTAAAGACCAAAGTTATAGTTTAGAATCTATGCCTTGAAAAATGACCAACTCTATGCAATTGGTGACTACAAACAAAAGACCAACTCCAAATAATTGGCAACTACAAACTAAATGCTCGCACTATATAGTTGGCAACTACATTATTAATAGCAATGTTGTATGGTTGGCAGCTATGCCCTAAAAGAGCAATACTGAGTGATTGGTAACTACACATTAAGAAAATAAACCAACCAGGCTAACAACTTGAGCATTCTAACCATACATCTCTTTAATCTTATAATAAAACATGAGCACATTTACAAAGTAAGCAATAAAAGCAAGTATTTTGGCATAGAATAAATGGCATTCATGAACATCCAATATAAAGATGAGTAAAATAAAAAATATTACAATTCATTAAAAAAAAGTATTCACAAAGGGATGCTAAGTACAATAATTAAATTTATAATTACTTTTTCCTTACTTGAAGGTATAAGAAAAAAAATACAAAAAAGAAAGAGTGAAAGCCTAGCTAATGCTTTCTTCCTCATCACTTTCCTTGAACTCTGATTCTAACAAAGTGAGTACATTATCAAACTTAAGAAATTTGGGGTCCAGTTGACCTTGCTCGACCAACCTTTAGATAGTGAGAATGATGTCTTCCCTTGATTTCTTTCTCAATATATTCTTATACTAATCAAAATCCAACAAGCTTTCCATATTGGCTTCCTTCTTTTGTAAGTCCTCAGTGTGACAAGATTGTTTAGCCTTTAGTTGTTTATTTAGCTCAAAAAGGCGAGTTAGCTCCAGCAATGCTCTTTTTTTTTTTTTTGCTCATTGTGCTTCACATATCCTTCAAGCTTGATCCTCTTTGACTCGATAGCCTCCAACTAATCCTTCAATAAGTTGTACCCCACACTAATTTCAACCATGATCTTGAACAGAGAAGTATATTCTTCAGAAAGTTTCTAACTCGCTCCCATGCCATACCCTATACAGTCAAGCCAAAATAGTGTAGTTGCCTCCTTGGAATCTCCACTAGAATATCATTCATGATCTTGAACTGATGGACTAAACTAAACGCTTGAATTTTTGCATCGACAATATTGAGAGATTATTTGTCACTCTTGGGTTAACATATCAAAGGTCATTGACAAGCCCTTTTCCCTTTCTTATCACCTCTTAGAGGCATAGAGAGCTTGCACAAGTGCTAAACTTGTTGACCACTTCTTGGATTATTTTGGTGCTATTGTAGTTGGCCCTATCACATTCTCTTCCTCAGCCATCCTATTAAGCGTGACCTCAATGAATGTGGGCTCACCGTCACCTTCTCCTCTCTCATCACCACCTTCCCCTTCATGTAAAGATTAACTATTAAGTTTATTAAAATAAGAAAAGATAAATAACAAGTCTTAAGCCAAAGCATTATGGTAGATCTACTCATGGATGTTGTTGAAATTAAGAAAAATCTAAATGTTGAGCAACTTATTTTCCAACTTAACCAACATCTTCTCCTCAACATAGCTAGCTAGGCAAACCACTACCTTGTCAATAGTGAAAGAAACTAAGATAGTTTGCAGCACCAAGTTGATTAAGTACTTGAGGAAATAAAGTTTAGAATGCCAATTACTAACTTTATTTTCCAAGCCAACTAACCTTGAGCAAATGGCTAAAACTACATGGTCCTATCTATATGACCCTTCATAGAAAAATCATTGAACTCTACTCCAACATCACTTTCCTTAAGTATAAAATGAATGTCTTAATTCTTTCTATTAATTTTGACATAACTTAACCGAGCAGTATAATATAAAAATTCAAATCTCCACCAACTTAACATATAAAAGGAAGAGAAGATGATACTGGAAGTGTTTGAAGTGGAGTAGAGCTCATCATTTTTAATAGTGTTGATCTCTCATCACGTAGCTACTTGCATTGAGAAGTTGAAATTTTCTTGGCAATACCCATTCCATCTTTGAGTCAAGGGTGGAGGACTTAGTCATGGTGTTCATAAAGAGTTGATGAATGGTTTCTTCAAGAGTGTCATAACCAAGATCGAGAAAGAGAGAAACTTATAATGAACTCACAAGACAAAAAGAAGATTTATGCAAAGAAAATGTTACTCGCATAAACTATAGTAACACAATATAGATTTTAACTAACCACAAATAGAGGTATTTATAGGTGTGGACAAAATTTTTTAAAATGCAGGTGTCGCTCCAAAAATTTAACATTCACAATCCCAAAAATCATTACCAAATCCATCAAAAAATTCAAGCATTATACAAAATGATAAAATAGTATGTACATTGACTGATAAAGTAAGAACAAATGAACTTAGCAGAAAGATGAAACCATAGTACATTACAAAATAAACATTATGGGTAGTAAAATAGAAATATCTTTTTTTTATTTAATACAAGTTTAAAAATACTCATCTTCATTCATTACATTACATTTATTTTTAAAATTTCTATTTATATAGTTAGCAAGCCACTCAAAATGAGTGCTCCTTTGCTTGATAAGTGGTCAAACAAAAAATGGGTCTCTCCACAATGAAGTAAAAATACTACTCAACTCATCTTGGCAATGAAGTGAAGTCAACTTGGCTTCCAAGGAGACCAGCTATCTATGAGCCTAAGTCGCCACTCCCCGTCAAATTCTTTCCTTCCTTGAGAGAAGCTACACACCTTTGCAAAGCAACAAACTCAGTAGAAAGGGCAAGGGGTCGAGGTTTCTCCATTATATTTCCTCCATCTAGAGGAAAGGGTTAATTATAATTTGACTCATTACTCTCACAACAAACTCATCAACATCTTATTCAAGTTTATCAAGGTGAAACTAGTCTCCTTAGCAAATGACAAAGTTGGCACTACCAAGCCCTTTCCCAACATAGGGATGTGGTCTCCTAAAGAAAACCTATGGATTGCTAAGTCATCAGGAATCAATTGAGGATCATAAATGATAAGAATCATTCCATCAAAGCCTCCCTTGCTTGATGAAAAATAGATCGTGAAGATGTAATTACACAAAGAGATCATCCCACAGAAGGGCTCTCATTGATAAGGACAATGCACTTCTTATTTACTAGAATTATATCCCAATAAATCACCAAAAATGAGATGAATAATTGGCTCAACTCTACTTAGAGTCTCAAAGTAATTTCTTGCATGGGACAGAAATTTCTTATTTCCCCTCTTGGCCGACTTGAAAAAACTTAACACGCTAAGCTATAAGAAAAATGAAGCTTAGTTAAATCTCCTATTTATACTAACAAAATTATAGAATAAAGGAATCACCTATCATGGTGAGATAGTCCTCTAATGGCTTCTCCTAAAATAGAGTCTTTAGAAATCTGCTCACCAAACCTTCCTCCACCAAATATGAGGATGACACCTTTATTCATCCCCATTAGGGATGTTCATCGCTCTTAAATACATTCCAACAAGGGGTGAAGCATCTAGTTCCTCTCCCATGGCACTCAGCCTAATAGGATCAAGAGCACTCATGAGTCCACACCACCTCCTCTACCAAGCACAACCTATGCAACCAAAGTTAACTCTAAAGGGGTCAAGAAACTCACTTCAACAACAAGGGTTGTGGTGACTTCCCCTCTAAGCACCTTCTTAGCTTTTTTATTCTTCTTATAAAAATCTGACTAGAGTTTATCAACATCAATATCCCCATGAGGCCTTCTAGAAACCATGTCAAGCACTAGATTAATCCAAAAAAGTGGTCAAGGAGTATTCAAGGAAACAGTCTTAAAAAAGCACAAAGGCAATGTTTTGAAAATTAAATTGGACATTAAGCTAGAGGAAGAAGAGGTTCAGGTTCAATGGTTCAATTAGGGTTGAAATGGATGATGTAATAAATATAAAAATATTTTAATATATTTAAAATGATATAATAATGATCTATTTATCAATTCAAAATATTATATTCTAATTTAGGATTCTTCATTCTTAAATATTTTAAATATATTTCTAAATTAAAGTTTAAAGCATATTAATTTAATTATTCAGATTTATTTGTAGTTTAAATCTTATATTTTTATCCATATAATTAAATTAACTAAATTTTGATTAATTTTAAAGTTGGATAGTTCTTTGATAATCAGTCTAATTAATTATCACAACCTTAGTTCTAAGCAGAAATAGTTTTAGGTCGAACTAAACTAGCTAGAGGATTAATTCACATTTAATCAATCAAACCAGTTGGTCCAATCCGTCTTCCAAAACCCTACACAAAGAAGTAGTATCAAGTAGCTCTAATATGCAACACACTTCACATATAGCCACGGGATGTGGGAAATGCCAAAAGCTAAACTCAAATAAAATATGGTTTGAAATAATTTCTTAAGAGAATTTTGGTTGATTTTCTTAATAATAGCATTTCCAATTACTCCCTTTATTTTTAATTTCTATCTTTTTTGTGAATCACCTCCATAAAGAGCAAAAGAATCAAGGAGCTAAATGTACCACCAAATATGCTAGAGGGACTATCTGATAGGCCAAAATGCATAATACTTTGTGGCAACCACCAAAGCTAAGGCAAAGGCTTATTTGCTAATATCCCTAAATAACTCGCCTCATGCAAGTGACTAGTTTAGTTACCAGTGCACAAGAAGACTCGCCTTTATTCAAATGAGAACCTGGGGAAGTCTGTTTCATACTGTCAACTGGATTGGACTTCCTACTCATAGAGGCAAAAGTCACGACAATGAACATATGGTACTCACCAAACCGTCGAAGTATGGGAGAGTCTCTCCATATAGCAATCGACATAAAGCTTCTAGGAGTTATTATGTAGTTTTTTTTATCACCCCCAAATCGCATAAATAGTGAGAATTTTGAAAGGTAGAGATCCCATTTTTAGATTTCTAATTATTTCTAAGTGGAGAAAGCTAACTTTTGTACTTTGCCTCATTTTTTGTTTGTATTGATTCTCAAATATAATAAAAAATTCTCAAATTTTCAGATTTATTTTAGTCTTTCTAGTCCTTTTTACTCTTACCCTACTTCTGACGTGCCTAAGTGATGTCTTACATTACTCTATAAACAAATTTGGATTTAACAATATCTTTCTTAAATATTAAATCCCCAACTTGACCTGACCCATTAGATTTTACCACCTAGGAGAAATTAATGTATAATATTCATTTATAATTTTGCCTTATATCATAGGTTATAGCTCTAGCTAGTTTTAGGGTGAACTTCTCTCACTATTTGAGCTCTGTTATTCTCTGCCTGTATTCATTGAATCAAAGCAAATTATCAATAATTTAACTTTTTATTTCATTGATCATGTTATTTTGAGGATTAACTTGACAATATTTAAAATTAATCTAACTAATTTAACATTAGGTTGTGTCAAAGGAACACTTGTCCTTACCTTATTTTAACTCCAACTAGGTGACCAATCCTAAAATCTCAACCATGGGATGTTCCTAGTACCATCATAAATCAAATGAACACTAAATCCTCACATGCTTGGTTGTACAAAAGATTTGGAGGGTCAAACCAAGTTTAATCTAGGATAACCATTAACCTGGGTTAAAGTCAAACTATAGGGACCTTATATTAATCAACCCAAGTTGGTAATATGTGTATATGTTAAAATCATTTTAATATGAATATTTCGTGTATCAATTTGGTTAATAAAATGTGGGTCAAATCATTGATCCAAATTGACCCTATTAGGTCAATTTGACCAAATTAGCCATAACCATCAAATTAATTAAATTAATTAGACATGTAAACTTCTATAAGTTTCTTAAATATGGTGTATGCCCTACCAAGGCAATTTTTTCTCATGAACTAATCCTAATTGGCCAAATTAATAATTCATTTGTTAAAGCCATTACACTCTTTTAGTGGATAAATCAACTAAGCCAATTTTGATATTTTATTAAGGATGTTATCAAAAATTCTATAGTCAACTCACATTGGCTTGACCAATCCAAGAGGGTCAACTTAGCCAAATGGACCAACGTAATCTTTTTTGGACTTACAGAAGGATATTCACATTTATATAAGAATTAGACCATTTACTTCAAACCCTTGAAAGTGATTCCATTCATGAGTGTTAGAAACATATTCTTAATTCAATGCAAAGCAATTTAACAACTCTAAATGGGTCAAATTGTCAAAATATGTCAACATGTTATGTATAATAGGGTAAGATAAGAATTTGACTGATCCAATTTATCATATTTTTAGAATTTAATTTTTCAAAATTTATCCATAAATGCCAAGTATACTCTTCTTAGCTAATAAGCTAAGCTATAGGCTATTTTGCATGGATAAGACCAAATTAAAGAGTCATGGTAATTAAAAGAAGAGCAATTGGATTGAGTCATTCTTCCCCCCATCTATGTTCCTATATACTACTCTCCAACTACCTATAGCTATTAAAGCAGTCTCGATTGATGTGGCCTTTGAAAACCATAAGGTTTAAGCTGCCCCCTTAAAACTAGAGAGAATGAATGACCTTCCTAAAGTTGAGAGAAGTTTAATTTCTTATTTTTCATAGTCTTGGCCACCATAATCAACCAAGTAATCTTGAGCTTAGAACATTGCACTCACCCATGTGGAGAGGAGACCAATTAAACTAGGGAAATACTCATCCCAATTAGTCTGAGCTCCTAGACTTATTTAATTAGCCAAAATCACCTCTATAAGTACCTCTCCAAAACCATATAGCTCAATCTATGTGTGATTCTAAATGATAAGGTTATATAAGCCTTGCATTCGACTCCTCTAAGCCCCCTTAAGCATTATAGTAGACAAATTTTGATGTGAGGGCTTCAAATGATAGAAAATTAAATGGATTGGGCTTTGGTCATGCTAATTTGAACCCAACCAATATTTTATAGATTGAGCCTATCTAGAAATAGAAGATGGTCACATGGCCATCGGATCTATTTAAATAGATTCCAGTGATCCAAATTACACCAAAAATTGATTCTACCCCACCAACCCTATTTTTTGACAATTTTCTTTTAATTACTACTATTGATTAATTACTGATCTAAATTAAATGAAATTTTAAATTTAAGTGTAATTACTAATATGGAATTTAAAAAATATTACATTTTTAAAATACTTATTTTTTATATCTCAAAATATTATTTTTTATTTTAATTACTTAACACTTCAAATAAATTTCCAAATTTTGTAAGGTGGTTTAAGATTATCTGTTAGACTTCCCACAAAACATTTATGCACATTTAACTTGCATCGTGAAAGTTATAATTTTCTTTTTGAAATAATTTATTTACTACTTAAAATTCATAAAACTAAAATTAAAATTCAAAAATTTTGAAAACTTAAAAGTTTTTTCTATTTATTTTTATATTTATTTGAATTTTATAAGAATTTTTTGAGGTTATTTAATATACATCATTACTTAAAATAGATATTTTAATATTTTAATTTTTAAAATTATTTAATTATTTATAACACATTTAAATAAATTAAGTAAATTTTTAAAATCAAAGACATATAATTGTATTTTATTATAATTTAATTAAGTCATTTACTTCTTATTTATAATTTTTATAATAAAATACCCTCACTTGTAATTTTATCATTTTGTTTCTAGTGGGATCATAGTCATGCGGTATTCTCTAAAAGTGCAATATAGCATTTGTAATATAACCTAATTTTTTGGGATTTAGTTGATATGTTTTGCTATATTTAATAATAGAAATATTACTAATTATTAAAACATATTAAATATCCTCAAAATAAAAAATATATTTAAATATAATAAATGTTATCCAAAAATAAATATGTAATAACCAAATAATTTGAATTTTATATAATTTATAAGCTTAATAATTCTAGTTTTTTATTAAAAAAGAAAATAAAAATTAATAATACTATTTTTATTTAAGTTTTACCACTTCAAATGTTAAGTTATTACTTCATTTAACTTAAAATTTTATCCACACAAAAATTTAAAGCAATACACTATGCTAATATTCTTGTATTCTTTGATTGTATTCATACATTTAATTCATTGTACTATCATAGTAAATCTTGATTTAATTTGGTTTATATCAATCTTATTCCCTCCTATGGTGTAAATAATATCAATTGATCACATTTACATTAATGTACTACTCAATGGAGTGAACTCATGGATGATGTTGGGCAAGGAGCATGCTTGCTTGCTCTAAGAAGATGAGCCAGGAATATGCTAGCTTGCCTTAGGATGATGGGCCTAGAATGCACCACTCAACTTATGAAGATATCGACAATCTGGTTACTTGCTAACTTTACAAGACCATCTACAACTACAAACTTTGTGGAGCTAGACATACCTTCCAATACAACATTTAAGTTTGGATTAATTCTCAAACAAATGGTAATTTCCAAGCAATTAAAATTGAATAAAAACCACACTATTGTTCTAAGTGTAGAATGTTTGATCACCTTTTAGAATCATTCTACATTGCTCGCCCTAAATTGAGCAGCAAAAACATAGAACCAAAGATGGACTTAGGGTGCATTTGGAGCAATGGTGGCAATGCATTGCGGTGCAAAAATGCACTGTATTATCATTTGGGAGATACGTTTTGGCTATGTTTTGCAGAATTTATGGCAGGAAAGCTATGTTCTTTATCTTAACCTAGCATAGCATGATGGTTGCCATAAAGTTGTGGTCTTACATTTTAAAATAAAAAATATATATAAACCCATTATAGCTTTTAGACACCAGCTTGTTCTACAACAACTCCACCATTGCTTTTTTTGACAACCATTTCTACCCTAAATACACCACCACCACCAACAACAACAACAACAACAAGCCTTTATCCCATTAAGTGGGGTCGGCTACATGAATCCTTCGTCTCCATTGTGTCCTATTATGTGTGAAATTCTCATTTAATTCAAGTATACTAAGGTCATTTTTTATACATCTTAACCAAGTCTTTTTAGGTATACCTCTACCTTTCTTAACATAAGGCAAATATAATGCATCTACTCTCCTAACCGGGTCATCGGACGGTCGACGCTTTATGTGGCCAAACCATCTAAGGCGACTCTCTCTAATATTATCTGCCACTGGAGCTACTCCAACTTTTTCCCGAACATACTCATTTCACATTTTATCTCTAAGAGTAAAGCCATTCATCCACCTGGGCATCCTCATCTCTGTAACACATAACTTAGTCTTATGCTTCTCTTCTATTGGCTAACATTCTGCACCATAAGTCAATGCAGGTCTTACCACCATCTTATAAAATTTTCTCTTAAGTTGAAGTGAAACTTTTCTATCACACAACAGGCCAGATGCATTCCTCCACTTCAACCATCCAACTTGAATTCTACTAATAACATCTCCATCTATTTCACCATCATTTTGAACAATAGAGCCTAAATATCTCAATCGCTCACTCTTATTAATGACTTGTTCACCTAATGTCACAACACTACAACTAGAACTTCTACAACTAAAATTACACTCCATATATTCAGTTTTATATCTACTTAAATGAAAACCTTCAAAATCTAATGTTGACCTCCATAATTTAAGTTTCTCTTGTACTCCCTCTCTAGTCTTATCAACAAGAAGAATGTCATAAGCAAAATCATACACCAAGGTACATCTTTCTATAAATTCCTAGTAAGAACATCATAACTAAAGCAAAAAAGATAAGGGCTTAAAGCTGATCCTTGATGTAATCCAATCCTCCTTGTGTTTGGACACAAGTAATAGCTCTAGTATACATGTCCTTAATGACTTGAATATAACCAATACTAACTCCTTTCTATTCTAGAACTCTCCAAAGAACATCTCTTGAAACTTTATCATAAGCTTTCTCTAAATCAATAAATATCATATGATCCTCCTTACTTTCTTTATTCTCCTCCATCAAACCTCTAAACAAATGTATAACATCACAGTAGATCTACCTGGCATGAAACCAAACTGATTGTGAAAAACTTTTGTATCACATCGTAACCTATGCTCAATTACTCTTTCCCATAATTTTAATGTATGACACATTAACTTAATTCCTCTATAATTTGCACACTCTTGTGCATCACCTTTATTCTTAAATATAGGAACCAACAAACTCTTCCTCCACTCATCTGGCATCTTTTTAGTCCTTAAAATAATATTAAAAAGATTTGTAAGCCAAGAAATTTCTTAATCTCCTAAACATTTCTACGCTTCTATTGGAATATCATCAGGTCCTACTATTTTTCCACATTTCATTTTCTTTAAAGCTTCTCTAACTTCATATTTACTAATACGATGATAAAAACAAAATTCTCTATTTTTGTTTAGGGTATTATGGTTGCTAAAATCAATCGTACTTTCAGATCCTTCATTGAAAAGTTTATCAAAATATCTCATCCACCTATTTACAATATCCTTTTCTAAGAAAAGCACTTTATTATTTTCACCTTAATACACCTCACTTGAATTAGGTCTTTACTTCTCCTATCTCTTTGGTTGGCTAACTTATACATACATCTTTCACCATCTTTGGTATCTAATCTATTGTATAAATCACTAAAAGCTAAATTTTTTGCATCATATATTACTTTCTTAGAATCTCTACAGGACACTTTATATCTTTCCCAATTCTCTAAATTTTTACATTTAAACCAAGTTTTAGAACAATGCTTCTTATTTCTTACTTTTTCTTGCACACTCTAACTCCACCACCAACTATTTTTATTAAAAAAAAAAAATTTTCTTTTGATTCTCTAAGCATATTTTTATCAACTTGCTTAATTTCACTTACTACTTTTTCCCACATAACATTAGCTTCCTTATGAACATCCCAAATTCTAAGCTCTTGTAGCTTGCTCTTAAAAATATTTTTATTTGTGTTCTTTAAGTGTCCCCATCTAATCTTAGGATAATAATTTGATTTATTTTTCCTCTTACAATCTTTCATCTTAAATCTAAAACTAACAATTGATGTTGGGTACTTAAACTTTAACTTGGAATAACCTTACAATCTTTACAATCTAAACGATCTATTTTTCTTATTAGAAAATAATTAATCTGTGTTTTACTTGATCCATTTTTATAAGTAATAATATGATCATCTCTTTCCTTAAATAAAGTATTAGTAACTATAAAATCATAAGCTAAAGCAAAATCTAATATAGTCATACCTTCTTCATTAGTCACTCCAAATCCATAATCACCATGAATACTTTTAAAATCTTCTACCACTCTACCAACATGTCCATTTAAATCTCCTCCAATAAATATTTTTTCAAGAGGTATCTTTTGTATTAATCCCTCTAATTCATTCCAAAATTTTTCTTTTGAGCTTACATCCAAACCTACTTGAGGAGCATAAACACTTATAACATTGATAATCTTAGTATCAACAATAATCTTTAAAGCTATAATTATATCTCCACATCTATTAATATTTATAACATTATCCTTCAAACTTTCATCTATAATCACACCTACACCATTTCTAGTTCGATTTAATTAATACCAAAGTTTAAAACCTAAACTATCAATCTCCTTGGCCTTCTCCCTAACCCATTTAGTTTCTTGAACACATAAAATATTTATCTTTCTATGAACTATAATATCTATTAATTCCATTAATTTATCTGTAAGAGTACCTATATTCCAAGTTTCTAACCTAATTCTAGTTTCATGGACTAACTTCTTTGCCCGCATCCGTCCATAATGTGGGAACCCTTGCTTATTTAACACTGCACCCAGGCGTTGATGCAGCGGCCCTTGCACATTTTACACTGTATTCAAGCCATACAACGCATCACTTCCACGGAACCCCCTAGCATTAACACAATGATTTAAAAGATTCATGTCATGATTATTTTGACAAGTTTTATGCTGGCTGTCGATTACCTATCGCAACCCTCCACTTTTCACATCCGGACTTGGGACCGGCAAAGGTAGTGTTATAATATACACCATTAAGTAATAATGTAGTAGTCAATAGAACAAGGAAATATGTAGTAAATCAAGATGTTAATATGGATAACAATGAATGAGTTTCTCCAACAATTGTGGCATATTTCAATAATGATGCTCTTACCTAGCAAAATGGTGTCCAAGAATCTAAAGTCATTGATATACATTAAATTTTAATTATTGAAGATATTGAATATAATATACATCAAGATGTACATATCCAAGTTCAAGGAATATCTGAAAAGATGATGCAAAATCTACATACTAATGGAAATAAATAGGACATTGAAGGAAACACCCAACCAAATAGTGATAATGAGCTGCTTGCTTCCAATAACCATGATGACCATATTGATGCATAACTCTTACTTCACATTACAAATAAAATAAAGGAAGATTGAGAAGTTCAAAGATCTAGAAAGCACAAATCAAAGGGCATTATACAACTAAAACAAATAAACTCAATAGTTATTGAAATCATGTCAAACGCTAGAATCCTACTCTATTCTAACAACAAGCCTCTTATAAGATCCACAAAAGGAAACCATAATCTCTTTCATGAAAAATCTTCCCATTTGAAATATTAAAGACATTACTAATCTAAATGCCTCCAATAGTTTAAAAACTCTAATCATATACCATAAATTAGAATTCTTTGTGTTTTGGAACCATTAATTAAAATAGACAATTACTCCAACATTCTTAGGAGACTAAGCAGCTTCTATTGGGCCAACAATTATGACAGAAAGTTTTTGATCTTTTGGAAAAGGCACGTGCAGGTTGAAATCTTTATTAATGACCCACAATTCACCTTAACTTCTAATCAACTATTATGTATGTTGCCTGCACTAGGAAACTAAGAAGTGAGCTTTGGAAAATCATTATTGCAATTGAAAATTCCATGGATGCCAATTGCAATAAAATAACCAATGCAAATGACAAAAAAGGGAGGGGGAGGGATGAAGGGGAAGAGCTTCAAACAAAATGATTAAGGGACTAAATTTAATGAATCCATCATTACTACATGTTTATTGATATTGGCTTTTAAGAAAATGAATTCACTTGGAGAAGAGGCAAAACTCTTGACATACTCGACAAAATTTTTTATAATAACTTATGGCTCCATTCTTTCCACCACACTAGTGTTCAACACTTAAACAAAACGGATTCAGACCACTGGCCACTCCTCTTTACTTTTAACATCATTCTTAATTGCTTTAAAATTTTAGAACATATGGATGATGCATGCTAACTTCAAAGAGTGTGTTAAAGCTACATGGATTTCTTGAATATATCACAACTCATGGATCAGACTTTGGGAAATACACAAAAACTTAATGTTGGAGCTAAAGAAGTGAAATTGGGAGGTATTTGGGCAGCATACACTAAGCATTAATAGACGCAGAGTTATTTAACAACCTTGAAATGTAGCTCACACTTAAAAATGTAGTTAACACTGAATCACTGTTGAAAGTGGAACAAGCTAAACTATAGAACTACAACAATCAAGAAGAGGCATATTAGAGATAAAAAGCTGCACGTGCCTTCTTTAAGGGTGATGATAGAAATACTAAGGTTTTTCATGCATGTGTCAAGAGGAAAATGGAAAACAATAATATTCTCAATATCAAGGATGCCAACAAGGTTGGGTACTTGATCAAAATAAATAGTAAACATTGGGTTGAGGTTCTTTTAATCTCTTTTTAACTCGCCTCCTGAAAATGATAGACAAATTTTACAACTTTGCTATAATTACTTTAAAAGGAAGTTAGTAATGTGGCTTCATTGAACCTTGCTCACTTCCTCACTAAAGAGGAGATTAAATCTGCTTTGAACTCTATGGATAGTTATAAAATAATAAGCTCTGATGGTTTCAAAATCTTCTTCTACCATGAAGCTTCATTATCAAAGATGATATCATTAAAGCTATATAAGACATCTTAAAAGAAATTAATATCCATGAAATTATTGCTTCTACTACTATAGTACTCAACCTAAAAAATCATATGAGAACTAGCTAAGAGAATGTTAGACCCATCATCTTGGTGATTGTTATTAGTAAAATCATTAGCAATATCATATTTTCAAGATTGTAGGCATACCTACATATGATTATTTATAACAACCACGCAGCTTTTGTACAAGGCAAGATAATAACCAACAATGTTCTCTTAAAACAAGAATAAATCATGGACCTTGATAGAAAAAATGCAGAGAAGGACAACATGAAGGATTTTTACCACATCAAATGGGACTTTATTTTCAACATTCTATAAATTAGGGGATTTAATTATGAATCTTGTGAAGCCATCCAACACATCCTTAGCAACAACAATTAATCCCTCTTTATCAATAGTATAAAACACATCTTCTTTAGTGCAAATAGAGGCATTAAGCAAAGTGATCTATCAAAAATGCCATTCAAATTTTTCATGAGTTGGAGAGCATCACAAATCATAGCTTTGATACCAACAAATGCTAAATTATCACAACTAAATGTTTCTGCAAAAAAGGAATCTGATGGATAAAGGATATCACAAGTCTTTCAAAAGCTAATCTTCATTTAAAATACATGGGTATAAATCTATTTAAAGAAAAAGTAAAAGCTAGCAACTATAAAGAAACCATTTCCAAAGTGTAAAAAAGAATCCAGTCATGGGAAAACTCCATGTTATTATTTGGAGGCTATGACACCCTTGTATGCAGCATTCTCAATTCCCTACCAATTTACTTAATTCAAGTTCTTAATATGTCTATTGTTATCTGATCTAAACTTGAAAACAGTTCAACAAGTTCATATGAGGAAGGAAAGAAAGGACTTTATAATGTGTTAGCTCGAAGAAATTATGTAAACCCAAGAATGGAGGCTTATGCTGCAACACATTGAAGGACAATACAAAATGCAACTTCATAAAAATGTGGATCAGATTTAGGTATAACAAATAAATTTGGAAAAAATTTATGCATATTAAGTATTGCAATTTATTCTCATCCCACACTCATTGTGAAGCATAACATATACTCGGGCATCCGGAAAACACTACTAAAATATAGTGGGAGGCAGAAGAGTGCATCTTTTGGGACATTGTCAAAGGCCATGTAAACTTTAGTATGATAACTAGGTTGATATTAAGATCCTATCTAAAATTTGTGGTGATCAACTTTATGATAATATAAAATTTGTGACTTTTGGATCAATGACAATTAAAATATTAATAAGCTGACTAACACTTTGTCACCTGACATTTCTCATGAGATCAAGAAAATCCGTATTAATAGAGATGCTGATAATGTTTTAGCTTTAAAATACCATAAGGACCATCAATCCAAATCCAAAATCATCTACAATCATCTGAGAATAAGAGGCAAAACAAGATGGTGAAACACATTTGGAATCCTATCATCAAACCCTCTATGTCATTTTCTTATGGAGGCTACTTCAAAATTTGATCCTAGTGATGATATCCTCAAGTTAAAAGGCTTAAGAACCCCATTAAGATATTCACTATGTAACCAACAAGAAGAAAATGTCCAACACCTATTTATTCTTTGCAACTATTCTAAGGATGTTATGAATTACTTAACAGCCTAATACAAATCACTACCCCTAACTAATTATCTTGAATCATTGTACCCATAAATTCAACTTTAGCATTCACATTAAAACCTTGGTCTATAAATCATACTTTGTTTTTTTTATGGCAAGGAACAACAAAAAATAAGATAATGCCAAGGTTACTCTTGCTGACACTATTCAGTTGGTAAAGAACTTCCTGTATATAGCCCATATAAATGGATGCCTCAAAGTTAAATACTTCTATGGAGTTGAATCACTCTTCTACAACTTGAGTCTTAATGATCTCCACCATAGCACTTATCAGTGGAAGCTTTAGTATTAGAAGAAACTTGACTACCCATTCATCAAATTCAATATTGCTAGATGTTTTTAGCCAAATTATGTGCTTGCATGTATTGGATGGCTGTTTAAGAACCACAAAATCCATTGAATTTACTTCTTTTTTGTTTACATCAAATTATTTCCCCTTGTTGTCGATAACCAAGCTGTTTTAGTACATTATCTGCCTACACTTCTAGATCAAAATCGACTCTACTTACTTGATCAAGATCATAAATAGAGAATGCAACATCTCATGGCAATTATTACCCTTAATGCAGTTTCATTTTAGATTAGTCACAATTATAAAGAAGTGATCAAGCCAACTAATCACCTTACAAAACTTGGAGCCACAACTAACTGTTGCATTATATCTAACCATTATATCCAATACATTAGATAACCAATTATAGATGCTAATCAAAGGTGAAAATTTGAACATGCCATATATTAGTGGCCAAAACATTTACCCACATTATGTATATTTTAGACTTTTTGACATATTACTTTCTTTTTCTTTTATTTTATCTTTACCTTTTATTCTTAAAGCTTGGTCTTTATAAGGAACATGTAAATCCTCTTTTTTAGTTCAATGAACCTCATCATTTTATGAAAAAATTAGCTAGTCATAAAATTCATGAAATGATGATTAGTTCTAGAATGCTAATACTAGAAACTCATCACTCACCCTAGTGATCTCCCTAAGCAACTCAAACTTGTCCAATGAGACAAGTGAGTGACCACCATAAGATAATTCTCCTGTGACTCCCCATTCAACATTGACCAATGACATTTCACTTGGCCCAAGGATTAGGTATGTCATTTAGTGGTCACACTCCACTACACAGTGCACGTGTCTACATATCATTAGTCCTTGGAATCTATAATTTTTTGCTTATTATTTGGGTTTTTGTAGCCACATATGTAGCCCTCTAACCTTATAAATATAAGATTAAAAGGCATTTTTGGATCTTTTTAGGACTTTTATCTTTTTCTAACTTCTAGACTCCTTACTTCTTCTATATACTCATTATGTGGATTTCTTAAAGTGCTAACTTCTATATTTTTTTCATCTCTATGTTTTTCTTATACTCTTGATCTACCTTCTACTCTTCTCGACCCCCTCTCCTACTCATGGCAAGACTTGTTAGTAAGGTCTACAGTCACTCTTCTAAACTTTTGGATCCAACATACTCCTTAGATAAGACATCAAGCACTTCCTGAAGTCAAATAACTCGCCCGAGATAACTTAATCACTATGGGTAGGATGCATGGCATTTTTCCATATAGTAAGACCTGAAGTACATGGAGATTACATCACCCACCTAGTTCAAGGCACCATAGAGAGAATATAATGAGAAGCCCAAAGGATGCATGAGGTAAAGAGTTCTTCTAATTTGATAGTTTCTATATCATATACTATATAAAAAAATTGATTTCAAGTCCAAGTATTCATGGTGAGCCCTACAACATAAGTGAAGAGGATACTATGACAAAGAGGTGAGAAGGGCTAGAACATTGACTAATGCTTTTCTAGAACAATTGTGGAAGCTCACCCACCATCTAAGTTCAGCTACCACACTAGTAAGTCTACAAAAAGAACAAACCCTACTGACCACAGCACCTATTTTGAGTCCTCCACATCATTGCTCAATCTCAATAATGTGCTAAAGTGTCATCTCTATTTTATAAGTTTTAAAGAATCTATTTTTAGGTGTTTCTCGTGCTTTCTTATGGCTATCATCACATTTTTTGGTGTGTATAAAAGGATGTTCATCACTCTATTTTTCATCACATAAAGACTAATGAAGAACTCCCAAGCCCTATTACAAATGCAACAAGAATTAAGTGAGTTATTGAGGAGATACATCACTCACTTTCAAAGCATGGTGGTGGAAGTAAATGATCTATAACTTGTGGTCAAGTAGGGTGCTCTCACTTAAGGCCTTAGGCAATGGCCATTTAGATATGCTCCCAGATTTTAGCAACTAAAGACACTAGCAGAATTGTTAGAACTTACAAATAGCCACATAATGATGTGGCTTAAGGCCTACTTGTTATATGTACTTGTCATCCGCTCCAAGGATTGCTAGTATACTCCATGATGTGGATTTTCATGGTGGGTGTGAGCTTATTTCATTTGTCTTGTTGGTTTCATCTAAGGCCTTCTCATGAATTATGTTAACTTCCCTTCTTTAATGAGCTCTTTAACTACTAAAATCCTTAAGTGTTGACACTACTCCATCTCATGTCCATAATCCCTATAATATGTATAGTTTCTCATTGTGTCAAGTGATGGCCCATAAGCCCACATCAAAGTTGGATGCTTGAAATACTCTTATTTTGTATAGCATCATTTAAATCAGCCATTAATACTTGTAATGTGGTAGAAATAGGATGATGGTGCAATAGATATTTAATCCATGAGAATGAATAGGTTAGGGTACTTCTTGGTGAGCTATCTTAACCACCCTATGTAATGGTTATTGCATAGGTCTTCTAGGGGTGATGGGCCTAGTATGTGTTGATAATCTCTTCATCAAGGCAAATTTTATTAGGGAATTTTAGTACTTGGAATGGATTTCCAATATTGAGATGGTGCAAAAAAACCATTGAAAATTGGTGAATGTGTGCAGATTTCATGAACTTGAACTAGAGATGTCAAAAGGATGAATATTAACTACCCTAAATTGATGTGCTAGCTGACTCAACAATGAGGTATCCAGTAATGAGCTTCCTAGATGCCTTCTTAGGTTACTTTTTAAATCAAATTGTATATTGCCAACTCTAAGAGAAAAGGCTTTTATAATCAAACAAGGGTAATATTACTATAAAGTCATGTCATTTGGCTTAAAGAACATGTTGCAACATACTAAAGAATGATGGATCAAGCCTTCAAGGAGTAGAAAAGGAGAAATATAGTAGTGTACATGGATGACCTATTAGTGAAATTCAAGTTTCTAGAATAACATATATTGGGCCTAAAGTATAATTTCTCTACTTAAAAAAATTACGACATGCACCTAAATCTCTTGAAATACACGTTTGCTACAAGTTTAGGTAAATTTTTGGGTACATCCTCACCCAGAAAGAGTCATGATGAATCCCAATAAAGTAAAGGTCATACTTGACATGCCTTCACAAAGGATAACCAAAGAAGTGCAGCAACTCACTCGGTGAGTCATCAGATTAAATCACACATCGCTAACACAAGAAAATGGTGTTTACTTTCTTTAATATTCTCAAGAGCACAAAAAGGTTTGAGTGGACACCCAAGTGAAAAGTTTCCTTCCTATAACTGAAGTCTCTACACACCTAGCCACCTTTAATGTGAAGTTCAAAACTTAGAGCGACATTAGGGTTATATTTTTAAGTCAATGAGAATGCTGAAAGTTCAGTATTTATTAGAGATAAAGAAAAGAAGCAATAGAGAATTTACTATGTCAGTAAATCACTTAGTGGTGTCAAATTATAATACTGCTAATTCTTATCATCTTTGCATGATGACTTTGACCTTATTTCTAATCTTAATCAATACAAGTTATCATAAATCACCCTCTTAAAGTTGTACTACCAAGCCCAACCATTTTGGCTGATTATTTTAATGGCCGATCAAATAAAGAAAATTTTACATATCCAACCCACCTTGTATAGTGAACAAGGTGCAAGCATTCATCAATTTCTTAGTATATTTCAGTAACTCGCAACATGAAGCCACCATCCCCGGGAAATCATTGTCCCTCTATGTAGATGGGGCCTCCAAACAATAAGAAATTAGAGTAAATATAATCTTGAAGAGCCTGGTCGGGATTACCATTACCTAGTCAGTGAAAATTAAGTTCATAGTGACCAACAATCAAGCAGAACATGAGACTTTACTAATCAGGTTGAGATTCTCTAAAGGGATTTGCACCAAACATCTAATGGCTTATTCAGACTCCTAGCTAACAGTGAACCATGTCAACATTGACTTTGAGGTCTAAGATGAAGTTCTACAAAGGTAAATGTTCAATGTCAAGCCTGAGATTGGAAAGCCCAAGTACTTCAAAATCATGCAAAAACCTAGAAATGAGAACCAACTCTTGACCTCATTCCTAAGACCAACAAGGTCAAAAATCAATCTTTCCTTAAACTCACCACACTAAGCATTAAGAAAGGAAAGTCATTACAAATCGAGAACAACCACTCATTAAGTTGGGTGGATACCTTTATAAAGTATTATAAGTTAAGAAAGATCGAGCCAAGCATCAAGGATCATAGGCAATTTAAGATCAAGATAGCACAATACATCTTAATAAAGGGAGAACTATTTGGAAAGTTAGTCACTCCACTGAATTTGAGATGAACAAAACAAAGCAAAAGAGAAAGATATTAAAGAAAGTGCATGCAGGTGAGTGTGGAAGCCACTTAGAAAGAAGAACACCCACCCACCAAATTCTCAAATAAGGTTATTTTTGGCTTACTCTTCACCTATGCAATTACAACCCTCTTAGTAGTTGAAGCCCATCACAAGCCCATATCTATTTGTTGTGTGGGGAATGGATCTCATCAATCCTTTTCTACTCACGAGTAGTCAATGAAAGTTTACTTTAGTCTAGATAAATTATTTCTTTATGTAGATTAAAGTCAAGGCACACACCAAGGCAACTACCCAAGTAATTAAATATTTTATATAGATTGCCATCATTTACAAATATCATCTTCCAATGGCTATCATCATTGATAATTGGCCCTAGTTCAAAGAAAAGTTTGAGCCTAGTCAAGTCACCCTCATATATGATCGTACTAACTCTAGCATGTTCATGAGTCTTAACAGGCATGAATAAAAAGCATGAACACTAATCTTAACTATTTAAAGGAATAATGTAGTCACAAAATAAAAAAATAAAATAAAGAGTGAGGAACCCAACAAAAATATATAAGAGAACGGAAGAATATTTAACCCTAGTGAGTTAAACCCCCTCCTTTATGATAAACATTGCATTCAAAAGCATGAGAGTCCCTCTTTATGGATAATTCTTGGTGACTACCAATATGAAGACCAAAGAGTCTAGCAAAAGTGCACTCAAGGCAACATCTATAGCCATAGTGAGTTGATTTTCCCCTCTACAATAAGCTCCATAGTGATTAGCATGTGAACCCTTATATCAGTGATTCTAGATGTGTACCCTCCAGGTCAATTCAAGTATCTCAATGGACAAGGTGCTCCTAAGGTAACTACTCAATGTCTTATACGCACAAAAAAGAAACATCTGGAAAATTTGCAAACCCATGAATTGAGTAAGAAAATAAGTTTTATGACTAAAGAGTAACTAACCAATATACATCATTGACGATTCCATTGGGCGATGACTATTAAGTTAACCACCTCCATTTGTGGTGGACTTATTATTGGTCCTATAATTACTAAGGCATCCAACTTTTGCCAGAGCTAAAATGAAAACAATATGAAATAAAAATTTTATTATGATAATATAAGCAAATTGAAAAGAAAAAACTCTCATTAATTATTGCCAAAAAGCTCTTTGCATGTGGTCAGTATATATGATTGACAAAAAAAATAAAAAAGACATACATTTAACTTTCCTTAATCATAGGAACAAAAAAGAGGTCATCACACCAAACTTGCCTAGATCTAGAACGTTGTCAGAGGTTAGAAATTTGCTATCAAGCTGGCTATGTTCAACCAACTTCTTAACTATGAACATTACACCATCCAAAACCTTGGACCTCAAGAGCTCTTAGTGCTCTTTGGTCTCCAAAAAATCAACCCATATTAGCTCTTTCTCCTACAACTCTACCTCCTCCTAATGAAGCTCTTCATTAGTGACGTGCAAGCTCAATATTGAGATTTTTTCTTCTTATCTTGGCTAGCAAGCTCAGCAAATAGCTTACCCACTCCTCAAACATCAACAAGTCATAATTAGTCACTTTATGCAGATCAGATTCTTAATTTAAGTATCTTCCATGTTGAATTGTGTTCTTTCTTCAAGATCACAAATTCCTTTAGCATCCCTACACTGTAGAAATATTTAGGGTTGAAGACTTACTCCGATAGGATGTTTCAAACCCTAAGTCTATAAGTGCTTCTGACATAAGTCATATGCTCGACTTAGTTCCACTTTTGGGAAATATCGATCATTCCTCTCATTTATGGGAACAAACCTATCTTTGACTCTTCTAGACTTATAACCTGCTTGGAAGGGCTGCCAGCTAACACCACCTAAGTGTACTTTAAATCCATGATGTCAAGTCTCATGTATGCAAGATGGTTGGGTTATTGCATTTTGGGAAAGAATCTAAGAACCTAGACTCACTCCCTAATCCATAGCATTATGTAGGGTATTATATGCACTAACTAATGCACATTTTCTAGCTTTTAAATGTTTTGACTTATGATTCATTTAAGGCTTTAGGGTATGCATTTTATGCCTAAATGCCATGCAATTAGATGGAGTCAGCGGCCAAATAAATAAGAAAAGGTAGGCTTCCTTAAGTAGACGGTCATCCTCACATGTCAGATGCCCCTAATGTATAATGAGTGAAGTGTCTGATTCATAAGTTTAAAGCAATATGATAGTATGATTCAAAGAGCTTATTATTTTTAGTTAATTTTAAGTTATTCCTACATATTTAGTTTATATGAAGTTTCAAATTTCTTTATTTTAGTGTTTGAGTTGATTAGATTTAAATTGAATAAAAAATTTAGTTTTTCTAAGAGCCTAATCATCTAGGCATCCATCACAAAAAATGCAACATAGAAAGAAACCTAGAAAAATAGGTTGATTCTATTGCATACCCAAAATAAATCAAGCTAATTTTAAATTAAAGAAAGGTCAATGTGGCCAGGTACCATTCTACACCTCAAGAAAGGAAAAATGGGCAGCCAAGCTCTGCCCTTATACAACCCATCATAAAACTAAAGTTTAGAACTCTGGGTATTCTTTGTAGAATTGTCTCATTCTTCAGGGACCTCTATTAGGCTTCACAGGGGATCTCTACACCCATCTGCTAGCAGGATCAGCTCCCACTAATCCTAGATCCTGTAGATACTAATATAGTTCTAAGCTAAAATTTATATTTCAAATTCAAAAAATAAATCTTAAACCCTACAAAAGATATGTCAAAAAATATAAACAGCACACAACAGATATATTTTATAGACATATGGGCTTAGCATTAGCTGCTTGCTAAGCCCACTTGTCTTATTAGGCTATGCTAAGGGACTATTCAGCACCTGTAAGCAAACAACAATTTTATAATTTATTTTATGATGGTAGTCCCATTTAGCACAGCCCTCTATAGAGACAACATTAGTTTTAAAAAGAACATCCTACCATCCAGTCTAATTGGCAAATAATCCCAGACATTAAGTCTAAAACAGTACAAAATAAAGATAAGAAAAGCACATTACAGCGCAACACAAAATATCACAGATCAACCTAGCCTAAGTCTAGGATTCGTAACCTAATGATCTATTGTGAGAAGGAAATAAGCTTATGTGGAAAGACTATGCTAGGCCTAGGCTATAATCGAGCTGAGCTAAGCCGAGTACTTATTAGATTGGACTTTGCTTGCTCAAATTAAAAGTTGTTCATGTTCAATTTGAGTTCTAGCTGAGCTTTCATATGGATGTTCAACTTGGCTTGCTTAATTTTATCTATGTTCAAGCTTTATTTGTACTTGGCTTGAAATAAGTGAAAAAATATATAATCAAGTTAATGAATGAGCTTTAAATGAGTACTTAAGTTTTCTCTAATTTTTTGTTGCAATTACTTCCTTAAATCTCATATAAGTTCCCCACACAATACAAAATCAAGATTCTAAAAAGAAACTAAATCATGAAAAATTCTATAAGGGGTAAACTTCACTAAAACATACATAAAATTCAAGAGCTACATGTTCTGGTAATATTATGCATATAAATTCATAAAGGAAGATGCCACACAATCAGCCATTTTTAAAATATAGGCACACAGTCAGGCATTTTCAAAATATAGGCACACAATTGACCATTATTTAAAATAAATGTGACTTGAAAAATATGATGCAACATAGTCGGCCTTTTATAAAAAAATAATAAGGCACACAATCAGCCTTTAAAAAAAATATTAAAATACATAATCAAACTTATTTAATATACCTTATTATATCATGTATGCTCCCAAATTATAGCAATTTCTCTCTAAAATAAGGCACCTAAAACCAAAAAAAATTTAATAAATAACTTAATTTGAAAAAAAAATACTCAAAAATAAAATAGTATACTTGGATAAAAAGCATTTTATATGGAACAAGCTTCTATCAACCCCTTAAAATAGAAAAATGCTTCGAATTCATAAGAGAGTGAAAATATATTGCTATTTTTCCAAAAAAAAAAAAAACAAATTATGGTTAATATTGAAAACATCTATTCATAGTGAATCAAAAATATTCATTGCTCTAATCAAAACTTGATAATAGTTTTTCCCAAAAATATACAATCATTCATATATTTAGTGGAATAATAACAATGATGCTATTCTTCACATTGAATGGTTGAACCAAAAAATTTGTAATATCACCTTCTAAGACTCCTTAAGAAAGATTAATGACTTCGATATCTTCTTTATCTTGTTAGGTAAAACTAAATTAATATACTACAATATTAGAAATATATTATTAACTTAAAAATAATAAAGAACAACATACCATTGATTTTTTTTTTAATCCCATAATAATTTCTAAACAAATCACTTCCACACATAAGAACTTGAACAATGCTTATACCTAAGGATGAGCGATATGTGTCTATAACTCGACCACCAGCACTGAAAGTGCATTTGGATGCAACAGTAGTAATAGGTATTAATAATATATCACAAGCGATTTTAGATAGTATAGGAAATTTCAATCTGTTACCTTTCCATCACTCTAAAGCATCAAATTGGTAATGATCATTACTCTTATTAGGAATATGAACACCATCTTCTAAGTAAACATCAAGCTCAGATTTTACAATCTCGTTGACATCACTCCTAAGATCATTTTCAAAGATCTCTCTTCTACTCTCAAAAGACTTGCCTCTTAAAGTAAAATGAGTTTTGCGTCCAAAGTGACTAACAACCTCTTCATTAGAAATTATTATATTTTCTATGATATTTGAAGCATGAGCATTTACATAATCATGATACAATAGTTGTAGTGACTCATGAATGGTTGTAACATGCTTAGCTACTTCATTAGGAGAATAAATTTTAGAAAATGCAAAGTTAACTAACTTCATCTTATTTCTGGAATTAAGCACTACATCAATAGAAATTACCAAGTTACACTCTCCCCAATATGTCAAACTTGTCTTGCATGTTCAAGGCCATCAATCTCATATAATCAATATCATTTATAAAAACTTCATCCAACACATTCTTGATTCTCCAAAGATCAAAAAGAAATAGATTTGAAGTTGGATACTCAGTTCCTACAAATAAAGTTTGCAAACTTACAAAATAAATAAAAAAATATGTAATGATAGATAATGAAAAATATATATTTTATGTAACCTGAAATGATACTTATAACTTGATTAAATAAAACTAAAAATGAGCAAACATCTTTTGCTTTATTCCGATCTTCTTTACATGGGAAATATGTGTAAGATGGATCTCTATCTTGATAACGAAGAAAAACTTCTCTAAACTCCAATGCACATGAAAGCAAGACATATGTTGCATTCCATCTAGTGCAACAGTCAAGTATTAGCCTCTTGTTTGGAAGTTTAAGTTGCTTTGAAATTTCACTGAATAGATTTAATCTTGCAGTGGAAGCTGAAATAAATTTCACATTTTCTCTTATATTATAGGTAATATGGCTTATCATAGAAAGACCATCTTACACTATGAGATTTAATATGTGTGCACAACATCGCACATGAAATTATTTCTCATTCAATGGAAGCTTCTTTTGAAAGTTGATGTGATCACACAAAAGACTAACTGCTTTGTCATTACATGAAGCATTATCCACTGTTACACTAAAAACTTTGCTTTCAATTTCCCACTCTTTCAAACATAAATAGAATCTTGAATATCATGTGCTCTATGTGGTGGATTAACATCAACAAAAATTAAAACCCTTTTTGTAAACACCACTCTTTATCAACAAAATGCCCTTTGATAACCATATATTCAATTTTTTATCCGGACTTTCATAAGTTTGTTATTATGCTTATCATCCACATTGAACTTAACAAACTTTTCAATCATTTCTTCTCAATCTCATAATTACTGATACAATCTTATTTTATCATTGCACGTGAAATTTTCTCATATTGTGGACTAGCAGCCTTCATAAAAATATTAAACACTTCATACTCTATAAAAGTGAAAGGAAACTCATGCACCATGATCATATGAGATGTAATCTCTCTAATTTTAGCATGATCATACTTCCAAGTTTTCACACTACTCCCACTATCATATGTAAGTGTTGGTTTTCCCATAATGATAAGTAGTTATCCTTTCTCTATAATTTTTGGACAAGTATGAAGATGTCTTTTATATCGTGTTGTTGCGCCATCCTTATTTTATTCATGTATAACTTGCAATGATTGCATTGCACTTTCTCAACACCACTTCTTAGCTTTACAATATAGAAGTCTTTCCACACATTTGAAGTTCTCTTTCTTTTCCTCTTTTCAAAAGGGCTTTCTTGAATATCATCAATAACAAGATCTGCACCTTCTTCAGTGGCACTTATAATAACATTAACATCTACATCTCCTTGAGTCTCATTCATGATTTCAACACTAGAAAAAAAGCAAAGTAATGATCACTCAAAAAAAAGATCAACTACATCATTATTAAATTAAAACATT
The DNA here is from genome assembly GCA_021442155.1 of Cymbidium sinense. Taxonomy (NCBI): domain Eukaryota; kingdom Viridiplantae; phylum Streptophyta; class Magnoliopsida; order Asparagales; family Orchidaceae; genus Cymbidium; species Cymbidium sinense. The sequence goes on along the minus strand of CM038218.1, from coordinate 147,550,019 downwards.
AAATACAAAAAAATTATATGAAGGATAGAAAATGTTATAGACTCATATAAAAATACTTCATTAGTGTCATCATAGGATGAGAGATATTATACTTGATCTTCCAAATCCTAAACTAAGAGAACAAGTCAGTAAAATGTCAAAAATAACCCTTTCAAATTTCAATTAACTAAGATCTACAATAGTAGTTGAATTTAATTTCTATATATATATATATATATATATATATATATATATATATATATATATATATATATATATATACAAATACTAATCAATTAAAATAAACCTAGTCTAGAAGAATATCAAAGACCAAATTGAGCTCACATAAACTAAGTTGCAATAAATGAAGCAAAAAGATATCATCATTGCCTTTCAAAAAAAAACTATCTTTCAGGTTGCTCGTGGCCTTTCAGTGAAAGATAGACATCAATATATATATATATATATATATATCTATATAGTATATATATATATATATATATATATATATATATATATATATATATATATATATATATATATATATATATATATATATATATATATATATATATATATATATATATATGAATTCAAAGTCAAATTAATTAAAGCTATACAATTCATTCTATTCAACCATCACATGATTGTGCTATCCCCAAAATCTAAGTTTTGGGCACCTTTATCACCCTCTCAATTTGTTAATAATGAAATGCAATAATTAACTTCGATTTTTCTAATTGTGAGAGGCATGTTCAAATAAATCATTGAAAAATGACTTTATGTAATGACCAAACTATCATATGATATATACAATAGTTAATTAGCATCTCCATATAGTCAACCAAATATGAGACTAACATTAAAGGCCAAAATGATATCTTCATCAACCTAATCAACCACCAGAATGTTACCTGACTACAAGATTATGGGTAGCCTTGCCTATGCCATTAGAAGACTTGAATTACCCTTAGATTTTCTTAAGGATGACAATAAAGACAAGCAAATTGGTAATTTAGGCAAAAAATTTGTTTGCTAAATAAAGAAAGAATACTCTCATTATAAAGTCATTGCATAATGGAACCACTCTTCTCATTATCAAAATATCTTTTAAAATCAATCTTAGGAGTTAGCTAAAAATAATTTATTCAATGCCATACCTAAGATGATAAAAAATTTAGAACCTGAGAGAGAGACAACGACCAACTGGCATAAGTCGAAGAAGAAAAAGAGGGATGTTGAAAAGAGAGGTGGGAAGATGAAGAGGAAGAGAGAACGATCGGTTCAAGCCATGGTTTACCTCTTCTTTATCTCGTGAATCGACTGAAAAAGATGTAGGGAGCGACAGATGAAAGTTGATAAGAAGATAAGGGAATGTCGACCGAAGTCAAAGAGAAGACGAGGGATTGCCGGTGGAACTCAAAGAGATGATGAGGGAATGCTGATGAAAGTCGATGCCGAAGGCAAGTTAGGGCTTTGGCACTTCGCTTCAAGGCATGAACCGACACAGCTTAGGGCGTGAAAGCTTCCGATTGTACGAATATGAATGAGAGAACCGAGAATAAAGCCTCGGCCCTTAGAGGCTCAGGCTTTAACTGAGCTGTTTAGGGTTGTTTTATTTTGGTGACTTGGGTCACCCATTTGGCCATTTATAATTAAATAAAGTAACTTGTTAGCTTTAATTAAATAATTTAATAATTGATATATGAGTTTTTTTATTTTTTTATTTTTATCCTATAATTTATAAAATAAAAGTATCAATTATATTTTATAAATATCTAATTAAATGTATCATAAATTTTTATAAATTATACTACTAAATTTAGTAAATTATTATATTTTTATTAAATATATAATTAAAAAATTTATAAGTTATATTTACTCATATTTTGAAGATAATATATGAATTATTACCAAACTTAATATCAATTGTTTAACAAATTACTTGTCTAACAATAAATGAGTATGTTCATTAACATAAACAAGTGAGTAAGATCATATTCATGTTCAATTTATTTAACCTTCAAGTTTTCAAAACTTGTTCAAGCTTATTTTTTTATTAATTTGAACAACATGAACGAGCATTAATCGAGCCGAGTTCGAGTAGTTTAATGAGTGTACTGATTCATTTACAGCCCTAGGCCTAGGCCTTTTTAGAATTAAGTTTCAATTTAAGTTTTGAAATTTGCTTGATTTACCTTTGGATGGTTTCAATTTAAATGATTTAATGATTTAGGATTCTTTTTTTCATTTTTAAATTCATTTTTTATGTTAGGAGTTCTAAGTTTTCAAGAATGGAAAGTCGAATAGATTTCACTTTTTGTGGAACCCATTCCATTTAACATCTTAAATTCTAATAGAGTGAATCTTTCACCCTAAGATGAAGGTTCATTCCAAAGGTCTAATTAAGATCTTTAATTATCATAATTAACTTCTTTTTTATTCATTTATATGATTTTGTTTTTAATTTAATTAAGAATAATGTTTTAATTTTATCTATGACATTTAATTCTTCTTTCCATTTTTGATTTGATTAAATCATCTTGGTCTAATTTATTTTCAATTTGATTTGATCAATTTGTTTTGGATTGATTTTATTATTTATTTCATTAATATTTATGTTCATTAAATTCAATTGGTTGAATTATGTTACTCTAACACATTTAGGATAATGTTTTAATTTAATCTTAATTTGCATTGATTATGGATTAAGATTTTTTTGGTTGATCATGAATTCAATGAATTGTTTACTTTAAGGTTTAATTAGGTTTTGCATTTTTTATTGATTTCCATTAAACCCTAAGTTTGTAATTAACCAAATTCTTTTCCATTAGAATGTTGAAAATTATTCTTAAGCATTCTAGTGTTGATGAAGATGTTTCAAGTTACTTTTATGATTTTTTTAATTTATTATTTAATTTATATTGATATAGAGACTTGGAAATTCATTAATTCCCAATCTAGAGTCAATTGGGTTTGAAATTTTATGGCAAGTGAGGTTCCTTATCAATTTGATTTTTCTAAAGTTTCATTTTAATCAGATCTATGATTATGATGTAATTAAGATTTTAATTATTTTATTAAATCCTAAATTAAGCTTAATTTAAAAAGAATTACTTAGGTGTTTTATTTTCTTAGATTCCTCTATCGAAGATGCATCCATAGAGTGTTCATTTAAAATTTTTGGAGTTTTAGTTGATTTATTATGATTTTCCTAATTTTTGGTTAATCAATTGAATTAATTAATTCAATTAATTGTCAAATTAGGCCATTTCATGATTTACTAAGTTTCAATGGTTTCATTGATGTGTTTAAGTTCATTAGAGTTAATTATGATAATTTAAAGTGATTTGATTAATTTTCATGATTTATTTTATTTAATATTAATTTCTTTCATTAAAATTCAAGTTTGGAGTTTGAAATTAAATAACTTTTTATTTACTTTGCAATAAATCATTAAGAAATTTTCTAAGGTGTATTTTAATCTTAATTTCGCTTCTCCAAAGTTTCACATTGATTGGCTTAATGGTTTATGATTAATTTAAGTTTGATTAATTTCATTTAAAGCCAAATTAATCCTAAATTACCCAAAAATTTATTAGGGATTTTGGGTTTAATGGATTCTACTCATTGAGATGAATCCATAAAGCCATCATTTACATTTTTTATTTATATTTTATTTTATATGATTTTTTGAAGTTTTTAGTATTTTTTTAATAATTTTTAATGATTTAAAATGAGAAAATATCATTTTAAATGGCAACACTGATGCGGCATCATTGCCACGTGGCATGGCACTATTAGGCCATGTAGATCTACATCCGTCTAATCAAAGATCGAACGGTCATGATCTTGCCTACAGTTCCTATAGAGATTTAATGAGACCGTCTAGCTAGATCGTGGTCGTACGTTCCAAATAGATGGAATGGAAGGCAGGGATTTTCTCCCCCTCCTTTTGTTGGAGAACCAAACACCGTCTATCAAATCTAGCTGATTTCTAGCAATCAGAGTGATGAAAACGTGTGATTTTTATTGCAAATTGATCAAATCAATATTGCATGATCCCCTTGGGGATCAAATTCTCCCACAAAGGACTAAAAAGTTTTCTCAATGTGTCGATTTGAAGCATACTTCATCGGGGTGATCCCTAGCAGTCTCCGTGCTCTGAGCACCTTCTCCTTAATGGGATGAAGCCATGGACACGATTTGTTGGCTTGCCTCCACACCAAACATTGTGGAGACCCTCGTGACCATTTTCCATCAGTTTTGGCCATTCTCTGGCTTGTTGATGATGTAGGGATCGAAGGAGGATTTGTTTGAGGTCTTCTTTACCCCTAAAACATGTAGGGAGAGTCAACTTATCATGAAACGATCTCCCTCTACTTTTTCCATTAGAGGCCAAGAGCTTTGACGCCGACCATGGTGGATTTCTGGCTTGTCGATGATGAAAGCTTTGGGGGAGGCTTTGAATTGGTTCTCTTCATCTTGTGGATGTTTTGGAATGAAAATATTGAGAGGAGAGTGTCATTTTCCTCTCTTTCTATTCATGGTCAAAAGCTACATATGAGGAGCTCTGGGTGACCAGAATCCGGCCACCGGCGGCAAGGGGCTTGTCCAATGGGTTGGTTTGTTCCCTCTTGACCTTGCAAATGTGTTTGGATGAAAGGTTTGAGGGGAGGAAGCCTTTTCCTCCCCTTTCCCTCCTTGGCCAGGAGAGTCCTCCCTTGGATTCTCTCTTTCTCTCTCTTTTGCTACCTCATGGAGGAAACCACTTTATCCCCTTTCATTTTCTCCTTTGAGGCTTTCAACTAATTAGAAAGCAACTAACGTAGTTGAGGCCAAGAGGTGGATGAGTTATGGAGGAGGGGAAGTGAGATTTGAATTCTCTTCATTGATTTTTAACCTTCTTCTCTCATGATTCCACCCTATCCCTTTGAATTTTTATTTTAAGTCTTTTGACATCACCACCACATCCTTTAAGCTAGTATTTGGCTAACCAAATCAAACCAAATGTGAACTTTAGGTTAAACCTAAGTCCATTTGAGTTAGATTGGATGTTTGAACCCAAAATGCCATTTGGATTCAAGGTGTTTTAATTTTATTTACTTTAATTAATTGATTTAAATTTGAGTTCAATTATCTTTAATTGATGATTTATTATGTTTTAATCTGATTAATTCCTTTAGGTTTTGAGTTGCTTTTGCATATCATTTCTATTTAACCCATTTGGGCTTAAATGGATAAGTTGATTTCAATTGGGTTCAAATGACTCATTTGGTTTAATTTAATTTTTTTTAGACTCCAATCGTACTTGATTACCTATATGGAGTGATTTAAAATAATTGATTTCAATTGGTTTGACATTAATTTCAATTTTAACCTATTTGACCCAATTTGGGCTTAATGGGTTAAGTTTGGATTCATTTGAGTCAAATGACCAATTTGATCAAATTAGACTTTATGATTGGTTGGATTAAATTTTATAATCATTTATAAATGATTTTGAGTAATTAAATTGAGTTTATTTTAATTTGAATGGGGTTTGAACCCAATAAGAGTCATTTAGGCCTATTTAGACCAAGTTGTCTAACTAATCTATTTAAGCAATAAATAAATTTATATTTTCTTAGATTCATGTTTATACATGTTTATTCTATCATTTAGACTATTTGGAATGATTCCATTTGGTAAAATTTTGGTGGGTTGATCTTTGACTTGGTGGGACCAACATAAGTCAAACCTATGTTAAAAGGGTTGACCATTTTTGACCTTGATCTCGATTAGGATTTCTTTTATTTTGTTTGATTTGATTTGGTTTTGTTTTGAATTTTTTAGGTTTGTTTCAATTTAATTCATGTTGGGATTTGGGTTGAGTCTACCTAAACCCATTAGGTTAGATCAAACCCAAGGAGGATGCACTAAGTCATTAAGTGTAGCGATCTAAGTGTCAAATTAGGAGGCTTCTAATTTAAGATTAGATGTCTTAATTACTAATTTTTGAAATGATATTAACCTCATCCAAAAATGAGGTCAACAGCAAAGTCAACACTATAGGATACTATACAACTAAGTTAGTTATTTCAACAACCATTATAACTGACATGGTGATGAGGTGACTCACCAAAGGTGTCGCCTCTGGACAAAAAAGACACCGTGTGATCAAGTACACTCTTACTTGATTAGGGCTTGACCAAATAATTCTCCCACAATAAGATGTAAACTAGACTTGCAAGGGAAATAGTTCATCATTCTATTATTTCTGAACGCCTCAACTATTAGCTCACCTTTTGAGGCACTAAACAATATGCCACTCAACTTTGACTAGTCCAAGAAGCTCACTATCTTGACCTATAGGATTGAAGAGTAATTTAACATATCTTCTTAAGAAATAAGAAGGATGCTACTTCGGTGAAGCTAGCCTCTATCAACTTGTGATTAAGGACAATAGCACCCTCCTCTACACAATCACCTTATGTCAATGTCACACTAATGATGCCTCTTCCTCCTTTTCCTAGAGATCACATAACTCAACAAGAGTAAGAGCAATTGAGGGCTTGATAACAGCAATGAGAAACTCAGTGAGTGCCTCCCCAATAATTGCTCCCAAGAAGATAGTAATAACCTCCATGGAAGTAGTAGCCACCTTTATGCGAACATCAATCATCTACTAAGGATGACTAATAATACATAAATCTTTCTCTATAGCAACCCTTCAATTTTTATTTTTCCAAAGACCCGCCATAGCTTGGAACTGTCAACATCACCTATCAGCCTCTTAGATGCCATCCCTTTTTTAAAGGAACATGGCAAGAGTTGGATTAGGTGTAACAAGGCTTAACGTCACTAGTTAAGTTAAACTATCAAGCTAGTAATTAAATCAAAAGTGATGTGACATGATTTGCCAAATATTTTAGTGAAATAGCCAAATTTTCTTTAGGTATTGCCATTTATTATAGTTTACTTAACCACATGTTTTTCTCTAATTGTCTCACCATTTATGAGTGACCTCTATAAGGAGTGAGAGAATCAATGAACTAAATATATACTTATTGTACACCCCTCTTTAGAGTGAACTCATCTAAGAAATCTAGGCCTGGATCAAGCAAGCTCACCATGAGAAAATGGCCCCAAAACTTACCACTCAGTCTACGAAGGTATTGGCATCCAAATACTCACCAACTTGCCAACCTGAATGAAGAACTTGATGGCCACTTGTTGAATTTTACATATGATGATCAGTCTTAAAATCTCAAAGTTGAAAAATCACTACTCACTAAAACAATCTCTCAATGCAACTCTGGCTCACTCAATGAGATTGGTAGGTGACCACCATAGGATAACTCATCAACCACACCTCATTTGACATAGACCTATGATATTAGGCTCATCCTAAGGAATGAGTTAGTAGTTTTAGATGAAGGGCCATAACATTCAATGATCACAACTTTGCTACATGATGCACATGTCATTTGTCCCTGGAGTCTTTACTTTTTATCTTTAGTTTTCTATAGTCATATGTGTATCCATTTTTAACTCTATAAATATGAAATCAAAGAATATTTTTTATATCTTTTTGGGAATTCTATCTTTTTTTTATACTTCTAGACTTTCTACTTTTCTGTATGTACTCATTATATGCACTTCTTAAAATACTAGCTTTATATTTTTTAATTATGATTTTTTTCATATACTCTCATCCTTGATGGAGTATCTTCAGTGGCAGATAAGATTAGAGAGAGTCACCTTTGATGGTTTGGCCACATAAAGTGTTAGCCATCCAATGACCTAGTTATGAGAGTAGATGCATTAGATTTTCCTTATGTTAAGAAAGGTAGAGGTAGACCTAAAAAGACTTGGTTAAGATGTAAAAAAATGACCTTAGTATACTTGAATTAAATTAGAATTTGACACATATTAGGACATAATGGAGATAAAGGATTCATGTAGCTGACCCCACTTAAAGGCATTAAGGCTTGTTGTTGTTGTTGTACTCTCAGTCTTGCTACTGCTCTTCTTGTCTCCCCCTCATACTCATTACTAGACTCGCAAGCATGGTTAGATTTGGATCTAATAATGTCTCTAATATTTAATTAATTACTTTAGCCAAGTTTCCTTACTTAGTTTGCTATCTAGATTGGTACTTCTTCTATCCCCTTAGTCGTGCCAGCTTGACAGAAAATATCTTATACTAGTTAAACTCATATGACTTAATATATTTTTATACCTAAATGTATGAGTGGATCTGGTGAATATTTGAGAACAATAAATGCACACTAACAAGGAGATAAATTTATTCAAGTAAATCATCTATTAATAAAGACTTACCATAGACAAGATGAGTGTGAAAGTAGATGATCCTAGTCAAAATGAATAAGGTAGAATGACCCACCACATGAGTGAAAACCCATCCTAAGCAAGGTGAATGCTTGGAGAGGCTATTCTAGTCAGTGATTGACATTTAGAAACTCATTTTAGACATAAGAGTTTGCCCATACAATAGTGACTACACAATTAGGATGCACATCAGATGACTCATCTCAACAACATCAAATATTGCATCCTAAGAACTTGCAAACCTGAAGCTTAGCACTCACCTCCATAAGCAAGTTCCTCTTCATGTAACCAACTTAGCTGATGTGTACATTCCTTATGTGACTACCGCTCATTCCTATAAAAAAAATGGATTTTTGAGGAGGGTGGACTTTTTGGATTTTTTTTATTTCTAATACTTTTATACTTACACTGCCCCTTATTTCACATCTTCACACATATTGAACTTTCTTTTACTTTCTGTGTTTATCTTACTTTATTTGTCCTACTTATATTAATCTTACTTCTCAGGTGGCCAAGAGGTTATGCCTTATTTCATGGATAGATTTAAATTTGATTACTTTTTAAATGTAGTGAGCGTGGATGAGATTGAGAACTAGTAGTTAGCATAGAGTGAAGCAGGTCATTCAGCACAAGACAACTTAGCATGCATGAGAAAAAGTACTCAATTCATTACTTAATAAAATTTGAAGAACATGGAGGATAAGATCACTCACCTAATACAAGAAATCCTGAAAAAGGTCAAGAATCAAAGCATAAGGATTAAGGAGAATGAAGGTTCTTCAAGATCAATAACTCATTGAGCTCATCTGTAGAGAAAGGAATTATCTAGAATACCAAATGCTAATGAAAAGTCATACCAGGCAAGTGAAGAAGAGGATATCCAAGAGGAAAAGATAAACATCAATCCAACCACTTTCCCTAAGAAAATTATAAAAGCTTTTCCTCTTGCACAAGTTTAAGATCTAGCACTAAGAGTCTTAAAAAGGTTGCATTGACCCCACTAACCATGTAGCATACTTCAAGTCCACCATGTTGCTACCAGATCAAGATGATGCGATGAATTGCCAACTCTTTTATACTATTTTAAAAAAGTTGGGCCTCAGGTGGTTTTCATGCCTATCGGTAGGGGTCATCACCTCCTTTGTTGACTTTAGAAGGATCATCTTGACATATTTTGCTAGTGCTCATAATCTATTAAAGAGTTCACAAGCTCTACTGTAAATGAGGTAAGAGCATAACAAGTTTCATAAGAATTTTATCAATCACTTTCAAAAGTAGATGCTCTCTCAAGGCCCTAAGGAAGGTCCTTTCGGATAAGCACTCAAGCTTCAATAACCCAAAACTCTTGCAAAATTATTAGAACTTGCAATTAGCCATGTTAATGCAAAAGAATATAATGAGGTTGCTTATCCATCAATGACAAATCAAAGAAGAGACTCTTCAAAGAAGTCTCACTTAAAGCAATTATTTAAAGATTAATTTGTAAAGAAGAGACAAGATAGGAAAGAAAATAGCTTACCATACGAGAGGAAGAAATAATGCACAAGTATGGTTTCAAAAATAAAGTAACTTGTCACTAATGTTGGAAGTACTTACAGCATACAATGGTACCATCGCTAGGAGTATTAATGGCTAAGTCAGTAAAGGCCATTCAAAATAAGGAATATTTTAAGTGGCCCCTAATGAACATGGATGGGTTCTACAATTGCTAAATAATGTGCCTATCATTATGATGATGGCCATGACATTGGAGAATGTCTCCATTTGAAGAATTTAATGGAAGAACTTATCAAGGCTGGAAAGCTCAAGGAGTTCACTAGGAGGCTAGGAAAGGAAGTTGCTTAGGAGAGCAATGAACCCACCTCGGCCAATTCAATTCATATTGGGGGAGTAGTGACTGTTATCTTTGGAGGAGATGAAGAGTCATCAAGATCGGTGAGCATTAAATGACTACAATCTGGGAATATCAACTTTGTGGACATGGCGTGGGCACTAAACACTTTGATAGTTCCTATAAGCTTTTTAATGAAAGATCATATTGCAATTCATAACCTTTATAATGATGCGGTCATCATCATGACATTGATCACTAATTATCTGATCGAAAGTATATTGATCGACACTGGTAGCTTGATCAATATCATTTTGAAATTTGTATTGACAAAATGTGTTTGGAAAGCTCCAAACTTGTCATTACTAGAAGACAATTTTATAGCTTGTCTAAAGAAAGAAGAGATATTGAGGGAATCATCACTCTCCCAATGACATGTAGCAATTATGGCTAATTTTATTATTATGGTTCTAATTCAAGTGATTAGTAATTTAAGAAGTGATTTTAAGTTACAAATTCAATTTATATTTAAGTTAGACTTCTTGTTCTAAAGACTGTAAAAATTCCTTATTCATTTTCAACACCATATACCTTATGGTTAGATCTAGGTTGAGTTAAATAAGCTAATTGGCTATTGAGTTGCAATTGATTATGAGATATGTTTACCTGTATAATTGGAGTGATTATAAAGCTTTCAAATGATTTAATTTGAATTTGATTTTGTTCCAATAAGGTTCAATTGGGTCAATATAGGCTAGGTGAACTAATTGGCCAAACTGAGTTCTGATAAGAGTTCTATCAAGTTCAAATGGTGTTCCAAGAAGTTTAGGTGTATTCAATTTTAGAAGATTTAGATCAACTTTGGGTTTAGTCCTTTAGGCCTAAATGAGTCGTATTCAGTCAACTTGATCACTTGACTAAATTGAACACCAACTGGGTATAGTATGAATAGATTTGAGATTTTGGGTGGCATACAATCAATTGGATTTGATATATTAGGTTTGAATTGAAACCAGGGTCATTGGATCTCACCTCATCCAAGTTCTGGTCTAGCCCTAGGGTTGAGCATTTTGAGTCTTCTAGGCTTTGGGTAGATGTCCCCTAGCCACTAGAAGTATCTTAAGCCTAAGTGTGAAAAACCTTAGTGCCTAGATCAAATCTTAGGACTAAGAGGATGATTATCAACCTCATTAAAAGTGAGGTCAACAATGATAAAGAAAGTTTAGTGACTCATTATGTGAGTCGCATGGTTGAATAGATATATTTTTAAGACAAGAGAATGACGTGCATCATTCTTCAAAGTGCTCAAAGAAGCCAAGATGTTTAAATGGTCTCCATAATGCAAAAAAGCCTTCTACAACTTAAAAATATTACTCACATCTCCATTGCAATTATGATGTTCTAATGAAGGTGAGACCTTATTACTCTAAGGAATTAAAGAGGACTCAGTCAGTGCTATCTCAATTAAAGAAGAATGCAAAAGGTTGTGGCGGTCTACTCTGAGAGTAAGTCACTAAGGAGAGATGACTTACACTATAATATCATAGAAAGACTCTCATTGGCACATATTATATTAGCATGACCACTTCAACCATATTTTCAAGCTCAAATTCAAGTTGCTACCTATAACCCACTCAAGTCGGTACTCGTCAAGTCGGATCAGTCAGGAATATTATTGAAATGATCAATTAAATTAAGAGTGTTCAATATATCATACTCAACTAGAATAACAATCAAGGTACAAGCACTCATCAATTGCCTTATAGAATTTAGTGATTCACACAATGTCCTAGTCAATCTAAAGCCTTTATGGCATTTACATTTTAACAATTCTTCAGATGAGCAAGGGTTAGAAGTAGAAATTATATTAAAAATTCTAGTTGGGATTGCCATAGTTCAATATATTAAATTTAATTTAAGGGAAACTAATGATCAATCTAAATATAAAGGTCTACAAATGGGGCTAACATTCACTCGAGGACTCGGTGCTCAACACATCATTGCCACTTAAAATCATAGCTCATGGTGGGCCAAGTAAATGGAGATTGTGAGGTTAGAGATAAATCACCTCAGAGGTATTTTCTCAAAGTAAAAGTAGAGTTTGAAATTTTGAATAATTTAAAATTGAACAACTAGAGAATAGAACCAACTCACCAACTTATTATCAAAAGTGAGTGTACTTAGAGAGCAAGCCATCTTAAACTCACTCAACCAAGAATAGAAGATGATGAGTCTATGCAGATAGATCATGAATATTTTTCTAGTTGGATTGACCCCATCAAAAAAATACTTGCAAATTGAGGAGCTTAAAGAAGGAAACAAAGATCCAAAAAGGTTCAAGATCAAAATTTCCCAATATTTACTAACAAGTGGTGACTTATTTTAGAGATCAACGACCTCACTTAACATGTGATGTCCAAGAGAAAGTGAGCTAAATAAAGTACTTGATGAAATACATTTTAGCAAGTGTTAAAGTCATTCTAGAGGAAGGACACTCGCCCACAAAATTTTGCTACTGGGATATTTTGGCCTAGACTAGTGAAGGATGCAAATGAATTTGAAAATAAGTTCGAGCAATATCAAAAAATTTCCCTTTATAATAGTAGTCATCATTACAACCTATCACGAGTCCTTGGCCCTTCGCCATTTGGGGAATAAACTTGATAAGACCTATACCAACCATCAGTAGAAAAAGAAAGTTTATAATCATCATGATTAACTACTTCAGCAAGTGGATTGAGGTAAAGCTACTCACTAAGATAACCACCCAAGTAGTTCACAATTTTTATTGGATTGATATTATTTGCAGCTACGGGCTACCATTGTCAGTCATAACGAATAATGGACCACAATTCACTAATAAGAGATTATGGGAATTTTATTAATCACATGGAATTGAGCTGAAGTACACCTTAGTACACCATTCTCAAAGTAATGGCTAGGTAAAAGCCATCAAATGAGATCATCTCAACTTACTAAAAAAATAGAGAATGTGATAAGACAAAATTGGGAGAATGTTTTGGGAAACTTTTATGACACCACATATAGTTTTGAAATTTTTTATTTAGGTAATCAAATTTGTCATTAAAGAGTAAACATATTATCTTAGAATATAAATATGTTATCTTATAATGGTTTAATCACTTAAACAATAACTCCTAAGGCTAATGGGTCTTTTTAATATTCTAGAGATTCTTCCTTTGAACTCATTGAAAACGTAGAATAAGGTTTATTTATACTGGGATTATAATTCTCTATAAGGGTAAGTCTTTGTAGTTAATTACATCCTAGGAATGAGGTTCTCTTCCTAAGAATACTCTCAATTAAAAAATAGGCACCTATTTCTATGAATTTTAAAGCTAGTTTCAAAGGATGGTTAAATTGGAACTTCAAAAGGGAACACTTCAAGGGGGGAGAATTCTTCTCAAGGCCAATTGGGATAAAGTAGAAAATGGCTATAGATACTGGATACTCAGTAGGCATTTCAACTATCCTACCATTGGGCTATATATTTTTGAGTTAAAATTTGTCAAGGTTTGAATTGATATTTTATTATAAATCTAGGCTTTATATTCTAAGAACATAAGATTGTAAAAAATCCTAAGGTTGAAGACTTATTCCTAGAAGGATATTTCATAACCTAAGTCTACAGATACTTTTGACACAAGTCAAAGGCTCGACCAGTATGACTTTTGAGAATTATTGGCTCTTTTTGTCATTGGAGAAAAGGACCCTATCCCTAACTCTTCTGGACTAATAACCTGCCTAAAAGAGTTGTCAGCTAACATCAGAAGCAAATTTTAAAATCCATGTTGCCAATCTTTATGTTATGCAATACTGCTGAGCTACTTCATTTTAAGAAAGAATCTAGGAATATGACATCAATCCTTGATCTCTTGGATCATGTCAAGTTTGATATACACCTAACTAATATAAAAAAATTCCATCTCACAATTCATTTAAGGCTTATAAGGTATGCACTTTATGCATATAATGAGATGTAGTTAGAAATAGTTATGGGCCAAACCAAAATAACAAGGCGCACTTCCCCAAGAAGGTGGTCATCCTTAAATGTCAGATGCCCCATATGTGTAATGGGTGAAGTGCCCAATTCAAGAACTTAGAGCAATATACTAGCATGGTTCACAAAAGCTAGTTGTTTCTAATTGCTTTTAAATTGTTCATAATGCTTTAATTTATGTGTGAAGTTTCAATTTTTTTTATTTTTGCTTAAGTTATTTAAATTTAAATTGGGCAAAAAAATTTAGTTTCCTAAGAGGCTAAGATCCAGGCATTCATCTCAAAAAACATAGTACATAAAGGAATTTTAAAAAGCAGGTTGATTATATTGTGCAATCAAAATAGATCAAGTCAAATATTTATTAAAAGAATTGGCCAATGTTGTCTGGTATTGCTGTACACCCCAGAAAAAAGAGAAAAATGGTTAATCCAGCTATGCCATTATATAAGTGGGCCTAGAACTACAAGTTTAGATCTTTGGGTCTTTATTCAGGATCGTCTCTTTCTTCAGGGACCTCCATGGGCTTCATAGGGGACCACTGCACCTATCTGTTGGTATGTTCAGCTCTTGCTATTCCTAGACCCCATAGATCTTTACCTAATTCTAATCTTAAATTCTATTTAAAATTTCAAAATAAAACTCTTAAACCCTACAAAATAAATATTAGAAAATACAAAGAGCATTCCAACAGTTATATTTGTAAACATATGAGCTTAGCATTAATTGCTTACCAAGCCCACCAATCTTAGTTGGTTATGCTAAGGACTTATTCAGCACCTACAGAAAAATGATAATTTTATAATTATTATGATAGTCCCTTTAGCACAGTCCCCTAAGAAGATAATATTAATTCTAAAAGAACATTCTACCATCTAGTCTAACGAACAAATAATCCTAGACATCCAGTCTAAAATAGTACACCACAAAATAATAAAAATATTACATTGCATCATAGAACATTATAGATCGACCTAACTTAATTCTAGGGTAGGTGACCTAATAATCTAGTCTGTGAAGAAAATGGGCTTATGTGGTAAGGTTGTACTATACTTTCTTTAGTTCAAGTTTCAATTTGGTTTTGAATATTTAATTTAATTTTATTTTAATATTTTTCACTTTTCATAATTTCACTTCATATGTATGTGTCATTGTTATATTAGAGATTCAAGGTATCAAGACCTCTTTCAGCTTAGTAGTCCTGTGACCTCAGGTGTCCAGACTATCTACCATATGTTTGCTAATTATGAAAATTTGTTGTTTATTCTTTTAATTTCTCTTATTCTTAAGATTGGTTTAATTTACCATGGGTGGTTTCAATTTAAGTAATTTAATCGATTCATGAATTCATTTCCATTTTTAATTTCATTTCATGTTAAAGTGGAATTTAAGTTTTCAAGAATGAAGAATAAAATAAATTCCATTTTGGGTGGAACCCATCCTATTCAACATCTTTAATCCTAGTAAAATGAGATCATCATCCTAAGATGAAGATTCATTCTAAGGGTCTAATAAGACTGTTAGTATCTTACTTAACCTCTTTTAAATTCATTTGAATAGTTCATTTTATGTTGAATTTGATTTATGTTTCACCTCTTTTTATTTTAAAGTTAGAATTTTATGTTAATGACGTTAAAGTTAAAACCTTTGATCAAGGTTTAAAGTATTTCCTTCTTCTTTAATTAATGGTTTAACCGTATATCATGATTAAATTTAAAGATCATTAGTTTCATTCATTTTCATATTTTGATTTATTTGATGTTTTAAGGTTTAGAATTCATGTAATTTAAAGTTTTCATTTTTTTTATTTTGATTCATTTTTCATTTAATTTTATGTGTTTTAATTATTTGGCACATTTGATTTTGGGTTAATCTTACTTATTAATGTTTATATTTATGTTTACTAATACTTATTATCTTGAATGAACTAACTTATTTAAGTTAATATCTTAATTCAAACTTGGTTTTGATTTCATTATTTAAATGATTTATTTTATCTAAATTTTTAAATTTAATCATTTATGTCTTCTTAATTTATCATTTAGGTTTATTTAATTTTAATTAATTTCATTTAGACATTTCATTATGTTATGTTGGTGAATTTGAGTAGGTTAACTTAATTATTTTCAAGTGATGATTTCATTCATTAATGTTTATATATGAATTTAGATAAATTGATTTAATTAGTTTTAATCAATCTTTGGGAAGTCTTAATTTTTTTAATTAAGAAGTTTATTATTTTATGATTTCTTATTCAAATTATGTTTAATACATCATTAGTTGTTAAAGTTTCATAACTTTATTTAATTTATTAATATAAAATTTTGTTTACTAGTCATAACCTAAGGAATGAACTACTTTTAGGATTTCAACATAAAACTAATTCATTTCAAGTTATTAGGGTTAGGATTATTTGATTAGCTTGATTCATTTAATTAGCCATTTCATTTTTTTTTACAAAAAATGATGTTGTTTATTAACTTAAATGAATTCAAAGGATTTAATGAATTCCATATTTAAGTATGAAATTCAGAGATTAATTAATTTTCCATTTCAATTGATTAATTGGTTCATTATAAATTTGATAAATTATTAACTTAGGGTTTAATTAGATTTTCATATTCTTTAAATGTTTTATTTAACCATAAGTTTATGATTAATTAAATTCTTTAACTTCATAGGGTTGGATAAATTTTTCTTAAGTGTTATGATGTTAATAATTATGTTTTAGATTAATTTTATGAATTCTCATAATTTTCATGTTTTCTAATTTATTATTTCAATTATATTGACCTAAGGATTGAAAATTCCATAACTTCAGATCCAAAGTCCATTGGCCTTGAAATTATTATGGCAAGTGGGGTTCTTTAACAATTTAAATTCTCTAAAGTATCATCCTAATCACATGTATAGTTTAGGATTAATTAAGGTTTTAATTATTTTTATAAAACTTAAATTAAGCCTAGATTAAGAGGAATTAATTAGGGGTTTTATTTTTCCTACATTCCTCTTCGAAAGATGCTTTCATGGAACATTTGGTTTGAGATTAATTTGAGTTTGATTATTTTTATTTAAACTTAAATTAACCCAAAATTGCTTAATAATAACTAGGGATTTTGGGTCTAATGGATTCCTCTCATTGAGAGCAATCCATAAAACCCTTTTTTAGATTTTTTTCGGTGAGTATTATTTTTTTAGAATTTTTTGAATTTTTTGGTAATTTTTAACATTTATTTAAGGCAAAAATTCAGAATTTCTCATTTTTAATGGGTGGGGTTTATATGACACTGCCTTACACCTGGCGGCACCCGATTCAGCCATCTGGATCCATCCCATCGAAGATCAGATGGCTCGAATCATCCCATAATTTTTTATAGGGATAAAATTGATCTGTATAGTTAGATCAGGACTGTCCATTCCAAATAGAAGGAATGGATGGTGGAGATTATATCTCCTTTAATGGTTGTGAAAGTCATAAGCCATCCATTGATTTGAGAAGATCTCTAGCAATCCAACCAATGAGATCTCTCGATTTCAATTATAAAATTATCATTGAATCAAATGAAATGCATCTATACAGTTTGATCTCGCTTGAGTTCAAATTCATTTTGAAAAGTACCAAGATCAAAATCGAAAGAGGTAGGTTTGAAGGCATACCTCATCGGCGGCCATCTTTGATGGTGAGGATCATTTGAAAAGCTCTGGCGTGATGCGTCGAGCCTCTAGGAGGAAGGAATTTTACTACATTCTCTCCAATCACTCAATGGACCAAGGTCCATGAATTTTTTGATGGTTTTGGTCATTTTCTGCCTTGCCAGAAGTGTGGGGGTCGATGGAAAGGTGTGCTCATCTTTATTTAGCATAGGGAAGGTGATGGGATGCTCAATTGGGTCAGAGATAGCTCTCTTCTCTTTTGCCATGAGAAGTTGAGAGCTTTAAGCCATGGGGATCTTATCTTAGTCAAACAAGGTGATTTCCACCTTGGAGGCTAGCTCCAAGGGATGGTCAGCTAACTAAGATCATTCCAAGGCAGTGAAGATGAAGCAGGGAGGAAGAATCAAGGAAGCATCTTGGATTGGGGAGGATTTTGTTTGCATACTCCAGTTCATTTCTCCATGTGATGTTTTTCTCTTTTGGATGTACTTAGGCCTTCCTAATTTATTTAACTATGGATGCTAATTACCCTAAGCTCATCTTAGAATGAGTTTAGGAACATTTCATGGTGATTAGTCTAGGTTTGAATTTGAATGCTTTGAATTATGCCATTTAGGTTTTTTTTAGGTTGATCTAGCTTGTTCCATTTGATAGATTTATATTGGATTTAGGTTTTAATTATGTTCATTTAATCATTAATGATGTTTTCAATTTACAGGCTTGATGAAATTTTGGATTGGTGATTTGTTTATTTCAACATTTGACCCATTATAGTTTAAGTAGATTTAGTTAGATTCAATTAAGTCAAATAATTTATTTGGTTTAATCATATTGTATTAGTCTTTCAATTATGTTAATCTAAGTATTTGGGATGAGTTAGGTGAATTAGTTTTATTTGTTTTAGATTTAAAACTCACTATAGCCCAATTTGGGCTACTTAGGTCAAATGACCATATTAGCCAAATTAATCCCAATAATTGGTAACATTTTGTGCCAATGGATTTTCAGAATGAGTTTGGATAAATATTTTAGATTAAATCCAATTTATCTTGAATTTCAATCCAAGGAGATCCATTTATACCTATTTAGATCTAATAATCTAATTAGCCTAATTAAGGTCTTAATGAATTTATATTTATTTAACTTCATGTTTA
This sequence comes from Cymbidium sinense, assembly GCA_021442155.1. Classification (NCBI taxonomy): domain Eukaryota; kingdom Viridiplantae; phylum Streptophyta; class Magnoliopsida; order Asparagales; family Orchidaceae; genus Cymbidium; species Cymbidium sinense. Next base: position 147,531,049 of record CM038218.1, on the reverse strand, counting down.
AACATGTTTATTTTATCATTTGGATCACTTAAAATGATTTTATCTTTTCAAATTTTGGTGGGTTGACCTTTAACTTTGTAAGACCCACATAAGTCAAACCTATGTCAAAAGGGTTGACCAAATTTGACCTTGATTTGGATTTGATTCCATTTATGTTTATGTTATGATTTCATGGTTTCATTTGATTTTTATTTTGATTTGTTTTGATTTAATTTGGATTTCTTTTGGTTTAAGTGATTTTAGGGTTGAATAGGATAATTAGGTTAATTACCCCTTTCTTCTTAATTTAAGTTCAACTAAATTCATATTTCAATTATTTTAGATGTAGATTTGAATTTGGTCTAGGATCATCTAATCCTATTAGGTTAGGTTAGAACATAGAATGATGCATTAGGTCATTAAGTGAAGTATCCTAAGTGCCTAATTATGAGATTCCTAATCTAGAATTAGGTATCCTAATTACTAGTCTTGGAAATGATGTTAACCTAATCCAAAAATGAGATCAACAAATGGAGCCCTAATATGTGTGGTGGATTACACCACACATATTGGCATTGATTGAATTAGTCAACAATACAATCATAAGCTTGAAGGAATTTGAGTTTAGTTTTAGAATTAGAATATCAATTTTTGTTTAAATTTTAGATTTTATTTTCGGTTTGATTATGAAAGATTGGAAAAAAAAAAATGTCTATAGTTATTTTAATTTAGAAGGATTTATTCTTGGGAACTAAGTTCTAAGAGTAGAGATGTCATTAGGAGTAGATTCAATGAAAGGTCTAATCCTAACATTATCATGGTAGTTAGAAAAGATGCCTTAAAAGGACTTATTCCCATCTTATCTATAATAAATTTTTTATGGGTATCTTAGAAAAAAAAAGCATTGTAACTCATATCTTTCTAAGTGATTTTATCCAAAAGGTAGTCTAAATGACTATCTAATTCTAAAAAAAGAATCTATAAGAAGACTTTAAATTTTTTTCTTTTCCTATAAAAGGATACCACCATGGATACTTATTCCTATCTAAGAATGGTAGTTGGAGAGGATTCCAATATGGACACTTACTCCTAATCCAAACTGCATGAGATTTTAACCAAAGAAAGATACCACTAGGGGATTTACTCTTATCTATTTAGCTATTAGAAATGGGTTTGTAAAGACTTAATTTCAACATAAATAGCTGAGCTAGGGATAATGGTTTTAATAGCTTTATCTAAAACCTCAAAATTTTGCTACTAAGCAGGAGTCACTAATTCCTAACCTAAATAGTCTATAGGAATGAGTTCTTCAATGACTTATTTTCATTTCTTTTTTTTTTGTCTTAAGCTAGAAAAGGGGTTACAAGACTTAAATCCTAATCTAGTGAAGTTCAACTAACATGAAGGGGTCTACAATGACTTAATTCCATCTTGAGTAGCCACAATGAGGAGAAGGGGACTTAATGACTTGATCCTAAACCTCAAATTTTTTATGAATAGAATAGGAGTCTTGATGACTTAATCCTAACCATATAATTCATTTGATAGGGGTCTTAGTGAGTTAATCCTATTCTTGTCTTTCAAAATGAATGCTTGTTGAGGGACTTACTTCTTCCCATTTTAGGTATTAGGGGGGTGGGGGTGGCTTTAATGGCTTAATCCTACCAAAATAGCTTAGGATGAGAAAAGTGGTTTTCGATGACTTAATCATAATCCTCAAATTTTGACTAGTATGAAAGGGGTCTTGGTGACTAATTCATAACCTAGATAGTCTACTTGACAAGGAAAGGGTCATGGTGACTTTCATCCTAACCTAGTCATGTGAAAGGATGCCTACTATAATACTTATTCCTAACTTGTAAGGATGTTGCACAAAATCTTACTCCATACAATAAAATTTATAGGAAGCGATGACACAAAGGCCTTGCTCACAATCTTATGGAAACTACATTTATAAAGAGCTTGCTTCCATTTGTAAAATTTTAAAAGTCATTACACAAAAAATTAACAAAGATAAAAAATTGAATCTAAATAAATTACAAAAGAAGTAAAGAGAAATAAAATTTTATTGATAATCATTTTAAAACTAAGTACAATTTACACATAATACTCTTCAAATAACATCCATTGATAGGTGGCATTGGACGTTCACCATTACAGGTATTCAGTTGATAAGAACCCCCTTCAAAGACTTTTTCCACTATAAATGATCCTTCCCAAGTTGGTTCAAATTTACTGTTGATCCTACGATGAGCTAACATTGGTCATTTAAGAACCAAGACCAAGTCTCCTACTTGGAAAGTTCTAGGACAAACCAACTTATCAAGTGCTTGAACCATACGCGATTAATATAGTTCAAGGTCTTGATGAGCTTTTAAATGCTTTCCTTCAAGGCTTTCATGTTCTTCCAATCAAAGTTTATGATTATGATCTATTGTAATGTTGTTATTGATTATTACCATTAATGAAGGTAATTGTACTTCCAATGAAGAATAGCTTCAATTTCATAAACCAAAGCAGATGGTGTAGATTGAATTGGTGTTCAGTATGTGGTTTGATAAGCCTATAAAGCTTCAACTAACTTTTCATGCCATTGGCACTTATTTTCATCTAATATCATTTTCAAAATCCTCACAAGGGTTTTATTAAATGTTGTGGCCAATCCATTTTCCCTAGGATAATAGATGATCGAATATCTCCAATCAATTTTATGTATAGCCACAAAGTGATTCAATTTACTGGACTTGAATGATGGATAGTTATCAAATATGATTCAATAATGAACACCAAATTGATATATGATATTTTCCTGAAATAATTTAAGTACATGGTATGCTTTTAGTTCTTTCAGTGGTATAGCTTCAACCTATTTAGAAAAATAATCTATTGCAGCTAATATGAAAGGATATCCTTTTAACTAAAAGATCGATGGGCCCTATGATGTTGATACCCCAACTCTCTAAGTGCCAAGAGACAATCATCAGGTGTAGTACATTAGGAGGTTGATGTAAGGCCACACCATGTATTTGGCACTGATAACATTGACATACAATTTCCATGCAGTCATTCAACATCGAAGGCCAATAATATTCAAGTCTTGTAATCTTTAATTTCATCTTGGGTTTGGATTGCTAAGTGCCATACAATCCAAAATGTATCTTAGTCACAATCTTATGGGCTTCCTTTTTATCTAAACAACGTAGCCACATTTAATCAAATGACCTATGATATTATACATTATTAACTAATGCATAGGATAAAGCATGTTTCTTAACCTAGTTTGCTAATGATTTATCTTCAAGGAGCCTACCTTCACTTAAATAGTCAATGAATGGTTACCTCCAGTCTCACTCTTCTTAAACTTCAGTAAGAGTGGCAACTCTTTGCATTTTATTTTCTTATTCATGTAATCTAAATCTATAAAAGATAGAATTTATTAATTCTAAACTTCTATGGAAATAGATTCTTTTTATGAACATGTTATTTCTTTGGCGAGTTTAGCCAAATCATTTGTTATAAAATTATCTTTGCATGATATTTTATACAAAGTTATAGATGGAATTATTTCAATCAGTTTCATTGTGTACTAATAATAACTGAAAAGTTTAAGGTTTAAAACCTTCTAAATACTACTCACTTGATTGATAACTAGTTGGGAATCCCCAAAGAACTTTATATTCTTAAGGATTGCTAACTCTAGCTCAAGTATGAGAGCCTCATATTTAGCTTCATTGTTCATGCAAGGGTCTGACAAATGGTAGGAATATCACACCATTCCTTTGTCTAGAGTTATAAATATCAATCCAATCTCTGCTTTCCCTGGGATATAAGAATTCAATTTTTTATTTTTCTTTAATGATGTTGCACCATCAAAATAGAGTTCCCAAGTGCCATTAGGTTGTTCCTCTAAAGTCATGATCTATTCATCTAGAAGATCATCATTTAAGGGAGAGCCCTCGGTGTGTTGCTAAGAAGTCAACTATAACTTGACTTTTTGCAGCATGAAGAGCAATAAAAGTGATCTCAAATTGCAATAAAATTATTGACCAACGTGCTAGACATCCAAACAACATCGGGTGAGTCATAAGATATTGCAATGAATTAACTCATGAAATCAAATTTATTTTATGTGAAAGCATGTAATGCCTTAGCTTTGAGTGGTAGAAACCAAGACCAAACAATGCTTTTCAATAGGTGGATAATTCATCTCCACTGGGATGAGTCTATAGCTTAAATAATAAAGAGTATTTTCTTTCCCTTATTCAATAACTTGAGCTAGTAATCCTCCAAGTGATTCATCTGAAGCTACAGTATATAAGATTAACAGCTTCCTTAGAATTGGGGTAGCAAAAATAGGAGGATTCATTAAGTATTGCTTCAGGCTTTCAAATGCATTTTGGCATTTCTCAATCCCAAATAAATTTGGAATCTTTCTTTATTAATGTCACTAATGATTGGCATCTTCCCGATAAATTTGATATGAATATTCTTAAATATGCAAGACTTCCTTAGAATGATCTTAAATTAGGGTTGTGTATAATTCGGTTTAAACCAAAAATCTGATTAAAATTGAACCAAAATTTTAAATTTGGATTGATTTTTCAATTTTATTTTGGATTTTGAATTTAATTTTAGCTAAATTCAGTTTTTGGATTATGGATCGGATTTAAAAATTTGTAATCCAAAAAAACCAAAAAATCCAAAATTTAGCCATAAGGCCTTGGCGTTAGATCCATCCGACTGGCGACTCCGTGACCCGTCCATCGCGTCCACGCTTGTGCCCCGTGCAAAAAAAATAAAAATAGATATTACAGGTTAGGGCCAAAAGCGATTAGGGAGGAGAAAGGGCAAAGCCGCAAAGGCAATACCCGCCGCCGCGGGCTTGTTCTCTCCTCTTCGACTTTTGTTCAACTCTTCGTTGTAGTTGTCGACGTTTTTCATGATTCATCATCTCTTCTCTCTGCTTCTCCCTTCATGAGCTGGATCCATTCTCAAAGTTCATAGATCTCCAGACAATTTTTTAAGCGCATTTATCCTTCCTCAGATTTTGGCATGCATTTTTTGATTCCGGAAACTTTTGCCGATCTTTGAGTAGCGGGATTCTGTGGAAGAAGAGAGCAATAAAGCAAGCCCTAACTATTTGATAATGGGGAGTGGAGGGTGCTCTTGCTAATCCTACTTATAGCTTGTTTTGAGAGCGAGCGGCTCGGATCACAAATATAAGGAAGGGGATCTCGTTCCTTTATATGCGAACAAAGTTGGCCCTTTTCACAATCCAAGGTAAAAGTTGGAAATTTTTGTTTATAGTAATTTTAGTTGTCTATCATCACGATTCTTCGTCGATGTTTCTTTTTATGTTGCTATTTGATCTATTGGAAGAGTTCGCCTACTTTGCACATCACCGTGTGGTAGAGTTGGATCACATTTGAGCTGATTATTATTTGAGATGTCGAATACGCTATTAGATATCTGATTGGATGGATGTTTGACCCTAGTTTGCATTTTATGGGGATGCTTGGTTGCAAGATTTAGCCATGTTTGAGCTGAATAATTCTTAAAATCTAGTTTTCTCTTGTCATAGGTGAAATTTCTTGCATTTTGTAAATCATGGAGAAGTATGATTTAAGAGATTTACTAAGGGGTTGTTTGGTTGCCTGAAAAAAGAATGCAGTGTATTTGGATCCTAACCTTTAAGATTTTGATATTGATTTGCTTTTAAGCTTTGATTTGAACATCATTCCTTTTTTAACTAACTTCCTCATCATTGTGATGACTATCCTCAATATGAGCATTATTTAAGGTAGATTTATATTTCAGCTTTACAAAAGACTTATGATGTCTGACATTTGTCTTTAATTTGGATAATTCAAGCATTTATTATAAGTGTTTTACTTTTCTTTCAACCTCCTGTAGATTTATATTTTCGGTTTTTTAAAAATCAAACCGAAAATCCAAATTTTTTTCAGATTGGATTGGTTCGGATTATATTAAATCTTATATGGATCAGATTTTTGGATTCTGGATTTCAAACCGAACGGATTACCAAATTAAAAAATCGATCTGTCCAATCCAACCAAATGCACACCCCTATCTTAAATGTGTAAGACTTCTAGGTGGTGGCATTTCTTTGATAGCTTTATTATATTTTTTTAGATTCTATTTCAATCCCACGATGCCTCACAATAAATCCTAAAAATTTCCCTAAAGTTACCTCAAAAGAACACTTCAAGGGATTCATTTTTAGGTTGTAATGGCACAACTGTTTGAAAATAATTCGCAAGTCATATAAATGATTTTCTTTTTCTTTTCTTTTGATGAATAGATTGTCAATATATAATTCAACTTGATTGTGAATTAAATCATCAAAGATTCTAGTCATTGCTCTATGATAGGTAGCCCTGGCATTTTTAAGACCAAATAGCATGATTGTGTAACAAAATATCCAGATAACAGTTCTGAACATTGCATGCTTTTCATCCTCTAAAGATATCTTTATTTGATTATACCTAGACGATTCATCCATGAATGAAAAGATTTCATGTGAAGAGACTATATCCACAATGAGTTCTGGTATCGACAATGGGAACTCATCTTTGGGATAAGCCTTATTCAATTCTCTAAAACCAATGAAAATGCATATTTGGCTGTTCTTTTTCTTTATTGGGACTATGATAGCTAAGCATGAAGGGTTTTGTTCTTCCTATATGAACTTGACTTCAATTAATTTTTTCACTTCAATGATTATTTGTTGTTCAATTTCTAGGCGCATAAGCCTAGGTGCTTGCTTTATTGGAATCACATCAGGTTTAATCTCTATTTTATGAATTGTAACTTCTAGAGATAAACCTAGCATCTCATCATAATTCCATGCAAAATAATCTTTATATTCAACAAGTAAGTTGATCAACTCTTCGAAATCCTTTGGACCTAATAATAAACTAATGAAAGTTGGTTTTGGGTCTTCTTCAGTTCTTAGGTTGATCTCCTTTAATTTATCAATAATAGATTTTAATTCTTCTTTGAACTTTAGGGTGCATTTTAAATTAAGCAATATATATATTTATTTATTTATTTATTTATTTATTTATTTATTTATTTATATTTTTTGTTTAACTACAGAGTTCTGATGAGATCCAATGCACTGATGCTGGTGTGGATGTTTCAAGACAAGATCCTTTAAGGGATCAGATAAAATTTCAAAGAGTCAATCAGTTTCCATATGATTGCTTCTTATCAAACAATGCTTATAATCATCTAAAGATCTAATAGTATCAAGCCCAACGTTAGCTTTGGATTTCAAATTTTTAATTTTAGTATTCCATAAGCTTTCCATGCATTGAGCTGCATCTTTAGTCCAAGCATTAGAAATCGAACCATATTTTATTAAATTTTTTACACAGTTAGGATACCAGTCAAATGGGAGTTCTATTATTTCAGTAGAAGATGGGTCTTCAAGCCTTACATCTACTTTTGAGCTTGAAGACCTGGGTACAAAATAAAATATTGACATTCTTCCACCTTCTTCTACAAGATCAGGGGCTACATTGACTTCTAACTATGAAATTTTATTATGAGATAAAGGGGTTAGAGTCAAAGTATCTGCACACATCTTTAATTTTTCATAGGTGGAGCAATTTGGATCATCCTTTAATGCTTAGATTTATTCTTCATCGCTATTTGATTCAATTGTAATCTCAAACTTCATTAAGGCATCCTTTGATTGGAATCCTCATCAAAGCTGGATTCCAAATCAATCTGGATTATAATAGGTTCATTTTTTTTTCTTTTTCTTTTCTCTCCTTTTCTTTCTTTTCTTTTATTTATTTGCAATGACATCTTATTTTCATTTCTTAGATACCTCAATAGGGCTGGATTTTATAAAATCAAATATTTTCCTTTTAGGCATATAATAGGTAGCCCCTTCTTAAAGTTCAATCTCATAAATAGAGAATGAATATATGTCACCTTTTATAGTATACTGTACTCCATATCTAGTGTACTAATACACTAGTGAAGTGAAGAAAGAACCATCCTATACTCATGTATCCAAGGTCTGCCTAAGAGGGCATTAAAAGATGTCTCTAAATCAATGATATAAAATTTTTCTTTAGTTTTCAATCCTTCTATTTCCAATAATAGAGTGATTAAACCTAAATCTTTCTCTCTTATTTTATTAAATCTACTCAATAACATCTTATATGAACTGAGTTTTCTAGTGTCAATCTTTAGGAAGGATAGTGTTCTGGAGTTCATAATATTCATTGAAGCACCAGAATCACTCAGAACTCTCAATAATTTAATGTTTTCCACCTTGACATAAATATAAAGGGGTCGATTGTGGTATATTGTTCCTAAGAGTAGTTCCCTATCAGAGAAGGTAATTCCAGAAATCTCCTTGAAGTAGCAAACCTCATTTGAGGAAGTTACTGGTAGCTGAGTCAGGCATATCTATGGATCGAGTAATCCTTGAACTAATGACTACCTCATTTCTTTAGATAGAACGAGGGCATCATAAATACTTAGCTTGGTAGGAAGTTTCCTAAGATGGGATAAAATTTGTAGTCAGCCTCAGGAATGACTGGCTCGATTACTAGATCTTTTTTGCAAAGGTTTTAAATTTTGGTCAACATTTTCCTTTCCTTTGTGTTTGGGAAGAGGAGGTAGATGAGGTGGCAAAATCTTCCTGCTACAGAGGCTAACATCAATGATGTCTCTAAGGGTCATGTCAACCTATCACTCGACATTGATATCCTTCTCTAATGATTGGTCAGAATCTAAAAGTTTCACTTCTATACTAATAAGTTTTCCCTACAAGTCATCCATATGACTCTCAGTATCTGACCATGATCAACAAAACACATAAACATGAGAATTTTCTTTTTCTTCTTTTTATTTTTATTTTTTTATTTTCAACAACACATTCATCAAAAATGGTAAGAATATAAGAAATGCCTTTAGAGGTAGGCATTTTATTCATATCTTTAAAATGTGTACATAAAGATAAAGAAGTGTAATGCCTAGCCTTTCCATCTTTATCATACAAAATACTAAACCCTAAACTCTCTTCAATCGTCTAAACATCTGACCATGTTGAATGGGGTCAAGGTGGAATTAAATCTCTTGACTCTGATAGATAAATCTGAATGTTCTTTTTCTGAGTCTTTGTCTAATCTTGCATTGAATTTATAAATTTTTTTCATCAAATATTTTTTAGAGGAAAATGTTATATCCTATTCATTTGAAAGAGGAGAACTAGATGAAGTAGAAGAATCACTTGTAACTACCTTAATGGACCTTAGTCTAGGGTCCACGAGGTACTCCTTAAAGATTATGACCAGACGCTTCTTATAGTTTCTCTCAAGCCAGTCTTTGAAGGTGAAGTAATCTTTAATAATGTGACCTAACATCTGATGATATGGACAGTAGTTTGGATCATTCACCTTGCCGACTTCTTCTAGCCTCTTTGAATCAGGTAATTTAAAATCAGACTTTTTCATTAAACTTTTGAAAATTTTCCTCACTTCATCTCTCTTAAAAGATTAAGTCTAGCTCATTCTCTCACTAAAAGGGCTAGTGGTAGCCTTCTTAGGGGGCAATGATAATTGCTGCTATGATGGCCTAAAAGATGAAGGCTGCTCTACCTGCACCTAGATGGAGGACTTCCCCTTGTCTACTACAGAGACATTGCCTACCTTCTTTTCTAGCACCTTCCTAGGTTTTGATGGTTCTACAGAAGAGTGCTCTTTCAAGAAGGACATCATAGGGGCTTCTTCTTGCAGGATAGAGGATTTTTTTAATAATTTTTCAAAAATCTTAATAATAAAGCCCTTAAATAGGAAGGCCACTAGACCATGAATACTTCTTAGGAGTATTTTAATAGCGTGCTACTCTTGTAATAATGACTCGCACTTAAACTTGAAACTGCTCCATCTCAAGATATAATCTACAAGGGATTCATTGGGCTTTTATTTTTCAACCGCTAAATCACATATGGTAATGTGGTGTTGTGTGCTAGTGAGCTTTTTTATAGTTTATGTTTTCTAGTTCAATGAAGGTGCACACTAAACCATTTGGAATTTATGTGTACCAATCGAAAGAAACCCCAGTTAAGTTGCTAACAAATTGTTTGAATAATAGGGCATCACTCCCACTAGCATTACAAAAGCTCACACAGAAGTGTGCTAAATGCTACCTGAGATGCCCATCCCATCAAAAAACCTTAAAAGAAGGAGGCATGAATCCCTTAGGATATGGTATAGAATCATATTTCTCAGGGTAAGGTTTACCCTTCTTAATTAGAGTCATATCATGATATTGTGTTAATGCTTCTTTTAATTGTTGTTCTATTAAGTAACTTCAAGTAAGTTTTAGGAGCTATATCATATACAGGTTTGTATTCTTGATGATGATACTCTCTTAAATCGAGCTTTATCTCATCAATAGGATGGGACTCCTCAAGTTGTTAAATAGAATGATGGTGGGAAGAATAAGGAATCATACTCTGAAGTGACTGCATGGTAGCAATCATTTCCTCCATTCTCTTTTCCATCCTTGCAATCTAATCATCCTTTTCTATAGTTGAAGAATTAATTGTTAGGTGGGATCAGATACAGAACTTTCTTGTGCTTCATCTTGTTCCTTTTTGGATTCCCTCATGTATACCATAAAAATATGTGCTACAGGTAACTTCGAGTCAACATCTAGTAAATCGTCCAGATCTTGATCAAAGGGCTCTTTAGTTTTATTCTTATTTTCATTTTCTTCATCCTTTGTCACAATAGTCTCCATCTCCTCTTTTGTCAAATGGAGTGCAACATTGTTATCATCAAGGATGATCTCAGACTCATCTTATTTGTCCATGGGTTTTGCATCAAGTGTCTCTTTTTCATGACTCTTATGGACAATAGGAGTTTCATCTACATCTAGAGGGGCTCCTAGACCAAGGTGTCTCTCATCTATAATATCTCTATTGCAATGAGATAGAGAAAGTGACTCTATCTCTCTACCTGGGGTATACAATTAGAACAGCCCTTCAGTTTGGAGCTCAAGTGAAGATGATGATGGCCTTTCTGTAATAGGTCGGATGATAGGTACTTTCTCTAATGGTGATGGTGGTGAAGAAACATTTGGCTCAAAAACCAATGAAATTTTCCTAACATAAACTTGTTTATTCTCTTTTCTAGGTAAAGTCATATCTCTCCCTAAACTAGAAGGTTGTTCCCTATGCCAAGTTAATGACCTTCTTGAGTAGTGATGTCAGTATGGTAAAACTCGCATGGGAAGATAAAATTTTCTTCTAATAGAAAGGAGCACTTTTCCCTTCCATTTATTCTATGAAGTGGTAGGTCCCCCTAGAATCTCTCTTAAGGCTTATGGATACTTGATCTTTCATGGCCTAAAGTAGCTCTTCTTTGGTATAAGAGGAGGATCCAGGAGGCCTATGAAGAATTTGGTGTAACCTAGCATGTGTATCCTTATTTACCATTCTGAAGTTTTTCTTACTTTCATAAGTGAATGGGTGAGGATAGAGAACTTGCAATCCAAGACACATCCTCCTCTCCCTGGACTGTAGAAAAAGGGTGAATTATATTTCCTCAAGCAAGGAGAAGTGTCATGAAGGGTAAACCCATCCCTCACCCTCCCTGGCCAACTCTATCTATACTAGTTCCTTTTGCTTTCTTTCTTTCAGGGCTTGCCTTCTAAGCCTCTCCTCTTTGTTCTTTTCTAACTTTTAGTCATGAGGGAAGCAGGTAATGTCTCTATAGTAAGCAGTTTAATCTTTTTTGGGATAGAACCTGCTTGGACCTTCTCAGTGACCATAGTAGTGACTATCTCATCAATGGAAAAGGTAGAACAGGGCACACTAGAGAACTCCAAAATAGATAGTTAATCCTTAACAACCAATTCACTCATAGGGGCAAGAATTAATCCATTAGCTATAATGTTGAGATTTTCAAATCCAGCTTCGAACTTAATAACGGAGCCATCAACCAATCTACTATTGTCAATAGAGAAGCTGATCCTAGATATGGCAGCAAAGGTAAGTTCCTAACCATTTTCTATTCAAATAAAAAAATTTACATAAGCTTTAGCTTATATTAATTAATTAATGTAGTCAAAAGAAATTTTTTTTGACCCATTAAGAAGACTTAGCCATATAGTTATGGCTAGGATTTTTAAAAGATATTTTATTCTTTAGAAAATATAGTTATAGAACCATCTCATTTGATTCCAACAAATGAGAAAGTTTTATACCCTAGTTAGTGGATGTTGACTATACTCTACCAAGGATGAAATGGTGAGATACTCAACAAAAAGAAAGATAACCTTGACCTGTCAAAATACAAGTACATTATTGATGTATGGAAATAAAAGCCTATTCCTAAAGATGGAGGGATGAATCTTTCCCCAGCGGAATTGCTAGAAAATATCTCAATGGGAAAAATTTATGACACCACATGAATTTTTGGAATTTCTTATTTAGGTAATCAAATTCTTCATTAAGGAGTAAATATATTATCTTAGAAGATAAACATGTTATCCTACAATGATTGAATCACTTAAATAAGGGCTCCTAAGATTAATGGGTTGTTTTAATATTCAAGAGATTCTTCTCTTGAACTACATAAATAAGTAGAATAAGGTTTATTTATGCTAGGATTGTAATTCCTTATAAGGGTAAGTCCTTATACTTAACTACATCTTAGGAATAAGGATCTCTTCCTAAGAATACTCTCAATTAAAGAAATAGGCTCTTATTTCTATGAATTTGAAAGCTAGTTTTAAAGGATGGTTAAATTGGAATGTCAAAAGGGAACACTTTAAAGGGGGGAGAGTTCTGTTTGAGGCTAATTAGGATAAAGTAAGAAATATTTATAGAAACTAGGATGCCTAGTATGCATTTCAACTATCCTAACATTGGGCTTTATATTTTTGAGATAAAATTTGTCAAGGTTTGAATTCATATTTTATTAGAAATCTAGAGCTTATATTATAGTAGCACAAGACTGCAGAAATGCCTAGAGTTGAAGACTTACTCCTAGAAATGCTTCTGACGTAAGTCAAAGGCTCAAGCTAGTTTGACTTTTGAGAATTATTGTCTCTTTCTCTTAATTGAGAAAAGGAACCTATATCTAACTCTTCTAAACTCACTCCTTAATCCCTAGAATCATGTCAGATATAATATGCATCTAACTAATGCAATAATTTTCAACTATTAAATATTATGACTAACAATTCATTTAAGGCTTTTAGGAATTGCAATTTATGCCTACAATGAGATGTAGTTAGAAATGGTCATGGGCCAAATCAAAATAAAATGCACACTTCCCCAAGAAGGTGATCATCCTTAAAGGTCAAATGTCCCTTATGTGCAATGTGTGAAGAACCCAATTCAAAAAGTTAGAACAATATTCTTGCATGGTTCGCAAAAGCTAGTTGATTTTAAATTATTCCTAAGGCTTTAATTTATGTGTGAAGTTTCAAATTTCTTTACTTTTTGTTTAAGTTGTTTAAATTTAAATTAGGTAAAAAAAATTTAGTTTTTCAAAGAGCCTAATGTCCAGGCATTCATCTCAAAAAACTTAGCACAAAAATAAACCTGAAAAAGTAGGTTGATTCTATTATGCACCCAAAATAAATCAAGTAAAATTTAAATTAAAAGAATAGACAAATGCGGCTTGGTACCAATGTACACCCCAGAAGAAAGAGAAAAATGGGCAATTGAGCTCTACCATTATACAACTCGGCCTAGAACTACAAGTATAGATCTATGGGTATTTCTCCAAGATCGTCTCCTTCTTTAAGGACATTGATGGGCTTCATAGGGTACCACTACACCTATCTCTTGGTAGGGTCAGCTCTTGCTATTCCTAGACCCCATAGATATTAACCTAATTCTAAGCTAAAACTATATTTAATTTTTTTTAAATAAAAGTCCTAAACCCTGCAAAATAAATATTAAGAATTACAAATAGCATCCCAATAGTTATATTTACTAACATGCGGGCTTAGCATTAATTTCTTGCCAAGCCCACCTATCTTGTTGGGCTATGCTAAGGGACTTATTCAACACCTACAGGAAATCATAATTTATTACTGCAATCCCTTTAACACGGCCCCTAGTATAAGATAACATTAGTTATAGATAATGACTTACCATCCAGTCAAACAAACAAGTAATCCTAGACATCTAGTCTAAAATAGTACACCATAAAATAATAAAAATATCACTACACATCATAGAACATCACAAATTGACTAAACCTAAATCTAGGGTTGGTGACCTAATAATCTAGTGTATGAAGGAAATAGTCTTGTGTAGTAAGACTGTACTAGGCTTTCTTAGTTCAAGTTTAAATTTAGGTTTTCAATATTTTATTTAATTCAATTTTTAGACTTTTTCTTTTTATAATTTCGATTCATAGGTGTGTCATTATTATACCAGGGATTCAAAGTATTAAGACCATTATCCATTTGGCCTCCGATGTCCAAACAATATACCATATGTTTGCTAATTATGAAATTTTTTATTTTTATTTTTTTTAATTTCACTTATTCTTAATATTGATTTAATTTATCTTATGGTGGTTTCAATTTAAGTAATTTAATCGATTCATGATTTTATTTCTATTTCTTAATTTCCTTTCATATTAAAGTGGAATCTAAGTTTTCAACAATAAAGAATAAAATAAATTCCATTTTGGGTGAAACCCATCCTATTCAACATCTAAAGTCCTAGTAAACTGAGATCCTCATCCCAAGGTTAAGATTCAATCTAAGGGTCTAACTAAGACCTTAAGTATCTTACTTAACCTCTTTTAAATTCATTTGAATAGTTCATTTTAAGTTGAATTTGATTTATGTTTCACCTCCTTTTATTTTAAAGTTAGAATTTATGTTAATGATGTTAAAGTTAAAACCTTTGATTAAGGTTTAAAGTATTTCCTTCATCTTTAATTAAAGGTTAAACCATATATCATGATTAAATTAAATGTTCATTTAGTATGACACATTTTCAAATATTTTGATTTACATAAGGTTTTAAGGTTTAGAATTCATGTAATTTAAAGATTTCATCTTTTATTTTGAATCATTTTTCATTCAATTTTATGTGTTTAAATTATTTGGCACATTTGATTTTGGGTTAATCTTATTTATTAATGTTTATATTTATGTTTATTAATACTTATTAGCTTAGATGAACTAACTTATTTAAGTTAATATCTTAATGCAAAGTTGGTTTTGATTTCATTATTTAAATAATTTATTATATCACATTTTTATAATTTAATCATTTATGTACTCTTAATTTATCATTTAGGTTTAATTAATTTTAATTAATTTCATTTAAACATTTCATTATGTTATGTTGGTGAATTTGAATAGGTTAACTTAATTAATTTCAAGTAATGATTTCATTCATTAATGTTTATTTATGAATTTAGATAAGTTGATTTAATTAGTTTCAATCAATCTTTGGGAAGTCTTGAATTTGTTAATTAAGAAGTTCGTTATTTTATGATTTCTTATTCAAAATAAGTTTAATCTAACATTAAAACATTTATTTCATAGAATTTTAATTTATATAGAATTTTGTTTTAATGAACTACTTTGGTTTTCAACTTAAAACTAATTCATTTCAAGTTATTAGGGTATAGGATTATTTGCTTAACTTGATTGATTTAATTAGTCATTTCATTTTTATTTACATAGAATTATGTTGTTTGTTAACTTAAATGAATTCAAAGGATTTAATGAATTTCATATTTAATTAATGAAATTCAGAATAATTAATTTTTCATTTCAATTAATTGGTTTATATTTAATAAATTGACTTTTTCATTGTCTTATGTTTGATGTTAATAATTATATTTTAGATTGCATTTATGAATTCTCATAATTTTCATGATTTTTTGACTTATTATTTCAATTATATTGACCTAAGGATTGGAAATTCCATAACTTCAAATCGAAAGGTCCATTAGCCTTGAAATTTTTATGGAAAGTGGCATTCTTTTCGAGTATAAATTTCATAAAGTTTTATCCTAATTACATGTATAATTTAGGGTTACTTAAGGTTTTAATTGTTACAATGATACCTAAATTAAGCCTAAATTAAAAAGAATTAATTAGGATTTTATTTTTCCTACATTCATCTCTAGAAGTGCATTCATAGAGCATTTATTTAAAACATTTAGAGTTTTGGTTGATTTATTATGATTATCTTAAGTTTAGAATGATTAATTTGATTAATTAATTTAATTATATTCTTGATTAGGTTATTTTATGGTTTATTGGATTTCAGATAGTTTTAGTGATGTGTTTAGGTTCATTATGGTTTGTGATGATGATTTAAATTATTTTCATAAATTTTCATGATTTTTCTAATTTAAAATTAATTTATTTCATTAAAATTAAGGTTTGAGGTTCGAAATTCCATATCTTTTTGTTTACTTTGCAATAAATTATGTAAAAGTACATATTGTGTGTCTTAACCCTAATTTCTTTTCCCCAAAGTTTCAAATCAATTGGAGGGCTGGTTTGAGATTAATTTGAGTTTGATTATTTTCATTTAAACTTAAATTAACCCAAAATTACCCAATAACAATTGGGGATTTTGGATTTATTGGACTAACTTTTATTTAGATTTTTTATGAGAATTTTATTTTTTATATAATTTTTTTTGAATTTTTTGGTTTTTTTAACATTTATTTATGTCAAAATTTCAAAAAATTTTCATTTTAATGGGTGGCGCTAACGTGACGCCGCTTTACATGTGGCGACACTTAATTTTGCTAGCTGGATCCATCCTATCGAAGATCTGACAACTCAGATCGTCTCACAATTTCCTAAAGGGATAAAATCGATCTCTACAGTCATATCGAGAACTCTCCTTTAATGGTTGTGAAAGTCACAAACTATCCATTTATTCAAGAAGATCTTTAGCCATCCAGCCGACAATATCTCTTGATTTCAATTGCAAAACCATCTGTGAATTAAAAGGAATGCATCTATATAGTTTGATCTCCCTTCAGATCAAATTCATTTCTAAAAGTACCAAGATTGAAATCTAAGAAAGTCAATTTGATGGCGTACCAAGACGGCAGCAGTCTCCAATGGTGAGGATGATTTGAAAAGATCCAGAATGATGCATCGAGTCTCTAAGAGGAAGGAATTGGACTACCTCCTCTCCAATCACTCTATGGACCAAGGTCCATGCATTTTTTTGATGGTTTTGGTCATTCTCTAGCTTTCCAATGGTGTGGGGATCAGGGTAAAGATGTGCTCATCTTTGTTTAGAATTGGGAAAGTGATAGGATGCTCAATTGGTCTGAGAATAGCTCTCTTCTCTTTTACAATGAGAGGCCTAGAGCTTTATTCCATGGGGAGCTTATCTTGGTTGACCAAGGTGATTTCCACCTTGGAGGCTAGCTCCAAAGGGTGGTCAGCTAACTGAGATCATTCCAAGGTAGTGAATATGAAGTAGGGAGGAAGAATCAAGGAAGCATCTTGGATTGGGGAGGATTTTTTTTTTTTTTTTTGCATAATCCAGTTCATTTCTCCTTGTGATGCTTTCCACTTTTTGATGTACTTAGGCCTTCCTAATTTACTTAACTTTGGCTGCCAATTACCTTAAGCTCATCTTAGAATGAGTTTAGATACATTTCTAGGTGATTAGTCTAGGTTTGAATTCAAATGCTTTGAATTATGCCATTTAGGTTTTTTTTTTGCTTGATCTAGCTTATTTCATTTGATGGATTTATATTGGATTTAAGTTTTATTTATATTTATTTAATCATTTATGATGTCTCCAATTTTCAAGCTTCTGAGATTTGAGATTGGTGATTTGCTTATTTCAACATTTGACCCATTATAGTTTAAGTAGATGTTTGGTTGGATTAAATAAAGTCAAATAATTAACTTGATTTAATCATAATGTATTAGTCTTTTAGTTATGTTAATCCATGTATTTGGGATGGGTTGGGTCAATTAGTTTCATTTGTTTTTTATTTAAAACCCACTTTGTCCTATTTTGGGCTTAATGGGTTATGATTGGGCTAGTTAGGTCAAATGGCCATTTTAGCCAAATTAATTTCAATAATTGGTTACATTGTATGCCAAATGATTTTCAAAATGAATTTTGATAATTAATTTGGATTAATTATAATTTACCTTGAATTTGAATCCAAGGAGATCCATTTAGACCTATTTAGATCAAATGATCTAATTAGCCTAATTAAAATTTTAATAAATTTATATTTATTTAAATCCATGTTTAAACATGTTTATTTTATTATTTGAACCATTTGAAATTATTTTATTTTGTCAAATTTTGGTGGGTTGACCTTCGACTTTATAAGGCCCACATAAGTCAAACCTATGTCAAAAGGGTTGACCATATTTGACCTTGATTTGGATTTGATTTAATTTATGTGTATGTTATGATTTCATGGTTTCATTTGATTTTTATTTGGATTTTTTTTATAAAATTTGGATTTCTTTAGGTTTAAGTGATTTTAAGGTTGAATAGGATAATTAGGTTAATTACCCCATTCATCTTAATTTAAGTCCAACTAAATTCAAATTTAAATTATTTTAGATTTGGATTTGAATTTGTTGAGGTTCATCCAATCCTATTAGATTAGGTTAGACCCTAGAAAGATGCACTACGTCATTAAGTGAAGTGTCCTAAGTGCCTAATTTGGAGATTCATAATCTATGATTAGGTATACTAATTACTAGTCTTGGAAATGATGTTAACCACATACAAAAATGAGGTCTACGAACACTTTACCCATTGTGCTCTAGGCTCTCAGGATAACTCTGGCTTCAACGACTAGACAAATGGCACTCGCCCTATGACATAGAGCAGATGTTGATTTATCAGTCGAGTATGAAGTTCAAAGTCAAAGATTTTTGGCAACTGCCAAGTTAAATAAAGAAGCTAGTGAGTGAGAGAGGTCAAACGTTGAAGTCATGAAAACTACACTCGATCTTTTTTTAAAGCATCATAAATATTATAACTGACACATTAAAGAAAAGTATTTCAAGGCTAGTGACTTAGTACTAAAGGTGTACATGGCAACTCTTCAAAATGTGTTAGGTAAACTCACCCATGCATAGGATAGACTGTATATAGTGAAGAAGCAAGATATCTTAGGGGCATATATGATATAGACCCATTCAAGACAAGTTGTATACTTAGAATGTGAGAGACCCAAAGAGATTTTATCTATGAGATAAGTCTTGCTTTTGTATTCATTCTATTTTCTATTAAGTAATTATTATGAAGCAGTTAAATTTTCTTATTCACCTAATTAAATAGTATTTCTAAATCATATTCTAGAAAAAATGTAGAGATTAGAAACTTTTATTAACTCTCTTAATAATTCAATAAATGATTTGAGTTCACACTCATAGAGCTGCATGTCGACTCAAGCTATTTGAGTTCCTCTTTTAGCCTGAGTGAGCAAAAATCAATTTAATTAAACATATAAATAAATAAACATTTATACTTACCTTAATTGCTTCATGAATTACCAAAAAAATGCAAACATAAAGACCAACACTCTTTATAGTTGGTGACTTAAATATAAGACTGACGTCCTGTAAGGTTGGTAATTATAAATAAAAAGTCCAACACTTCGTGTGATTAACAACTCAAATATAATACTGACATCCTGTAAGATTCACAATTATAAATAAAAGACCAACACTCCATGTAGTTTGTAGCTCAAACATAAGATAAACACCCCATGAGGTCGATAATTATAAATAAATAGACCAACACACTGTGGGTTGGTAACTCAAATATAAGATTGATTTCCTATGAGATTGGTAACTATAAACAAAGAGACTAACGCTACATGATTGATGTCATTGTATTCCCCTAACACATGATGAAGAGAGTACTTAAATAATTATATAACAGAAATTTATGATAAAAATTTGACTATCAAACAAAGCACTTAGATAAAATTCTTAGTTTTATTCGATGAATGTATTTAGTGAGTATGTTCATTGAATATATCTAGTTGATAAACAACAAGTACACCACTCTAACAGATAAACATAAAATCTTGTTCAATTTAAAGTGAGCACATTCAACAAAGAAAAGAGAATATAAAGAAAATACTTCCATTTCATTTAAGACAAAAAATTATAGATATAAAGGTGAGTATACAAGTAAACAAAATTATAATGTAGAGTTATCCTTTGAACTTGCAAGAAAAAGAATGAAGCTTCACAAAAAGGGCTAGCTTGTGCTCCCTTTCTCATTGCTCACCTCGGAGTCCAATTCTAAAAGAGTGAATATTTTACCAAAATTTAAAATCTTGGTGTCCAACTAACCATGTCTCACCAATTAGCAATGATGAGATCAATGTCCTTTTTAGTTTTCTGTTGCAACATGCTCTTATACTTATTAAAATTAAGTAAACCAAATAACTCAGCCACCTTCTCTTGGAACTCTTTAATGCAATGAGGAAGCTCCACTTCTAAATATTTAATCTTCTCAGTGAGGTGAGTCATTTCTAAAATGGCTTGCTCCTTTTCTTTCTCTTATTTCCTTACCTCTTGTTGGAGTTTGGAATGTTTAGCTTAAACACTCTCAAGCCCACCCTTCATCACAATGAAATCAATTATTGTAATAAATAGGTCCTTTCTCTTAGGTAGAAATTTTCTATAGATCTTCTTAGTCGACTACCATGTGATAGCTTGGGTAGTCATAATGGTCAAATGCAATTCCCATTGGGAAGATCTTGAAGGTGTGAGTCATGCACTTCAAAAAAAATCTTCTGCCTTAGCTTAAAGGCCGCATTCATAGGCTTAGCCAAGTCAAGAGTAAAGTTACTCTAAATATATTCTTCCTCTGGTTCTTTGGCCATCTCACTCCTCTTCTTTGAGCTACCACAATAAGTAGTGATCACCACTCTCTTCTTTGACTTTTGGGAAGTTGAACTTGATCATACCTCATCGACTGACCTCTCTGGGGTATCCTCAATGGGATTTTATATGCCACCAACATTCTCACCATCAAGCTCGTCTAGAAAATTAATGAATTTAAGATTAAAGTGATAGGCATAGAGATGTCGTCCCCTACAGACAAATAAATGGAGAAAATAAAACATGTGAATCAATAATAATCATAAAATTCTATAGTAATGACTATAGAGAAACTCATGGATCTTGTCAAAATAGAGATAATGGTGAATGTTTAGAGTTTTTCCCATCACCTTCACTAGGATCTCTTTCTCTTGAGCACTTACTTCAAGAGCCATCACTTTGCTCGCAGGTACAGAAATAAAGGTGGTCAACATCGACCACCCAATCAAACTCTTGATAAAAGATATTTTGGAATGTTAGGTCCTCACCTTTTTCTGCAAGCTGTGGATCTTCAAGAGGACCATTGAGAGTTAAACTATGCCATTCTGGTGACCCTTGACGGAGAAGACATGGCAAAAGAGAGTTAAACTTCATGCTAGTTTCTTCTCCCTTAAGAAAACAAGAAAAGTCATAATACTTGCCACCGAATTTGGTAGAATCAAGGCAGGCACCACATCATAAAAGTTTAAAATGTCCCCCGACTCTGTGCATAAAGGAAAATCAATGTTGAATTTAAAGTGCTCTAAAGTGACACATAGATTTCACGTCTTTATGACATTCAATCACTCATCCTTGTTGGTAGCTCATACCAAAAAGTTTGGGTTTTCATGACAACAACTGAAAAGCATACCACTTTATCAATAGCAAAAGGAAAAAATTAGACATTTTCCTCAAGGACAATAAACACAGTCATTGCCTTCTTCAAAGCCGCCATTATTATGCTCTTTAAAGAAACTCATAAAGGATTGGAAAAATATACAAGAAGGCAAAGAGGTAACATGCACAAACATAAAATCACTCACTTTGACTCAGAAAGGGAAAGCAATAATGACTCATCTAATTATGGAAAAAGATATTTATAGGCATGGTAATAAGAGCTCAATAATGTGAACATCGCATCAAACATTAAGTAGAAAAAACATTAAAAAATCCTGCAAAAATCTTAGCCTCCATGGTCACCAATCTTAATTGATACACTACCTCAACCACTTCTCTACTACGACTCAGTTTCCACCATCATACGCGGCTCTACTACCTCCTATCATGTTGAGTCTACATTATTGGGAATTTTTATTTGGAACACCATGCAAATCTTGTGAATACCTATTTAGGTAATCAAATGCATCATTAAGGAATAAATATACTATCTTGAAAGATAAATATATTACTTTATAATAAATTCAATTACTTAATAAAGACTCCTAAGGTTAATGGGTCTTCGATGTACCAGAGATTATTCCCTTAAACTACATAGAGAAGTAGAATAGGATTTATTTTAGTGCAAGGTTCATAGTTCCCTATAATGGTAAGCCTCTATAGTTAATTACATCTTAGGAATGAAAGATCTCCTCCTAAAAATACTCTCGATTAAGGAAATAAACTTTTATTTCTATGGATTTCAAAGCTTGTCTAAAAAGGGTAGTAAATTTGGAAATTCAATAGGGAATGCTTCAAAGGGGGAAGAGTTCTTTCAATGGACAATAGAGAATAAGTAGAAAATGCTTTAGATATTGGGAAACCCAATATAAATTTCAACTATCTTATTATTGGACTTTACACATTTGAGATTGAATTTATTATGATTTAAATTGATATTTTATTAGAAATCTAGGACTTAGATTCTAGTAGCACAAAACTATAGAACTGCCTAGTGGTTGAATACTTATTTCAGCAGGATACTTCAGACTCTAAGTCTACAAATACTTCTAACATAAGTAAGAGGCTCAACCAAATATAAATTTTTTGAGAATTATTAGTTCTTTTCCTACCAAAGATAAAATGAACATGTCCTTAACTCTTCTAGACTTACAACCCGCTTGGATGGATTTCCAGCTAACACCACCTAAGCAATTTTAAAAACCATGAGTCTGATCTTATGTAAGCAAGATTTCTATGTTGTTGTAGTTAAAGAGGAAGCTGAGAACTTAGCTCACTCCCTAACTCTAAGATAATGTTTAGCATGTTATCTGTCTAACTAATGCAACAAATTTCTTCTTTTATGTATTTTGACTCACGATTCATTTTAAACCTTGGGATATGTAGTTCATGCCTACAATGAATATAATTAGAAGCAGTCATGGGCCAAATCAAAAAGAGAAGGCACACTTCTGAGGACGGTCATCCTCATAGGTTAGATGCCTCCTTATGTGCAATGGGTGAAGCGTCCAATTCTAGAAGAATGAGCAATATGTAATCATGTTTCCTAAAAGCTAATTATTTATAGCTACTTTTAAGTTATACCTAGGGCTTTTATTACAATGTGATTATGAGTTTCTTTATTTAATGTTTTAATTTTTTAAGTTTCCTATAATCCTAATGTTCCAGGAATTTCATCATAGAAACACACCACAGAAAGAAACCTTGAAAATGCAGGCAATTTCTATTAGCACCCAAAATAAATCAAGCCAAATTAATTAATATAATAGTCTAATGTTGCTGGGTGCCACTCTAAACCCCGAAAGAAAGAGAAAAATGAGCAACTGAGTACTACCCTTATATAGCCTAGCCTATAACTAAAAGATTGATCTATGGGGATCTTCTTTAGATTGTCGCCTTCTTCAGGGACCTCCACAGGCTTCACAGGAGACCGCCAACGGGTAAAGTCAACTCTTACTATTCGTAGACCCCATAATCCTAACCTAATTCTAGGCTTAAATTATATTTAGGAATTTTATAATAAATTTCTAATCCTTGCAAAATAAATATTAGAAAATACACATAGCACATCAATAGTATATATTTCAAGCTTAAAGCTTAGCATTAGTTGCTTACCAAGATCACATATCCTATTGGGCTATGCTTGTGGACTAAAGTTGTACGTGCAAGAAAATATCATTTATTATATTTTTTTTATTACAATGGTACATTTAAGCACATCCCCTTATAAAAAACATTGTTAGCCTAAAAAAATGCCTTATCATTCATACTAGCAGGAAAATAATCCTAGTCATCTAATCTAAAATATTGCACCACAAAGAAAAGCATCACATCACAAACAATCATAGATCATTGACCTAACCTAAGTCTAAGGTCAATGATATAATAATCTAGTGTGAGAGAAAGGGTTTATGTGGTTTGGCTTTACTAGGTCTTTAAAGTTCATCTTTTGGATTAACTTAAAATTTAATGTTTTTTTATAATTTTATTTCATATGTACGTGCTATTGTTAAACCAAAGGTTCAAGCCATCAAGATCTCCTTTCAACTAGTAGTCCTGCAACCTTGAGCATCCAAACTATATACCATATGATAGTTAGTTATAAAAAAAATTATTTTATTTATTTTATTTTATCCTTATTTATTCAATGTTTTATTAGGTGGTTTCAATTTAAGTGATTTAATTGATTTATGAATTTATTTTCATTTTTTGGTTTACTTTTCGTGTTAAGATTGAAATTTAGGTTTTAAAGAATGAAAAATAAAATAAATTCTACTTTGGGTAGAACCCATTTTATTAAATCATCTTAAATCCTAATAGAATAAACTTTTTTAATTATAAGGGTCAAACTAAGATCCTAAATATCTTAGTTAACCTCTTTTGAATTCATTTGAATATTTTATTTTAAGTTTGGTTTATTTGAATCTAGATTATCATTTATGTGATTTGATTAGGATTTAAATTCTTTATTAATGTTTAGTTTTCATCTAATATTTATGAAAAGTTGTTTAAAGATTCTTTATTAATTTCATTTAAGTTTTATTAATTAATGCATCTTGACTTAACTAATTAAGAATTTATTATTTGATTGATTGATTGTCTAAATTTTCCTTTTAAGGTTAAGAGTTTATGTAATCTTATTATGAGCCTAAAGTTTATTGTCTTCACTAGAGTTGGCTATGATAGTGTTGGGGTCACCAAGATGGAGGTTGAAGAAGAAAGAAGGCAATATTTGATTGGTATGTTACTGAATGAGTCTATAAAGTCATCTTTAGCATTAGAGTAGTTGTTTATCAAAAGAATTATAGGAGCCCAATAGCATGTCACTATGGCTGATCTTGTGATAAAGAAGCGAAAATCTAATGAGTCTCTAGTTGATTGCATTTTTAGGCTAAAGAACCTCAATATCAAATGTGTGCCTCAACTTCAAGAGTAACATGCCATTGAGATTTTACTTAACAATATCCATTAGCTAGTTACATTTTGCTTTCTTATTCTATTTCTTCTACTTTGATAAATATTTCTTTAGTTTGATCTATTGAAATTTAAAATGTTTCTTTGAATCTTAATTGAAAATTTATGTTATCATGATTCAGTTTAATGTAATTTATATTTTAGTCTAATTTCCTTTCAAATGATTTTATTCATTTATATTCTATATTATTTAATGTTTTATATTATTTTTATAACTTAGCTTTATATTTAATCTCATATTTCTTTTGATTTGATTAAGTGTCAAATTGATTTTGTATATTTTAATTACTTGGTTTATTTGATTTGAATTGATCTCATTTATTCATTTGATTAATGTTTATGTTTCTAATGTTTATGTTTATGAATTTAGATGAGTTAACTTAATTAATTAATCTTTATGATGTTTTGATTTTATCATTAGTAATTCATTATATTTTAATTTCATAATTTAAGAGAATTTATTGACTTATGGATTTTTTAATTCATTATTTAGATTAATTTTAATGGAATATTATATGTTAAAGCTTTATTATTTAATTTAACCTATTAAGATGATTTTCGGCTTATCAATCATAACTTAGAAAACCTAAGAAATGAGCTAATTTAGGTATCTAACCTAAATCTATTTCATTTTAATTTTTTTTAAGTTGTGTAAATTTAGTTAGTTTGATTAATCACTATTATTTATTTATACTTAAACTTATTTTATTCATTAATATTAAATGTATTCATGAATTCGGTATCTGGGAATGAAATTAAAAAGTTAATTAACTTTGATATTCAATTAAATAAATGTTTATCATAATCTTATTAATTTCACAATTTAAGATTTAGTAATTTTTTATATTCTTGATTATCACATAAACTTAAGTGTGTAATTAATTGAATTCTTTAACTTCAGAGAGTTAAAAAAATTTAATTGTTATGATGTTGATGAAGATGCTTTAAATGGTTTCATAAAATTTTATAATTTATGTTTTTTTTTTGTCATTTCATTTAAATTATCCTAGAGATTGAAAATTCTATAACTCCTTATTTAGAGATCATTTGGCTTTTAAATTTTTATGAAAAGTGGGGTTCATTGCCAATTTAAATTCTCTAAAGTTTCATCTTAATTAGATGTGTAATTAAAGATTAATTAGGGTTTTAATTATTTTAATAAAATTTAAATTAAGCCTAAATTAGATATAATTAATTAAGGTTTTAATTTTCTTAAATTCCCCTCTAGAAGATGAATCCATAGAGGGTTCCTTTAGATTTTTGGAGATTTGGTTAATTTATTATAATTTGTTTTAATGTTCAGATCAATTAATTAGATTAATTAATTCAATTAATTATCTAATAGGTCATTTTGGGGTTTATTAAGTTCTAGAGAGTTATAATGGTTTTTTGGGTCCGTTAAGGTTCATTATAATGATTTAAGTTGATTTTATGCCTATCCTTAATTTGACTATTTCATTAAATTAAGAATTTATGATTGAAAATTTTATATCTATGGATTTATTTTCCAATAAATATTGAGAAATTCATCTAAGATGTATTTTAATATTAATTTTGATTACCCAAAGTTTCAAATTAATTGGATTAATGGTTTAAGCTTAATTTATGCTTGATTATTTTTAATTAAACCCAAATTAACCCAAAAATACCTAATAAGAATTAAGGATTTTAGGTTTAATGGATTCTTCTCACTCAGATGAATCCATAGAACCTTTATTTATATTTTTTAATAAGTATGTTATTTCTATAATTTTTTAAGTTTTTAGCATTTTTTATAATTTTTAAAATCCACAAAATCAAAAATATCATTTTGAAATGATAAGGGTCACGTGGCACTGATGCAGCACCACTTTACACGCAGTGATGCATGATTCATCCACACGAAATCCCCGTGGATCCTGTGTTATTAAATTGCACATGCATGATTCATTTGACCGTTCGATGGAAGATGGGACGATCATGATTTTAGCCGTGTTCTTATATAGGTTTTATCTAACTAAATTTCAATCGTCTATTCTTAACTGAAGGAATGGATAGTGGAGATTACGTCTCCCCAATCAACGGTGGAAGTCGAACGACATCCATTGAATCAAGGAAATTTTTAGTGATCTAAATGG
Source organism: Cymbidium sinense (assembly GCA_021442155.1). Classification (NCBI taxonomy): domain Eukaryota; kingdom Viridiplantae; phylum Streptophyta; class Magnoliopsida; order Asparagales; family Orchidaceae; genus Cymbidium; species Cymbidium sinense. Next base: position 147,503,717 of record CM038218.1, on the reverse strand, counting down.
CGGGACTGCATGATTTTGATTGCAAAATGATCATGGATCGATTTGTAATCAATCTATATGATTTGATCTAACTTGAGATCAATTTCATTTCAAAAAATTCAAAATCAAAATTAAGGGTGGTCGAAATTGGATCATACCTCACCGGAGTTAATCTTCAATAGTGGTGAAGTTTCGTATACCATCACCTCGACATGACGAAGCTTTGGGAGAAGATTTTATAGAATGTCTCCCTTTGGACCGACGTGGAGATCAAGCTCTGCCTCCTTGTCAGTGGGTTTAGTCAAACTTTGACTTTTAGAGACATGTGAATGGGGGAAAGAGTTAGCCCTTCTTCATTTCACTTGAGGAATGTGTGTGTAATGTTAGAATGACCAGAGAAGGTCTCTTTTCTTCTCTTCTTATGTGGATGAGAGCTTTATCCTTATGGAGAAAGTGAGTTGGATTTTCCATGGTAATTTCTACCCTTGGAGGCTAGCTCTAAGGAGTGGTCAACTAAATAGGAACAATCCAAATCAATTTGGATGAGGAGTGGAGGAGGAATGGAGGAAGTATCTTATGTGTTAGCTTCATGAGTGGATTTTAAAATTTTCTTCTTCCCATGTTCGACATCACCTTCCATGGAACCTCTTGGCTTCATGACACCACCTCAACATGACTTTGGTATACCAATTGGCTAATCAAATCAAACCATGGCGAGTTTAAAAAGTTAAGCTAAGTTCATTGCTTATTTGGTTTGACTTTAGTTGTTGCATTTGATTTGATGCCAAATTACTTTAAGCGATTTTGATTCTCTTTGTTTTGATTAATTGTCATTGGACTTCAATCACTAATGATTTCCCAATGAATTTTAGAATCCAATTGATTCAGATTAAAGGAGGATTTGATTATTATTTTAGGCTAAGTTCAGTTATTTTGACTTGAATGTGTCAAATTAAGTTTAACTAGATCAAATAGCCAATTTGTCTTAATTAACATGTATTTAGCTTTTAATTATATTTAATCAAATGTTTGAGATGATTTAGATCAATTAATTTCACTTCATTGAAGGTTAAATTCAATTTAAACCTACTTTGACCCAAATTGGGCTTAATGGGTTAACATGAGTTCAATTGGGTCAAATGACCAAATTAATCAAATAAGACCCAATAATTGGTTGAAATATGTTTCATGATGATTTTCAAATGATTTTGGATATTTAATTTGAATTAATTTTGATTTAATTTGAGTATTTAAGTTCTATAAGTTCCATTTAGGCTAATTTAGATTAAGTGATCTAATTAACCTAATTAAGGCCTTATTGAATTTAGATTTATTAGATTCATATTTAAACAAGTTCATTTCATGATCTTAAGCCTTTGGGATGATTAATTTGGTCAAATTTTTGTGGGTTGACCTTTGACCTGGTGGGACATACACAAGTCAACTCTATGTCTAATGGATAACCATCTTTGACCTTCATTTGAATTTAGTTTTAAATTCATTTATATTTATGTAATTACTTTATGCTTTTTATTTGATTTAATTTCAATTTATCTTAATTTTATTTAAATTTTCTTGAGGTTAAGAGATTTTGAGCTTAGGTTGGTTAATTGGGTTAACCACCTCAATTACCTTAGTATAAGTTAAGTTGAATTTAGATTTCAATTAGAATGTATTTGATCCAATCATTTGTTTAGATTTGAGTTTAGTTTGGGTCAACCTAATCCTATTAGGATAGGCTAAACTCTAGAAGGATTCACTAAGTCACCAAGTACAGTATCCTAAGTGCTTAATCAGAAGGCTCCTAATCTAAGATTAGGTGTCATAATTACTATTTTAGAGATGATATTAACCTCATCCAAAATTGAAGTCAACATGCACCTTCTTCAAACAGATCGATTCTCCTCTACGAGGTGATGAATTTTGTGGAATAGAATAATAGTTAAGGTTCTCCTTCAACATCTCATCCCTCTAAGTGGGAGGACTCTTTTTTCTTAGACTCTCCACTATCGCAGTGAGTTGATGGAGGAAATTGCACCAGCATGTTTGCCACTGTAGCATCTTTTTATAGAAGAGGAAGGTTCGCCCCCAGAATAAGACTCAAAATCATTGAGTCAACACTCAAAAGAGTTGGAGCCACACCTACACAACAAGAAGTAAATTTATTAAACAAAGATAAAGGGACTTCAATGAGGCAATTTACTAAAAGAATTATCCTTTAGATAGGAAGCCAGTATTAAAATGAGTAAACTTCCTCATCATTTGGATATTGCCCTTGTAACTCACTCATGGTAAGATAGATTATTTTTTAGGCCTAGTTGTGAAATTCAAAGAAATAACTCTTAAAACTAGCAAGTTTCCATTATCACCCTCCATGGATGCCTAGGCACTCATCATGCTAAGCTGCGGCCAAAAATAAATCATTAAAATTAGCAAAAAAATAATGGAGTTACAAAAAATTGCAAATTCTAACTTTGTGATATATTTCTCCACAGTCTTTTTCATGAAGGTGGTTCTCATGAGCCTGGTTACAGTGACTTTTCTCCACTAAATAAGATGAGCCACTTTCTCTTCCTCCTAAATACTAGGCATCTCCTTCATACCAAAAATAAAAGATGACTCTATTATGGCAAATGCACTCTCCTCAATCAAAAAAAAGGATCACTCACCTCCATTGGTGAATCATTGTAGTTACTTTTTGCTAGAGTAGCAACATCAACTTGAACAACAATCGCCAAAAGTGCTCATCCCAACTAGAGCATTAGTAATGAATTCTACTAGTTCTTGGTCTTTGTCATCTTCTTTCAAAGACTTTCTAAGAGCTCAATAGGATCAATATTGTTGTGAGGTCTTTTGGAGTACAAGGTGAGTAAGCACCTTTAGTTAGTGAAATGTACTCAACAAAGAAAATGCAATTTTCATTTTGTGATAAGTGAAGGCACTGGGCTCCAATGCTACATTTCATTTATAGCCTCAGGCATGAAAAAAACACTAAAAAAAGAGCCAAGTCAAAGGTAATGTGACATTAATGATAGAAAAGTTTTTTTAGATCTAACAAAATTAATTATCTTTTTAGTTGTTTATCCTTTTTACAAGTCACCTCTATAAGAGGAAAAAAAAATCAAGGAGTCAAATGTATACCCAGATATATGAATGAATTTGGCAAATAATCAAGAAAAATGAATGACCACTAATAAGGAGCAAATTTGTACAAGTGAATGATCTACTCACGAAGACTTGCCATAGACAATCTGAGTGTGAAAGTAGATGATTATAATCAAAATAGATGTGGTGCAATGACCCGCCTCATGAATGAAGACTCATTTAAAGCAGGAAACACATGGAGAGGCTACTCTAGTTAGATAACTAATGTTCAGCAACTTGCCTCAAACATAAGAGTTTTCCCATATACAACCAACTGCACACTCAACACACTCATCAGATAACTCATCTCAGCAACATCAAAGACTGCATCTAAATAACTCATAACCCAATGCTTAGCACTCATCTTCATAGGCAAGTTCCTTTTTATGAAACGGACTTAGCTGATATGTACATTTCTTATGTGACCACCCCTTATCCTATAAAAAAGAGGATTTTTAATGAGGGGGGACTTTTATACTTTTTCTAATTTCTAGTACTTTTATACTTACACTGCCTCTTATACTATCTCTTTGAGAGGAAAAAAAGAGAGAACTTTGTACTCACATTTTCACACATAGTGGAATTTCTTATATTTTCAGAGCTTGTATTAGTTTATTTGTCTTACTCATCTTAACCTTGCTTCTTAGGTGCCTAGGTGGTTCTTCCTCATTCCATAAACAAATTTATATTCAATATTATTCATAGTATAATTATGCTCTTGTGAATGTACTAATATCATTTTATGAAGTTGTTTATCCTTTTGACTAAGTTCGATTTAATTTTTGTCAATACCACTTTTGGTCAATCTCACTAAACTGAGTTATACCATTTTAATGAAGCCATTCTATAATTTAATTACATTTCATAATTTAACACCCTTGGTCCTAGGGATATAATTTTACTTGGTCCCATCATTTTTTCTAAACAAAAAATTCTATTTTTCAAAATGTTACCTTGTATTATAAGTTCTTTATATATTTATCTATATATTTTTAATATTTATATCCTTATGTATTCACACCCCACTTGTACAATTGAATCCCATACTTGATAGTTGATAGTTTTAACTCTCTCTCTCTCTCTCACTCTCTCTCTCTCTCTCCCTCTCTCTCTCTCTCTCCATCATATTAATGTATTTTCAAGCATACAAAGTGATGTCAAAATTTTAGATTAAAATATATAATATTAGAACCAAGACTAAATTTTGATATTGATTAATCAATTAATATTATTAGATGATATTTCATCTTATAATAAAAAAAATTTTAATCATAACATCCCTAAATGTTTATTCAATAAGTTTAATTAGGTTAAAGCCTATCACTTCAATTGGTAACAAAGTGATATACCTTAAGATAGTCATAGTGATATAAATGACTTAGTTTGGAAAGTCATCTTGATCATATATGTCAACCTTAGAATACACTAACTCTTACACACACTAATAAGTTGCGATAATTCATAATCCTTTAGTTTCTTAACATGAGGAGAATGTAGTTAGGTCACTTTAATGAACAAATTCTTTAGTGTTTGGGACAAGATTGTTGTGGTACTAATAGAATTTGATATTATTTGTAATACATTTTATTGTGGGTTGTGTTGTTATGTTATTTTGATCTTTTATGGTAGATATATTCTTATATAGGTACACAATAGCTAATACCATATGTTAATATATAAATGTTTTATTATTATATATTATTATATATTATTTTATTTGTGATGTTATGTTTTTAGTGAGATATGATGACTCTATTTAATCTTAAGATATTATCCTTACTATATTTTTAGATATTTTGTATGTATAATAAAGTATAAACAAAGTTATTTGACATTATATAAGATTTCAGGTGAACAAATATATAATTCAAACTAAGGGAATAGATGATGAATAGAAAAAAACATTAATACTTATATTTTATAATTTAAAATTTGTTAGGCTTATTGAGTAAGACTTAAATACTCCCTTTTATTTTTATTCTAAACATGTATAAGGAAATTACACAGCTACACTACTTTATTACCTATCCTTTTACAACCATCACAACATAATATTCTTTATATATATTCTATGGTTTACAATTTTAGTTTTTTTATTTTAATGTGATTATCTAGGTTATAAATGCATTTATATTATACACTTTGAATAAAAATATTTTCTATTAACTTTAACAAAATGACAACTTTAAAATCAATTAAAAATATTTTAAATTTAAATTTAAATTTTATGGCTCTCTCTAGCCAAATATTTTAATTTACTTTTATTCTCTTATATTGCCTAGAGAATGTATGAGATAGATCTAAGTAGAAATCTAAACCCCCAAGTGCTAGTGTACTTCCATAACATAACCAAGTCAAACATGCATTAGAAGTCTTTCTCACATATTTATAGATAGCTTGTATTACATGTCATAACTCTTAAGATAGAGTCTTAATTATGCTTGATTTTAATTAAGCCTTATGTGTTTTAGTGCACTTGATAGTGGCAAAATCAAGTGTCTTTGGTTGCAAATAATTAGGTTATCTTATTTCTTTTCTTTATATAGATATTTATATATCTATATAAAGATTTTAAGTCATGCATCTTACCAACCATTTCATAGGAATTTTGGCCTAGAAAATCTTCAATTTTTCTTTCTTAGTTCAAAGTCATGAGACTAACATTAAAAGATGCAATCTATGGTTGCTGATAAAGCATCTCAAAGTTGGGTTGGGTCAACTATCCTCCCAAGCTAAATAACTTTAAGCTTGAATTTCTGATATGATAGATCTAAGAAATCTGCCTTACCTATTTACCATCTTAAGCTCATCATAGTTTTTGTCAAGTCTTTAGTAATTTAGTGGTTATTATAATGTTGGCTTTCTATATATGAGGTTACTATTTCAAATGGTTATATTGATTCATCCACTATCTTACAGATCAACACATAGTATATGGAATGTTCTTTCACGATAATAATTTTGAATTGCAGGTCATCTTTGTTAAAATTAGTAAAATATAATAAAAATAAATATATTTTTTTACTTATCAAGAGTTTCTCTTGGAGGTGTTATCAAGTGTAATTAATTAAAAGGATCCTAGCCTCTTAAAGAGATCAGGAATTCTTTTATTAACTTGATGATATGACTTCAAATAAATATTTTCCACAAGTTCAGATAAGTGGTGGTAACCTTAACATGATTCTCCTCTTATCTCCTCTTATGAAATATTTTATATGAATATGTATCATCATGTTAATATTTTTTCCCACAGTGGTCACCACCTATATTTGATAGCGCATGAGGTCATATGTTTAAGACACTTAGTAATAAATTTTATTTCAATTTTAACTTCTTAAAAGATATTTTTATTTCAAAAAATTTTTATTTATATTAATACCATTAAATATAATGGTGATAAAACTACTATCTTTTAAAACAATCCCAAATTTTTTTAAAAAAATAGCATTTCCTTTATCTCTATATAACTATAAATACTCTCTTAAAAGCTTGAAAATCATCATTTCCTTTTGAGACACCAATTTTCTGTAGAAATGAGACTAAAAATTATTCTACATTAGGATAACTATAAGTGATGACTAAGTTTGTAATCCCTATAGTAGGGATACACTCTTTCTTTAAATAAGGTATTAGCAATCCTAATTAGGTAGATTAGATCTAAATAAAAGACTTTCACCCCATTCTAAGGCTTTAATTTTCTTCCTTAAAAAATTATTTATCCTCAAAATTTGGAGTGCTCAATTCTAAAGATAGAGATTAATATACCTTTTTATTCTTTTTTTCATTAAGAAAATATTTACTATAAAATTAAGATGAAGAGTACCATTCTTGCTTGAGTAAAAGAAAAGTAAAGACCATTACAAGCTTCTAATATATTGCAAATCAAGTAAGTCACCTTGGAGTGTTGTAAGAATTTGAGGTAAGGGGTTGTGTGAGAAGAGAGGTCTTTCCATAAGGGATCCCATCCTTGTCACTATGTTTGCTGGTTGGTTGCCCTCTCTGTAAGTGTTGCTGATTTGGAAGAGGCATTATTGTGATAGAAGCACGATTCTCTTTAGGATGTAAGTAGGTACCAAGGGCATTGATCACCAGTAGAAATGTAATTGTAGAGATTCAAGGAGTCTGTTTCAATCCAAATGATTTGAAAATGGAGGGAGGTTGCTAATTTTAAAGCTGTAAGATAGGCTATGGCTTCTGTATGGAGTGCATTCAGTGTATAATAAAGATGGAGAATAAGAATATGCATTGGCCTGTGTGTGTCCTAAAAACACCTCCAATACCTGCAAGTCTATTATCAGTCTTGAAGCTGCCATCAACATTTATCTTTATGCATTCAATTTATGGCTTATTCCAATGTACTAGGGGATATTGGAGCTATCTAGATATCACCATATTCCTTGAGGGAACCTTGAAAATGTTGGCATCTCCTAATTTAGCAATATAATTTTTGATATATGACAATATGTTCTCCACTCCTACTCGATGAATTTCATATTTATTCAAATTTCTATCCATCGAAATGAACCATAAAACAATGAGTGGAATAATGTAAATGTGACCTTTCTTGATATAAATATTGAAATTGTTCTAAGCCTTCAAGTAGCTTTGTATAGAGTCCTCCCTTGATTTGTTTATTAAGAATGTTGAATGCATTTCTTCCCAAACCAGGTTGATAATTTGATAAGTGTTGAATAAATGATTTAAATTCTCTTCTTCCCTTCTACATAGATGTCTTATATAAGTGATTTTAAGGCCCTTTAGTTTTAGTATATCATCAGTTGGTAGTAGATTGTGTTGGCTTTATGAGCCTCATGTTCAATATGATTAATTTTGATTATAAAAATGTATGCTTGGATGTTCTAATGTATGTTTTATGTGTTTTAGATCTATTAATTGCTAATTACATATCCAATACATCTTACAATATGTTTGTTGAAATTATATGTATGGAAGAATGAAAGATTGATCAAAATAGATACCTTGAAGCTCAAGATACAATATTTTAAGTTATATACATTTATAACTATCTTAGAGGTTCATATGAGTTCATTAGCATGAATTAATTTGCTCACTACTTAACATATTATTTTTATTTATTTTAAATAATGATAATGAGGTTAATTCATATAAATCTTTTTGTAATTAATATTCAATGCTTCATACATAGCATTTAAATTATCAAAATAATAAATGATAATTAATTATAACTATTGAATGAAACTAGTTTATGTACTTAATATAATTAAATATTTTAAATTTAAAAGTTATATGATAACTAACATATGTATGATTATATCTAAATCATATCATAATTTTTAAATATCATATTTTAAAATTAACAAAAATGCATGAGATTTAGTATTTCAGCAAAAGTTATTTATAATCAAGGAATTTAGATTGGATTTCATCTCCAATGAATTCTTTGGATTTTTTTTTCCTTTAATTTGATAGGTTACATGACCCACATTTAATTAAAATTGAATTGATTATGATTTTTCTAACATTAGCTGATTTTAGTAATGAATGCATGTTACATGCTTTGAATATATTAAGACCCATATTTGATTATTTTTTACTTGCCCATGTGACTAGCAAATTTGGCTATTTTAATTTAATATTTATTTAATATAAATCATATTTTTATTGAATATTATATTATTATATGATAAAATGATGTTAAAATAATATATTTCTTTGAAATAATTCAGAAAGACCTTCTTATTTATAAATAGCCTCATTCTCTTCATGAAAGGGTTGCTCATTCAAATTCAAAATCTCTCAGCAAATCTAAGACAATACTTCATAGATTCCTTCCAAGTGTTCTCCAAATATTGGAAGATCAAATCTTTGGTTTGGAAGCTTCAACATCTTCAACTAAGCAAGCTTTCTCAAATTACTTGAGTTTATTTTTCTTGATCTTAATCCCTTTTAGTTGTTCATACTAATTTCTCCATCTATTTGTTCTTTCAAATTTTTATTTTTTGGTGGATTAGTCTTTGGACATCAAAGTTTATGTTTTTCACATCAAAGTTTCTTCAATCTTTTTTTTTTTTTTTGTGAAAAACTCTTGTGATCATTTGTTGGATTTATTTCATCTTGCTGAAATTTTTATCTTCCTACAAATTTCTTTTAGTTTCTTAAAATATTTCTTTATTAGTCTTATTTGAAAGATCATTTATTCATAGATCTATTTTAGAAGTATATGTTAAGCATTTTAAATTAATTTATTATGCTGAAAATATTTTCATATTTACTAGATCTCTCTTTTTAATTAAAAGCTTACTAATTTGCATATATCTATCATATACTAATTTTATTGAAGTATTTTGTGATCATTTGCATTAATTGAAAGTGTCATTTTGGTTAAAAAAAAAAAAATTTATTCCTAGAATTTAGAGTATATGTTAGATCTATTATATATTAAGTTTCTTTATCAAAATAAAATTAATGAAAAGTTAAATTATTTTATTTGTCACTTATCATTTTATTCTAACTAATATCCTTTGTTTAAATAATTTTATCTTCCTAAAATCCAATAAAGCTTGTTATTTTTTTATTTAATAATTAAGAAAAAATAAGTTTAGTAGAGAGTTAATCATTCTTACACTTTTATATACATACTAGTTATAGTTTCTCTTAAACTTAAAATTATTTCTTGCTGAAATTTATTTTATTGTGCAATAGACTATTGTGAATTTATTTTAAAATCATTTTTGTATTAGTCTACAAATTGTAATAACATAAACATCTTAGTAAGATCACTTTAAGATATTAATTTTATTATTTCTTACCAAAATTAAGTGAGCATTCTATCTTGTCAAAATTATAAGTTATAAATTGATCATTTATAAGTTATGAGATCACTTTTTGAATTGGATAGCTTTGTATATTTTTGAGAGATATATTTTATCAAAATTTATTATTTTGTAATTTTCTTTTTGTGCTGAAAGTTTATATTGGGGTTGTACTTGCCCCTTTGTAGGAGAGTACATATTATTATGGATGTTGTACTCGCCCCATTATAGGAGAGTATGGTTTGTAAGCTATTTTGCATTTAGTGGATTCCTAGCCAGGTGTGGCTAGGCCGGCTTTGGAGTTTAAATGAACCACATAAAAATTATGTGTCTATTGTCTCTCTTTACTTTACTATACTTTACTTTTTTGCTACATTAAGAATTGTATCTTGTCATTATAAAATCAAAAATTAATTTTCTACTAAAAGTTAAAAATTTTAATAACCCCCCTCGCACTCATAGACCTCTAATTTTAGATAGCGTACCATTTGATTATTGGAAAAATAGAATTAGTATATTTTTAAGAGGTACGCATGTGGTATATGTTGACACATCAACATTATACACCCATTGTAGAAGTAAATGGCATTAAAGTAGAAAAATCTTTTGAGGAATAGACTGTAGAAGAGAACTTGATGAATTAAATGGTGGGGCTTATAATACTTTAAATTATACTTTATTACCTGATGATTACATGAAAATTTCTATGAAAATAAATATATATTTAAAGTATAGCGAAAATAAATGGGTCTTCATATGTCTCCCTTCAATCTATTTATATGTATACTAGATTCATGAAAATAATTAACACATTGAATTCTCTTGGAAAAACATATAGGAATCAAGACTTAGCCTATAAGATTCTTAGATGTCTTCCAAAAGAATGGGATGCTAAAGTAACAACTATTAGTGAAGCTAAGGATTTATCTACTTATCCACTTGATCACATTTTGGGTTATTTGATAGCACATGAACAGGTTATTACTCAAAGGGATAAGATGGACAACTCAGTAAAAAGGGAGAAGGAGGAAGGAAAAGCTATTTCATTGCAAGTTGATGATAATGATGAGCGTAGCACCTCAAACTCAGATGGTGATATTGATGAGGTGGTCATGTTATCCAAAAGGCTTGGGAACTTGCTAAGAAAAATAAAATAAAAGGTATAAAAAATCTAAAAACTTTAAATTTCAAACTAAGAAATTTCCTGCAGGTGAAGGGATCATTTGCTATCATTGTAAAAAGCTTGGACATGTAAGTGGTGATTGTCCAAAATTTGTTGATTTAAAGAAGAAAAAGATTGATGTGGAGAGAAGAAAAAATATGTAGAAGAAAAAGTACCATAAGAAAAGAAGAAGGCTTTATGGGCCAATCCAGATTTAGATGAATAAAGTACATGTTCATCCGATGAAGAGGTCAACATATGTCTTATGAAAAATGGAGAATCTGACTTAGATTCTCAAGAGGTATGTAATGATATATCTTATGATGAATTAGATGATGCTTTTAATGATTTAGTTATTGAATATAAAAAATTAAGAAGAAAATACAAAACCTAAGAAAAAGAACATAAGAATTTAGATATGCATTTTTATGAAATAAAAATGGAATGTAATAATCTGAAAAATTAAAATAAATCATTATTAGATTGTTCCTTACTTGTATGTAAACTTGAAAGAGAGACTATCTTGTTAAATGCAAGATTAGAATTATGTTTGAAATCACAAGTTCATTATAATGCAACAATAAGTAAAACATTTAACAAAAATCATTTGCATCATACACATCCCACTCATACATCTTATAATTATCATGCTAAGCTATATGCAAACACTAATGTTTGGTGCAACTATTATGGTAGAAAAGGGCATATTTCATTTGATTTCTATTCACATAAATTACAAAACACTAAGCAATCATCTTATGTATGGGTACCAAAAGGTACAAGCACTATACAAACCACACATGCTAGATATCTTACTTCAAATTTAAAATGTGGACCCAATCATGTTTGGGATCCAAAAGTTAACATGTGATTTTCTTTTGTAAAAATGTCTTCAAAGCAAAATCAAAGAAGGCATGTGGTACTTAGACAGTGGATGTTCAAGACATATGACGAGAGATGAGGATAAATTCACAACTTTAGAATCAAGTGATGTAGGATTTGTTTCATAAGGATATAATGCAAAGGGAAAGATCATTGGCATTGGTTCTATTTTTATGAATTCTATCACTTTAGATAAAGTTTTTCTAGTAGAAGGATTAAAACATAATTTAATTTTTATTAGTCAATTATGTAATAAAGGTTTGAATGTAGTATTTCATGCATCATATTGTATTATAAAAAATAATGAAAATGTTTTGTTAGTAGGGCAAAGGCATAAAAATATGTATGTCATTGAATTAGATAGCTTTCATGATGTGAATTTGAATTTACTTTGTTATAAAAGCACTCATGATGATATATGGTTATAGCATAGGAGACTATGTCATATTAACATGCACGCACTTAATAGAATTACTAAACTTGATTTAGTAGTTGGATTGCCTAAATTAAATTTTTAAACTATGTTTGTGATGCATGTATTCATGGTAAGCATTCTAGAAGCTCGTTTAAAAGTAAAATATTGTTTCCATTTCTAGACCTCTAGAATTGTTGCACATGGATTTATTTGGTCCAATTAGCACCACTAGCTTGGGTGGTAAATATTATGGTTTTGTGATTGTTGATGATTTCTTTAGATATACTTGGGTTTTTTTGTAGCTAATAAGGATGATGTTTTTGGTGAGTTTAGAAAGTTTTCTAAATATATTCAAAGAGAACAAGGTCTTTTGATTAATAGGGTTCAAACTGATCATGATGATGAATTTGAAAATAAATTATTTAAGGATTATTATGATGAACATAGGATTATACATAATTTTTCTACACCTAGAACTCCCCAACAAAATGGAGTAGTTGAAAGAAAAAAATATTAATTTAATTAAGTACATCTATGCTTGATGAGTATAAATTGCTAAAAAAAATTTGGGCAGAAGCTATAAATATTTCATGTTATGTGATGAATAGGATCTATTTTAGACCAATTTTGAAGATGACCCCCTATGAATTTTTTTTTTTTTGGAAAGAAGCTTAAGATTAAACACTTTCATGTATTGGCGTGTAACTACTTTATTTTGAATAATGGATGATTGCAAATTAGATGATGGTATTTTCTTAGGATACTCTTTTTCCAGTAGAGCTTATAGAGTTTTCAATAAGAAAAAAATGATTGCACAAGAATCAATACATATTATTTTTTATGAAGATTTAATTGATCCCATTAGAAATAAAGTGATTGGTGAAGAGAATGATAATTTTAAGAAAATATCTTTAGAAGATAATGTGGATGATTCAATGCCTAAAGAATGGAAATATAATAATAATCATCCAAAGGAACTTATTATAGGAGATCCTTCAAAATGAGTTATGACCAAAAAACATAGTAGAGAGGTTGTAGATCATTTCAGTATTTTTATCTGAGGTTGAACCTAAAAATTTAGAAGAAACATTAAAAGTTATTTTTTGGATTATTGCTATAGAAGAGGAGTTGAATCAATTTGTAAGAAATGATATTCCACAAAATGGGTCTTTAGGAATAAGCTAGATGACTCAGGTTGTATTGTTAGAAATAAAGCTAGGTTAGTTGCACAAGGTTACACACAAGTTGAAGGGATAGATTTTGAAGAATCTTTTGCACCCGTAGCAAGACTAGAGGTTATTAGGTTACTCCTTTCTTATGCTTGTTTTAAGGATTTTAAACATTTTTAGATGGATGTCAAGAATGCATTTTTGAATGGATCTATGTCTTTGTAGAGCAACCACCTAGATTTGAGAGCCTTGATTGTCCAGATCATGTGTATAAATTAAAGAAAGCTTTATATGGCTTAAAACAAGCTCCTCGTGCTTGGTATGATAGGTTAAGTAACTTTTTAATAGATCATGGATTTAGAAGGGTAGAGTAGATGCCACCATATTCCTTAAGATCATAGATGATGATTTGATTATGGTACAAGTGTATGTAGATGATATATTATTTGGAAGTACAAATGAATCTTTGTGCCATAAGTTCTCATCTTTGATGTCTAAGAGTTTGAAATGAGTATGATGGGAGAACTTAATTTTATCTTAGGGAGAACTTAATTTATTCTTAGGCCTTTAAGTGAAGCAACAAGAAAATGGAACATTCATCTATCAAACCAAGTACACAAATGAATTGCTTGAAAGATTTGACATGAGAAGATTCAAATATAGTAAAAATCCTATGAGCCCATCTACAAAATTGGATTCAGATGAATTAAGAAAATTTGTTGATCAAAAACTTTATAGGAGTATGATAGGTTCACTTTTATACCTTGCTACTAGTAGGCCTGATATTATGTTTGCTATTTATTTATGTGCTCATTTTTAGGCTAACCCAAAAGAATCTCATTTAATACCAGTCAAGCATATCTTTCAATATTTCATAAGCACTTCTAGGTTAGGTTTATGGTATCCTAAAAATTCTTTGTCATAAGATTTAGTTGCTTATTCTGATGCTAATTTCTTTGGATGAAAACTACATAGAAAAAACACATCAGGCACATGTCAAATTTTAGGTCATCCTTTGTGACTTGGTCATCTAAGAAATAAAATTTTGTAGCTTTATCGACTGCTGAGGCTAAATACATAGCTGCAGGTAGTTGTGTTGGTCAGGTCCTTTGGTTAAAGCAACAATTAGAAGATTTTGGTATTAAGCAAGCTCACATTCTAATTTAATGTGGCAATACTAGTGTTATTAGTTTGACCAAAAATCATATCCAACATTCACGAACAAAGCATATAGAAATTAGACATCATTTTATTAGGGATCATGTTTTGAAAGGTGATGTTAATATTAATTTCATTAGTACTGATTTACAAAATGTAGTTATTTTTACAAAACCATTATTAGAAGAATGTTTCTATACTTTAAGATGCATGCTTGGAATGTTAGATCCTAATATTTAAAATTATAGGTAGTTTGTTCTCTCTTTTTGAGGCTGTTAAAAGGGGGAGAAGAGTAAAATGTTGGTTAATATTAAGTCTATTCCATGCATATATTTAGGGGGAGCATAATTATTCATCTATTATGCACAATTTTTATTTAATAAAAGAGAAATGTTTTTTTTTTTAAACTATAATGAAAGGTCAATTTGCACCTTCATCAAAATCAATACCCAACATTAGTTTATCATCATTAAAAAGGGGGAGATTATTGGCTTTATGAGCCTCATGTTCAATCCGATTAATTTTGATGATAACAAACATATGCTTGGATGTTCTAATGTTTGTTTTATGTGTTTCAAATATATTAATTGCTAATTATATATCCAATACATCTCACAATATGTTTGATGATATTGTAAGTAGGGAAGAATGAAAAATAGATCAAAATAGATACCTTGAAGCTCAAGATACAATATTTTAGATTATATGCATTTATAACAATCTTAAAGGTTCATATGAGTTCATTGGCATGAATTAATTTGCTCACAACTTAACATATTATTTTTGTTTATTTTAAATAGTGATAATGAGGTTAATTTACATAAATCTTTATCTAATTAACATTCAATTCTTCATACATAGTATTTAAATTATCAAAATAATAAATAATAATTAATTATAAATATTAAATGTAACTAGTATATACACTTAATATAATTAAATATTTTAATTTAAAAGTTATATGATAACGAACATATATATGATTATATCTAAATTATATCATAATTTTTAAATATCATATTTCAAAATTAACAAAAATACATATAATTTAGTATTTTAGCCAAAGTCATTTTATAATCAAGGAATTTAGATCTAATTTCATCTCCAATGGATTCCTTGGATTTTTTTTCCTTTAATTTGATAGGTTACATGACCCACGTTTGATTAAAATTGAATTTATTATGATTTTTCAAACATTAACTGATTTTAATAATGAATGCATGCTACATGCTTGTTGACCTCACTTACGAAGTGAGTTCTCAATCTCCCCATCTTAGATCTACGAGTCTTCTAGACACTAAAACTTCCTTAGTCATAAGATACTTCTAGCACTTAGGTGAACACTTAACCTAAGCCTAGAGACTTAGAAGGCTTAAACATAGGATGAGGCTATGCCTTAGGAATTAGGATAATCCACCTACCCTACAACCTAATCCCAATCCGTGTTCACCTTCTTAAGCCATAATCAAACCTCAAATTTAATTCAAATACCAAATCCAAATCCAAATCAAAATTCCAATCCAAATGATTGAAGCTAATGATCAAATCCCAACTCAAAATCAACCTAAGCCCTATGATTTTATCTTATGAACTTAGCCTTGGCCAAATTTAAATCAATCCAAACTCAAGTATTTTCTCACATATCAATTCAACCATTCAATCAATATATCAAACATACAACCAAACTCAATTCTAAATCCAATTTTCCAAAATCTGTAATCATACCAAATCCTTCGTAAGTCCTTTGAATCAATTTCATGAACTTAGCCAAAATCTCATCCAAATCAATCCAAATCAATTAATTTTTTCATGATCAATTTATATCTTCAATCACTTTCCTAAATATAAATCAAATACACATTCAAATGATCAAAACTAAATCAAACTAAATCAAATTAAATTAAGATTCTTTTTAAACCCTATGAATCAATATCATGAACTTAGCCAAATCTTAACCCAAATCACTTCAAACTCAATCGATTTTCTCATGAATCAATCATATATTCAATCATCTTCACAAATATAAATGAAATATACATTTAAATCATCAAAACTAAATCAAATTAAATAAAAATTCAAACCTAAGCCACATGACCCAACTCCATGGACTTAGCTAAATTCCTTCATTCTAAAACCCAAAAGTCAATTTATTTTCTCATGAATCAATCATACCTTCAATCATATTCACAAATATAAATGAAACCAACAATCATCAAGCCAAACCAAAATCAACCCAAGTCAAACCCAACTTGACTCTTTTTGACTTGAAATATCCAAATGAACCAAAACTCACCTAGAGCCAAATCATTTGCAATTGAATTTATATATCAATCCCAAATCCATATATAAGCTCAACTAAATCAAACTCAACACAAAATCAAGCCAACTAAACCCAATTGGTCCACTTGACCCAAAGTAACCAATTTGACCTATCTAAACCAAGTTCCAATCCTATGCAAATTGAATTGAACCAAGCTAACCTAAACCTCCTATCATGATTGTTGATCACCCCAGGTTGATCAATTATTACAAATTAGGCCAAATAAAGTCAACTTGGTCCTTTGACCAAGTCAACTTTCTTAAATCATGTAAACCCAAACTAGCCAAATTGCAACCTAAGCCAAATCCCTTGAAACCAATGAGGCGTACCAACTCAAAATCAATATTTGAACATGACTTGACCTTCAATTGAACCAAACCAACCAAATTGGCCCTCTTGCCCCAAGTTGACCCAAATTGACCTAAAAGACCAAATTGGGTCAAATAAAAATATAAACCAAATTTTTTGCAACCAATGGCTCAAGTTTATTCCAAATTGATTGATGAACTTGATGAAAGCCTCAATTGAACCCAATTGACCTACCTAGCCTAAATTGACCTAAAGGGTCAATTTGGCCTAAATCAAAATCAAATTCAAATTAATTGAAACCAAAGCCTATAACATAGTCCAAATGATCAACCAAACCCAAACCAAGTCATGACTCAAGCCAATTTGGCAAATTGGGTCAAGTTAGTTTACTTGACCTCTTTAACCCAAATGAACTCAAATGAACCAAAATCAAATCTAAGCCAAATTAAACCAAACCAATGACACTAATACATTCCAAATAATCATATGAACTTAAACCAACCCTTGGTTTGACCCAATTTAACCAATTGGTCAACCTAACCTGATTTGACCCAATTTAACCTAAATAGGTCAAATTGAGCCAAATTGAACCTAATCAACTCCAAATTACTTGAAATTTGGCCCAACCCACTTTTGGCTCATTTAAAATCTGCCCAAATCAAATCCCATGCCAAATGACCAAGATACCCTTAGGCTAAGGGTATCAACATCAAATAAATCACCCATGTAAGTGGTCATTCCCATTCCTTGGCCACTTGGCACTCTTCCAATAGTCCACCTAGGCACCTAGAACACTACCCAACCTAACCCAAAGGGTGGTTGGTCGGCCATGACTCTTCAAAAGTGAACTCACCTCACCCTTCCCATTGGTGCACTTGAAACACCAAGGACACCCACTAATCCCCCTTGGCAGCACCTCCCAAGGCTTGGCCAACCAAATCAATCCACCTAGGATGATTCTCTACAATTCCCAACCACCACCGATGATGACATCCGCTATAAGACAAATCAATCCTAGCCATCCGATCTTGGGAATGAGGGCGGTATACCCCCCCCCCCCCCTCATTTCAATCAAAAAATGAGCATGTGAGCTTAGGGCATCCTCAGAGAGAGCTAGTGCATCTTCAAGAGAGTTTTACAGAGCTTTTCCAAAAACCCCAAGCCTCTTTATTCTCAATTTCCTTCAAGCCAAAAAAAAGGCATCCTCCCATTGATTCCCATTTGCTCAAACTACAACCAAAGTGCAATTAACATTGGACAGACCATCACTGGAGCCAATTGAGCAAGAACAAATCATCTCCCAAGCTTCTTGATGATTGTAGAGTAGACTTCAATCAACACTGGCCTCCCAAACTTCAGGTGTTGGTCTTCTGAGGAAGCCACCTCCAATTGGAGCTCATGCTAATCAGTAAAGCTTCTTCTCCACTAGGCAAAGTTTTATCAATCAGATTTGCCATCGGTCTTGAGCTCTAGCAAGGTATGCCATTGAAACTACACCTTGGGTGAAAAATGAGTTAGATCTTTTTGAAGAAAACTTTCATCCCGTGTGATCTTAGCCATTGGACCCCCTTGGATCCTTCACGCGAAGGTGTGGGATACATTTAGAGTCGAACTGAGCTCGAAATCTCAGATCATGAGAGCAATGGCAGACGGACTTTGTTTTTCCTCACTCACGTGATGATAGATCACACACCGTCTGTTCCATGTGATCGAAACAAATGATCGTGATTAGATCCATTAGAATTATCTGATTTAATCCTTTTGCATCATGGGATTAATCATGGTCATCCAATCTTAGATACGTTAGAGAGCGTGTTTGCCGCCGCCACATAAGTGCTGAGTCGGATAATTTTGAAGTAGCCAATCTCATGGTGACACTTGGAAAGCATGTCGTGTTGGCACTCCATGTGAAAAGCATGCCACATGGCATAGATGGGATTAGGCTTTAATTAGGCTTAATTAATTCTTTTTAAGTGCTAAAACTTCTAAAAATTATAACAAATCATAGAAAAATTAGAAAATGGCAAGTAAATATTCATTTTAAAGGTATTTTAGAAGAGAATTAATTAAAAATGATCTTAATTAATTTTAAGTAGTAATTAGGATTAATTAAGGTTTAATAACAAAATTATGTAACTTAATTACTCCATAATTACTTGAGCAATTAATCCCAAATTTTGTGGGTTCATTTAATGGAATGATCTCTGCCTCCCATGATTTTCTTAGAACTTATTGCCCAGTTAATTAGGAAGACTAATTAAACTTTAATTACCCATTTAAGTTAATTAATGATTAATTAATCCCATGAATAGTAATAAATTGGTTAATTAAGTTTATTAATCATTGTTCAACAGTAAAGTGACTAATGGAATAGGGTTTAGACCTCTTTCTTAACCTCTTTCCCTAAGTTCATTCCATCAATTAAAATCAAATCAATTAAAGTTTAATTAATTAATCAAATGCTTAATTAATTAAATTAAAATCATAATCACATCAAAACTTAATTAATGAAACCTTGGGTAGATCTTTAGGAGTTTAATAACCTAAAGGAGTTTAATGATATTCTGGTTAGTCCGCATGTGTGAGAAAATTATAAGAGTAATTAATTAAGTCCCTTAATTTAGTTAATGATTAATTGTGAGCCAACTGCATTAGGCCCCTTTATTTCTTAGGATCATTACAAATTCATTTTCCATGTATATCATGTTGGCTCATAATTATTTGGTTAATTACTTTAAGGTGACATAAGAAAGGGTTAATTAATGTATTTAATGCATACCACAACTTAATTAACTCATAAAATCAACTTAATTATATTTCATTAAACCAAATTAATTAATAAATATAGGAATGGGTTAGGATCAACAAACCTCTTTCTCATATCCTTAAATCAAATCAAAACATGAAATTAAAAATGAATAAGAAGCTTTGGTTTACTTCGAACAATTTTATTTAATATGATTATCCTTAAAAATGAATTTGGTTGAATGAACCATGTGTATTTGATTGTTCACTTTCCAATCATGCTAAAGATGGTAGGTTATTTGAATTCATGCATTCATCCTTTTCAAAATCAAGTAAAAAAATTAAATGAGTTTCTTTTATATAACCTTGCATGTGTTGATTTAATATAATGTATGTGTGGCTATTATCACTATTAAATCCAAATGTATTTTCCAAAAGCTTATAAATGAATAATAATATATGTTATGATAGTAGTTATGAATACATATAGGTTTGCATGTGCTTATAGCTTAGATATGTGAAGCAAAGCTTTCTTTTCCTAAATTCATATGTAGTTTTACATGTGTTTGAATGTTAATAAGTATATAGTCCAGACATCCGAGGAATACGAGGCTTTAGTTAGCCCCCAAGGAGGTCATTTGATTACCTCACTTCCTTGGTTAACAGTGACACATACTTTTTTGATTTCAATCCCATGTATTTCTACACTAGGATTTAGATAGAACTTTAGTTCACATGGATAAATAATTCAATCAAATAAAAATATAACTTTGCTTGATTCTCCTTCCATTAGTTATTTTTACATCTAAATGTATCTAAGAAAGTAAGTATATAGTCTAGACATCTCAAGAAATATGAGGCTTTAATTAGCCCAAGGAGGTCATTTGATTATCTCACTTCCCTGGTTAATAATGGCACTTACTTATTTATATCCCTTATACATATATGTGTGTATTTAATTAAGGAATTAGGATCCTCCCTTTCTACTAAAAATGCATGCATCCATATTCTCCCAAGTGATTAGCATATGTTATATATAAATTAGTTCTCTCTTTTCCTTATTCATGTATACATTTACATAGGTTTGGAATGTGATTCCATCCTTATGTATTTTGGTACTAGAATTTGGATAGAGCTTTAAATTAATATGATTAAATAACTCAATTGGATGAAAAGTATAAAATCCAAAGATACATATACATTCATCATATAAGTGTGCTAAAATATATTGCATGAATAGATATGCTTAGGATTGAGTCATATGTGTGTTATATGTGATGGAAAGGATTGATTTGATATATATCATGTGATAGTAATTCAATTAAATTAATTTTAAGATGCCTTTCATATCAAATGAAGTTATTTAAAATGAACCTAAACTTAGGATTAATTTGAAATGTATAATAATTCATTTGCTTATAAGAACTAAATCAAATTAATATACTTTAGAAAATGGCTTAAGGTAGGGATAAGAGGGAATGATCCCCTTTCTTCTCTTTATAACACTTAGTTGCTAAGTGTAGGTCATATGAAATAAAAGAAAACATAAATTAAAATTCTCAAATCAATTAAGCAACTTAAAGTGAAACCAACCCTTTATGTTAAATTAAATCCTTCCAAACTTAGAAAATCATAACCCTAATGCCTAGCAAGACATACCACACAAGCCTTAACACACACATTAGAATTTAGTCACCACTTATAGTCCTAAGTTAGGATGGTGTATGATGTGATTTATATTTTATTTTATGATGTATTATTTTAGACTGGATGTTAAGGTGTACGCTTCATTGACTAGATGTTGGCCAATGTTAGCTTAATGATATTTTTTGCTGGGGATTGTGCTAAAAGTGTTGCTTAAAAATAAATATCAATGCTCTCTTTGCAGGTTGCTTAAGCCCCTAAGCATAATCCAAGTTAGGATAGGTGGGCTTGGTTACCCATGTGTAGGGTGCTAAGTCCAAATCATAAATATAATTGCTTGTGAATGTATGTATGTCTAACTAGCCTCTATTTTATAGGTGTAGCTAGATTTACCTTTCTATTTTCAATGTAAATTTGCATTAGGAATTAGGATTAGTGATATGGGGGATTAGGATGAGTATTAGCTAGAAGGCTTTGTCCTGGGGTGCCATGTGATGCCTTGAAGTCCACTAAATCAAAGGGGAAGGAAGATACATGAAGACATGAAGAATAAAGACCCCGCATAGCATTCATTCATTATAAATTATAATTATTATTGTGTAATTTTGGGTTATATAAGGGTAGAGCTCAGCTACCCATCTTTTCTTTTTGATTTCTATGGTGATACCTTACCGCATCTTCCTCTTATTCTTTTGCATTAGTTTTATCAAAATGTTTGATGATTTATTTAGTTCGTGTATTATAAATGGCATGCCTTTCATAGTTTTTTATGATTGATGCTTTAATGTGTGGCTAGATGTGATTAGGCTAAAAAATTAATTTTTCTACATAAATTAATCACTCATAACTAAAATTTTACAACTCATAACCTCACCATAAAGCTTAGGTCTTAAATAAGATAATTAAAAGATTTAACCCCTAAGCTAAATGGTTAAATGTTTCACATCATGCATATCATCTTAAATCACTCTTGCAAAATGAGGCCCTCCATCCTTACACGCATAGGGACCACTTGACCTGTGAGAGAAACCCCTGCTAATGAAGTTTCACCCTCTTTCTCTTTTGATTTGGCTAATAATCTACTTCATCATGCATTTAGGCATATAAAATCCCAAACCCTCTATCTAAATGATGTGTCAAAAAATGAAATAAATTTTGAAAAGATTTTGCATCTGTAGATTAAGTCATATGCTCATACCACTCATGCTCTAGTCTCTTAGGGAGTGGGTTTAGGACTTAGTTTTTTCAATTAAAATAACTATCCTAGCTATCTTGCAATACATAAAGACCAAACTACATGATTTTAAAATTGTAGGAGGAGTTAGCTGACAGCCACTCTAGGCAATTATAAGTCCAATAGTTGGGTGATTTATCCTCTCTTATGGAGGTAAACATTTATGTCCACCTATCGCTTAGATTTAGGTCATGCTTTAGCTCATGCTAAAGCTCCCTAGATTTAGGATCCAAGGAAGCTATTTTTTTTTGGGCTACAAGCATAAATCCTCACCTTTCAAGCATTCTCATAATCTCATGTGGATGGATTATAAGCCCTAGTAATCTAATAAAATTTCAACTCAAACTTATAAATCTCTTCAATTTCAAATACATAAAGCCCAACCACAGGATAGATTGGAATGCTCACTAGGCTTCCTGGTATCATGAGCATTTCCTACTCATTCCTTTTGGCTTCCAAAATAAGTCTTCTCCTTGAACTTTCCTAATTAATTTTCCAAATATAACCAATCCTTTGATAGTCTAACCTTGAAATCTTTAGATATGATGATTGTCTACTTTAATCGAGAGTATTCTTAGGGAATTTCATTCCCTAAGATGTAATTAACCAAGGAGGCTTACCTCCATAGATAACTTTAGAACTCAATTTAATATAAATGTTGCTTTATTCATCCATGTAAAGTAGGAGAAAAATCTTTGGTATATTCAAAGACCCATCATGCCTTAGGAGTCTTTATTAGGTGATTAGATCCATTATAGGATGCCACCTCTATCTCTTGAGATAGTACATCATACCTCAATGTCATACCCAATCACTTCAATAAGTACCCCCCTACGATCTACGTGGTGTCCCCCCACATCCAAAAATAAACACCACAGATTTTTCTGGCGACTCCATTGGAGATTGTTCCTCTCTCCATCTCTAGTAGACAATTATTGTCTCCAAGCATCGATAGTGGACTTATATTTTGTATAAGCCCAAGACTATCATTCTTTCCATTGGCACTTAGCTTATTTCATCCTTAAGCAAAGCTAGCCAACATCCTTTAGGTTTTAGGACCTCACTCCATGTAGGTCTTGAAACTCCTATTTGGTCCCCCAATAGGTAAAAATAAATTAATTAATGAAAGGAGATGACTAAATTTAGAACCTATTTATCACTAGCTTGGTGAAGCAAAATTTTCCAAAAGCACTATTTCTAAATAAAATCATTTTGAAATGCACTTCACATAACATAAGGTTTGCAAAATATAAAACTTTCAAGTCTCTTTTTAAATAATAAAGATAATTAAGCCTCATTTAACATACTTAATTTTTAAATGAGGATCCTTTTCAAAAATCAAAATCAAATATGCATCATCAAAATCCTTTTTAATGAATTTTTCATAAGCACATTTTTTAAAAATAAAATTAATCAATCAACCTACTCCATTTAACATACCCAAATTTATTAAATGAGAGTTCTTCAAAACATTTCAAACACATTTTTTAAAAATTAAACAACTCCACTTAAAATACCTAAATTTGTTAAGTGCAGTTCCATTTTCAAAATCAAAATAAAATCAAAAATCAACATATCATTGAACCTCACTTAACATACCCAAATTTGTTATGTGAGAGTTCCCTCTTTTCAAAAGCAACATCACACATAAAATCAAAATATATTCGAACTCCATTTGACATACCCAAATTTGTCAAATGAGAGTTCCATTTTTTTCAAAATCAAAACAAATTGAATTTTATTTAACATAGCTACATTTGTTAAATAGAGTCCCCCTTTTCAAAATCATAAAAAAAAAATCAGAACATATTTGAACTCCATTTTACATACCCAAATTTGTCAAATGAGAATTCCATTTTTCAAATTCAAAACAAATTGAATTCTATTTAACATACCTATATTCGTTAAGTAGAGTTCCCCTTTCCAAAATCATGAAAATAAAAACACATTTGAACTCCATTTGACTTACCCAAATTTATGAAATAGGAATTCCATCATCAAACAACACATAAAATAAATTAAACTCTATTTAACATACCCACATTTGTTAAATAAGAGTTTCCCTTTTTCAAATCAAAAATAAAATAAAAATATCAAACACACTTGAACCCTACTTAACATACATAAATTTGTTAAGTAAGGGACTCATTTTCAAATCAACAAAAATATCAAACACATTTGGGCTTTACTTAGCATACCTAAATTTGTTAAGTAAGGATCTCATTTTCAAAATCAAATCAAATAAATCAAACATATAACAACAACCCTCACAAACAAAATGTTTTCAAAGATTATTTTCAAACATACCTAAATTTGCTAAGTGAGGATCCCAAAATCAAATTTTCAAACAAAGGATAAAACAAAAAAAATTCATCTCCAAAGTCTCTCCAAATGGATGAACCCCATCCAACATAACTAAGTTTGTTGGATATGGGTTCCAAATCAAAATCAAATCCTATGGCAAAGTCTCTCCTCAAATATCAAAATCTTTCCAATTCAATGAACACCACTTAACATACCTAAATTTGTTAAGTGTGGGTTCAAATTCCAAAATCAAGAATCAATGATTGAAGGCAGCTACTAAAACAAGGGTCTGATTAAGTTCTATTTTCAACAAATATAGAGATAGCAGTTTAGTCCTTCATTCACTTCTTCAGTCAATCTTTCATCATGCCTACTATAAAGATGATATTCTTCTTCCCATCTGGTGTGGATTTTCCCTTGGATCAGCCACATCACTTAATTTGGGCATGGCTTCAAAGCTGTTCAAGTCACTTGAGAGGGGTCAGCCCTCACGATCTTCAGTAGAGAGGAGCTGGCATGGCAAAAGCCACTCCTTCATTTTGACATCCTGTTAGATTTTAAGTTACCCTCGCTGAAGAGGAAAGTTGTTGAGGTTCCCACAGCAGTGTTAGTATCAGTTTCATCTATTTTGGTGCCAAATTCAATTTTAGTGTTTGTGTCTGCCGTACCATTTGTTACAGTGCCTGTCATTCAATCTGTTGTTGCCCCGACTATATTCCCAGTGAGAGATAGCACCTCCTTACTAGTTTCCCCCATTTTGAAGGGGAAAGCTATCTTGGCCTCTGAGATAGCCTCCCTACATTTGAGGTAGGTTCTAACTCCTACTCCACCCCACTTATCAGGATGCAATGCCACAATATGAACTAAATGGTTAAGCGGCACTATGAACTGGAGGCTAGGCAAATAGATGTTGCATCTCACATTGTTGATGAGGGTTCTCCTCGTGAGACCTCTCCACTCTTGAGTGGCAGCAAGTTTTACCCCCTCTCAACTTCGGATGGAGAGGAGGATTCTAAGAGGATTTATGTATTGCCTCCACCACCAATATAGTTTGAGGTACCAGCTAGGGAGAGGACGAATCCCTATGCTGGTCTACGATCAGTTCTTTGCCAGGTTGATAGAGCCCACGGACGCTCAGAGTCTAGTATATTATTTAATTTGAGGACTCTAATCCCTAAGAGTGTAGGGATCAGATACATATAGAGAAAGCCTTAGAGGCTAGAGTTGCAGTCCAAGCGGGCAAAAAAGGAGGGAGGAGGTACACCAGACAGTCGGCGGCCTCCACTTTGGTAGATTTCTCGGATTGGCAAGCTTCCAGGGCTAATCATACTGATAACATAGTCCTAACAGGCACTACCAGCAGTAGGAGAAGAGCTTTGGCAAAGACGCAATCGGTGTCTCCTCCATCACATCACTCCACTCATCGCCCACCATCACCTGTCCAAGTCCCTCCTTTTTTAGTCCCTGCCAAGGTACAGAAGTCTGCCTCTAGAGAGAGGACATCTCCATTAGTGATCCGGCTATGACCTAAGGATCCCGCTCCATCTACGCCACCCATTGAGGTGAGGTCGAGGTTTCTTATTCGACCTTCCATCTCATCCATGGTAAAGAGGGAGTGGCGACCCAAAAGCATCATAGTCACTCCACCACCATAGCCAGCGGCAGAGGAAGAAGGGGATAAGTACAGTCCCTATGGCAGTTGATTCCCCTAGGGAGAGTACTCCATTAGTAGGTGGAGTATGGCATATAGCTTCAAATGAGCATAGTCTTATAGCCAGTCATCAACGGGTCTATGTCCTAGTACAGCTAGGTAGAGTAGGTGATCATTCACTAGATGGCATCCTAAATAATTACTTTACTGAGATCAAGTAGATGGATAAAAGTGATCATTTTTATTGGGAAGAGGGTAGAGTAGATTTTGATCCTGATGAGGATGACCTATTATAGGATTCAGCAAAAATCCATATGGTTGATACTCGAGGATCCCTCCATAGAGACCATCAAAGTCAGGAAGGTGCTGTGATCGAGAAAGGTGACACCTCTCACTTGATCCAGCACCTCCTTCAGTAGCTCAGGCAGAAGAACCAGCAGATCAACTGGATGGAGAGGAGGGTTGAGGATTTGTTAGCAGCAGTTCTAGCACTCCAGAACTAAGGTCCAATTTTGCAACCTAGTCCCAAGGAGGCCGATTGGCCTGAGCTCTTAGATGTCTTAGATCCTCCCATGGATCAGGATAATGGTAGTTTGCATAGGAAGGTCATTGGCAGTACCTACATGCATGAAAAGGACATCAAACAGGTGGTGGAGCAACAAGTAAGGAAAGCATTAGCACAAGCCCGAGGGAGCTCATCCATTCCAAAGGGTAGACCTTACCTTGAGGAATTCAATGTAGTCCAATACTCGAACGGGTTTATGCCACCATGCTTCAAAAGTTTCGATGGCAGTGGGAACCTACGACAACATATGGCACATTTCAGAGCTAGCTGTTGTAACACCAGTGGCAGTGGCGCACTTCTCTTCCACCTTTTCATTAATAATCTGTCAGGTGTTGCATTTGATTGATACGCTGAACAACCCAACAGTTTGGTGAATACTTTTGTCGAGTTAGAGCAACTCTTTATCAAGAGATTTGCTAGAGTCCAGCAGAGGGTAACTGTGGACGACCTCATTGTGGAGAAGCAAAAGCCCAACAAGTCCCTTGTTGATTATATTCTCAGGTGGGGTAACTTGAGTATGAAATGTGAACCACAACTATTCGAACAACATGCCATTGAGATTCTTCTCAAGAATATCCATGGCTGATCACCTTCATATTCAAGGGCTTTATAATTAAAATATTTGAGAAATTAATCAACAAGATAGCCAGTCTACAAGAGGAAGCCAAATAGTTGCCCTTTCGTGAACAATCAACCAAACCCAAGTCATGAAAAGTGTTTAAGAAGAGGTCATGGATAGTTGTGTTAGTGGACAAAGGGAAGAAGCCAGCTAGAGTTCAGTTTGAGAGACCACGAGCACAGCAGCCTCCTTTGCCACCTCCTCTTCCACCACCTCGGCCGTCATACCGACCACCACAGCTACCACAGCGGTTACCACCACCGCCTCCATAACAATACACTCAGTAGTGGTATTCATATCCACCACCAGATACCTACTGTCCACCTACTCTTATGGACATGTTAAATAAGCCCTATTCATTCAAGAGGGAGGCGTGAAAATATTTATAAATTTTCTACAGAAACCTAATTTCTAGCTACCAGAGCCTAAGAGGCTGGAGGAAGTGGGCAAGAGCAATGACCCTAAGTTTTGCCCCTACCATTAAAGGATTGCATCATGTTCAAATATTGGCTTGAGCATAGCTACAAGTTGGGTGCCATAGTTATCCCTTAGGAATACTTATTAGAACAACCATCTAGTTCTGTTAGAACAATCCTTGAAGATACTTGTGATCCTCTTAAGATAAAAGAAGGAAGGGATATTTTTTATCCTAAACTTCTAAAAAGATCATCTCTAAGATCAAGAAACTTTCCTTGCAAGAGCCTGAGGTAGCTCAAACCTCCAACACCAAGGAGGGTGTGCAAGTTTCCAAGGATAACTCAGGGAGAGTGATTGCGACAAAGTTCATTCACACTTGGGATAGGCCAGTAGTTACTACCTCTTCATCCAGCTCTTCTTCTACCAGTAGGAGCATTGTATCTATGTATGAGAGCACTAAACCCCTCGCTTCACTTAATTTACTTAATTTCTATCATGTACCTCCACCTAGAAATAAATCAATGTAGAAAGTAGATTCTACTTATATATTGTCTACTTTTGATGCTCCTAATTTTATTCTTGTTAAAAACTCTCCAAGTCTATGTAATAATAATAACTCTAATAACTCCAATCCATTGTCTTCGATTCAAAATCAGACTTTCCTTTCCTAAATCAATCGGGTTCACCCATTAAGATTGACTTGGAGTCATCCAACTTTGAGGGTCCCATAAAAGAAGTTGTAGGTATGCCCAATGAGAAGGTAGACCTTTCCATAAGTTCATCATTCCAAGAAGTCACTGAAGTCAGCTATGCAGTGGCAAAGTTCTACCTCCTATGGTAGCACCTCAAGATAAGGGTAAGCAAGTCATTGGTTTTAGTGAGCAGACAGTACCTCCACAAGATGCTCCACCTATGGATATGCTTATGGAGAACCAAGCCAGAGTTGATTACAATGTCCTAGCTCACCTTACAAAGTTGTCAACTAAGTCAAGCATATACAACACCCTTATCTTATCCAAAGGGATGAGGAATCTCTAATCAAGCCCTTACTTAATCTAGAGATATACTTAGCTCAGCTGACGCTACTAAAGAGAAATCATGCCACTCAAAGGATATCTTAGAAGTTACATTCAGTGATAAAGACTTACTTCTAAATATGATCGAGCATAACCGCCCTTTTTATATTATAATGGAGATACAAGTTATCCAGGTTGCTGACCTGTGCATCGGGCCAACATTATGAATCCAAGAACCCTTCCTTACTTGAGGATCGACATCTCCTAACTCCAAAAAGAAAGGATGATGTTGAGAGGATTCAATGAATAAGGAGAGAGGGCCTTAGGCTCTATAGTGTTGCCCTTGGAGATAGATGATTGGAAGATCGAAGCCAAGTTTCACATTGTAGACTCAGATACATCTTCCAACACATTTCTTGGGAGTCTGTGGATACATGAGAACAACACGGTTCCATCCTCTCTACACCAGTTTATGAAGTTTGGGAGAGGTGGGATCGCCTACTGTGTTAAATTAGATCTCAAGCCATTTGTAGTTCATGAGGTCGACATATATGGGGATATAGCTTACTAACTCCCTCAAACCAACAAGTCTATTCTCATGAACTTGGCTAAAGATAAAAATTAAAAGAAAAAAGAAAAAGAAAAAGAAAAGGGAAAATGAAAAAAAAGGAGCGAGAAATAGACTTGGAGGAGGAAGTGGAGTCATACATTAAATTCCACCCATAGTTTGTTACTCCATTTGAACATATGGGTAGGATGACCTGACCTCCATTGGAGAGGAAAAGGCCAGTTCAGAGGCTATCATAGGGGTGGAAAATCTTCTTATTAGCCACCCAATAAGAGATATGTCCCAGCTACCAGGAGTACACCTGCTAGCCATATAGACTTAGAATTTAGTTCAGAGGATGAGTATGATCAAGACAAGAGCCGCCTCTTCTCGATCAAATTCTATAGAGTTGAAACTTTGAGCAGTGTGATGAAGATCGGGCTCAAAAATAAAGCTTAAGTATATCTAAGTATATGTAAGACAGTTAGGCATCAGTTGTGAACCTTAGCTCTAACCCCACTTTTCTCACAAAAAATTGAGGGTTTGGTAGTTAAGAAAGCCTAAATCATCCACACATGTAAAGACTTAGAGGTTCTTTCTAGGAGCATCATCTTCAAGTCAAGAAGTCAATGTATAACTTGAGGATGACTCATATAAAGATTTAGTAGAATTTCCTTTTGATTAGTCATAATTTAGCAAATAAAGGGTTAATCCCACATACTTGGTCAAAGCACAGGTCATACTATTTTGAAAGAATTTGGAAGAATAAATACAAAAGCTCTCAGTAAAGACTAGGACTAGGATTCGGTATAGTGGGTCTAGTCGATGATGATAATTATTGCCTAGTCATCACCAATCATTTGGAATCTGATAAGTTCTTTTCAAATCACATTAACTCATATGAGGAGGTGTGCTTAGAAACTTTAAATAGTCCAGATGATTTTGAAGTCAAACATACACTGCCAGAGTTCAAAGAAGAGATCAGGTCAATCATCGATGAGCTCAAAGAAATCAACTTAGGAACTGAAGAAGATCCAAGCTTGACATACATCAGTTCTTTATTGAGCCAAACTAAAACCAATGACTTAGTTAATCTATTGACTGAGTTTAAGGACTGCTTCGCATAGAGTTATGAAATGATGCCCAATTTATCTCCTGACATAGTAGTCCACAAACTAGCAATAGAGCCTAGTACTAACCCTATCAAGCAAGCTCCCAGATGCATGCGATTAGACATTGAACAACAGGTCATTTCTGAAGTCAAGAAACTAATCGATGTTGATTTCATCCGGGAAGAAAAATACCCTACTTGGTTGGCCAGTGTCATCCCAGTTAAGAAAAAGAATGGTCAAATTTGCATATGCATTGATTTTAGGGACTTAAATGAGGCATGTCCAAAAAATAATTTTCCATTACCGATACCAGAACTGATGGTGGACATTGCCTCATCTCATGCAGTCTTCTCCTTTGTGGATGGCTCATCTGGATATAACCAAATAAAGATGGCCCATGAAGATGAAAGAAACACTACTTTTAGAACCCCGATTAGAATCTATTGCTATGAGGTCATGCCTCTCAGCCTTAAAAATATCAGTGCTACATACCAGCAGGCTATGACTCGAATCTTCAATGAACTCATTCATGATTAAGTCGGGTGTTATGTTGATGATCTTATGGTCAAGAGTAAAGAAAAGGAAGACCATCTCTTTGACTTGAGAGTAATTTTTGAATGGTTATGACAATTTAACCTCAAAATAAACCCCCTGAAGTGTGCATTTGGAGTAGCTTCAATAAAATCCCTTGGGTTTGTTGTCCGACACCAGGGAATTGAAATCAATCTGAAGAAGATCAAGGCAATATTAGAGATGACACCCCCAAAGAGTTTAACTTAACTTAGATCATTTCAAGGGTGGTTGACATATCTAAGATGTTTTATATCCAACCTATCAGGAAGATACTAGCCATTCTCAGCACTTGTCAAAAAGAATTCCAAGTTTAAGTGGGATGGCAAGCGTCAGCATGCCTTTGAAGACATCAAGCATTACCTGATGACGTCGCAAGTTTTAGCAGCCCCTATCCCGAGAAAATCGCTCATATTATATACTGCTACATTAGATGACTCCCTTGGCATTTTGTTGGCTCAAACTAATGACAAAGGGAAAGAAAATGTGCTCTACTACCTCAACCATCATCTAATCCCTGCTGAGGCAAACTATCCACCCATTGAGAAGCACTGTCTAGCTTTAATCTTTGAATCCCAAGAGCTACGGCACTACATACATTTTCATAAGGTGAACTTGATCTCTAGGATCAATCCATTATAATATCTCATGACACGGCCAATACTATCTGAATGGTTGGCACGTTGGTCCATGATTTTGTCACAGTTTGACATTATTTTTGTACCCCTCCATGCAGTGAAAGGACAAGAACTCACAGATTTCATAGCAGCACACCCACTTCCTATTGACTCTCCGCTTAATGATGACCTCCCCGATGAACAAATCATAAACTTATGGGACACTAGCATTCACTGTTGGGAGATGTACTTTGATGGTGAGGCTTCCTCTCAAAGGGGAGAAGAACCATAATCTACTATTCTAGGAAAGGTAAGGGTAGAAGTAGTTCTCCTAACTCCATACCATGATGTGATGAGATTCTCATATCACCTATCCAATCCTTGCACCAACAACAAAATCGAATATGAGACTTTGATTGCCAGTCTAGAGCTAGTCGTTACTCTAAGCATCTAGAACATCAATATTTATGGGGATTCTTAATTAGTCATCAATTAAATCATTGGGTCCTATAAGGTTCTAAAGCTTAAGCTCTATCACTACCACAAGTACACCATTGAGTTGTTGCCCCAAATCCCAGATGTTACCATATACAAGATTCCTCGATGAGAAAATATCACAGATGCTTTATCCAAACTTGTCAAGGGGTTGGCATGTCCAGAAGATGAATCCATATTGATAACGATCCAAAATAGACAAGTCTTATCCCTTATTGATACTGAACTTATCGAAAAGCACTCTCTTGAAGGGGAGGTTATC
The DNA here is from genome assembly GCA_021442155.1 of Cymbidium sinense. Lineage (NCBI taxonomy): Eukaryota > Viridiplantae > Streptophyta > Magnoliopsida > Asparagales > Orchidaceae > Cymbidium > Cymbidium sinense. The sequence continues at coordinate 147,470,587 of CM038218.1, read as the reverse complement.
GTTGCCAAAAAGGATGATGAGTTAGATTGGAGGCAACCATTCATGGATTACCTAAAAAGAAGAAAATAACCTCAAGAGAAGTCTCAAGCCCATCAGATGAAGTATAGAGTACTTTCCTACACTCTTATGGATGGCACCTTATATCGGCGATCCTTTGATCATATGAGGTTATGTTGTTTAGGCAAATACGAAGCTCGTAAGATCATGACTGAGGTACACTTAGGATTATGTGGAGCTCACCAATATAGTCTGAAGATGAAAGCCAAGATCAAGAGACTGGGATACTACTGACCTTCGATGATCACAGATTGCATGGACATAGCTAGGAAATGCCACTAGTGTCACGTGCACGGTATGGTCCTACACCAACCACCCAATATTCTACATCCTATGTTGGTCTCATAGCCATTTGAGTGTTAGGGTATCGACATAGGGGTCAGATTGACCCTCCTTCTTCCAAAGGTCTTCGGTTCATCCTAGATGCTACCAATTACTTTTCAAAGTGGGTGGAGGCAATTCCACTCAGAGATGTCACAGCTCAACATGTGCTCCAATTTTTTAGGAGCCATATCATATATAGGTTTGAGGTGCCTCGATGAATTATATCCAATAATGGTACTACATCCTAGAGCACCAAGATCAACAACTTTTCCCAAAGACACAATATAGATTGAAGATATTTTATCATCTAGTACCCAAGGGTAAATGGCTTGGTAGAAGCCCTCAACAAAACTCTCATCCAAATACTCCAAAAGAGACTCGACAATAACAAACGATAGTGGCATAAGTAGTTAGTTGAAGCCTTGTGAGCTTACCGCACCACATACAAAACTCCAACTTAGTCTACTCATTTCTCCTTAGTGTATGGGTCCAAAATCATTCTACCATTAGAAGTCTAACTCCCATCACTAAGGATAGTTGTGCGTAGCAAGATCACAATAGAGCAGAATGCCAAGTAGTGGTTAAATGAGCTTGAAGGTTTGCAAGAGAGATGCTTACGGGCATGCCAGAATCTCAAGTTTTACAAAGCCAAAATGATTCAAGGTCACAATAAGTTGGTCAGTCCTAGAGCTTTTCAAGTAAGAAAGCTTCTTTTAATTCTAAAGACCAATTATTTCCCGTCATAAGATGAGAGGCAAGTTTGAATCCACTTGGGAAGGCCCTTTTTCCATAAAGAATGCCTACCAAAGGAGGATCTTGTCAACTTATTAATCATAAGAGAGAGCAGCTAATGCTTCCGATCAATGGGCATTACCTAAAGAAATATTATCCATAATTCATGTTTGAAAATCTTTATCATCAATAAAAATCCCATTTCAAATTCAATCTCTTCCATATTGAAAGCATCCTTATCTGTGAATCTGCCATGACACGCATAAGAATAGATATGAGAGAACCTAAGAGACATCCTATTTCTTTTTCCACAACACAAACATAAATTACACATAAATAGATAAACAAACACATATCTTTTATCTCGGACAAGTTGGGATAACGCTGACTCACTCAAGAGTCGCTCAAGGTCGGCCGACGTGCTACTAGTATGTCACCCCAGTGGTCTTCTTGCTTTAGAAGATGTAAGTATGATATGCTTTCTTTCATTACTTGGCCATTGCACACCGACGAGTTTCCTATTAGTTTGGTAGGCCTTACTGCCTGATCGATAAGCTACCTCATGATGACTTTGTTTAAGAGGATGTAAGTATGCTATGCTTTCTTCTTGAACTATCCATCATGCACTGACTGGGTGAAGTATATTTCAGGATTAGGGTAAGTCCCCCAGTGGCTCCTTTCCTCTTGACTACTACAAGTTTAGGTCCAATCCTTCTTCGTGACTCCCTACTTAGTAGTCATCCTTAGGTTAGGTCGACTTGTTGTGCCAACAATGGGTCACCCCAGCAGTTGTTCCTTGCTTTGGTAGATGTAAGTCTACAACACTTTCTTCCTAGCACACCGCAGACACCTCAGTCAGGTCAATAGCATCTGACGACTATCCGTGATCAATCAATTCCTCTTTAGGGAGATATAAGACTACACGCCTTTTTCCTAGACTGATCATTACACCGATAGGCACCTTAGGTTGGTTGGTGTTCACTATGCTGGCAGTGACCCTCCCAGTAGATACACCACTCATGGCAGATGTAAGTCTGCTACACTTTCTCCTTAAGTTGGCCACCGTACACTTACAGGCTTTCTTCTTTACAAGGTCCAGGATAACGCCCTTAGTGGCACCTCCCCTATAGGCACTCTATTTAGATCACATCCTTTACGACCCCATCTAGAAACTACCTGTGTTACTACTAGATTGGACAATTCTCCTTTCCTAGTGACCACCCCTGTGGTTAGAGAATTCATCCTATGGATGTGTAGATTCTCCCTTGGTCTAGTAAATCTAAGATAGGTCAAGGCCAACATAGCCCCTTCTCAGTGTGGTCTCTCGCACACCAACAGGGTCTACAAAAATATATAAACAAATAAAATATATTTTTTCTTGTGGATTAGGAGAACACCCCCCAGCAGTACCCTTTTCCCAAGCAGGCATCCAATCTTTAGGGCAATGCCAGCAAAACTCCCTATAGAAATTGCTTGACTACTCTTGAGTTGAGGTAAGCCCCTAGCAGCACTCTCTCGATAGTCACCCTAGCCAAGTTTAATTTGTTGTGCATCCAACAGGTCACCCCTATGGCTATTCTTTGCATTGAAAGATGTAAGTCTGCTATACTTTCTTCCTAGCACAGCTGTTGCACATCGAAAGGCAACCCTTAGGTTGGTTAGCTCTACCCTGTGGCCTGTAGGCTATCCCTTTGGATTTGTAAACCTGAGATAGGCCAAGACCGACATAGCCCCTTCTCAGTGCATCCATCGCACACTGATAAAGTCCATCAAATTAAAATAAATTAATCCTGACTACTCTTGAGCTGACGTAAGTCCCCAGAGGCATTCACTCAATAGTCACCTTAGGTCTGGTTTGATTTGTTGCACCATCAACAAGTCACCCTAGCAGTTGTTCCCCACTTTGGAAGATGTAAAACTGCTATGCCTTCTTCTTAGCATAGTCATTACACTGAAAGGCAACCATTAGGTTGGATAGTCTCTCCCTTCAGGTGGCAGACTACCCCTTTGGATTCATAAATCTGAGATATGCCAAGGCCGACATAGCCCCTTCTCAGTGGGTCCATCATACACCGACAGGGTCCATGTATTAAATTTATCAAATTTGATCGAGTTCACATGCCCAGCAAAAATTGCCCTCAATTCAAAATCATCCTCCCTAGTGGAGCCATAATAAATCAAACCAACTACCCCAGTGAAGTCTAACTTGAAACAATCCAAACAAATTAAAATAAAACAAATCAAAGAAATCCAACCAAACTCAAAAGTCATATTCCCTGCATATTCGAGCCCATATCCCTAGCAAATATGCCTCCAAATCAATTAAGAAAAAATAAATTAAAATTAATTTGATCTTAATCCCTAGATTATAGATCCTTATCCCGACAAGATCTTCTTCCCACAAATCATATTCAAAATCAAAATCAAACTCATATCCCTAGCGAATAGCCCAAACCTGCTTCCCTACTGAAAGGTTCATATACTCAATCCCCACTAGATTCCTCCTTTTATGCCCTCATCATAAACCTCTCACATGTCATGTCCAATGCATGTGTTATCCCCTAGCGGATCTTCCTTTATGTCCTTGACATGAAATTCCAACCAAATTCGTCTGGCTCCCTTATGCCCTTAGCATAAGTTGAGTTGCTTTGCCCTAAGATCATGATTCTATCTACCTGATGAGTTTAGGAGTATGTGGTTTTCATTAGCGCTTGCAATCCTTGGCAAGTAAAAAATAATCAAATATGACTCTTAATATATTCAAAGCATGTAGCATGCATTCATTATTAAAATTAGCTAATGTTTGAAAAGTCATAATAAATTCAATTTTAATCAAACGTGGGTCATGTGAGCTATCAAATTAAAGGAAAAAAATCCAAGGAATCCATTGGAGATGAAATCAGATATAAATTCCTTGATTATAAAATGATGTTGGCTAAAATACAAAATTTTATATATTTTTGTTAATTTTGACATGTGATATTTAAATATTTTGATATAATTTATATATAATAATACATATGTTAGTTATCATATAACCATCAAATTAAATTAAAATATTTAATTATATTAAGTAAATAAAATAATTACACTTAATAGTCATTATTATTTATTATTTTGACAATTCAAATGCTATGTATGAAACATATAATTGAATGTTAATTCGATAGAGATTTATATAAATTAACCTCATTAAAATAATATGTTAAGTTGTGAGCAAATTGATTCATGTCAATGAATAAATGCATATAATATAAAATATTATATTTTGAGCTTCACATTATCCAATTTGATCTATCTTTCATTCTTCTACTCTTGTAATTTCCCAAACATATTATGAGATGTATTGGATATGTAATTAGCAATTGATATATCTGAAATACATAAAAATATTCATTAGAACATCCAAACATTCATTTGTTATAATCAAAATTGATCGGATTGAACATGAGGCTCATTAAGCTAACACTTTCAAGGTTGCCACATAAAAATTCTAGTTAATTGTATCAAAGGCTTTCTTTATATCCAATTTGATAATCATATTCCCCCCTCTACATTTCTTATCAAGATCTATGATGAGTTCTTGTGCTAATAAAATATTCTCGGCTATGTTCCTTCCCTTAACAAAAGCTACCTAATTTTTCTGAATAAGGTTTGGGATGTATGGTTGAAGTCGATTTATTATGACTTTGCTAATGATTTTTCTAATGACTAATGAAAGATTTATGGGCCTGAAATCTTCCCATTTGTATTTGTTGTTAAATTTGGATATGAGGATGATAGTTGAGGTACTAAAGAATTTATGAATGTCCTTGCCCTTAAAAAATTCTTGGATAGCTATTGTTATATTCTATTTAATCCAGCTAAGAGTGTTGATAGAAATGAACTTTGTATCCATTAGGTCCAGTAACTTTCGATCCACAAAAAGAATCAAGGCTATTCCAAATTTCATCCTCCATTGGAATATATGATATATCCAGTTGGCTTACATTGACACTATTTATATTGAATAGATCTTCACAAAATAGGTTCAGGTTTACCTCTTGCTCTTGAAATAATGCTTTGAAGTAATTAATTCCATTCTCAATTACATCTTCTTTTGTGTGCAACCAAGTATGTTGAATTCTGATTTTTGTGATAGCTTTATATTCCCTTTTTTTTTATGCAAGCGCATGGTAATATTTTCTATTTCTATCCCCTTCTCTGAGATTAGTCACAGCATCTTCTTGTGCCAAAAAATATTCCTCCATAGCAATTAGATTATTAAGAATAATTTGGGCTTGTTTAAGATCTTCTTCAACTTATATAGATGAATCATCAATATAGTTTCTTTCAAGTATAAAACATTTTGTTCATGGGCCTCAATTTGTTGATGGATGTCGCCAAAAACATTTCAGTTCCACTACTTGAGTGTTTTGGTAAAGTTCTTGTGCAAACTCCATAGCCTGATCCATGGGTTAGTTGTTGTTGATTGCCAAGAATTTTGAAGATAATTGGTATATAGGTTATCCTTAGTCTATATGCTCCAAAATTTGAAGACTTGTTTAAGGGCAAGGAATAGTTGGTTGATAATGAATAGATAACAATAAGTGAGCATGATCATAACCAGTTCTATTTAAGTCTTACTGGAGAATGCTGAAAGTGAGTAAGCCAATGTGTGTTGAGCAGAATTCAATCAAGCCATTCAAAGACTCTAGCTCTATTCCATGTATAAGGAGAACCATTGAATCCAAGATCAATTAATTATGCATCTTCTATATAGTCTGTAAATTGCTACATAACAGTTTCATTTGGTTTTCTTCCTTCTTTTTTCTCAATTGCATATGTGATCATATTGAAGTTTCCCCCTACCAGCTAGCCATGTTGACAGCTATGTCCAATGGCTATAATTTTTGTCCAAAGATCCTTTCTTGATTCCCTAGTACATGTCACATATATATAATGGTTTCTTCTATAGTATAATAGCTGCATCTAATTTGTATATGTAGGAATTGGGAGTCATTCATCATAAAGTCTATTTGAAATGGGCTTTTCCAAAAGATCATAATCTTATTATTGCAGTTCTGAATGATGTTAAATTTGTTGAACTTCCTTTTAAGTTTCTCAAAGTTTTGAGGTTGTAGAAGTGGCTCTAGGATGACAAAGATGTCAAGATTGTGTGTCTTTATTAATCATTTGAGTCGATTAATGGTTGTATTGTTGACAATGCCTTTAATATTCTAGATCAAAAAATTAGTCATGTTTGGAATACTTAGAGTCCTAGAGGCTCTAGTAGCAATCTAATCCATCATATCATCCCAATTGGCTAGTATTCTAGCAATGGAAGTATTCCCTATGGATGATGTTGCATTTGGGTTTATATGCCTTAACCTTGATTCCTTTATGCTTTTTTTTCTGCATCAACCATTCCTCTTCAATGTCTTATATTGTATTGTCTAATTCCTCATAGTTGGTCATGTGTTGGTGAAGTGATGGAGAGAAAACATCATCAGATTGAATTTGTTGGGATTGGCATCTGAAAGTCCCTTCATTGGTACTTTCTTTGTTTGATACTTGTTCTGATGCCAAAATTGTTTGAACTGATGTATTATTTTTAGCTTGACTTAAATGTTAAATTGGAATGGGTATTTGATTCTCTAGTATCATATATGTGTTCTCTACATGAGCTATGATTGGTGGCCTATTTCCCTCAACAGTTGTCCCAAGATGCTTCAGGATAAGAGCATGATCAGGCTGAGTTGTAATAGTTTCTATCCGGTTTCTAATAAGTATATTCCATAGTTCCTCAGTATTTCCATCTCCAATTCCAGTTGGCTTAGATTTTCTTACTCTTTGGTCTGGATTAGCAATGTAACATTTCTCTTCATTAGGATAGTAATGTGACTTCTTGTCAATCACAACCTGCTACAAATAACCATTGGTTGGAGTTCCTATCCAAATTTCATCAACATGGGCTGCTATTATATCCATTTCCACAAGTACAAGAGCAGTAGATGGCCTGGTTAGGTTTAAAGAAGGTAAGTCAAGTTCAAGTGGTTTGCCAAAAGATGTGACAAGGGAATAGAGGATTTTCTAGTTGAAAAGGTAAAGTTTCATACTTAGAAACTTCAACCATATCGGGACAATTGGTGGTTCTATACTGTAATCAAAATTAGGAGTCTGTTTTAATATCTTTATTGGTGCATTGTCAATGTGATAGAGCTCTTTGAAAATAAACGCACATAGTATTCTTCTCTATTAAGCCTTATAGCATTGTACCTGCCATCAAGAAGTCTTACATTCCAATCACTAAGGAGCTTGAGTTTATCAAAATGCTTCCAAATAGTGTCTATCTTAGGATGCATGTAGGTAAACTTCCCAACCAAGGTAAACCTAAGTGGCTTTGCCAGCAAGGCAGATTTGGATTCAGTGAGGAAGAGAGTTGGTTTACCATTCTTACGATTCAATTTTTTGATAAAGCCAGTGTCATTGGCTTCATAGAATTTATCATGATATGATTGTGGAAAGATTAGCTTGATGGAGGGATCAATAGAGCCATTGGTGGGGAGGTTATTAGAGAGAGCACCAAGATAAGATGGACCTTCCATGGTGAACAAGGCAATGGAATAATAACTGGGAAAAGAAACCCTAGAGGAGGAAGGAGCGTACTTTGTAAGGAGGAGACGATGTCATTTTGATATCCCTATACCTTTTTGTCCTTATTTGGCAATATTAGATTGACATCAAAGGGGTCTACAAAAAATATTGGCAATTTATATAATATCATTTTTTCTACTTTTATATAATTTTTATACTTTTTTTGTCTTTATTGGTTAAATTTTTCCATTAAATGATTGTGTCCATGTAGATATTTTTGCTAAAAAATGATGTAAAAATGTTTTATTTTTATTTTTATAAGAATTTGTATTTTTGAATATCTTAATTGCTTTAATACTATAACTATGATATTTATGAATTCAATGAATTTCTATGATAAAAATATCTTATCAAAATGTAAAAATGTTTCTAAATATTGAAAAGGCAACAAGCTATAATCATAAATTTGTTCATGTTAAGATATTGTCATTTGGCAGAAGGAAAAAATTTAAGTATTATAACTATATTAATTTCTCTATAACATTGATTGCTTAATTTAAATATTTTTTGTGTTATACATTAACAAAATTGTGTGTTACATCACACACGTTATCCTTGATAAATAGGTTCTTCCTAAAAATTTTAAAAATTTCACTAAAAAAATTTTGTAGAAAAATTTTTTAAGTGACAATAAGTCTATAAAATTTGCATTGTGTGAGTCCTACAAAAAATTTGTTAAGACATCAATGAGTGAATTTTCTATTTCTTTTTTATTTTATTAAAAGATTAAATTCACTTATATATTTCTTCATATTTTTTCTACTTATCACATACTTTTATCTTCTTTTGTTCAATTTTTACTCCAATATAGAATGAATGTACTATATAGTTTTCAATTATCTTGAATGATGAAGCTTTATTTTTAGCTAAAACCTACATATAACTTGTGAAAATTGAGTACAATAAAAATTATATGTTGGTGATAAAAGAGTGAAGGATATAAAGGATCAATAAAAGAGTTATCACATTAAGATAATGACTTATAGCAACTTTCCTTAAAGTTAAGATGTTGAGCATACCTAAAAAATGCAAGCACAATTTAAGCATATAGCAAAGTAGCACTTAAACTAGAGAAAAAAAATACCTTCATTATAAAAAAAATAATGGCAAGACTAACTATTTAAAAAAAAAACTTGACTACCTAATTAGAAGTTAAAGCTTGGGTTAGAGTTACATCCTTGAAGGTTTTAGGAGATTTCAAGAAAAAGATATTTCACATTAAAAAGTTAAAACCAAGGATGAATTTTCTTCTTTGAAGATTTTAGATAATGTCAAGAGGAGTCTCTAACATATTCTTGCTTTATCAAAATAATGCATAAGAAGCGTGATAAAATATTTGAAGTGGATATGAAGGACTTGAAGCAACAATGCATTAAAGAAGATTATGTTTCAAAGCTTTTTGAATGGGATTTAATTGGTGCATCACAAGATTGAAGCCAATATCAATGTGAGCAAGACGATCTCAAGTTATATTATATTAACACAAGTAGGTGCAATAGAATTATATGAGGATTTGAAATAATACATTTTTATCTAGCTCTTGATTCTTGAATATACTAGCTTGATTGGTGTATATAATTGAATGGTTAGACGTCTAGATAATCACTAATGAAATCTCAATCTAAATTTAAATATGACCAATGCTTTTGAGAACTTTCCCTTATAAGAGACTGTCATTTAAATTCCTTATAGAAAATTTTCAATTTTTTAGGTTTTACAAAAAAAAATAAAATAGATTATTATAATTAAATCTACAAGATATCAATAAAAAAAATTTAATTAAAAGATATTATCCTTGATGTGATAGTTAATAAAGAATATATGCTTTTTGAGACTTGGAAATGTTAAACTTCTTCATGAATTTTAGGAAAAGAAATATATTATATTTTTTAAGGCTTTAGCATTATGAGATTTTTAAACGAGTGAGGACCTTGTCCAACACTAGTTACCTATGAAGGCTTCCTTACTAGCATGCATTTCCATATTTTTTTGTAGTTTAATTAAGCTCCATAAATAATTAATTATGATTCATAATGAAGATGGTTATGAGAATATCAATAAGACATTATGGCTACCTTTAAAATCATGGAATTTCTTTAGATTTATAAAAAGATAATGAAGCGATAACTTATCTAAATATGAATGAACATCCATTGGAGGTTGTAATTAATGTCCACCCCATACACACACACACACACAAATCCTAACTTCCTTACAATTTAATTGATACAATTACAATATTGTGTAGCTATAATTATGCCAAATATATTGATGTGAATGTCTTTTGAGGCTATAGCTTTACCCACCCCCCCCAACCTAGGATTATTTTCGATAGATACACTAGACTATTATATACTAGAATATTTGTATATATATATATATATATATATATAAAGTGTTTTTATCTTAACATTATGCATAAGCACTACACACTTAGATAGTTTAGATAGATATATTTAGATAAGATTATTGAAGGCATGAGATTTTATACATGGAAAATCAAAGAAGAAGAAAAACACGCCATATTGGCTAGCCTGATTAAAATGATGTCACTAGTTATATGATACAAAGAATACTTTTTATGTAATTAGAAACGATCTTAATTTAATGTGATTTGCATTAATTATTGAAGATGTCTCTAAGGTAAAAGTAAGAGAAGCCTCAATGTGTTGGAATTATCAACAAGAGATTGTAAGTATATCACCCATTCATTCCATATAGGATGGGTTGTCAATAACAATAAAGCAATCATTGAGATTAATTTCAATGTCAAATGATGGATTAATTAGCAATGATTGTATGCATTAAAGTTAGTGTCAATGATTTGTATCAATCTTGTCAAGGATGGCAAGCATCGACATTAGTGTCCAAGATATGGATCATTCTTATTAGTCATGTGGTGCAATGACATTAGTGTCAACACCATGCATTGACTTTGTTTGTAATAATGTACTTTAATATTATTATCAATAACATGCATTAACTTGATTAATGGATGGCACAAATCAACATTGATGTTCATAATGTGTATCTACCTCACTAGTGATAGTATGCATTTACATAAATATCCATAATGTGTAATAACTTTATAATTGATGGGCTCATCAATGTTAGTGTCAATGACACATCCATCTTATTAGTAATGGTGTGTCAGTGAAGTGTTGAAAGTGTGCTTCAACATTATTAGCAATAGCATGCATCAACATTAACATTGATGGAATGCATTGATTTAGTTGAAAATAATGTTCGATGATGTTGTTGTTGTTGTGTGCATTGACCCTATTGGAGATTATGTGCATTGCCATTAGTGTTGATGACGTGCACATAATGATGACATTGTCTTTGACAATTTGTATCAATCTTATTAGTGATAAAACACACCATTATTATGTTAATGATGTGCATCAAACTTATTGGCAATGGCATGTGATGGAATTGATGTTGATAAATGTATTGACCTTATTAATAATGATATGCATCAATATTGATGTCAATGATATATATTAGTCTTTTTATTGATCGCAGACATCAGCATTAATATCAGTAATATATATAAATTTTATTGGCTATATTGCCAAAGTTAGTATCAAGACATATATTAGCTTTATTTTTATGGCATTACATCCACATTTGTATCGACATGTATCAACATTATTAATGATAATGTATGACAACAACTTGCATCAACTTTATTGATAAGTGAAAAATTTTAGTTAATTTAGCATATGACAACAACATGTGTTTTATTAAACTTTATTATGGATTAATATAAATAAAATATAAATGAAAATATATTTTGTTTTTTTCATTCTTCATTTACTTATAAATTGAGCAATTACATATTAAAAATAAGTGTCATCTAGAGATATCGAATAAATCCTAGAAGAACAAGTAAGAAAATGGCAAACAAATGTACCTAAATAATCATTAATGTGCTAGATAGATTCGGGTAGCTAAATAGTCATTAAATATATGATTATTTTTAAGATTTGCAATCACTTAAACGAAAATATGTGTAAAGCAACCAATCAAAATTTACTTAACACTAGGTAGACAATTATATTAAAGGATTAGTTTGATTATACTTGTCTTGAGATAGAAAGTATAGCACTTTTGCTCTAATTGACACTACAAGTTTTAAAATTAATCCACCAAATAGTTTCATATAATACATAGTCTAAAAGATTTCATAAATTCATAGTACTTATTTAAAATTAAGAAAACACCTACATATTTTCTATAAAAATATAAAAGTTTGTCTTTTTATTATCTTGCAAAATAGTAGATAACAATTTAAATTTAACACTTGTACTTTCTCGGATAAAAACTCGATTAAAAGATATTGGTACTCAACTTAATATAGAATTAATATCTAAATTTATTATAATCCTCATGAGAACGATACTCTACTCATTCTGTATTACTTGATCTGACACTTGCATTTTCGTAGAATGGTAAAAATTATCAATTATTTATTAGTAATGACAAGCACCTTTATGGGTGTGGAGATGTACATCAACCTTATTAGTAATGATCACTGTCAATAAAATCTATAAAATAGTAGACATAGTGATTATAAATGAGTCTATATTAGAAACCAAACTTTTAGAATATAATGATTAATTACTTTTTTTGTTATAAATGTCACATTGATTTATAACTTCTTGAAATATTTATAGAATTGTTTACTAAAAAGAGATCTCACAATTTAATGCTTCTTGAAATCTTTATAGAATTGTTAATGGATTGGATACTTTTAAAAAAAAAAATAGCATAAAGTTTCTAGCTATTTTGAAAATTTTAACTTTATATGTTCATAATAACATAAATTTAAAAAAAATATGCATGTCATTTCATTTATTAAAGAAATATACTTAAAATTTTATTTTGGACCAAAATATTTTTAAAATTCTAAGGGACCTAGAATATTATATGAGCAAATCTTTAATCCTAAAGTTATTTTTAGAGTTTGAAATTTAAGTAGACATAATTAGATGATAATAATCACTAATGATGATCATCAAATAAAGCTTTAATATTCTTCAAATATACATGTGTTATCTCTACTCTATATCCCCTTATGTAAAATGAGGTGTTGACTTCCATATATGTGTTATAAGTCAAGTCAAACCCACAAGTCGAATTCAACGGATTTCAGAAGTGACAATGCGCAAATCGGGGCTCAAAATGGACTGGATGTCACCAAAAATGGTCGAAACAACCTTCAATCATTGAACGAACTTTGATGTCACATTCATAGTGTTGAAATTGATTGGAATATAAATATTACACAATCTAATGATCAAGCAATCAAGCTATCAATGTATCGACACGTATATTAAGGTCTGAAAGCTGTGACGATGTCCGAACAACCTCCGTTCATGAAATTGATCATGTGGTTAGCTTCAAAATATCGAAAAATACCAAATGAGACTGTCCACACTCAATTTAGATGAGTATGTGCAAATGTCGAATGATCAAAAGTGATAGTGCATAAATTGAGGCTGAAATACACTTGACATCGCCAAAATCAACCCAAATGACCTCAATCGACGAACGGACTTAGCCATTGCATTCAAAATATCGAAACTGGTCATAATATAAATATTTCACAACTTGATAATCAATCGTTCAAGCGATCGACTCATCTACGTGTCTGTATGCACATTGAGGTTAGGAGGCACCAACGTGAACCAAACTACCTCCATTCACGAAATTAATTGTGTCATTAGCTTTCAAACATCAAAATCTATCAAATAAGACCATTCATACTTAATTCAAACAAGTTTACATGAGTTCCAGTGGTCAAAAGTAGTGATATGCATTTTGAGTTGAAATTTACCCAATTCAATGCCGACTTGAACCAAACGGCCTCCAATTACAAAACAGACTGTGCATTTGCATTCAGAACATTAAAAAATACTAAGATTGATATATATATATATATTGATCATGTGATTTTATTAGCATAAAGTTCATATTAAAGTTGATTAATTAATTTAAAAATTAATTTAAAGACCTAAATCTAATCCTAGACATAAATCCCACTCTAACAAACTGAGTTCCTTCACACATGGCTCTGCTCCTCCCCTCTGCCATGAGAAATTGAAGGCACTTGCCTCCCTCCTTCTTCACACATACGATCTGCATGCCTTCGACTCCCTCGCTCGTCCAAGCTTCCCAACCCCACAACCGTTCCCTCCAAGGAAATCGTTCCTACTTCTTCTTCTCAACCGCAAGGGAAACCACAAGGAACGGCTGCCTTTTCTCCTTGATCCAAACACAAGGAACAACTCCTTTTCTCCTTGATCCAAACCACAAAAAATGGTTGCCTTTTCTCCTTGATCCAAAACCAAGGCACTGGTTTTTCCTTCTTTCTTTTCTCCCTTCTCCAAACTGCAAACTTTCCATTTTCCTTCTTCTCTTCCATTTTCTCCTTTTAATTTCAAAATTTCATCTCCTCTCAAAATCCAAACTGAAAATTTCATCTCTTTCCTCACAAAACCAATCCAAAATTCCTTGAGTTTCTCAATTCTTCCTTCCTTTTCCCTGATTTTCCAACAATGCCCACATTTCCCCAATCCAAATTTCTAATTCTGCTTGCCACAACCGATGAAAAACACCATCATTAGGTGGGTTCTTCTTTCGATTTCCAGCATTGCCCCCTTCCATTACCTTTCTGATTTCTCTTCACCACAATCAGAGAGGAACATCATCATTAGGTGGGTTCTTCTCTTGGTTTCTGACATCTACCTTTCTATCTCCTTCTCCGACTTTTCCCATTGCCGCAACCAAAGAAAAACATCATCATTAGGTGGGTTCTTCTCTTGGTTTTGACATCTCCATCTTCATCTCTTTGCCGATCATCGCAATGCACAAAAGAAATAAGTCAGAACAAGTGTGATGTGGATGTATATATACTTGTGTTTCTTTGCAACTTTGAAGGCCTCCTCGTGCTCATTAGGGAGCGACAAGATGAAAAATTGATTGTGGTGTCGCAAAACACCTCTCTCTACGCTCATTAGATCATACCGAGTAAGCCAACATATGTTAGATGTCACTCCCCCATGCCAAAATGCTGTCAAAATTTCATCAAATCTTTTGACTTAGAAAAAAATGGAAAATAAAAAAAAAACTGCATAAGAATGCTAAACAAAGAAACCTAAAGCTAAATTCAAACTAAAAGCATCAAACAAGAAGAAAAAGAGGGGAGGGAAAAGAATAGATAAAAAGAGAAAGAGAGGCGAAAAGCACTTACAAAATTTATCTAAGTGGAGTTGAAAGCCCACTAAAATTTATAACCCTTTTCTTTCAAACACTTCAACTCTTCAAATAAATGGAATGAAAGGTAAGATCCCCTCTTGGCCTTATTTATAGAAATTGGATGACCCACTCTCAAAAAAAAGGGGGGCAGGGGGAATGAATGTAGGAGAGTTTGAATAAGTTTCTTGTCTACGTCCTAATATAACTAACTTCAATTCAAACTCTAAAAATTTTGGTATTTGAAGTTTTCACTGTAATACCAAATTAAAAGCAAACATTTGTGTGGAGGAATCCTATGGAGTTAAAGGCTGAATTGAAAAATAAAAAGATGTCTATATTCATAATATGGGTTGACCATTTGAGATGGAGATATTTAAGGATATTTCATAAAAATGTGGAAATACATAACCTTATTTATGAAAATAAAAATAAATCAAATGAGGAACCTTCAAAAAGAGGAGGAATCAACTTGAATATTACACTCTATTGATTCACTGAAATATCTCTAAGGGATTGAATTTTCATATAAAATAACAAATTAAACTATCTTTTGAATATTATAGCTTCAAGACACGTGTAAATACTTAAATGAAGTAAACTCTTTACATTCACTTTCAAGTAAACATAAGATTCAAGCACTTCAATTTACATGAGCTTGGAAATATAAAAACTTGATATTTTCAATAACTTAACTTATCTATTGAAAGATATATGTAAGCTTTTAAAATGAATGGAACATACATCTTACATCACCGATTCACAACACATCATACAAGTGAACAAAAGACATTAATTAAGGCATTCTTAAATACACCCATGAGCCCTGACACTACGCTGAATGCTTAAACTTAGTGTTTGAGGATGCTGCGCGGATTGTTATCTGGTTTAGTCTTAGGACTGGGTCCAGGTTAACAAAACCTAAAAATATATTACAAGAATTTCAACTTATTGAAATATCTGAGAAGATAATTTTGTCATGTGACAGTAGATCTGATCCTCTATTAGGAGCTAAATAGAGTTGACAAGATCTAAAGCTCTTGAACATATTCAAATCAATTAATTACCGATGATGGCTGTGTTGAATGATAATTTCAATCAAAGGGGATACTTCCATCAAAATGTGATCCTCATTTCAAAATGAATTAACTCAAGTTGAGTGTCAATCTAAAAACTGCTTAAATGAAATTATATCATTAAAAACTTAAATAAAAACTCAATCAATTCAGCTCTGTAATTATTTATCGGAGGTGATAAATTAAGAAAACTCTAGCTCATAAAGGAGATAATGTCAAATCAAGTGTCCTACTATGTTCACTCTCAACTAATCTCATGCTAGTAAAGACGTGGCCCTTATCCTCTGAATGGCTTATCTCATAGACTCCATAGATGATGCAGTTATGATCAGAGTCCTCTGATCAAGTGGCTTGGCCAATAAGGCTCCATTATATTACGATCATAATCGTAGCCCGTATGCTCCTAATAGCTCTACCCATTGAGTTGTGAGTCATAGGGTATACTTGATAGGGCAAACAGCCCTCTGTCAGCTAAGGTAGACTTAAGATTATCTCCTTAGACAAACATCACCTTAAGTCTACAAAGATTTTTGGATGACGTAACCCATGTGTTGCTGATAAGGATCTTTCGATCAGTTTGGGTCGACTACCTCCTCTGACTAAGTAGACTAAGGACCATGACAGCTCGGGATGATGAAACCATGAGATCTAGATCAGGTGCATCATCATTCCCCCAACCATCATCTTTAAGTTGAAGTGATGAATTTCATAATCTCAAAGTTAAAACTTTGTATGCTGCTACTATACACTATGCATTAAGCGACCTAACGACTAGCCTTAATTGAAAGCTCTCTCTCACTTATTGGGAGGGGTAATTAACTATAGGGGCTTGCGCTTATAGGAAACCTTAAACCAGATCTAAATTCCTCACCAAATGAGGATGAAATCTCTGGGTAGTATCTTATCTACTATCTCATCTGCCTTCTGAAAATTACACCAACACTTTAAATCACTCTCTTCAATTCAATTTGTTGAAAGGTTGATGGCAAATTTTCAAAGCCCATAAATTTCTAGCAACTCCGCTGGTGAATTGGTTTATCCATGCCTTGTTGAATTTGAAATTTCTTTGGTCCTAGCTTTTAGCTTGATGGACTTGATAAAGGACTGACCTGATTTGTCCATATCGACTTGTCAATAAGGGTATGTATGTCATGAATCATGTGCTTGCTTCTTTGACGGATTCATTGAAGGGTGCATACAGATAACCCAACCTTCCGGCTTATACTAGGTATATGTTGAGTTATCAGTCTAGCAATGTGTGATTTAACAGACTACATAACCATGAAATTCCATTAGTTCGGTCATCAGCTTTGTATGAACTATGAAATTGCTTCCTCAACCCTATGCTTTCTGCTTTGACGAACTTGATGAGGAGATTGGCTTTGATCTGTGCTTTGAGGTTGATCAAATCATTTGAGAATAAATTGAAATATCACTCTACTGACAATATAATAATTGACTTGAGGTAGCTCTAAATTGAGAGTTTCCTTAGATTATCTTAATCTATCAATCAATTAGAAAGATCACTGGATTCTGGTTGCTTATAATCATAAAGCTAGATCCGATTTGAGATTGAGCAGCTATCATCAATGGACTAACGACCAGGGGCTCTTTCACTGTGGCCTTTTCTTACAGCTTATTGAGTGAGGAGAGCATCAACAACTCAGCCACATTTGGGATTATTGAGTTTGACCTTTAGAATCTACTCAAATCTTCGACTTAAGCTATAGTAGGTTGGTGGTTTTGTCATCAAACTGACGAACGGGGGCTCTTTCACTATGGCCTTTTCTTACGGCTTGTTGAGTGAGGAGAGCGTCAGCAACTCGGCTATTTGTGGGCTTGTTGAGTTCGACCTTTAGAACCTATTCGTTTCCTAGCCTTCAGGATGTAAATGTTGATATTTTTCCAACTCAGTTGATTAAAGCTTTCAAAATTGGGAGTATTTCAAACTTGATCTTCAGAATTTGGCAAATCTAAGAGATAAACTTTTAATATTTAGGACTATCTTTTCATGCATATAAATAGATTCTTTTTGTTCCTTATAAGAGCCTGCAACTTGATCATAAAAATTATGGATATATTCAAGGATTTTAGCATAAAGCTCAATGTCAACCTAAATCAGAATATATTTGAGGATCTCATCTTATAACACGGCGTCAACTCAAATAAACTTAACATAAACTAAAAAATACCTCTTATCTTGCAAGGGAAATTGTAAAGTACATTTAGAAGAACTTTCAAGATGAAAATATGCAAATACATCAATATTTGAAATGATATGCTCTTAAGAGGTTTTAACATCTAACATTGATTTCATCTATGTATAAAATTCTAAAAATGCCCCCTGTGTAATAGGAGAATTTTCTCAAAAAATATTTGTTCTTGAGTAGGTATATTTATTTAGGGATCTCGGCATGAAGCGCGATGTCAACCTAAATAGATATACTAAAAAAAATTCCCCCTTTCTTCTAGTGGGATTTTTATTGTAATTCGAGAATGTATTTGTCATGTATAATATTTTTTTCAAGTATCGACCATTAATTGGCAGCATTGGTATTTCACCATTTAAGTTAATGAGTTGGTATGCCCCTCCTTGGTACACCTTTTCAATGACAAAAGGGCCCTCTCAATTAGGCTCAAATTTGCCACCAAATTTTTGATTAGGAATAATTGGTCTTCTCAGCACCAAGACCAATTCTCCTTCTTGGAATGTTCGAGGATGCACTATATGATTGAATGCTTTGAACATCCTTGCTCGGTAGACTTCTAAATTTTTCTAAGCTTTGAGCCTGACCTCATCAAGCTCTTCCATCTGTAGATAGACATTCTCATCTTAGGTAAAGTCATGTTGAATGGCTACTCGAAGTGAATGTAGTTCAACTTCAAGTGGCAAGACTGCTTCAGCTCTAAATACTAGCGCATAAAGAGTTCATTTTATGACAGTACAGTCCAGATATCACGTCACTGTCTTTCTTTATGGCGGTTTCACTTCAAGACTATGGCCTCCAAATTTGCTTACCTTTTTGTCAGGACCTTTCGATGGCAGATTCTTAGACCTGTGGTCCAAGTGTCATGCCTCGATGCTCACCCTGTGGGACTTGAATTGAATGACATCTTATCGTGGTTGTAGGAGGAGGTCTCCTTGGAGGAGCAACTCTAGCCTCCCTGATAATAGGACTTTGATATTTTATTTTAATCATTCATTTCTCCTTAGCAACTTTGAGGACCCGATGCACTCTTGCATATACAATTTTGAGTTTCCTCACTAGAGAAGCTGGAACCTAACATTGTTGGGTCCAGAAGGACTATTTGATTTTACCAATAGAGTTTTTTTTTTTTTTTTTTAGGGAAACCCCATTATACGGGGGTATTTTATTGCCACAAAAAAAAGGTTACAAGGTCCTTAAAGGGGATAAACTCAAACTACAAAGAGCTACAATCAGCCTAAGGAGTAAATCCCCAACTAAGTACAACCAAGAGCAAAAGAAAACATTAAAGCAATCAAAAGATACAAGATGATTAACATAATAAGCTAAAGAAAAGATAAGGCCAAAGCTCTGATGGTTGTAGGAGTGCTTGGTAATATGGAGCAAACCCAAAGATAAAAGAGAGAAACATCCAAAGTTATAATAAGAGAGAGATTAGATTAAGGTAATACGACAAAAAGATAGAAGAAAATAGTATAATATGAGTATGATAATAAGAAAATGGGATAGAGAAGGCTCAATCACACCATGATGGGGATGCAAATATGAGCATCCAAACTTGAAGGGTTACATCACATGAGCTACTACCAAACCAAAAGGAGTGAGAACATCACATCATAGCCAACAAACCCGTGAGAAGGAAGCACGGGTTGTTGATATTCTTGTGAGCTTTATTACCGCAAACCTAAGCAAAATCATATCTAAAATATATAGGAAATTGCAAATAAGGATAAGGAGTCTCATTCAAGAGAATTATCATCAATATAGCCATCTTGACATGAGAATACATAAACATAAGTGAGTGAGCCATCTTTGCCGAATCTCAATAGCCATGTTCGGGAAGGAATTTGTTCAGATATAATCCCTCCATAAGATAATTACAGAGGATACTACTACTGAAAATCTATTAAATAAGTCGATGAGCCTATTAACACCACCCCAATCACATGGTATATAAATGAATCTTTCGCAAAAAAATAACCCAGAAACCCTTTGTTAATGTCCCGAGAAAGCAATAGTAAAGAAATACAAAGAGCTCAACAGGGAATGAACGCAATCAACCAGAGTTAGCAGAGAAAGAACAAGAGCAATAGCAAAGATTGAATCACCATTCAAATAATCCCGCCGAATCAATCCAAAGAGCGACAACAAAAAAGGCGTAAACCTCCAAGATAGGCAAAGACTAAAGTGGCCATAATACCCTTCTTGAATAAACCGCACATAAGACCGAACCAAATGTGAGAAAAGAGGTAGGTGATGTAAATCGAGAAAATAAGAGATAAATAGGGCAATCAAAGCCAACCCCAACCAAACAAATAATACAACATTGGAACCCCATAAAAAAATCAACAAGTGAATAAAAGTGAGGCTCAACATTAAAGTCTAAAAAAACGAAGCAGTTAAGACGGAGAAGATAGGAAATTACAAAGAATTGGCGGAAAACTCCTCAATCAGAGTAGACATGGCAATAGTAGATAAACGAGAAATTAAGGCATATAGACAGTTATCCTGAAGGTAGCAAAACAGATAGAAATCACTAAAACCCCTCACCATCGGGATAAGAATTGTGAAACATCATTCAGGTCATGAGACCCTGAAATGTTACAACCAACAAAGAGAGAGCCAAACGAGGAGACAAGGAAAAACAGAAAAATAAATCTCCAAGACAAGAGACAACCTAAATAGCAACTATCAGAGTAAGCAGTACCCACAATCCCAGCAGATACACAATGGTAATCCCTTGAAAAACTCCAAACCTGCTGATCATGGGAAGCAAAACCAAATAGAAGACAAATATAGAAAAAATAACACAATTCCATTCTAAATAGATATTAAAGTAGATGGGATATCCCAATCAGCAAAATAAGCAATAGAAAACAAACCAATAGGTGCTCAATAGCCTAAGAGCAAACACAGCTCCTCATGCATTGGATTAATAAACCAACAAGTGAAAGGTAAATCGAAATTCCCGCTTTAAATTACCACGAACTTATAGCATTAAAGTACGCATTAAGAGATCCAGATAATGTCGACTAGCGTAAACAACCACCAAGAAAATAAGAAAAGTTACCACATAAGGAACATTCAAAGAGCAAAGACTATCCCAGTTCAGCCATAACTGGAGAAATACCCCACAGCTTGCCATAATAATAACTCATTGAGAGTATACAAACCATATGTTAAGATCCAAGAGAAGCTTGATTAGTTGATCTGCAATACTAGCAAAGTAAAAGGGATATTATAGTAGGGAACAAGAGAGGGACAACTAATCGATAAACTAAATCCACAAACATCCAAGATCTTAAGACATCAACGGCAACCTCGCATTATAATAATACTTCTCAAACGTAAATGACACTCCAATCCAAGAAGGTAACAAAGACAAGCCCATTAGATGGATTACAAAATAAACAATGACGTAAATATGATTCACACCACCTCAAATGAGCACAATCCACAAAGAATAATCAGTAAATCGAAAGTCACTCCCATGAGAGCAACTAATGCAACATTGTAAGTAAAATATAAAATAAGAAGATGATTCCAAGTAGAGACATCATTACCAATCAGAAATTTTAAGAAAATAAAGGTCCAAAACCAGAACTTGCTAAGGCAGTAGTAGACAAGATGGCAAAAGACAGCAGGAGGAAAAGCGGGAGGAGCATCACAGAAAATCTGTACTCAACCCACAAGTGATGAAAACCAAATCAACAAACAAATCAACAAACAACCATGACAAAGAAACCTCCAAAACCCAAAACACAATTAAACCTAAACCATTCCAAGATAAGGATTTGACCAAAACAATCATTAAAAGAGACCGGAATTACAATTTCTTCCCTTGCGGAAAGCGTTGAGGTTAGACATTATATAAGCAATGTATACATAAAAATCAAGCCCAACAACCAACCAAAATCCTTTCGATAAGTGATGGAACTTTTATGAATAAGGCCTTTAAGGAGTGAAGAGTCCCAAGGAATGTAAGCAATAGCCAAAAGGATACTATAATCAGCAAAATGAAAATTGCAACCAAAGATAATGCACACTAATCCATGCCTAGAGTCAACATAGTTAGTAGTAATGCTCCAAGCCTTATCGGAGAAAAAGTTAAAAGGAGTTAGTATAAAATCTAATTCAAGAGTAGATAACTTCCTCTAGCAATGATTAATTCAGTAATAATTGTATCAATGAAAGTAAAGTCCCAAGTGGGATTGTAGCTATAAAACCAAGAATGTAACCCAAGGCTCAGAGATTCCAATTCAAGAGATTAATGTGCATATAGTTCAACATCCCCCATAATATTGAAAATGCCAAAACATAAATCTTCCAACGAGAAGGGTAGAGGCAAGTCAAGTCAAAGAAAGAGCACAAGACAGCAATGATATCTATGAGGAGTATCCATAAAGAACACAAGGAAATAGAAAATCAGAAAAAAAGAAAAAAGGGAGGCAAAGAGGAGAATTAGATTCTGAGGTAAGGAAGCCCAGAGTTGTCCAAGTTAACCAGGCCACGCAAGTATTTGGGTAATGTAAATTGATCAAAGAAGATGATACGCCTAATCTGCACCCAGAGGTAAGCAAAATCAGTACTTTTCAAAACATGAGTGATGGTAAAATTCGAGAGAGAAGAACCCTAGTTTGCTTGAGGAGATAGTACAAACAAGCGTTGCTCATATTGGTAGAAGTCAAAAGATCAATCAGAAGAGCGTCCCACCTCTATCCAAATATTGACACCATTTTGAATACAAATTTCTAAAGCTTTGTGCCATAAGCTCAAGGAACAAGGCCGGAAATAAGGGGATAAGCAAAAGCACATAGAACAATGCCCTTAGAGTCCACGAAAATGCCTCCACAACCGAGAGCCATTATTAGAGAGCAGCCGCCAAGATTAATTTTAATAATATGATCAAGAGGTTTCTTCCAAAACCATTCTATCATTTCGATAGTAAGTTTGGTCTGAAGGTTGAGGCCCGCTTTATTACAGATGACTTTAAAATGTTTGTGATGAATTAAGTTGGCTTTAAATAATTCACAAATTTTGTTTTAGTTCTAGCAATAATCCTCATGTGATTCATAAATTCCCACGATATTTAGCATCATTACGGTCCATCCATATGAACCAAATAAGAGTAATGGCGATTATGATTTTAATATGACCTTTAATTGCATTGTCAAAGTAAACTCCAAGAAGTTGATATAAATTAAAAGAACAATTAAAATTGAGTTGAATAGATCGTCATACCAAATCCAAATTTTAGAGGCAATAGCCCCATTAATAAAAACATGGTTAACATTCTCAATATGAGAACAACATTGGCATTTGGAGGGTAAGTAAAACCCTTTACCCCACAACAAAGAGTCAACAGGAATAAAGTTTTTTAGGATAAGCCAAGTTAGGACAAAGTAAGAAGAGGGGATATTGTTATTCCAGATTTTGGAGAACACAATAGAAGAATCTGAGTGTCTTTAGTGTGAAGCCACACATTTTAAGGTTGAAATCCCCATTATGAGATAGCTTAAAGATAACTGATCATTATTGTTGGGAGTGATAGGAATATTAGTAATCATATGCAAGAAAGAAGGAATAGAATCGAATCTTACTAATATTCCACTTGTGGTTTTGCCAGAATGAATTAACTCTAAGAGCAGAGGTGGAGTGAGTGTAAAGTAAGTCATCAATGGATCCACAACCACTCCGTTGTCTTGCCAAAAGAAGGAATTGCCGAGTTTATGCCCCAAAAAAATTAAGGATGCATCCCATTTGAGAACATAGTCTTCTCCATACGGAGAATCCCATTTAAAGGGACAAATGAGAGGATGTTTACTGCAATATTTGGAAGTCATGAATTTTGCCCAAAGACTATTGTTGCTCCTAAAATTCCACCAAAGTTTGTAGGAAAAGGCATTGATTACTTCTTTAATGGATTTACAACCCACCTCCCTCTTCAAGAGAAATACTTTTGGACCAGATGACGCATCCTTTTAGAGGAGGTATTGGTTCCCCAAAAGAATTTGTTTAATAACGCTCAATATTGATGGTAGAGTTGGTAGGCACAATGGTTTGGAGAAGATATATAGGCATGGAATTTAGAGTGCTCTTGATCAAGGTAAGCCTACCACCGAATGAGAGTAAATGAAATTCCCAAACCAAAGTTTGTTAGAAATTTTTGAATTAGATCATCAAAAGGTGTGATCTTTTATGGCCTTTGTAGGAGCCCCAAGGTAATTAAGAGGGAGTTGATTTTGCTTAAAATTAGTAATTCTGGATATTTGGTTAAGTCTATTAGGTGGAATCTTAGATGAAGGTATAAAACCGCATTTTCCTTCATTAAGAAAAGGCCACTAACTTTACCAAAAATCATTTAGAAGGTTCTTAATGGTTTTACATGATGAAGGGAGCCGCAGAAGATAATGAAATCATCGCAAAGCTAAGATGAGAAATAGGGAAGCCACCATGAGTTTTAAAAGACATATTGGGATTATTAGCATAGTTAAAGGCTCCTACAGTATTCAATAGCGATGATAAAGAGAAGGTGATAGTGGGTCACCTTGCCTCAAACCATGGCTAGAAGGAAAGAAACCTAAGGACTCACCATTCAAAATAACCAAAAAACCGAGACATTCGTGATACACCTTTTATAATCCGGATAAATCTATCAAAAAACCAAACAAATTTAGGATTTGAAAGAGAAACTCCCATGAGAGATTGTCAAAGGCTTTAGTGATGTCCAATTTGAATAAGATGTTCCTCTAGAAGGGACATTAATGTCATGAACCAGTTCTTGCGCAAGAAGAATATTATCCGATATTAATCTATTTTTAACAAAACCAGTTTGATTAGGGGAGATGATTTTAGGAAGCAAAGAGCTAAGTCTATTGTTTATTAATTTAGCAATAAGTTTTTGAAAAAAGGTGCAAAGACTGATCCCTAAAATCGCCCAAGATTCGTGGATTGCTAGTTTTGGAAATAAGGGCAATAGAAGTGCTAAAAGTATTTTATAGGATTGCCATCAAAGAAATCAATAATAGCATCAACTAAGTCGCTTTTAATAAATGACCAACAATGCTGAAAAAATGGGTCATAGCCGTCGGACCAGAATGAATCGTGTTCATGTTCTTAAGAGTATTACTAATCTCCTCTTCTAAGGACACTAGTGAGTGAATGATTGTCCTCACTATTAATCATAGAGGGATAAGATGAGTGTTTGATAAAGTTTCAACGGATTAGAATTTAATAAAGTTTGGTAATGATGAATGACGAATCCTTAATATCATTGTTACTTATCCATTCACCATTGAGTTCTTAATTTTCTTAATTGAGTTTAAGGCACTCCGCTTATTACAAATGGCATGAAAATACGGTGTCACACCAATGCTTATGCTTTATGCTTTTGACGCCAATAGGTTTCTTCCATGTTTTGATAATTAGCCAAGGTATTCTTGGCAATGTTCAACTCTAGTTTATGGGATGTGGAGACAACCTCTTCAAGAGAACAAACCTCTTGTTCCATAGCTTTAAGATTTGTGAAAAGGTTTTGAAAATGTGTTTGTTCCACCAATTGAGATTTTGTTTAAGTCTTTTGAGCTTTGGAGACGAGTCATACCTTTAATGTAATTATCTGGGAAAACAGGGCCATCCAATTAGTGAGAGTGACATTGGTGAAGTCACTATGTTGGGTCCACATATTTTGAAATCTGAAAGGAGAGGAGTAGACGGGGGGGATTTTGAAGGAAATGAGGAGAGGAGCATGGTCGACAAAGTTCTCAAATGCTCAAGCTGGGTAGTGGGCCATTGATTGATCCTGAGAATTAAAGAGGGTCCTATCTAGACGCGCCAAAGTCTAGAGTTGTGCCGTAATTAGACCCAGTGAAACCAATGTCAATCAAATTGCAATCCGGATCATATTTGAGAAGTCCTCCATGGAATGAAGGTTAGGAGAACATCCTCCCTTCTTCCAGCTAGCTATGATAGTATTGAAATCGCCTCCAACCAACCAGGGAAGGTTGACCGAAGAAGCGAAGGTGCGTAAGTGATTCCAAAGGAGATTCCTACCAGCTCTATTACAAGAAGCATAGATAAAAGAGCCAAAAGCCGACAAATCACCTAAGGAGATTTTGACATTAACCAATTGGTTAAGATCATCAATGATGGAAATGGTGATGGAGTTGTGCCAAAAGCACCAAATTTTATTATTAAGATTAAAGAAGAAATTATGAAAACCAAGGGATCTAGTGACAAACGCAATCTTAGAAGAATTAATGAGAGGTTCAATAAGAACAAGTAACTTAATATTATGGATACTAATAAAAGACTCTAACACGAAGGGACAGGAAGAGTCCCACAACCGGATATTCCAAATAAGAAAATTAATCATAAGGAGACAACCAAAAGGGAAAAAGAAGAAAGAAAGGAAAGAGAGAAAGAAATGATGCCACATTACTTTTTTTGGGGTGGAAGAGAAGAGTGGTTCTATTGAAATTATTATTAGAAATTTTAGCTTTGTAGGGTTTTGTGTTTTAACAATTTAAAAAGGTCTATCAATCCAAATGATCCCAAAGAGATTGATTTTGAGTTCAAATAGTAGAAGGATCTAACAATGTTTTAGAAGAGGGGATTTCACCTTCTTCCCTATCTGATAGAGTGAGAAATTTGGTTCAATTGTTGATTATCACTGAAGAAAATAGATGGGGAAGTTCTAGCATAATACAAATATCTTTCTCAATATGTTCTCAAGGCATAGGGTCATCATTGTTTTGGTCCTTATATGATTCTCATTCAAATTGTTTAGTTGGGTGTCCAATATAAGGCTACCATTGATTTTCAGGATTTAAATGTAGCAAAGAGCTATCTTGGGAAACCAGATTGTTACAAGCAGGAGTGAGGTTAGGTAAAATGTCATTGGTATCGTCACACCCCTCAATGTGCATTTTAGTACCAAGGTCAGTGTTTTCCACTAGACAAATGAGTGGGAAGGAGAGGTTCTTTTGAGTTTCTTTAGGCACATATGCTAGAATAGTGGTTTTCCAGTTCCATTAATGATAGTCTTATTAGGGTAAATTTTTCCTTAGATTATGGAAGCCACAAAGCAAAGTGGTCGTGCCCGTGGATCTTGCAGTGAGTGCAAAAGACAGGAAAGTTTTCGAATTTGACTTTTTGACTATATCCAAATTTTTCGGAGCCAATCCAAACCTCTTTGGGATATTTTTTGTGATGTCTATCTCAACGAGAATACGAGCGACGGACGGCCTAGATCTAGTGCTTTTGGTCAATTTGGAGAGGTCTACCAAAAAGAAAAACAAAACTTGATGGGTGACATAATGTATGCATGTTAGGAAATGCAAGCCAAAGAGGGACAATGGGAGATTCCTCTTTGACATCAAAGAGGGGCGACCATTTCAATAGCCGCATATGATAATTATGCACAAAATAAGAACGACGAGTGAAAACCCGCAAATAATCTAAATCATTTGAGAGTTGAATAAGAATGTGGGGATCGATAAGATAGTGAAAGTACGATAATTTTAAACTATGAAAAAAGAGCGAATATTATAGAAGGCCGAAGGGAGAATTTACCCACCAAAGCAAAACTCAAGGGCTTAGCAAGTTTCAACATCCTGATCATTACTACGGCACACGATAAGATGTAGAAATGAGATTAACCAAGCATTCGCTAGGGATCTTACCGATAAAGCGCCTTTGAATGATTTAACAACAAGTGCATTATGCGTTGAATCGAAAACGTGGAGTCGAGCGAAAGCGCTTTGTCAGAAGCGATCGATTCGCAGACCTCCTCCATTTGTCTAATCCGAGGCCACACCATACGGGAGAGCGGCATGCGCCGTGAGAGAGAAACACGCCGACAAGCGGCCAAAGACCCGAGAACGGCCAATCCACCGATGAGAACTAGAAATCGCCAGAGAGGGAGCGCAGCCGAGAGGTTAGGGTGAAAAAAAAGGATTTTACCAATAGAGTTGTTCTACTTTACCCATCCAATAAATCTAACAAAAGATCAAAGTGCTTGTTTGAGAATGGAGGAACTCAATGTGCTTGATAAAGTTAGATTGCAAGCTCATCAAAATCTGAAAGTTTATCAAGCAAAGATGTCCAAGGATTTTGACCATATGGTGCAGCCTCGAACATTCCAAAAAGGGAAATCGGTCCCGGTGCTGAGAAGACCAATTATTCCTAATCAAAAATTTGGTGACAAATTTGAGCCTAATTGGGAAGGCTCTTTTGTCATTAAAAAAGTATATCAAAAAGGGGCATATCAACTCTTTGACTTAAAAGGTGAAAGACCAATGCCGCTAATTAATAGTCAATACTTGAAAAAGTATTACACATGATGAATACATTCACAAGGTATAATAGAAATCCTCCTGCAAGATAGGGGCATTTTTTTAGTATATCTATTTTGGTCGACATCATGTTTCATGCCGAGATCCATAAATAAATATACTCACTCCATATGAAAAACTTTTTCGTAAAAATTTCCCTACTACACTGGGGGCATTTTTAGATTTCTATATATAGATGAAAGCGATTTTATATGTTAAAACCCTCTTAAGAGCATATCAATTCAAATATTGATGTGTTTGCATAATTTCATCTTGAAAGTTCTTCAAAATGTTCTTTAGAATTCCTTCTACAAGATAGGGGGCATGTTTTTAGTTTATGTCAAGTTTATGTGAGATTGACATCGTGATATAAGATGAGATCCTCAAATATATTTTGATTCAGGTTGACATCGAGCTTTAGGCCAAAATCCTTGAATATATCCATAATTGTTATTATTATGTTGCAGGCCCTTGCAAGGAACAAAAAGAATCTATTACTATGTAGGACAAGACAGTCATAAATGTCAAGAAAAATTTTGTCTTAGATTCATCAAATGTCGAGATCAAGTTAAAAAAAACTCTTAATTTTGGAAGCTTCAATCAACTGAGTTGAAATAAACATCAACCTCTACATCCTAAAGTCTAGGACATGGATGGGTTCTAAAAGTCAAACCAATAAGCCCACAAATGATCGAGTTACTGACACTCTCCTCACTCAACAAGCCACAAGAAAATGCAGCAATGGAAGAGCCTCCGTTTGTTAGCCTGATGACAAAACCACCAACCCACGACAGCTTAAGTCGAAGACTAGAGCAGGTTCTAAAGTTTGAACTCAATGGGCCCAAATGTGGCCGAGTTACTGACGCTCTCCTCACTCAACAAGCCATAAGAAAAGGCTGCAGTGAAAGAGCCTCTGCTTGCCAATCTAATGATGATAGTTGTTCAATCTCAAATTGGACCTATCTCAGTGATTACAAGCAACCAGAATCCAGGAGATCTTACTACTTAATCAATATACCAAGATAATCTGAGAAAATTCTCAATTCAGTGTTATCTCAAATCAATCTATATATTGCCTGCATTATGATATTTTAGTATATTTTCAAATGATCTAATCAAGTAAAAAGCACAAAAATAATAGAGGAATGCTAATGTCCACTAATACAACAAGATAATACATGACTGATGGAAAGAGAAATGAAAAAAAGAAAAAAGTACATCACAGGAACCTAGATCATAGCTCCTAAAGCTGTGCTGAATAAACTGCTAAAGACTGTTGCTCACTCTCAACCAACTATAAAGCATCAGTAGCTCTGGTCAAAGCAGCCTCAAAATCTACCATAGCCCAGTGACGTAGCTGGTAATGGTACTGCTCCTGCTCTATAACCCAAGCTCTCTAGTCCTACTCACCAGCCTCGATCGACAATCTGCAACTCAAGAAGCATATATCAAACTCTGACAGTCATGTCGTAGAGCCTCAACACTCTCCTCAAACTCATCATGTATTAGATCAGCCGTCTCCCTATGAAGCCTGGTCCTGAAGCTCTATCAGTAAAGTGCCAGAGCAGACAATACTGAGCGATCTCATCCGGTAGATCAAGTACTCTACATCACTACAGAGAGTCTCCAGATACTTGAGAACCTACTCCTCCAAGACAGTATGAGCTAGAAGATCCAGAATGGTGTTCGAATATGATGTGAAGCTGTCTAATGACTCTGGTGAATCCAAAGTAAGTCGAGAAACCACATCCCTCAAAAACACCAAGCTATAATCCTACATGCCCCTATCACATGGATCTGTATGTGGATATCGATGATCTCACTCATAACCTACATCAAGCACTGCAATGAATAAATGAAAATAATCAGCATAAAGTAGAGCAATAAATGTAAAGAACTGAAACTAAAGAACAAAGAAAATAAGAAAGTAGCTGAATATGATGAATCTAACTGAACTGTTGTGTCATAAGTGGCATAGTCCTCACTGACCTTCACTTTCTGATAAGCTCCAAAACTATATATTGGCTCAACAGAAGCCCCACTAGGTACAGGATCTCTCACCTTAGAAGTCTCCCCAGGACAATGGACAGAGTAAGGCTCAGTAGGGAAGAGTGGCTCCATAGAATAAGTAACAAAATTTGAGGCAATAATATCAAAGGCAGGCACACTAGACGGCTCAACCCCAAGGTCTTAAGTGGCATATCTAGTATTAGTTGACACTTTTGGTACCTCATTAAGAGTCAAAAGCCATCATGGAAGTAGACTCATGGCACAATCAACTAAAACTAGAACAGGCTATGTAGGTCAACTACACCTACATCTGTGAGCTGGTGAAGAAACCTTAGTATAGTTAAGAGCATAATCCCTAGCTCTAACTCTGTTATGAGGAGTGGTATCCTCAGCCCTAACCTGCTCGCCAACCAGTGCATCTGTCAAGAATCAAATTAGAGTATTAGATACACTGAATATATTTTGATAAAAAAAGAGAGAGGATAGAGGTATTGAAAGAGAAGAAGATAGAGATTATACCTTTAACAATGTTATCTCCTGCCAATGGTGACTAACAATGGTTCCTATGATCTCGAGGAACTCCCAAAGACCTCACCCTGCACTCATATCTCCTAGCACCATGCTCCAGAAAAGGAACAAAAGACAGTCATACCCAGGTGAGATAGGTATAGTTTACCCCTGTGTGGCTCTGCAAAGAAGCTATCCGAAAATGAGAGCCGATGCCAAGCCTCAGTAAATGTAGCCAAATAATGAAAGCAGTAAAGTAACATGCCTCAAGGGGAATCATCCTGATCCTCCTAATATCCACTACACCATGGATAAATGGCCTACCATCAAGAGCAGTCAACTGGATGAAAGCAAACTATCGTGCAACTCGATTGGGCTAGTAGCCCTCTATAATAACTGACTACCCAAATCAATAACATAACCATCCTGGATGTATATTGAAAGGGTACTCAGCTTCTCAATGTCCATCGGCCATGAAGCAAGGAATATTTTCCATTCTTAATAATACTGTTAATAAGATCAACTCCTATCAAGACAGGTGGTAAGCCAAATATATATGGCTGGTGAACTAACAAAAATCGATCTCTGACCAAATGAGGAGCAAAGAAGAGCATGTGAATCCTCTCCATCTCCAAAGTAGAGGATGTTCGATATAACTGCAAGATTGTAGGATATCCTCGCTCTAAAAAGAATGTTGGATACTCAAAACAAACAAAGGCACCATATATGTGGAGATGAACCCAAGCATATAAGTACTGCCAAGGTAGAGTCACATCTCATAGCTCTAGAGAATTTGCCCTAGAAATCACCCCCAATTTCCTGTAAATCCTGGCTAACACTGTTGGGGCCAGAGAAACTCGCTCACCTCAAGAGATCCTGCTGGCTGCTAATAAAGCACCTGAGCAAACTAATCCCTCTATAATGGGGAGTACAAAAATGCAAAGCCATGCCACTATAAATCCTGCTAAGAACAAATCCTCTCTCAATCCCTATATAGCTAGAGAAGTCCTCCCTGTTGGTAAAGTAGGCTCCATAGTCTCCTCAGATAAGTAACTGTCATCAGACACATCCAATTGAAAAGGGTCATGT
The DNA here is from genome assembly GCA_021442155.1 of Cymbidium sinense. Classification (NCBI taxonomy): domain Eukaryota; kingdom Viridiplantae; phylum Streptophyta; class Magnoliopsida; order Asparagales; family Orchidaceae; genus Cymbidium; species Cymbidium sinense. The sequence continues at coordinate 147,438,355 of CM038218.1, read as the reverse complement.
AGTGTTACAGTCTTCTAAGATAGAGCATAATCCTGCAAGAAGCTCTAAATCCATGTACTCACAGGCAGTGTAGCTCGTGATCATCTAGAACATCCTGATGCCCTAAAAGTATGGTGATAATGGTTCCAAATATCAATATAAATAGAAGGCATAGTTGGCCTGCCTCGTCGATCACAATCATCTGAAAGCTGCCTATGAAATAACTCCTCATCAGGTGGAACACATTCTTCATAGTGGTAACCAAATACAGGGAGACCTGACAAAGCCTGTAAGTCCCAAAGGGCAACTGTCAACTTCTCTAGGCCAATCCAATAAGTGTTACTACTAGTATCCCAGAACTCCGCTACTCCACAATCCCAAGAAGAAGGCATACCTCCAAAATCAAATAAAGACACATATATTGCCTCATAAATATCAGCTGTCTGTAAAGTAGCTCTGTGAACCTGTAAAATATACCCAACCCATGTGACGTATCCATGTTGAAGAGTAGAAATCCTACAATGGAGGAATCTAAGGTGTCTAATGAGCTCTATGTAAATGACTTTGTTCAGACTATGCGCTCAATGTTGTTGGGTGTAAGACATCACAACATCCAGAACTAACCTGAGCTACTATGCTATCCAAAGGATTGTAGTCCCTGCATTTCAGCTTAATGGTAGCCACCAAATCTGTAGGATCCTCAAAGGTAAAAGAATCTAAAGTACAGTCAGAAAGTATGGAAGTGCATGTGAAGAAACCCTGGTAAAGATCACATCCTCACAACATATTAGTGTGCTGCTCAATCCTATCCCTGATATCAACATCTCCATGAGGATCATGCCTGTCAATCTCCAATTAAATAACCTCCTCGCTAGGCTCAACAAATGACAGATCATCAGGTCTTCTCCAGCAGAACATTCTCCTGTCAAATAATTAGACAAATGACACATAAGAATCCAACTAACAAAGCATAAAACAAAAAAATGGAGTTATACTGAGAAGCAGTAAAAGAAGGAGAATAAAAAAATAAAGAAAGTTAAAAAAAGGGTCAACTAATTTTTCAACAAATGTGACTCACTCCATGCATGAATCATATTTGTTGGGGGGCATTTGTTGACCTCCATATATGTGTCATAAATCAATTCAAACCCACAATTCGAATTCAATGAATTTCGGAAGTGACTGTGCAAATTGGGGCTCAAAAATGCACTACATCACTGAAAATGGTTGAAATGATCTCTGATCATTGAACGGACTTCACCGTCATACTTAGAGTGTCAAAATTGATCGAAATATAAATATTACATAATCTAAAGATCAACTGATCAAGCAATCGAGCTATCAATGTGTCAAGAAGCTGCGATGATGTTCGAACGATCTCCGTTCATAAAATTGATCATGTTGTTAGCTTTGAAACATCAAAAATTATCAAATGAGACTGTCCACGCTCAATTCAGACGAGTCTATGCAAATGTCGAATGATCGAAAGCGACATCACGTAAATCGAGGCTGAAATACACTGGACGTTATCAAAATTAGCCCAAATGACCTCCGATCGATGAACAGACTTCACCATTGCGTTCAAAATGTCAAAATTGATTAGAATATAAATATTTCACAACTTGATGATCAACTAATCAAGTGGTCAAGTCATCAACGTGCTTGCACACACATCGAGATGGAGATTGCACAACTGTACATCGCCAAAACCAGTTCTTTTGTTTTGAATTTGGAGACTTCACTTTAGTAAATGTGTATGCTAAACTGAAATTCCAAATGTGTTTTGAAAATTTTTGTGAGATGGAGATTTCACTTAGCAAATTTGAGTATGCTAAGTGAAATTCCAATGTGTTTCAAATTTTATGTTTTGAAAAAGGGAGACTTCACTTTAGCAAATGGGGTATGCTTATAATGAAGTTCCAAAAGTGTTTTGAAAATTTTTATGAAATGGAGATTTCATTTAACAAATTTGAGTATGATAAATGAAATTCTAATATGTGTTTGAAATTTTTGTTTTCAAAATGAGAACTTCACTTTAGCAAATTTAGTATGCTAAAATGAGGTTCCAAAAGTGTTTTCCAAATTTTTGTGAAATGGATATTTCACTTAGCAAATTTGAGTATGCTAAGTGAAGTTCCAATGTGTTTCAAATTTTTGTTTTGAAGATGAATACTTCACTTTAGCAAATCTGGTATGCAAAAATGAAGTTCCATATGTGTTTCATTTTTGTTCTTGAAAATAGGATTCCTACTTAGCAAATTTAGGTATGCTAAATAGGAAATCCAAGTGGTGTTTCAATTTTTGGATTTTTGAAAGGTGGACCTTCGCTTAGTAAATTTGAGTATGCTAAATGAAGGATCCAAATGTTGTTTGAATTTTTTTATTTTGAAAAGTGGACCTTTACTTAGCAAATTTGAGTATGCTAAATGAAGGATCCAAATGTTGTTTGAGTTTTTGAAAAGATAGTTACTAATTGTTGATATTGAAAATAATTATTGATTTTGAAAATGATTGTTTATTTTATTTTGTTGAAAATGAAACCTTCATTCAATAAATGTGGATATATTGAATGGAAAGGTTCCATATGTGCTTTCTTTTGAAAATTTGCAAATTCTAATTTAACACATGTGGAATGTGTTGAGTGGAATTTCAAAGTTATGATTTTGGCTCAAGATCTAACATTCATTCAACATATTTGGATATATTGAATGGAAAGGCCCATCTTCAAATTTTTGAGCTTTTTCAAAGTTTAGGAATGTTGGAATTTTATTATTGAAAATGAAGTCTTCATCAAAAATGCATTGAGTGAAAAAGTTCATTTGTGCTTTTAGAAAATTTATGATTGTTGGAATTTTATTTTTGTAAAGATGATCCTACATATAACAATCATGAAGATTGTTAGATGAAGGTGATTTAGGAAAAATTTTGTGCAAAATATTTTATTATGTGCATTTTGAAAGAGTGCTTTTTAAAAAGCAAAATTTTATGAAAGGTCTATTTTGTCTTAATTTTTTAGAATGAACCTTTCCTTACCATAAAAATGGTAAGGAGGAAGTCTTTGAAAAAAATTTTATTTTTACCCATTGGGGAATCCAACGGGGGTTTTAAGACCAACACGGGGTGAGGTCCTAAAACCTAAAGATGTTGGCTAGCTTAACTTAAGGATGCAATAAACTAAGTGCCAATGGAAAGAAAGATAGTCTTGGATTCATACAAAAGTACAAACCCACTATCAATACTTGAATACAATGATTATTTACCAAAGATGAAGAGAGAACCATCCCCAGCAGAGTCGCCAGAAGAATATGTGGATGAAAAATTTTAATACGTCATACTCACCATCATCAATCAATCTCTTCCCTCTTCCTCCTTTTATTCTCTCTTCTTATCTTCATCCCTCTTGGGAAAAGAAAGATGAAGACAAAAAGAAAGAAAGGTAAAGAAGAGAGGGAAAATTTAATATGATGATGATTGCTTCTTTTTTTATATGGACACCACATAGAATCGCAAGTGTACTTATTAGAGTGATCAGGTACGGCATTGAGGGAAAGGTGTACTATCTCAAAAGATAGAATTCACCACCCTACAATGGACCTAATAACTAAAATAAGGACTCCTAAGGACTTATGGGTCTCTGGGATGATGTATGAGAGATTCTTCCCCAACTTTACATGGAAAAGTAAAGCAGGGTTTATTTTTTTATCAAGTTCATTAAGTTCCCTATGGAAGCAAGCCCCCATAGTTAATTACATCCTAAGGAATTAGATTTCTTAAGAATACTCTCAATTAAGATAAATGATCATTGTCTCCAAAGATTTTAATAGGTAGGACTATTAATCAATTAGTTTATTTTAGAAGATCAAATAGAATTGATCAAAGAGAGGGAGTTATTATCAAAGCTAAAGAAAGATAAGTAAGACATGCTCATGATGTTAGGAAACCTAGCGAGCATCTCAAACTATCCTATGGTTGGGCTTTATATTTTTGAAATTGAATTATTCATTTGAGTTGAATTTTCTTAGAAGTTTAGGGCTTATAATTCCATAATGCAAGGTTATGGAAATGCCTAAGAGGTGAAGATTTTTGCTTATGGCCCGTAGAAGGGAGAGACAACCTCAGAACCTAAATCTAGGGAGCTTTGGCGAATGCCAAAAGCTGACCTAAATCTAAGGAAAAAATGGGTATTTGGTTTGCCTCCACAAGAGAGAAAACCACCCGATTGCTTGGACATACAACCGCCTAGGGGTGGCCTCCAACTAACTCCTCCTACAATTTTAAATGCATGTAGGCAAGTCATATGCTTTATGCAGGATAGCAAGGTTGTTATTTATTTAGAAAGAGACTAAATCCTTAAACTCACTCCCTAAGAGACTAGATCATGTAAGAGCATGCTTTAATGACATAAATCTAATACAAATCATATTACTTTTTTTTATTTTGGACAATCATTTGACTTGGGCTTATAGGACTTTTATGCCTAATGCATGAGAAATGATATTATGGACAAAATTAGCAAGATAGATGAGGTGTATTTCCACCATAGCTCTCACAGGTCAAGCCAAGTTCCCGAAAAGGTGGAAGCCCTCCAATCAAGAGTGAGACAAGATGCTTTTGTGCATGTTGTTATAAATACAAGTACTCATCTAGCTAAGGGGCTAGTAATTCTTTTATCTTGATTTTTAGCCTAGGCTTCAAGTGAGATTATGAGTTGTTTATTTTAATTTTGAATTAATTAATTTGGTTGAAGATTTATTTTTTTCCTAAGAGCCTAATCCAAATTCAGGCCATACATCAAGAATGGAAGAAACTAGAAAAAGGATGCCATTTTTATGCAAAAGCTAAACAAAATATCACACAATTTATAAAGCTAATCGTAAAAGAATAAAAGGTCATTTATGGTCGGGCACCACCGTACAAACCCAAAAATAAATATGGGTAGCTGAGCTCTACCCTTATACAACCTGAATTACAAATTAATTAAGTTATAATTAATCAAGAAAATTCATGTTATGGGGTCTTCATTCTTCTTTTCTTCTTTCTTCTTTCTTCTTTCTCCTGTATTCTTTTTGGTTCCTTCTTTTAGATGGTTAGAAGGTGGTTGCCCCAAAGGCTTCACATGGTACATAATATGAGATCTTATGATCAATGCTCATCCTAATCCCCCATAACAATCATTCCAAAATCCTAATTGTAAAAATTACATGAAAAGGAAAAGTAAAGTCTAACTAACACCTGCAAAATAGATATTAGCTTAAACAAACCAAACAAATCCCAAGCATGTATATTGGACTTAGCACCCCACACATGGGTGACTAAGTCCACCTGGCCTATTGGATTATGCTTAGGGGTATAAGCATCTCCACAGCAAAAGCATTTATATTTTTATTTATGATAGCGCCCCTTAAGAACAATCCCCTACAAAAAATAATGATTAGACTAAATCATCCAACCATTCATTCTACACACATTCATCCTAACATCCAAGCTAGAAACAATACATCATAAAATAAACTCAAACATCAAGTCATGCACTGCCCTAACCTAAAGCTAGAAGTGGTGACTTAGCATAATGTGTGTGCTTTAGAAGGTTTAAGTGGTATGCCTAGTTATGGCTTTAAGGTTTGGATTTTCTAAGTGCGAAGATGTTCAAGATGGGTGGTTTCATTTAAGTGTTTAGTCGATTTGGGTTAACTTTATTTTGTATTTTTGATTTGGTTCAAGTGAACCCTATAATTAATTACTATGTTTTAAAGAGAGGGAAAATGGAAGAGAACTTCTCTTTCCTTCCCTACCTTAAGTAATTTCTAAAGTAGGTTCAAGTGAAGTTTCATTTAGTGAGTGTCCTATTATGAGTTTTAATTAATCCTAAGTTTAAATCAACTCTAAACAAACCTATCAAAAAAGAAATGCATTTTAAGATTAAGTAAAGTGAAATAAAATCACAAAACACACATCACTTCATTTCTTTCCCAACTTGTATAACATGCATATGGATGCATCCTAAGCATATCTATACACACAAGTGGGAATATTTAGCACAATTTATGATGAATGCTAAATGAGTGACTTAAGGAAATTTGAATGTTTTATGGTGCATGATTTTAATTAAGTAGAAAAGAGGGGTTTCTTTTATCTAATATTCACATGCACATGAGTATGTATGAAAGGCATAAGTGAGTAAGGCACCATTGTTAATTAGCGGTGTAAGGTATAAAACCTATTTTGGGCTACTTAAAGCCTCGAAACCCCGAGGTTGTCTAGATTAATATACCACTTTCCTTAAATACAAGCATATGTACAAAAGAAATGAATGGAAAAGAAAGAGGCAAAAATTTGTACTTATGTTTGACTTGTTATGCAATTTATATGTGTAAATAGGATCTTTCTTAAGTCATAACATGGAAGAGAGGATAAGAATATATTTAAGCAAGTGTTATGTTCTTTTAAAAGAACTATACACTTTGCAAATCTTATTCAAATCCATATTAAGAGAAAAGAAAGGAAGCAAACATAAGACACATTTTTATATTCACATGCAAGCTCATAAATAAACTATAAGTAGCACATTTTCAATTTTAGGTATTTGATTTATAGATTTTGAAAATAGTTTTAGATTTAGTAGTGATAATAGCCATTCATATTTCTAATTTAAGCCAAAACATGTAAGTTTGACATAAAGGAAACATTTCATTTTAATTTTATATTTGAAAAGCATGAATGCATGAAACACATATGTCATACATATTTAGCATATTAGGAAAGAACCAAAGTGATGAAAGCATGTAAATGTAAACACGTTCACTCTAATTAATTTCTAAAGAAAATCTTATGAAATAAGAAAGCTTAAAGTAAATCAAGTTATTTTTAAAGAATGTTTGATTTTGTTTTGAGTTTGATTTAATTTAAAAAAAAATATGAAGTGAGTTTGCTATTCCTAACCCATTCCCACATGTGTTTGTTATTTCAGTTTAATTTTTAGGTGATTAGATCAATTTTATGCTTTTGTTAGGTTAAGGAATAGATTAAGTGTGTTAATTACCCCTTACCTATACCACCTTAGTATAGTTAACCAAATAATTATGAGCCAATGAGATGACATAAAATCTCACAAGAATTTAAATTTGTAATGCACCTAGAAAGAAAAGGGCCTAATTCAATTTTGCTCAAGATTAATGATTAATTAAACTAAGGGGTTTAACTTAAGTGATCTCATAACCCCTCTCACACATACGAGTGGGATATTGATTTCCTTAATTGAACTTAGGCTCTTGAACACTAAGCATCTACCTAAGATAGATAAATTGAGTTCTGGAAAGTTTTAGAATTTTATGAAATTATTTAAGGGGGTAATTAGTGAATTAACCCTTAATTAAGGATGGATTAAGGAAGAAAAGAGGGTTTAGGGAATATCTTATGGAAAGTTTCCCAAAATTATTCCCTAAACCTCATATTCACTTAATCAAAACTTAATTAACTCAATCAGAGGGTTAAACCACTAATTATACCCTTAATTAAGCTAAATTACATAAAGGGAGTGATTAAGGAATGAACAAGCAATTCCTCTAATTAAGCCACCAATAAATCCCAAGAAAATTAGGGGAGGTAGAAGTCATCCCCCTAATTATTGACAAGAAGTTTGAGAATAATCAGTGGAGTAATTATAGGGTAATTAGAAAAATAATATTCCCAATAAAACTCAAATTCAAAGAAAAGAACTATTCAAAATCAATTAAGGTTAATTTTAGAATATTCTATGTTCAATTATCTTTTCAATTTTTCAATTTTTCATATTTTTTTCTAGATATGAATTTAGAAGTTTCCATAATTAATTAGATCATTTAATAGCCTAATTAAGTATTTAATCGCTCATGGGCTGCATGCACTTTCCACATGGTGGTGATGGGATTGATTTTAACTTGTCACATTGTATGTCAATGGTGCTACGCTTTCTCCTCACCGTCGATTGAGGATCGATTAAAGTTAAAATGGTTCTAAAGGGATGAAAGTGGGATGTTTTAATCATGGTCCATCCAAAATGCAGATGATGGATTCATCCTTGTGTAAGATCCATCATCTTCAAGGACATGATCCATCGAAACGATTGGATCCAAACTCAACCCACACCATCCACATGCAACCTAGATCACATCTAATAGCTAAAATCTTATGGGATTAAACTTTACTTCACAAAGCTCCAAACCACATTGATTTTAAGCTTAGAAAAATATCAAACCTTGCCAGAGGTGATCACCGACACTCAATTCCCTTGGAGAAGCTTCGTCTAGTGGAGACGAATCTTTGTTGAAGTTTGGAGGCTCTGAGATGGGGTAGATCTTCCTATGGGCCAACTCCACTTGCACTTGAGCTCAGCTTTGATCTAGGGCACTCCTCCCTTGCTTCAAGAGCTTGTATGAAGCTTGGAAAGCTTAAGCTCCTTGATGAAGCTTGCAAGGGAACTAGTTTTGAGTGTGGAATGAGTTTGGATTTGAGTTTACTTGGCAAGACAGAGAAATGGAAATTGACTCTTCTAGAGATCTTGGGAAGGCGATGGCTTCTCACTTCCCAGTTCAATCAATTGAGAGTTAGATTGAATTAGGAGTATATCTCCCCTTGAAGGATGGCATGAGTGAGCTTGCCATTTTGATCCAATTGAGCTCATTGGGTGGGTTTGTTAGGCTATTAGGAGAGTCATTGCATTCTGTTTTGGCATGGGAAGAAGTGGGTGAGGTGGCCATGTGCTTGAATTGAGTGGAAGGAGGATTCCATGTGCTCCATTTCAAGGCATGTGGTCGGTTTGGCTATTGGACTAGGTTGGGCTAACCCAAACCTATTGGGTTGGGTGCACCACACTCCCTAGTGTTCACTTGATCCACTAAGAGAGTGCCTAGTGTTCATGAAAAGGAATTGACCAAATTCCAAGTGGTTTTGATTTTGGGTTACCCCATGGCCTAGGGGTAAAATGGTCATTTGACCTTGATTTCAAATTGGGCATGTTTGGTATGATGAGAAAATAGGTTTGGCCCAGTTTCATTGAATTGGGAGTTGGATTGATATGATTTGGCTCATGTTGACCCATTTAGGTCAAAATGGGTCAACTTGGGTCAAGTTGACCAATTGGTCAAATTGGGTCAAACCAAGGGTTGGGTCAAGTTCATATGACCATTTGAAATGTTTTGGTGGTTTTGGTTTGATTCAATTTGGTTTATATTTGACTTTGGTTCAATTGAGTTCATTTAGGTCAAATGGGTCAAGTTGACCAATTTAACCCATTTGACCTATTTGGGTTAGGTCATGGGTTGGTTCATGTTTGGTTGGTCATATGAAATGGATTGGTATCTTTTTTTTCCAATCAATTTCAATTAAGTTTGAATTTGGCTCAATATGACCCTTTAGGTCAAGTTGGGTTCAAGGTCAATTGGGCTAGGTTAGGTCTAGTTGGCCAATTGAGATTTTGGTCAAGTTCAACAATCATTTTGGAATGAACTTGACCCATTGGTTTCAATCAATTTGGCTTAGATCAAGTTTTGACACATTTTGACTCTTTAGGTCAAGTTGGGTCAACTTGGGTCAAGTGGCCAATTGGGCTAGGTTAGGCTCAAATGTTGACTTGGTCAAGTTAAAACATTGATCATGAATGAACTTAGATCATTCATTTCAATCTATTTGGCCTATGGTAGATTTTGGCTATGTTAGGTTTCATTTTGGCTAAGTGTTGACTTGGTCAACCCTTAGGTTTGCTTGGTTTGACGCAATTTGAGTAATTGATCATCTCATGATGATTGTTGATCATGATGAGAGGCTTAGGTGGGCTAAGTTCAATCTAATTTGGTTGGGATTAGAATTTGGCTCATAAGGTACTTTAGGTCACTTTGGTCAAGTGAGCCTAAGAGTCAAATGGCTTGGTCAAAGCTTGAGTTTGATTGAACTCACATATGGACTTATGATTGAAATATAAATCCATTTGCAAGTGGTTTGAAGTAAAATGGGTTTTGATTCATTTGACAATTTCAAGTTCAAAGGGTGAACATGAGTTTGACTTGGGTTTGATTTTTGAATTGAGTTTTGGTTTAGTGATTGAAGTTTGTGTTTATATTTGGATTCATGTTTGTAGGATTGGTTGAATCATGAAGAAAAATCAAGGGTTTGGCTTCATTTGAATTGGATTTGGCTAAGTTCAATATTTTGACTTGAAAGTCTTAGGTTGAATTTTGAATAAATTTGAGTTTGGTTTTTGGATTTGGTTTTGGGTATTTGAATTTATATTTTATTTATATATGTGAATATAAATGATAGTATACATAGGTTATGAGAAAATCTCATGAATTTGAAGTAATTTTATTTGATTTGAGCTATGTCCATAAGAAGGAATCAAAGGACTTAGGAAAATATTTTGGAATTTGGATTTGATTTTTGGGTTTAGTTTGATTGATTTGAATTTATATTTCATTTATATATGTGAATATAAATGAGAATATAAATGAGTTGTGAAAATTTCATGAATTTGAATTGATTTGAGTTGATTTGGGCTAAGTCCTTAAGAGGAAATCAAAGGACTTAGGAAAGATTTTGGATTTGAATTTCATATGGGTTTCAATCATGGATTTAAATCATGGATTTCAATCATGTGAATTGATTTGAGTTTGGAGAAAATTAATTAAGCTAGAATTTAAGTTTGACTTGAAGGAGGAAGGAATTGGTTCAAGCTATAGGGAGGCAAATTTCTAACCTCAGGCATGACCTATTCCTATGGCTAACTCTTATAAGTCTCTAGTGCTGGGTTGAGTGTCCACATAATCACTAAATGTGTCTTAAACTAAGGAACTCTTAAAGTCTAAGAAAACCTATGCAAGATGGAGGGTTGAGAGCTCATCCTAAAAATGAGGTCAACAAAGGGTGTGTGGTGTGGTGAGGAACACGTATTGTGTTGACAAATGATCAACAACATCGACGATCACAAGTACTAACTAAATGATCTACTCCCAAAGGTGTAGAAGGAATCGAGCTTAGTGCAATGTGACTACTATGTCAATACATAGAGGAAGGGGAATCACTTGGATATAGTAGGTGAACCTTCCACTAGAAGCAGTTCAAGTCATCCACAAGGGATGAGGTTTGATTTGATTTGAGTCTTGGGGAGAAATTTGATTTGTTTAACTAAGTTCTCTGGAAGAGAGTTGATTGTTTGAATTTGTTGTTTGTTTATTATGTTTGTTTTGATTTGATTTTTGAGGGTCATGTTGGTTTGCGATGGGTAGAGTAGGACAATGAGGCCTTGATCTCGTACCAATCCAAAGGGGTAGTCCAAAGTAGGGATATCACCAAAGGAATGCCTTGAAATCTAAGAAAGCATGTAGATTTGCACTCAAAGTAGGGATTTTGATCTATTGCAAGGCAAAATCAAATAGGTGATATTGAGTGAATGTTGCTATTAAATGTATAGTCAAGATTAATTTCATTTTTTAGTTTATTTTTATTATGAATCAAATTAGTTTGCAATGGACTGCACTGAGTAAGGACCATGGTGGCCTTGATCTAACATAGATTCACCAATCCAAAGGGGTAGTCCAAAGTAGGGCTATCCAACCAAAGGAATGCCTTTTGGTATACAATGATCAATTTAAAGAAAGCATGAGACTCACATCTTCCAAAAAGGTTAGGGGACATTTGTAACATGTCCAGACTGACTATTGAGTGAATGTCATTGGGACTTAAATCAACTCAAAGATAGTCAAAGATAATTTCATTTTTTCTTTTTTTGATTATGATGAATCCCATGGTTTGATGGATTGGCGAGTAGGGAGACCTGATCACTTAGATTTACCAATCCAAAGTAGTCTACCACAAGGTAGGTATCCAACCAAAGGGGGTGCCTTTTGATGTGCAATGATCAAGTTAGGAAGAAAGCGCAAAGACTCATATCTTCCAAAATAAGGAACCACTAGGGTGATCGGTTGGCAAAGCAAGAGATAGAACCTGACCTAAGGCTGACTATTGAGTGAATGTCACTAGGGGACTTAGATCAGCTCAAATATAATCAAGATTAATTTCATTTTTTAAGTTTATTTATTTTGATGGATGTTGGTTTGATGGATCACGAGAAGAGCTTATATCGCCTAGACTATCTGATTTACTAAACCAAAGGGAATAGCTTCCTAGATGGAGAACTATCGACCAAAGGGACTACCTTTATTGCAATGATCAATTGGGGAAGAAAGCTTAGACTCACATCTTCCACTACAAAAGACCATGGGGTGATCGGTTGCTTTGGGCAATAAATCGAGACCCGGCCCATCGGTTTACTGATCATGCTAGAAAGAATGTGACATAGTCTTATATCTTTCAAAATGAAATGATTGTCAGTAACACTTGTGGAAATAGATTGAACATGACCCAGTTAGAGTATGAGATTTATCTCAACTTTCGGTAGTGCAATTCTATAGGGAGTTCTCCACTAAAGATAGGATGTTTGCTTGGGAAAGGGGCCCTTGGGGGCTTGAATTCTAATCCTGGCAATTAATTTCTTGTTTATTTGTTTAGTTTATTTTAACATGGATCATATTGGTTTGTGATAGATCAAAGAAAGAATATATCGGCCTAGACCTATCTCAGATTTTGAAGGAGAATCTGCATTGCTAAACAAATTCTCCAACCATGAGGTGGCTACTAGGAAAGGGGACTGTCCAATCCAAAAGTAACCGGTAGTGTCTAAATGGGGTCAAAGGATGTGATCAAATAGAGTATGGGATGGAGCACTAAGGCTTAATCAACACCACGGAGAGATGACATGGCTAGTCATATATCATAGTATTGTGTCCAACTCAAGGAGAAAGCACGGGACTCATGCCGAGAGTGGTATACTCATGGGTGAGTCGCTATCAAATAGCAACATCAACCAACCTAAGGTGCCCATCGGTTTGCAATCGCCTAGGAAGAAAGCTCGGGGACTCACATCCTCCTATGGGCTTATGGGATAGTCTGTCTTGACAGTGCCATAACCTAGCGACTCTTGAGTGAATACCACTGGGGGACTCATATTAACTTGGATGTAGTCAAGAGGAAAGGAGCCTTTAGGGGACTTAACCTAAACCTCAAATATACTCAACCTAGTTAGTGCATGATGGTCAGTTCAAGAAGAAAGCACGGGGACTCACATCTTCTTAAACAAAGTCAACATGAGGTAGCTTACTGACTGGGTAGTGAACACTACCAAACTAGAAAGGCACTCATTGGTTTACAATGATCAAGTTAGGAAGAAAGCTCGGGGACTCACATCCTCCAACAAATGACCAGGGTGACATACAAGGTAGCATGTGACCCAGGCGACTAATGAGTGAGTGCCACGGGGCTTGCTCCCACATCAAAATAGCTCAGAGAAGAAATATGTGTTTGTTTTTTGCTTGTGTTAAAGGAATAAGATGCCTTGGGACTCTTACACACACCTTAACATTGGGGAATTTGATGGAATGATGCCATGGATGGCAATGGGAACTCCCACCAAGAAAGGATGCCTCTCGGGTTCTCTCACACCAAAATCAATTTGTTTAGTCAAAATAGGATGCCTCTTGGGTTCTCTCACACCTATTATAATAGCGTTGGGATTATGTTTGTGTTGTGAAAGAGGGATAGGATGCTGCTGGGGGACTCTTACACCTAAGTTAAACACGTCGTGGTAGATTCTCAAGACAAACATACGACACTTCGGTAGAAGAGAAGATTTGGATGAATTGGAATCAGATTTTTCTCTTTTGATTGATGATTATTTTCAAAACATGATTTTTTAGGTAATATTTCTTTAAATAGAGCCCATTAATTGGAAGCATTAAGTGTTCCCCCTTATAATCAATAAGCTGATATGATCCTCCTTGGTAGGCCTTCTCTATAGCATAGGGGCCTTCCCAAGTGGGTTCAAACTTACCTCCCATCCTTAGACGGGCAACAATTGGTCTCTTTAGGACTAACACAAGCTCTTTTACTTAGAAAGACCTAGGGTGGACCAGCTTGTTGTGAGCTTGAATCATTTTGGCCTTGTAGGTTCTATGCAGCAGTGGCGACTCTCCTCCAAACCTTCGAGCTCTTCTAATTGCAACTTTGCATTATGCTCTGTAGTGATCTTACTACCCAATGCTATTCTTAGTGAAGGGAGTTGGATTCTAAAGGCAGAACGGCTTCAAACCCATACACTAAAGAAAATAGGGTAGATTGAGTTGGAGTTTAGTATGTGGTGCAGTAGGCCCACAAGGCTTCAACCAACTGCTCATTCCATTATCGCTTGTTGTCATCAAGAGTCTTCTTTAGTATTTGGATGAGAGTTTTGTTGAATGCTTCTAAGCCATTTGCTCTGGGTAGTAGATGGTGGAGTATCTCCATCTATATTCCATGTCAAGCTATTGATCTTGGTGCTTTTGAATGCGGTACCATTATCAAATATAATTTGTTGAGGCACCCAGAACCTATATATATAATTCTAAAAGCACATCTTTGAGTTGTGACCTCTCTGAGTGGGATTGCCTCTGCCCACTTGGAAAAGTAGTCGGTGGCAGTTAAGATAAACTGATGACCCTTGGAAGAAGGAGGATTGATCGGACCCACAATGTCAGTACCCCAACACTCAAATGGCCATGAAGCCAATGTAGGGTAAAATGTTGGTGGTTGGTTGGAGGACCACCTGTGTACGACGATGGCATCTCCTACATCCATGCATTTTATGATCATTGAAGGCCAGTAGTATCCTAGTCTCTTGATCTTCATCTTCATCTTTAGACTAGATTGATGTGCTCTGCATAGACCTAAATGTACCTCGATTACAATGCCATGAGCTTCATGTTTGTCTAAATAATGTAACCACATATTTGGTCAAAGGACCGATGGTGCCATTACATGAGCATAGGAGAGAGCTCTCTATTTCACGATGGGCTTGTGACTTTTTTTCAGGTAGTTTCGGTGTTCAAATAGTCTATGAACGGTTGCCTCCAATCCAGCTCCTTGTCCTTATAAGTAATGGCAACCTCCCCTTCAAGAGAAAGTCTCTCAATGAGTTCAGCATCAATAAGTAATAGGACTTGTCTATTTTGGACCCTTGTGAAATGGACTCATCTTGAACAATTCTTTGGCAGTTTGGCCAAAGCATCTACTATTCTCTACTCGGGAACCTTGTAGATGGTAACTTTGTGCCAACAACTTCATGGTATACTCATGGTAATAACAAAGCTTAGGTTTGAGAGCCTTATAGGACCTGGCAATCTAATTGATGACCAACTGAGAATCCACAAAGATGTTGATGCTCTTGACACTGATTGTGATAGCTAACTTTAGACCAGCAATCAAAGCCTCATACTTGGCATCGTTATTGGTGCAGGGGTTGGAAAGATAGTATGAGAATCTCACCACATTATGGTCTGGAGTTAGAAGAACTATTCCTACCCCTGCCTTTCCTGGAAGAGTAGATCGTGGTGCTTCCCCTTTATAAAAAGAAGTTGCACCATCAAAATACATCTCCCATCGGTGGTTGTCAACCTCCCCTAAGTTCATGATTTGTTCATCGGGAGATCATCACTAAGCGGAGAATCAGGAAGTGTGTCTTTAAGAAATCTACTAGTGCTTATCCTTTTACACATGGAGTGAATGTGATATCAAACTGAGTATCATGGACCATCATGCCAACCATCCGGATAGTGTTGGTATGTCATGAGATACTATGGATTGGATTCGAAATCAAGTTCACCTTGAGAAAGCATATAATGTTAGCTTTTGAGAGATTAAAGCTAGGTAATGTTTCTCAATAGGTGGATAGTTTACTTGAGGATCACGATGATGAGGTAGTAGTAGCACTCTCCTTCCCTTCATCATTGGCTTGGGCAACAAAGCACTAAGAGCATCCAATGCGTGTAGAGGATGAGTGGCTGCCGGGATAGGGGCTACTAGGCGGCTTCACCAAATCTTGCTTGATATCTTCAAAGGCATCTGCACTTGTCATCCCACTTGAACTTGGCATCCTTTTGACAAGTGTTGAGAGCATCTCCCGATAGGTTGGAAAAAAAGCATCTTAGATATAACCATCCTTGGAAAGATCGAGTTGAGTTAAACTCTTAGGAGGTATTTCTAAGATAGCTTTGATCTTTCTAGATCTATTTCTATTCCGGTGTGAAAAACAAAACCAAGAACTTCCCGAAGCTACTCAGAATGCACACTTGGGGTTCATTTTGAGGTTATATTATCTTAACCATTCAAAACTACTCTCAAGTCAAAGAGATGGTCTTCCTTTTTCTCTCTTGACTACTAGATCATCAACATAGCACTCAACGATGATGGATGAGTTCATTGAAGATCGAGTCATGGCCCATTGGTATGTAGCACGCATTTTAAGGTAAAAGGCATGACCACAATAAGATTGATTGGGGTTCAAAAAGTGGTGTTTCTTTCATCTTCAAGAGACATCTTGAGTTAGTTATAGCCAGATGACCCATCCATGAAAGAAAATAATGCATGAGATGAGGTGATGTCCACCATTAATTATGGTATATGAAGAGGAAACTCATCCTTAGGACATGCCTTATTTAAGTCCCAATCGATGCGCATATGTGAATTTGGCCATTCTTCTTCTTAACGATGACACTAACGGTAGGATATTTTCTTCCATGATGAAACCAGCATCGATCAGTTTCTTGACTTCAAAAATGACCTGTTTCTAATCGCATGCATCTAGGAGCTTGCTTGATAGGGTTAGCGTTAGGATCTATTGCTAGTTTGTGGACTATGTGAGATAATCAAGCATTTCTTCATAACTCCATGCAAGCGGTCTTAAACTCATCAATAGCCTAACTAAGTCATTGGTTTCTTCTTCATTCACGTCGATGTGTGTATGGATTTTCTTCTATCCAGGTTGATTTCTTTAAGCTTGTCATTATTGAATGAATCTCCTCTTCAAATTCAGGCAGTGCATCTTTGATTTGGAGATCATCTGGATCATCTGAGATTTCTAAACACACATCCTCATAAGAGTTGGTGTTTTGTGAAAAGAACTTATCAGACTCCAAATGATTGGTGACAACTAAGCAATAATCATAGTCATCGATTGGACCCACTGTACCAAATCCTAGTCCTGATCTTGATTGTGCCTCCCTGCCTGTGTTGTTCCATAGCTTTTTAAAATACTCTAACCTGTGCTTAGACCATGTATGAGGAACCAAACCTTTCTGTATAAGATTATGAACACAAGGTGAGTAAAAGTCAAATGATAATTCCATTAATTCTTTAAATGAATCCTCCTCAAGTTCTACATCAACTTCAGGACTTGAGGATGATGACCCCAAAAGAATCTCTTGACTTCATCCATGGAAGACTTAGGGCTTCCTTAACTACTAAACCTTCAACTTTTTTGAGGTGAAAGTGAGGTTAGAGTTAAGGTTCCCAACTGCGGCCTGATAGTTTTACATGCATTTGATTCAAATACTTTGCTTTGTCTGGTGGCCTAGTCTTCATTGTTGTCTGGATCGAAAGTCACCTCCAATGGAACCTGTTGAGAGGGGTTGGCTAGTATACTAATTACATTAGACTCATCCTCCGAGCTGGATTCTAAGTCTATATGTGAATAGTAGGGGTGCTCCTATGAACTGGAACATAACCTCTATTCATTGATGGCCAACCAGGGGGTCTTCCACTTCTAGAACTGCCTCTGTTTCTGCCTCTGCCTCTACCTGATGGAGGTTGAGTCATCCTACCCACATGTCCATATGATGGAATGAACTATGGGTGGAATGTGATATGCAGCTCTATTTCTTCTTCAATTCCCCTTTCTTGTTCACTTGGATTTTCATTTTTTTTTTCTTTTCTTTTTTCTTTTCTTTTCTTCATTTTCTTTTTCTTTTGCATTTGCATTTGAATTTTGTCCAAGTTCATGAGTAAGGCTATTTTGAGGAAGATAGTAGGTCGCATCCTCATAAATCTCAACCTCTCTAACTAAAAATAGCTTTTCATCACCTTTGACACAGTACTCAATCCCATCCTTTCTAAACTTGATGTACTGATGGAGGGAGGATGGAATCATCTTGTTCTGATGTATCCAAGGCCTACCGAGCAAAGCAGTGAATGAAGTATTTGAATCAATGATGTAAAACTTGGCTTTAGTCTTCCATTCACCTATCTCCAAAGGTAACACTATGGAACCTAAAGCTCGCTCATCTTGTTCATTGAATCCTCTCAACATCATCCGATCTCCTTGGAGTGTGGAGATGTCGATCCTCAAATAAGCAAGGGTCTTTAGACTCATAATGTTCACCGATGCACATTGATGAGAACTCAAGTTTAAATCATCATGCCACTGTAATGTAGAGAGGGGCGGTTATCTCCCCAGAAGTAGGTCTTCATCTATGAAAGTGATCCCTTGAGCTTCTCTGGAATAATGTGCCTCCTCACCAATAGTGGTCAGCTGAGCTAAGCATATTTCAGGATCAAGGAGAGCCTTGATTAATGATTCTCTCATCTCTTTGGATAAGATAAGGGCATTGTATATGCTTAGCTTAGATGGAAACTTTCTTAGATGAGAGAGGGCATTGTAGCCCACCTTGGGTTGATCCTCCACAAACATATCTAAGGGTGGAGCATCCTATGGAGGGGCTTCTCGATCCTCTATACCAATGACTTATTTCCCTCTATCTTGAGGTGATGCCGTGGGAGGTAGAACCTTTCCACTATGGAGGTTGACTTCGGTGATCTCTTGTGGCAGGTAATGGAAGATTCTACACACATCTCCTACACTTCTCTATGGGACCCTCAAAATCGGATGATTCCAAGTCTATCTCAAGAGAGGAACTGTAATATTCAGTGGGAAAATCCCTCAATCGAAAGAGGAAGATCAAATTGTTATAGTTGTTTTGACTTGAAGAGTTATCATTAGGAATAGAAGTAGACAACCCATCGGTGACAGATGTAATTCAGCTAGCTTTATTCTTCAATTTCTTGGATTTGATAGGAGGTAAAGTAGAAAATCAAGTAAAGTAAGTGGGGTAATGGATTTGATGCCTTATCCATAGAGTTCTACTAGTAGAAGAAGAGAAACTAGTAGAAGAAGTGCTCAATGTGGTAGCTGATGGTAGGCGGAGGCTGGATTGTCGGTGGGCTCTGACTATCGTGGCACATGCTCTTTATCTTTGAGCTCTCCCCTTTCCCAAGTTGTGTTGGCAACTTGCAAACCTTCCTTGATGTTGGAGGTTTGAGTGCCTCAGAACACGCAAGT
The DNA here is from genome assembly GCA_021442155.1 of Cymbidium sinense. Classification (NCBI taxonomy): domain Eukaryota; kingdom Viridiplantae; phylum Streptophyta; class Magnoliopsida; order Asparagales; family Orchidaceae; genus Cymbidium; species Cymbidium sinense. The sequence continues at coordinate 147,419,145 of CM038218.1, read as the reverse complement.
TTCTTGATTTTCTGAACAATATTTTTAGAGGTTTTAGATAAGGAGATACCCCAACCTTCTTTGGTTTCGGAAGGATCATAAGTATCCCTAAGGATTACCCTAATGGAACTGGATGGTTGTTCCACAAGGTATTCCTTCGGGATGACTACAACCGATCTTGAAGCTATGTTCAAGTCAATCCTTAAATGTGAAGCAATCTTCCAAAACATGACCTAGCATACGGTGGTAGGGGCAAAAGTTAGGATCATGGCTTTTGCCCACTTCTTCGGTCTCCTAGGTTCGGGTAGCTGAAAATCAGGCTTCTTTAAGAGATTCTTAAAGATCTTCCTAATTACCTCCCTCTTAAATGAATAAGGCTTGTTAAATTTATCCAAAAGAGTAGGTGGACCATAGCTACCTGGTGATGGATATGTGTAGTGCTACTGTTGATAATGTGGCTGAGGAGGAGGTAGTGTAGGCCATGGAGGTTGTTGTGGCGATTGGTAGGACTACCTCAGTGGTGGTAGAGGAGGTGGAGGCTGCTGAGGTCGTGGTCTCTCTGATCTCTAGGTTGCTTCCCCTTACTTGTCACTACTCGCTTCTTCTCATATACCTTCTATGGCTTTGCTTTGGGCAAACTTTTGAAAAAGGCAACTATTTGGCTCTCCTTGTGGTAGACTGTTGATTAACTTCTCAAAAGTTTTAATAGTGAAGCCCTTAAGCATGAAGGCGATCGAGCCATGGATATTCTTTAAAAGAATCTCAATGGCATGATGTTCAGACAGCTGCGGCTCATATTTCATACTTAGGTTACACCATCTGAGAATATAGTCAACAAGGGACTCACCTAGATGTTATTGTGCTACAACGAGATCTCCCACAGTGACCCTTTACTGAGCTCCAGCAAACCTCTTACTGAAAAGTTTCTCCAACTTAGCAAATGTCTTTATTGAACTATTGAGAAGTTCAACGTACCAATCAAAAGCTATCCCTATTAGACTGCTGACGAAGAGATGAAAAGTAAAGCATACCACCCTTGCAACAAGCCACGAATGTGCAATATGCTTGCCTCTCAGTTCCACTCAAAATCTTGAAGGAAAGTGGCACAAAACCCTTGGGATATTGGATTGCATCAAATTCCTCTAGATAGGGTCTACCTTTTGGAACTGATGATCCTCCCTGGGCTTGAGCCAATGCTTCCTTCACCTGCTACTCAACCATGGACTTGATGTCTTTTTCTTATATGGAGGTACTACCACTACCTTCCTATACATGCAGGTGCTACCTTGCTCTAGAGATAAGGTCTTGGCGGGGTCTAAGGCATGCACCAACTTTGGCTGACTAGTCTTAACTATGGTAGGATGAACTATCGGGGCTTGATTTTACAATGCTAAGATAGCTACTAACAGATCTTCTAACCTCTTCTCCATCTTATCTATCTTTTCATCCTTCTTTGTCGAGGTGTTGGGTTGAGTGGGTTTGTGTCTTTCACCTCATCACCTTCCATAACCTCTTGCTCTCGAGGAGGGATCCCAGTATCTACCATGTAAACCCTGTGAGTCTCCCAATAAATCATCTTGGATCAAAGCTAATCTTCTCCTCATTAGACCAATTGTATCTAGGATCTCTTCTTCTGAGATAATGCTATTATATCATCTAAGAGATCTCAATGAACAAGCACAAATGTCTTTGGAGTGGGTGATCCTCATGTATTGAGAGGCACGGACTCCCACACTTCGGAGAATCAATCCTATGAGGACTGTACTCATTGAAAGAAATACACTCCTGACTATCACTAACTCTGAAAGGGGTGACACTCCTAGAAGGTTTATGATCATAGGTCTGCTATCACCTTGTCCCTCTCTAATAACCATCTCATCTCTGCGATGGTGTTGGTGAAGGGACAACCACAGCCGGTGCCATTCCTTTCACAACATATAGAGTCGGCGGGAGAGCTGCTCACCACAATAGGGCGTGGATGGATAGGATCCCGCGTCTATCGGGTCCTCTTCTCCCGGATGTGGCCTTCATGGCCTTGGGCGACGGAATCTTGAAACATGAGCGAGATGGTGGGGAGGGTAAAGCATTATGGTGGAGACACCACTGACTGTCTCGGGACAAGAGCTCTCCTCCTCTGATGAGTAGTCCCCATAAGTAAAATATTGTTTGTGTGTGATCGGCGTGGTGCCGATCAGAAAATCAATGAGTGCAAAGGCGTCACCTCACCTCTCTGGGTAGTGATATGAGACTGAGTATGGGCCTCCCGCCTCTCTATCATGATGTTTCCCATTATGGGGATAAGATCTCAAGTCAAATTGAGCCTCTCGTCATCATAGGCCCACTGGCATAGAAACTGAGAGGCGGCATATGACCTCTACTCACTGGCGGGGCTAAATACCACTAGTGGAGGTGAAGCAGGGATCCTCCTAGCATCCTCTCTGTTAGACCTAGAGAGAGGATGAAATGGGTTCTCTATAACCAGTGGGGAAGTCAAAGTGGGCAACTCCTCAACAATAAAATTTGTAGTTGCCTCCATTTCCCTGGTGATGCGTGTATGGTACCACTTTATCATGCAGTTCTTGTTCCTCCTCTGAGTCTTGGTAGGGTGAGTGGAGTAAGAGCTAGACCCAGCCTCAAAAGCTGGGGAGACAATCCCACAGGATGGGGAGCCTTACCCTTGAGGGTGCTTTGAGTGGGTGCAGCCACTGGGTAAGAAACCATGGTGCTGTCACACCATCATGATGCTAACATTAATCACACCTTCCTCTTGTGAGGGATATCTGTCTAATCAATGGAATGATCTGCTAGCCCTGGTCCTAAAATGTGAGGAATGCCCTCACAGAATCTTGCTCCCTCAAAACCTCATCCAAAGTGGATGAGGGTGTCATAGTGGAAAATTTGATCAAAATCCATCCCATGGAAAATGAAAACATATGAACTCAGCTATCCCAAATTCTAGCAATGAGCGATCTAAATGATGAATGTTGAAAATAAGAATCAATTTTGAATTTGAATTTAAATATTTTTCAAATGATTTAGGTATGTTGAAAATGAGTTCTAAAATTTTTAAAACAATTTGGGTAATTTGATGTGGATTAGGCCTGCTTCCATAAGTTCATGTTTGATTTTTGGTTCTTTTGATTTTTCAGGACCCTTCATCTAACAAATTTCAGTATGTAAAAGTGAAGGGTCAATTTGATTTTGATTTGAGTATTTTGATTTTTGAAATTCACTTAGCAAATTTGGGTATGCTAAGTGGTGTGTTTTGAAAACAATTTCTTCTTTTTCTTTATTTTGTTTTGTCATTTGTGATTAAAAAATGGAATCCTCATTTAGCAACTTTGGGTATGTTAAATGAAGAACCCAAGTGTGTTTTATTTCAAAAATTTTTGAAAATAGGATTCTTAGCAAATTTAGGTATGCTAAGGAAATCCAAAGTGTTTCTTTTGACTTGGATTTTGATTTTGAAAAATAGGATTCTTAGCAAATTTGGGTATGCTAAGAGAATCCTAATGTGTTTCTTTTATTTTGAATTTGGAGACTTCACTTTAGCAAATGTGGTATGCTAAAATGAAATTCCAAATGTGTTTTCAAAATTTTTTTGAGATGGAGATTTCACTTAGCAAATTTGAGTATGCTAAGTGAAATTCCAATATGTTTCAAATTTTATGTTTCAAAAAAGGGAGACATCACTTTAGCAAATGGGTATGCTTAGAATGAAGTTTCAAAAGTCTTTTAAAAATTTTTATGAAATGGAGATTTCATTTAACAAATTTGAGTATGCTAAATGAAATTCCAATATGTGTTTGAAATTTTTGTTTTCAAAATGGGAACTTCACTTTAGCAAATGTGGTATGCTAAAATGAGGTTCCAAAAGTATTTTTCAAATTTTTGTGAAATGGAGATTTCACTTAGAAAATTTGAGTATGCTAAGTGAAGTTCAATGTGTTTCAAATTTTTGTTTTAATGATGAAGCCTTCACTTTACCAAATGTGGTATGCAAAAGTGAAGTTCCATATGTGTTTCATTTTTTTTTTCTTGAAAAGAGGATTCCTACTTAGCAAATTTAGGTTTTCTAAATGAAATCAATGTGTTTCAATTTTTGATTTTGAAGGTGGACCTTAAAAATGTATGCTAAATGAAGGATCAAATGTTGTTTGAATTTTTTATTTTGAAAAAGTGGATTTCTTGAAATTTGGTATGCTAAATGAAGGATCCAAATTTGAGTTTTTGAAAAGATAGTTGTTGATTGTTGATTTTCAAAAATGATTGTTAATTTTATTTTTGTTGAAAGAGTGCATTTTGAAAGAGTGCTTTTTGAAAAGAAAAATTTTTATGAAAGGTCTATTTTGTCTTAATTTTTTAGAATGAACATTTCCTTACCATAAAAATGGTAAGGAGGAAGTCTTTGAAAAAAAAATTTTATTTTTACCCATTGAGGAACCCAACAGGGGTTTTAAGACCAACACGGCGTGAGTTTCTAAAACCAAAAGATGTTGGCTAGCTTAACTTAAGGATGAAATAAGCTAAGTGCCAACATACAGAAAGATAGTCTTGGATTTATACAAAAGTACAAACCCACAATCGATACTTGAAGACAACAATCATTTAGCAAAGATGGAGAGAGGAACCATCCCAGTGAGTGCAAGAATCTATAAAATAATCATTATCAACAATCAATCTCTTCCCTCTTCCTACTTTTATTATCTCTTCTTATCTTCAACCCTCTTGGGAAAAAGAAAGATGAAGGCAAAAATAAAGAAAGGTAAAGAAGAGAGGGAAAATTCAATATGATGATGATTGCTTTTTTCTTTAAATGGACACCATATAGAATTGCAATTGTACTTATTAGGGTGATCAGGTACGGTATTGAGGGAAGGTGTACTATCTCAGAAGATAGAATTTGCCACCCTATAATGGACCTAATCACCTAAATAAGGACTCCAAAGGACTAATGGGGGCAGAGTTTATTATTTTATCGAATTTATTAAGTTTCCTATGGAAGCAAGCCCCCAGTTAATTACACCCTAAGGAATGAGATTCCTTCAGAATACTCTTGATTAAGATAAATGATCATTATCTTTAAAGATTTTAATAGGTAGGACTATCAATCGATTAGTTTATTTTGGAAGATCAAATGGGATTGATCAAAGAGAGGGAGTTATTATTGAAGCCAAAGAAAAATAAATAGGAGATGCTCACAATGCTAGGAAACCTAACGAGCATCTCAAACTATCCTATGGTTGGGCTTTATATTTTTGAAATTTAATTATTCATTTGAGTTGAATTTCATTAGAAGTTTAGGGCTTATAATTCTATAATACAAGGTTATAGAAATACCTAAGAGGTGAGGATTTGTGCTTATGGCCCATAGAATGGAGAGGCAATCTCAGAACCTAAATCAAAAGAGCTTTTGCGAATGCCAAAAGCATGACCTAAATCTAAGGTGAAAATGGGTATTTGGTTTTCCTCCACAAGAAAGCACAAATCACCCGACTGCTTGGACTTACAACCGCCTGGGGGTGGCCGCCAACTAACTCCTCCTACTATTTTAAATACATGTAGGCAAGTCATATGCTTTATGCAGGATAGCAAGGTTCTTATTTATTTAGAAAGAGACTAAATCCTTAAACTCACTCCCTAAGAGACTAGATCATGTAAGGGCTTCAATGACTAAATCTAATGCAAATCATATTACATTTTATTTTATTTTTGGACAATCATTTGACTCAGCTTATAGGATTTTATGCCTAATGCAAGAGATTATGGGCCAAAATCAAGAAAGGAGGTGTATTTCCACCATGGCTCTCACAAGTCAAGCCAAGTTCTCTAGCAAGGTGGAAGCCCTCCAATCAACAGTGAGACAAGATGCTTTTGTGCATGATGTTATAAAGAAAATTACTCATCCAGCTACGGGGTTACTAATTCTTTTATCTTGATTTTTAGCCTAGGCTTTAGGTGAGGTTATGAGTTATTTATTTTAATTTTGAATTAATTAATTTGTTAGAAGATTTATTTTTTCCTAAGAGCCTAATCCACATCCAGGCCATACATCAAGCAAGGAAGAAACTAGGAAAAGGATGTCATTTCTATGCACAAGCTAAACAAAATATCACACATTTCATAAAGCTAATTGCAAAATAATAAAAGGTCATTTATGGTCACGCACCACCGCACAAACCCAAAAATAAATATGGGTAGCCGAGCTCTACCCTTATACAACTCGGATTACAAATTAATTAAGTTGCAATTAAGCAAGGAAATTCATGTTATGGGGGTCTTCATTCTTTTTGGATAGTTGGAGGTGGTTGTTCCAAAGGCTTCACATGGTACATAAGATGAGATCTTATGATTAATGCTCATCCTAATCCCCCATAACAATCATTCCAAAATTACATGAAAATTAAATCTAACTAACACCTACAAAATAGAGATTAGTTTAAACAAACCATACAAATCTCAAGCATGTATATTGGACTTAGTACCCCACACATGGTGACTAAGTCCACCTGGCCTATTAGATTATGCTTAGGGGTATAAGCACCTGCACAGTAAAAGTATTTATATTTTTATTTATGACAGCACCCCTTAAGCATAATCTCCTATAGAAAATAATGATTAAACTAAATCATCCTACCATTTATTCTACGCACATTTGCCCTAACATCTAAAATAGAAATAATACATCACAAAATAAAAGCAAACATCAAGTCATGCACCGCCCTAACCTAAAGCTAGAAGGGGTGACTTAACCTAATGTGTGTGCTTTAGAAGGTTTATGTGGTATGCATAGTTATGGCTTTAAGGTTTGGATTTTCTAAGTGTGAAGATGTTCAACTTATATGGGTGGTTTCATTTAAGTGTTTAGTTTATTTGGATTTATTTTATTTTATATTTTTTATTTGGTTCAAGTGAACCATGCAATTAATTACTAAGTTTTAAAGAGAGGGAAAAGAAAAGAGAACTTCTCTTTCCTTCCCTACCTTAAGTAATTTCTAAAGTAGGTTCAAGTGAAGTTTCATTTAGTGAATGTCTTATTATGTGTTTTAATTAATCCTAAGTTTAGATCAACTCTAAACAAACCTATCCAAAAAGAAAGGCATTTTAAGATTTAAGTAAAGTGAAATAAAATCACAAAATACACATCGCTTCATTTCTTTCCCAACATATATAACATGCATATGGATGCATCCTAAGCATATCTATACACACAAGTGGGAATATTTAGTACACTTTATGATGAATGCTAAATGAGTTACTTAAGAAAATTTGAATGTTTTATGGTGCATGATTTTCATTAAGTAGAAAAGAGGAGTTTCTTTTATCCAATATTCACATGCACATGAGTATGTATGAAAGGAAAAAGTGAGTACGGCATCATTATTAAGCATGGGTGTAAGATATAAAACCTACTTAGGGATACTTAAATCCTCTCAACCCCGAGGTTGTCAAGACTAATATACCACTTTCCTTAAATACAAGCATATGTACAAAGAAATGAATGAAAAAGAAAGATGCAAAAATTTGTACTTATATTTGGACTTGGTTATGCAATTTATATGTGTAAGTGTAAGGATCTTTCTTAAGTCATAACATGGAAGAGGATAAGAATAGATTTAAGAAAGTGTTATGTTCTTTTAAAAGAACTATACACTTTATAAATCTTATTCAAATTCATATTAAGAGAAAAGAAAGGAAGCAAACATAAGACACATTTTTATATTCACATGCAAGCTCATAAATAAACTATAAGTAGCACACTTTCAGTTTTAGGTATTTGATTTATAGATTTTTAAAATAGTTTTATATTTAGTAGTGATAATAGTCATTCATATTTCTAATTTAAGCCAAAACATGCAAGTTTGACATAAAGGAAATATTTCATTTTAATTTGATTTTTGAAAAGAATGAATGCATGAAACACATATGACATACATATTTAGCATATTAGGAAAGAACCAAAATGATGAAAGCATGTAAACACATCCACTCTAATTAATTCCTAAAGACAATCTTATGAAATAAGAAAGCTTAAAGTAAATCAAGTTATTTTTAAAGAAGGTTTGATTTTGTTTTGAGTTTGATTTAATTTAAAAAAATGTGAAGTGAGTTTACTGTTCCTAACTCATTTCCACATGTGTTTGTTATTTTAGTTTAATTTTTAGTTGATTAGATCAATTTTATGCTTTGGTTAGGTTAAGGTATGGATTAAGTGTGTTAATTACACCTTACCTATACCACCTTAGTATAGTTAACCAAATAATATTGAGCCAATGAGATGACATAAAATCTCACAAGGAATTTAAATTTGCAATGCACCTAAGAAGAAAAGGGCCTAATGCAATTTGGCTCATGATTAATGATTAATTAAACTAAGGTTTAAGTAATTTCATAACCCCTCTCACACATATGAGTGGGATTTTGATTTCCTTAATTATACTTAGGATCTTGAACACCTAAGCATCTACCCAAGATAGATTAATTGAGTTCTAGAAAGTTTTAGAATTTTATGAAATTAATTAAGCAGGTAATTAGTGAATTAACCCTTAATTAAGGATGGATTAAGGAAGAAAAGGGGGTTTAGAGAATAATCTTAAGGAAAGTATCCCAAAAGTATTCTCTAAATCTAATATTCACTTAATCGAAACTTAATTGACTCAATCATAGGGTTAAACCATTAATTATACCCTTAATTAAGCTTAATTATATAAAGGGAGTTATTAAGGAATGAACTAGCAATTCCTCTAATTAAGCCACTAATAAATCCCAAAAAAATATGGGAGATAGAATTCATCCCACTAATTATGCACAAGAAGCTTGAGATTAATCAGTGGAGTGATTAGAGAGTAATTAGCAAAATAACATTCCCAATAAAACCCAAATTCAGAAAAAAGAACTATTCAAAATCAATTAAAATTAATTTTAAAATATTTTATGTTCAATTATCTTTTTAGTGCAATTTATTTCATATTTTTCTGATTTTTTAGGCTTATATATGAATTTTGGAAGTTTCCATAATTAATTAGAACATTTAATAGCCTAATTAAGTATTTAATGTCATCAGCGCCACGTGGGCCGCTGATGTGGCATGTGCTTTCCATGTGGCATGATGGGATTGGATCTTTAACTTATCAAATCGTAGTGTCACGTCAACGGTAGTGCTACGTGCTTTCTCCTCAGCCGTTCGATCGAGGATCGGACGGTTGAAGTTAAAGCCGCGGTTCTAAAGGGTGAAACGTGGGATGCTACATATATTATTCACGGCTGTCCATCCAAAACATATGGATGGATGGCCAGAGATTCATCCCTGTAATTCTCTGTGGGAGAGGAGATCCATCCATCTTCAAGGACATGATCCGAGCTCGATTGAGCTCGATTGGATCCAAACTCAACCCACACCATCAACATGCAACCTAGATCACATCTAATGGCTAAAATCTCATGGGATTAAACTTTACTTCACAAAGCTTCAAACCACATTGAGTTTAAGCTCAAAAAAATGTCTAACCTTGCCGGAGGTGATCACCGGCGCTCGATTCCCATGGAGAAGCTTCGTCTAGTGGAGACGAAGCTTTGTTGAAGTTTGGAGGCTCTGAGATGGAGTAGATCTTCCTATGGACCAACTCCACTTGCACTTGATCTCAGCTTTGATCTAGGGCACTCCTCTCTTGCTTCAAGAGCTTGTATGAAGCTTTTGGCAAGCTCGATTAACCTCCCTGATGAAGCTTGCAAGAGGATTTGAACTAGTTTTGAGTGTGAAACGAGTTTGGGTTTGAGTTTACTTCCCCTATTTTTGGCTTGAGAAACTGAGAAATGGGAAATTGACTCTTGATTGAGAGAGCTTGGGAAGGCTGAGAAATGGCTTCTCTGACTTCCCTAGGTTCAATCGAATTGGAGAGAGTTGGATTCACTCCAAAGGATCAACGTCCGTGAGAGTCACCATTTTGATCCAATTGAGCTCATTAGGTGAGTTTATTAGGTTGTTAAGAGAGTCATTGCATTCGATTTTGGCTAGGGAAAAAGTGGGTGAGGTGGCCATGTACTTGAATTGAGTGGAAGGAGGATTCCATATGCTCCATTTCAAGGCATGTGGTCAGTTTGGCTATTGGGCTGACTCAAACCCATTGGGTTGGGTGCACCACACTCTCTAGTGTTCACTGATCCACTAAGAGAGTGCCAAGAGTTCATGAAAAGGAATTAACCAAATTCCAAGTGGTTTTGACTTTGGGTTACCCTATGGCCTAGGGGTAAAATAGTCATTTGACCTTGATTTCAGTTTGGGCATGTTTGGTATGATGAGAAAATAGGTTTGGCCAGGTTTCATTGAATTTGGAGTTGGTTTGATATGATTTGGCTCATGTTGACCCATTTAGGTCAAAATGGGTCAACTTGGGTCAAGTTGACCAATTGGTCAAATTGATCAAACCAAGGGTTGGTCAAGTTCATATGACCATTTGAAAGACATTTTGGGTTGGTTTTGTTTGGTTCAAATGGATGGTTGGTTCATTTTGGTTTCAATTTTTGGTATGAAATGGATTTGACTAAAATTTGGTTTAGGTCAAGTTAATTGAAACTTTGGTCAAGTTCAACAATCATTTTGAAATGAACTTGACCCATTGGTTCCAATCAATTTGGCTTAGATTAAGTTTTGACAGATTTTGACTTTTTAGGTCAAGTTGGGTCAACTTGGGTCAAGTGGCAAATAGGGCTAGGTTAGGCTCAAATGTTGACTTGGTCAAGTTTAAACATTGATCATGAATGAACTTAGATCATTGGTTTCAATCAATTTGGCCTGTGGTGGATTTTGGCTATGTTAAGTTTCATTTTGGCTAAGTGTTGACTTGGCCAACCCTTAAGTTTGACTTGGTTTGACCCAATTTGAGTGATTAATCATCTCATGATGATTATTGATCATGATGAGAGGCTTAGGTGGGCTTAGCTCAATCCAATCTGGCTAGGATTAGAATTTGGCTCATAAGGGTACTTTAGGTCACTTTGGGTCAAGTGAGCCTAAGAGAGTCAAATGGCTTGGTCAAAGCTTGATTTGAATTTGATTGAACTCACATATGGACTTATGATTGGAATATAAATCCATTTGCAAGTGGTTTAAAGTCAAATGAGTTTTGATTCATTTGATAATTTCAAGTTCAAAGAGTGAACATGAGTTTGACTTGGGTTTGATTTTTGAATTGAGTTTTGGTTTAGTGATTGAAGTTTGTGTTTATATTTGGATTCATGTTTGTAGGGTTGATTGAATCATGAAGAAAAAAAAAAGGGTTTGGCTTGATTTGAATTGGATTTGGCTAAGTTCAACAGTTTGACTTGAAAGGCTTAGGTTGAATTTTGAATAAATTTGAGTTTGATTTTTTGATTTGATTTTGGGTATTTTAATTTATATTTTATTTATATATGTGAATATAAATGAGAATATAAATGGGTTGTGACAAAATTTCATGAATTTGAAGTGATTTGATTTGATTTGAGCTAAGTCCATAAGAAGGAATCAAAGGACTTAGGAAAATATTTTGGAATTTGGATTTGATTTTTGGGTTCAGTTTGATTGATTTGAATTTATATTTCATTTATATATGTGAATATAAATGAGTTGTGAGAAGATTTCAAGAATTTGAATTGATTTGAAGTTGATTTATGCTAAGTCCTTAAGAGGGAAATCAAAGTGACTTAGGAAAGATTTTTGGAATTTGATTTGAATTTCAATTATGGGTTTCAATCATGGATTTCAATCATGTGGAACTGATTTGAGTTTGGAGAAAATCAATTAAGCTAGAATTGATTTAAGTTTGACTTGAGGGGAGGAAGTGAGGATTGGTTCAAGCTATAGGGTAGGCAAATTTCCTAACACCCCTAAGGCATGACTTATTCTTATGGCTAACTCTTCTAAGTCTCTACGACTAGGTTGAGTGTCCACCTAATCACTAGATGTGTCTTAAGACTAAGGACCTCTTAAAGTCTAAGAGAAAACTATGCCTAAGATGGAGGGGTTGAGAGCTCATCCTAAAAATGAGGTCAACACTCCCCAATGGCACTGCCCTTTGAGTTATGAATCAATGGGTATACTTGATAGGGCGAACAACCCTCTGTTAGCTAAGATAGACTTAAGATTATCTCCTTAGACAAACATCACCCCAGGTCTACAAGAATTTCTTGGACAACGTAACCCATGTGTTGTTGATAAGGATTCTTCGGTCAAGTTGGGTCGACTACCTCCTTTGACTAAGTAGACTAGGGACCACGACAGCCCGGGATGACGGAACCATGGGATCTAGATCGGGCACGTCATCATTCCCCCAACCATCTGCTTTAAGTTAAAGTGATGACTTTCATAATCTCAAATTTTAAACTCCATATACTATACTACGCTATGCATTAATCACTCCTTAAAGTTCTCTCACTTATTGGGAGGGGTAATTAACTATAAGGGATTGCGCCTATAGGAAACCTGGAACCAGATCTAAAGTCCTCACCAAATGAGGATGAAATCTCTAGGTAATGTCTTATCTACTATATCATATGCCTTCTAAAAATTACACAATACTTTAAATCACTCTCAATTCACTGCCGAGGTGCAATTTTAGAGCCCATCGACAACTTCACTAAGAAAATTAGAAAGATCTGTATCTCACTGAGGAGAAGTTGATTGATTTGATTGTTTAATTTGACTCCACTAGGGAGGTTGGTAGGTTTTGTTTCAGATTTTAAATTTTGAATTTTGAGATGGACCTTGTCAGTTTGCGATGGACCACACTGAGTAGGGGCCACGTTGGCCTTAGCCTACTTCAGATTTGCCAATCCAAATGGGTAGTCTACCAACCACATAGTAAGACTATCCAACCAAAGGGGTTACCTTTCAGTGTGTCACGATTGTACTAGGAAGAAAGCATAGTAGACTTACATCCTCCAAAGTAGGGATCAGTTGCTACGGTGATCTGTTGGCGACACAACGAATCGAACCCAACCTTAGGCTGACTACTGAGAGAATGTCACTGGGAGACTTAAATCAACTTAAAGATAGTCAAAATTAATTCCATTTTAATTATATATGATGGATCCCGCCAGTTTGCGATGGACCGCACTGAGTAGGGGCCATGTCGGCCTTAGCAAACTTTAGATTTACCAATCCAAATGGGGTAGTTTCCTGGCCAAAGGGGAGAACTATCCAACTAAAGAGGTGACTTTCATTTGCAGTGGCCAATTCAGGGAAGAATGCACATGGACTCACATCTTCCTGAATAAAAGACCACTAGTGAGACACATTAGCAAGGTAACATATCAACCTAACCTAGCGCTACCAATCGATTTGTGACAATCATGCTAGAAAGAATGTGTAGTTGACTTACATCTTCCAGAGTGAAATGACCGTTGAGGTAATCAGTTTATGGAAAAATAGATTGAACCCGACCTAAGGGTGACTACTGAGAGAATGCCGACCTGGGGACTTACCTCAACGCGGGTGTAATCAGGCAACTCCTACATGGAGTTTTGCTGACACTGTCCTAAAGATAGGATGCCCACTTGGGAAAGGGGCCGCTAGGAGCATGAATTCCTAATCCATAAGCGAATAAATTTATTTGTTTGTTTTATCATGGACCCTGTTAGTTTGCAAGGGATCACACTAAGAAGGAGCTCAGCTTAGTCCTATCTCATAATTACTGGTTCAAGGGAGAATCTGTGCATCTGCAGAATAAATTCTCTAACCAAAAGGGTGACTAGTAAAAAAGGGGAACTGTCCAATCCAAAAGTAACCAGGGTAGTGTCTAAATGGGATCGCTAAGGACGTGACCTAAGTAGCATGCCCACAAGGGAGGGGCCACTAAGGGCTTTATCCTGATCCCTGAAGAAGATAATGTCTATAGGTATTCGTGGCCAAACTCAAGGAGAAAGTGTGGGGACTCATATCTGCCAATAGTGGTGTATCCACTGAGTGAGTCATCGTCAGCATAGCGAACAACAATCAACCTAAGGTGTCCATCAGTTTGCAACAATCAGCCAAGGAAAAAAGCATTGGGGACTCACATCTTCTTACAGTGGAACTGATTACCGGGATAATCTATCTTCGGCTCGACAGGTACTATCTGACCTAGGGTGACTACTGAGTGAATGCCACTAGGGGACTTATATCAACTCAAAAGTAGTAGAGAGGAAAGGAGTTGCTAGGGCACTTACCTTAATCCTCAACTCGACCCAGTCAATTCATGATGGCTAGTGTAAGATGAAAGCGTATAGACTTACATCCTCTCAAACACAGCCAATCATGACGGTAGCTTACCGACCACACAATAAGGCCAACCATGCTAACAAGGCGCTCATCGAATTACAGCTGCCAAGTCAGGGAAGAAAGCACATGGACTCACATCTTTCTGAACAAAAGACCACTGGGTGATGCATTAGCTAGGTAACATGTCAGTATGACCTAAAGCAGCTAATGAGTGAGTATCACAGGTGGCTGGCTCCCACATCAAAATAGCCCGAGACAAAAGATATGTGTTTGTGTTATGAAAGAAGGAATATCTTTATTGGTGATGTTAAGGAATGGTTAGCTTTCCTCCTTGATCCAAATCGCAAGGAAAGGCTGCCTTTTCTCCTTGATCCAAACCGTAAGGAACGGCTGCCTTTTCTCCTTAATCGAAAACTGCAAGTAAGCACTGATTTTTCCTTCATTTTTCTTCTCTCCAAACCCAAGGAAATTTTCTTCTTTCTTCATTTTCTCTCCAAAACCATCTCTCTCTCAAACTGAAAATTTCATCTCTCTTTCCTCTATTAAACCATTCCACCATTTCTTCCATTAATTTTCCATCATTTTAACCAGAATGCCCTCATTTAATAATCCCGCTTTACATTAGAAGAACACCACATTAGGGTTCTTCTTTCGATTTTGCATTGCCCATTACCTTTCCACTTCACAGAACCTGAGAGGAACATCACAGGGTTCTTCTCCGTGTCTCCCTTTCTATCTCTCTCTCTAACTTTTCCCTTTGTCGCAACCGGAGAGGAACATCGTCATTAGACAGGTTCTTCTCTTGGTTTTCAGCATCTCTATCTCCATGTCTTTGCCGATCACTGCATTGCGCAGAAGAAATAAATTAGAACATGTGTGATGTGGATGTATATATGTTTGTGTTTTGCAGGTTTGAAGGCCTCGTCGTGCTCATTAGGGTATGATGAGATAAAAAATTGACTACAGTGTCGCAAGGCACCGCTCGCCACACTCATTAGGGCGTATCGAGTAAACCAACATCTGTTAGATGTCGCTCCCCTTAGCCGAAATGCTGCCAAAATTTTGTCAAATCTTTTGACTTGGAAAAAATGAAAAATAAAAAGAAGCCTCTTAAGAATTCTAAACAAAGAAACCTAAAGCTAAATTCAAACTAAAAGCATCAAGCAAGAAGAAAATGAGGGGAGGGAAAAGAATAGATAACGAGTACAAAAGTAAAATACAAAATCAAAGAAAAAGAGAAAGAGAGGTAAAAAGTACTTACAAAATTTATCTAAGCGAAGTTGAATGCCCACTAAAATTTATAATCCTTCCCTTTCAAACACTCCAACTCTTCAAATAAATGGAATGAAAGGTAAGACCCCCTCTTGACCTTATTTATAGAAATCGGATGGAGTAATGAAGGACCCACTCTAAAAAAAAAAAAGGGGGATGAATGTAGAGAGTTTGAATAAATTTTCTATGTACGTCCTAATATAACTAACTTCAATTCAAACTCTTAAAATTTTAGTATTTGAAGTTTTGGCTGTAATACCTAATTAAAAGCAAACATTTGCGTGGAGAAATCCTATGGAGTTAAAGGTTGAATTGAAAATAGAAAAAGATGTCAATATTCATAATATGGGTTGACCCAACTGCTCGTGATGGTAGGCCATTCATCCCTGTAGTGCATATTAGGAGGATCAGAACAATTTCCCTTGAGACACGTTACTTTACTGCTTCCATTGTTTGGCTACATTTACTGAAGCTTGGCACCGCCTCATTTTCTCGATAGCCCAGAGCCACATAGGGTCACTGTACCTATCTCAATGGACATTATCTTTGGTCCTTTCGAGCATGGTGCCGGAGATATGAGAGAGGTCTGGGAGTTCCTCGAGATCAGAGGACCCATCGTCAGTCACCATTGGTAGGAGATAACAGCGCTAGAGGTATAATCACTATCTTCCTCTCTTTCAATACCTCTGTTCTCTCTCTTTTTTTTTATCAATATATGTTCAGTGTATTTGATACTCTAATTTGATTCTTGGCAGATGCACCAGTCGATGAGCAGGTTAGGGCTGAGGATACCACTCCTCATATCAAAGTTAGAGCTAGGAATTATGCTCCTAGATATATTGAGGTTTCTTCACCAGCTCGCAGACATAGGTGTAGTAGACCTACAAAGCCTGTTTGAGCTTCAACTGATTATGCCATGAATCCACTTCCATGACAAGTTCTGACTCCTGATGAGGTACCATAGGTGTCAACTAATACTGGATATGCCACTGAGGACCTTGGGGTTGAACAGTCGAGTATGCCTGCCTTTGATATTACTGCCTCGAATTTTGTTACTTTTTCTGTGGAGCCACTCTTCCCTACTGAGCCTTACTCTGTCCATTGTCCTAGGGAGACTTTTGAGATGAGAGATCTTGTACCTAGTGGGGCTTCTGTTGTGCCAACATATAGTTCTGGAGCTTATCAAATAGTGAAGGTGAGCGAGAACTATGTCACTTATGACACACCAATTCAATCAGATTCGTCATGTTCAGGTGCTTTCTTCTTCTCTTTATTCTTTAGTTGCACTTCTTTACATTTACTGCTCTGCTTTCTGCTAATTATTTTCATTTGTTCCTTGCAGTGCCTGTTGTAGGTTATGAGTTTGAGATCTACCATCGATATCCCTGTACACCAGATCCACGTGACAGGGGCATGCAGGATTGCGGCTTAGTGTTTTTAAGGAATGTGATTTCTCGGCTTACTTTGGATTCACCATAGTCAATAAACAGCTGCACATCATATGTGAACACCGTTCTAGATCTTCTAGCTCATGCTGACTTGGAAGAGCAGGTTCTTAGGTATCTAGGGACTCTCTGTAGAGACGTAGAGTTCTTGATCTACCAGATGAGATGGCTCATTATTGTCCACTCTGAAACTTTATTGACAGAGCTTTAAGAGTAGGTCAGGCTTCGTAGGGAGACGACTAACCTAGCACATAATGAGTTTTAGGAGAGTGCTGAGGCTCTACGACATGACTGTCAGAGTTTGATAGATACTTCTTCTGAGTTAGACATATTAACTGCCAAGATTAGAGTTGTAGACGAAAGGTGAGACTGCCATGTAACGTGAGCAGACCGCACACCACGCCACCATGCTATGGTAGATGGCTACTTTGACTGAAGCTACGATGCTTTACTTTGGTCGAGAGTGAGCAACAGTCTTTAGCAATTTATTCAGCACATTTTCAATAGCTATGGTCTAGGCTCCCGTGATGTACTTTTTTCTTTTTTTCTTTTTTTGTTTCTCTTTCCATCAGTCATGTATTATCTTATTGTATTAGTGGACATCATCATTCCTCTATTATTTTTGTGCTTTTTGCTTGATTAGATCATTTGAAAATATATTGAAATATCATCGTGCTGGCAATATATAGATTGATTTGAGATAACTCTAAATTGAGAATTTTCTTAGATTAACTTGGTATATCAATCAAGTAGAAAGATCTCCTGGATTCTGGTTGCTTGTAATCACTAAGCTTGATCCAATTTGAGATTGAACAACTATCATCATTAGACTAGCGAGCAAGGGGCTCTTTCACTGCGGCTTTTTCTTACAGCTTGTTCTGAGGAGAGCGTCAGCAACTCAGCCACATTTGGGCTCATTGAGTTCGACCTTTAGAACCTACTCTAGTCTTCGACTTAAGCTATAGTGGGTTGGTAGTTTTGTCATCAGACTGACGAACGGGGGCTCTTTCACTGCAGCTTTTTCTTGTGGCTTGTTGAGTGAGGAGAGCGTCAGCAACTAGACCATTTATGGGCTTATTGAGTTTGACTTTTAGAACTCATCCGTGTCCTAGACTTCAGGATGTAGAGGTTGATGTTTCTTTCAACTCAATTGATTGAAGCTTCCAAAATTGGGAGTTCTTTAACCTGATCTTTGACATTTGACGAATCTAAGAGAAAATTTTTCTTGACATTTATGGTTGTCTTTCCTACGTAGCAATAGATTCTTTTTGTTCCTTGCAAAGGCCTGCAACTTAACAAAAATAATTATGGATATATTCAGGGATTTCGGCCTAAAGATCGATATCAACCTGAATTAGAATATATTCAAGGATCTCGTCCTATATCACGATGTCAATCTCACATAAACTTGACATAAACTAAAAACATGCCCCCTACCTTATAGGAGGAATTCTAAAGCACATTTAGAAGAACTTTCAAGATGAAATTATGCAAATACATCAATATTTAAATTGATATACACTTAAGAGAGTTTTAACATGTAACATTGCTTTCATCTATATATAGAAATCTAAAAATGCCCTTATGTAACAGGAAAATTTTCACGAAAAAGTTTTTTCATCTAGAGTGAGTATATTTATTTAGGGATCTGAAGCTACCATATCTAAATAGATATACTAAAAAATGCTTTGCGTGGAGAATTTCTATTGTACCTTATGAATGTATTCATCATGTGTAATATTTTTTCAAGTATCGACTATTAATTGACAGCATTAGTCTTTCACCTTTTAAGTCAATGAGTTGATATGTCCATCCTTGATACACTTTTTCAATGACAAAAGAGTCTTCTCAATCAGGCTCAAATTTGCCACCAAATTTTTGATTAGGAATAATTGGTCTTCTCAGCACCATGACCAATTCCCCTTTTTGGAATGTTCGAGATCGCACTGTATGGTCAAAAGCCTTGGACATCTTTGCTCGATTAACTTCCAGATTTTGATGAGCTTACAATCTAACTTCATCAAGTATGTCGAGTTCTTCCATTATCAAACGAGCATTTTGATCTTCAATTAGATTGTATTGGATGCCTACTCGAAGTGAAGGCAACTCAACTTCGAGCGAAAGAACTACTTCAGTTCCAAATACCAATGAATAGGGAGTGGCTTTAGTCGACATTTTATAGGTGGTTTGATACACCCATAATGCCTCTATCAGTTCGGTATGTCATTCTCTCATATTTTTAGTAAGGATCTTCTTGAACAGCTTGACTAATGTCTTGTTGAAGGCCTCCACCAAACCATTTGCTCTTGGATTGTATATTGAAAACTATCGCCAATCAATTTTCTGTCGATCGATAATCTATAAATCTTTATATTTTTGAAAGTTGTGCCATTATCAGAAATTATTCGGTAGGGCATTCCAAATCTATAGACCACATAATGCATGAAAAAGTTGATCACTCAGTCAGCAATGACTCCTTTAAATGGGATAGCTTCAGCCCACTTAGAGTAATAATCAGTCACTGCTAGGATGAAGCGGTGTTCAGCTGAAGATGGTGGATCAATTGGTTTAACAACATTCGAATGTCCAAGGTGCTATCATTCGGTGTAGTGGGTTTGAAGGTTGGTGATTTATATTCACATGTACTTGACATTCGTGACACTTCTTAGCATAATTGATATAGTCTCTCACCATAGATGGCCAATAATAGCCCATTCTTTTGATCTTTATTGCCATTTTGGGACCTAACTGATGTGCACCACAAAGTCCTTCATGAACTTCAATCATCACTTTGCTAGCTTCATCTACATTTAGGCATCATAGCCACATTTGAACAAAGGATCTATGATATAAATTGTTATTGATGAAAGAATAGCACAACATTCTCTTCTCAATTTAAGCTGCCAATGATTTATTATTTGGTAATTTGCCTTCTTTAAAGTAGTTGATGAAGGATTGCCTCCAGTCATGTGACTCTTCTACTATAAAGGATTTCCAATGCTTTTTTGAAGCAATGTCAGGCTTAGCTCTTCTTGGTACAACTTCTCGTTGATTTTGAGGAGTATGAGGAGCAACCTGAGTCACATCCTGCTGTGTCAATTTAGTAATCCCTCTACCTGCGAGGATTGGTACATTGTTGGCTCTAGAACTCATCAAGAAAATATGTCGATCATGATATAATCATAATTCATACTTTCCATTTCCTTAGCTAATTTTTCTAAGCAATCGGCTTTACTGTTCTCGGATCGAGAGATTCGAGTTAATATGATATTTGTATTTGCTTCATAAGTTCGAGAACTCGCTTATGATAGAAAGCTAACTCAAGCTTGTTGATTTTATAGATGCCAAATACTTGATTTATAATTAGCTGAGAATTATCAAAAATATGCAAGTTTTGAATGCCTATGAAAATAGCTTCTTCAAGACCTGCCACTAATGCTTCATACTCAGCTTCATTATTAGTTCTTGGCTCAGTCCACCCATATGATAGTCTCATTATCGCCCCTTCCAGTGTTATGAAGACGATGTCAATTCCTACTCTTATCTTTAGAAAATTTAGAGGTTTGACTTGTTTGATCGATGAGGCTCCATCAAAGTACATTTCCTAAATTTATGATTTTTCACTTTCATGAATGAGCATAATTTGCTCATCGGGCAAATCGTCATTAAGAGAAGAGTCCGTAGGGATGGGATGTACTGTAAGAAAATCTGCTAAGACTTATCCCTTCGCTGCTTTCTGCGGAATGTATATGATATCAAATTGTAGAAGAAATATTGCCCATCTTGCCAAATGACCAATCAACGCTGGTCTTATCATCAAATGCTTCAGCGGATCGATCCTTGAGATGAGGGTAATCTTGTGAGAAAACATGTAATGATGGAGCTTTTGGACTGCAAAGATCAATGCCAAACAGTGCTTCTTTATCGGAGAGTACATTTATGCTCCTATTAATCTTCAATTGATATAATAAAGAACATTCTCTTTACTTTCTCTATTGTGTTGCACCAATAATGCTTCAAGGGACTCTTCTAATGCAGCTGTGTATAGAATGAGGGGCTTCCCCAGAGTAGGCACTGCAAGGATTGGTGGATTTAAAGGTATCTTTTAATGCTATTGAAGGCTTTCTTGGCACTCCTTGTCCCATTTGAATGGAACATCATTCTTCATCAACTTTACAAATAGTTGATAGCATCCTGATAGGTTTGATATAAATCGATGGATGAATGCGAGCTGTCTTTGTAAAGAACGAAGCTGGCGCAAACTCTTCGATGGAGGCATCTCCACAATTGCCTTGATCTTAACGGATCAATTTCAATACCTCTGTGACGTACAATATACCCAAGAAATTTTCCAGAGGATACCTCGAATGCACATTTTAGAGGATTCATCCTGAGATCATATTTTTTTTATTCTCTCCAATACAATTCTCAAGTCTTCAAGGTGATTTTCACGATTCAAGCTCTTCACCACCAAATCGTCAACATAACACTCCACTTTCTAGTGAATCAACTCATCAAAAATACGTGTTATGGCTCTCAAGTATGTAGCTCCAGTATTTTTCAAGCTAAAAGGCATGAATGTGTAGTAATATATACCAATTGCATTCTGAATGATGTATATATTTGATCTTCAGGCGCCATCTTGATTTGATTATATCTCGATGATCCATCCATGAATGAGAATATGTCATAGTTGGAAGTATTGTCCACTAGTAGTTCTGATATTGGAAGCAAAAAGTCATCTTTTGGGCATGCCTTATTTAGGTCTCAGAAGTCAATGCAAAAGACGGATTTGGCCATTCTTCTTTCTAACTGGGATAATGTTGGCTATCCAATCTGCATACTTCTCTTCTCGGATGAAGCATGCTTCGATCAGCTTCTTAGTTTCCATAATTACCTGCTCTTCGATCTCCAATCTCATTATCCTAGGAGCTTGCTTAATAAGCGCCGCATCTGGTTTAATAGCCAATTTGTGAACTGCTACATCAGGGGATAATCCTGGCATTTTAGAATATGTCCAAGCAAAGCAATCCCTAAATTCACAAAGTAGCATTTTTAGCTCTACAACTTTCTCATCGGGTAGAAGGGCACTGACGAAAGTTGGACGGGATCATCTTTAGCTCCTAGGTTGATTTCTTTGAGTTCATCCATTGTAACTATTTGTCCACCATCTTCGAGTTCTTCAGGTGCAAGCTTGGCTTCTACTTCTTCATCATTTGTAAGAAGAATTTCGTGGAGGCCATCTTCTTCATCATTATTAGTTTCGACCTCAACTTCTATTATATTATAACAAGCTTTATTTTGATGAGATTTATGGATGAACCCAAGACCATTAGTGATAAACTTATCACTTCTTACGCGCTACTGTGCTATCCAAAGTATTGTAGTCCCCGCATTTTAGCTTAATGGTAGCCACCCAATCTACAGGATCCTCAAAGGTAAAAGAATCTGAAATACAATCAAGAAGTATGGAAGAGCGTGTAAAGAAATCTTGGTAAAGATCACGTCCTGCAACATATCGGTGTGCTGCTCAATCCTATCCTTGATATCAACATCTCCATGAGGATCATGCCAGTCAATCTCTAACCAAATAGCCTCTTTGCTAGGCTTAGCATATGACAGATCATCGGGTCTTCTCCAACGAAATATTCTCCTATCAAATAATTAGAAAAATGACACATAAGAATCCAAGTAATAGCATAACAAAGCGTAAAACAAAAAATGGAGTTATACTGAGAAACAGTAGGAAGAAGGAGAGCAAAACAAAAAGAAAATAAAGAAAGTCAAAAAAGGGTCAACCAATTTTTCAACAAATGTGATTCACTCCATACATGAATCACATTTGTTGAGGGGCATTTATTGACCTCCATATATGTGTCATAAGCCAAGTCAAACCACAAGTCAAATTCGATGGATTTCGGAAGTGATAGTGCGCAAATCGGGCTCAAAATGCACTAGACGTCAC
The DNA here is from genome assembly GCA_021442155.1 of Cymbidium sinense. Lineage (NCBI taxonomy): Eukaryota > Viridiplantae > Streptophyta > Magnoliopsida > Asparagales > Orchidaceae > Cymbidium > Cymbidium sinense. Next base: position 147,396,248 of record CM038218.1, on the reverse strand, counting down.
TAAAAATGATTGAAATGACCTTCGATCGATGAACGGGCATCGTCATCACATTAAGAGTGTCGAAATTGATCAGAATATAAATATTGCACAATCTAACAATCAACCGATCAAGCAATCGAGCTATTAATGTATCGATGCGCATATTAGGGTTCGAAAGCTGCGACGATGTCCGAACAACCTCTGTTCATAAAATTGATCATGTCGTTAGCTTCAAAACATCGAAAACTACCAAATGAGACTATCCATGCTCAATTCAGATGAGTCTGTGCAAATGTCGAATGATCGGAAGTGATAGTGCGCAAATTGAGGCTGAAATACACTGGACGTCGCCAAAATCAACCCAAATGATCTCCGATCGACGAATGGACTTCGCCATTGCATTCAAAATGTTAAAACTGGTCAGAATATAAATATTGCACAACTTGATGATCAACCGATCAAACGAATGAGTCGTCAAGGCGCCTGCACTTACACCGAGGTTAAGAGGCATCGACGTGAACCAAACAACCTCCGTTCATGAAATTGATTGCGTTGTTAGCTTTGAAATATCAAAATCTATCAAATAAGATCATTCGTACTTAATTCGGACAAGTATGCATGAATGTCGAGCGGTCGAAAGCGGCGACGAGCATTTTGAGTTGAAATTGATGCAATCCGATGCCGACTTGAACCAAATGGACATGTAAATGACTGTGTTCAAAACATCAAAAAATACTAAGATTGATATATATATATATAGAGAGAGAGAGAGAGAGAGATCATGTGATTTTATCGGCATAAAGTTTATATTAAAGTCGATTAATTAATTTAAAAATCAATTTAAAGACCTAAATCTAATCCTAGCCCTAAATCCCACTCTAACAAACCCGATCGGTTCTCCTTCACGCACGGCTCGGTTCGGTTCGACCTCCCCCTCTGTGCACACGAGAAACCTAAGGCACGAGCCTCCCTCCTCCCTCACGCAAATGATGTGCACGCCTTCGGCTCCTTCGATCTCACCCTCGCTCGTCCAAGCTTCCCAACCCCACAAGGCCACAACCATTCCCTCCAAGGAAATCGTTCCCTCTTCTTCTTCTCAACCGCAAGGGAAACCACAAGGAATGGCTGTCTTTTCTCCTTGATCCAAACCGCAAGGAACAACTGCCTTTTCTCCTTGATCCAAACCGCAAGGAATGGCTGCCTTTTCTCCTTGATCCAAAACAAGCAAGCACTCCGATTTTCCTTCTTCGTTTTCCCTCTCACTCTCCCTTCTCCAAACCGCAAGGAAACTTTCCATTTTTCCTCTTCTCTCCAAAACGCGAGCAAAGGTAGGGTGACTTTTCTTCATCTTCCGCCTTCTTCTCTTCTTCATTTTCTCCCTTTCCCTCTCAAAAGCCAAAATCGAAAATTTCATCTCCCTTTCCCTCTCAAAAGCCAAAACCCAAAATTTTATCTCTTTCCCTCACAAAACCAATCCAAAATTCAATTTCTCTCACTTCTTTTCGATTTTTCCTCATTTTCAACCCAGAATGCCCTCATTTCCCCAATCCAAATTTCAATTCCTCTTGTTACAACCAGAGAAGAACACACATTAGCTTTCGATTTCGATCGCCTTCCATTACCTTTTCGATTTCTCTTCACAGAATCGACAGAAATCATTAAAGTTCTTCTCCTGCGCATCTCCTTTCTATCTCTCCGATCTTTTTACCACAACCGAGAAAAACATCATTAGTTCTCTTCTTTCCGGCATCTCCATCTTCGTCTCTTTGTCGATCATCGCAATGTGTCAAAGAAATAAGTCAGAACATGTGTGATGTGGATGTAGATATGGTTGTATTTCTTTGCAAGTTTGAAGGACTCGTCGTGCTCATTAGGGCGCGACGAGATGAATAGGTCATGCGGAAGATCATTCGCCATTGAGCGCATCAAAGCCAACATCTGCAGTTGTCGCCCCCCACCGAAATTTCATCAAATCTTTTGACTTAGAAAAAAATGAAAGATAAAAAAGAATCAGCTTAAGAACGCTAAACAAAGAAACCTAAAGCTAAATTCAAACTAAAAGTATCAAACAAGAAGAAAAAGAGGGAGGAAAAGAACAGATAATGAGTATAAAAGTAAAACACAAAATCAAAGAAATAGAGAAATAGAGGTAAAAAGCACTTACAAAATTTATCTAAGCGGAGTTGAAAGCCCACTAAATTTATAACTCTTCTCTTTCAAACACTCCAACTCTTCAAACAAATGGAATGAAAGGTAAAACCCCATCTTGGCCTTATTTATAGAAATTGGATGGAGTAATGAAGGACCCACGCTCAAAAAAAAAAAAGGGCGGGGGGGAGAATGAATGTAAGAAAGTTTGAATAAATTTCTTATGTACGTCCTAATATAACTAACTTCAATTCAAACTCTTAAAATTAATATTTGAAATTTTGGATGTAATGCCTAATTAAAAGCAAACATTTGCATGAAGGAATCCTATGGAATTAAATGTTGAATTGAAAAGAGAAAAATATGTCTATATTCATAATATTGGTTGACTATAAAGGCTTGTGCATAAAAAACCTGAAACCATATCTAAAATTCTCACAAAATGAAAATGAAATCTCTGGATCTTATCTATTATCTCATCTACCTTCTAAAAATTATACCAATACTTTAAATCACTCTCTTCAATTCAACTTATCGAGAGATCGATGAAAAATTTTCATAACCCACATGAGATCAATTCAAACTTTTTTATCATAATTTTTTCACTCAAAATCTACAAATATTTCATTAGAAAGCCTATATTAAGCTCCTCAATCATGAAAATTTTATTAGCATTAAACAACTTGAATATCATTGCTATTAAGTAATCTTAGACTTATTAAATTCCTTTTATTGAAGCACTCTTATTAACTCTAAATATACAAAATTTAAAAATTATTTGATCCATCAACGAGCATCATAAAATCTCCACATATACCTCTAATGCATGATTTGCATTCATTAGCATTCAAATCAATACACTTTGAATGTCATTAGATTCATCGGATTAACATATTCATTTCAACCATATATTTAAAAAGAGTCCACATAATCCTAAAATTGATCCAAATCAATACACTTTGAAAGTCATTAGATTCAAAGTTTTTTTTTTTTTTTTTTTTTTTGTTGGTGATACATAAAGGATCAAAACAATTCAGAAATCATGAAAAAAAACAATAATACAAATATAACACATTAAACCAACCTAAAAATGCTCTCCAAAATCCAAAAAAATTTTAGAGATTTACATAAATATCACACAATTCTTATATATTTATATATCTAATACTTAAACTTCAATTTTTATATATAACACCCTAATCTTAAATATCATATCAAAAATATCATCACTCACTTTAGATGTTAAATATGTAAATGCATAAAAATTGTGTGGTATGTATGTAATTCTTCCAAATTTTAATCAAAGAAGAAACTTGACTAAAAATCCTTTACATAAAATGTTCATTAAAGAAGTATATCCACTCACTCCTTGCAGATTACAATAACCTCCTACCTAAGAAGATCACTACCGAGCAATGTGAAGCACAGCTAGGATCAACCCAATCGGTGGAAAGTAGAACAGCAGAACGACAGTTGGCAAGACGGTTATTCGAGCACTTGTACCTATTGGCTGAAGCTGCAACTCCGGATGTGCGGATCATCATATTTGATGTATTTGGACCAAAAAGACCTATATTTGGTCATTGCCAGTTCTAGCCAAGGCTTCATATTACCATTATAATGGATTACAGCAGCATTATCTATCTCTGATCGGTCTATGCTAGGGTTGTAGCCCAAGCCAAGCACGTGCCATGACTTGCCCAGTGAGTAAGTCAGCTTGTAGAAGGTCAGGAGTCCTGGAGGGAGCGTCCCAAGTTTCCACAGTACTCTGTCCTCATTCTGTTGATGGAAAGTAAAAGCGATCAATATAAGAACAGAAATTCTCCAACTCGAGCCTTCTTCATCACGTGAGAATGAATGTAGAAAGCATAGAAATTAATAAAAATCAAAGCTATTTTGTGCAGAAGTTCTGGTGAAGATGAGCAAATACGAATGCCTTTTAAACTATAGAGAACATATGGCAATACAAAAGAAATATTAATAGTTATAATTATCAATGTATACACAAATAAGAACCTGACAATAAAGGAAGTAATATTAAAAAAAGTTATGTTGTTGGGAGGTCAATTACTGTGTACGCACTAAAAATCAGTTCGAGTGTTTCAGGGCATACACAAAACAAATGAAAAAAAAAAATCACACAAAAGACACCAAATTCAATATAAAAAAATCAGAGAACGGGAAAAACCATAGTCATACCCCACTAAGAAATCAACTATGAAAGAAAAATCGAGATGAATAGTGCAGATTACACTTATCTGGAATCTCTCCACTCTTCAGTCACTCTAGGATACTCTCTTCACTCTCACACACAAGAATTTTGCAAGCTATACTAAAAACTGCAAAAACTACTGCCTAAATATGAAGTCTCCTGACTCGTACTGTCATGATGCTACGACCCTGACGCCTAGGAGTTGGCATCACTATTGTCCAAACTTTTATGCACGGGTTTGAGCTCCAAGGCACTGCCCTCCCTGTCATTTTGCCTTTGGTGCCCTGATCCTAACACCGCAACGTTGATCTGAAGCATCGAGGCGCTATCCTTTCTGTTTCCCTGGTGCAAATCCAGAGCTGTGGCACTGTCCATCTAGCGTCAAGCGTTGACTCCTTCATTCCTGAAATCAAAATTTTATATTCCAACGCCAAGACGTTGACTCCATAAATAAAATCAGACTCCACAAAATAACAATCTCCTGCTTTGAGATTGATTGCAATTAATCTTACTCCTCCAGATCTACAGCATCCATCATAGTCCAAGCTGTGATGTGGCTCGCCCCTACTTTAGCCTTCCTGAACTCGAACTGAAGTCAAATAAAACTTCAGTTTCTCTTAAGTTACAACTTTAATATACATATCCGCAAGCATTTCAATAGTATGTATATCTTCTCCAAAGATATTTGCCCGTCTTCTAGGAATGTCGTATGAAATGATACCTCAACTAGATGTGCTTTGTCCTAGCATGAAATGCGGCATTCCTGGCTAAATGAATGGCACTCATATTGTCAATATGAAGCCTATTATTTCCTTGCCTTTACCTAATTCTGCCAAAAAGCTTTGCAACAAAATCATCTCTTTGCTAGCCACAGTCATAGCAACGTACTCAACTTCGGTGGTTGAGAGTGCAACTATCTTCTGCAACTTCAAAACTCAATTCATCGTTATTCTTCCAATGTGAAGATATATCATGTTGTACTCCTCTAATCCAGATCTCCTGGTAAGTCTGAATCTACATAGCCTTATAGTTCAATTCTTGCACCTCTTGAATCTACATAATGCTCTGTTGATCGCTCCCTTTAGGTATTTCATAATCCACTTCACTACCTCCCAATGATGTAGTCAGAATTACTCATGTACCTATTGACCACTTTACTGCATGTGCAATATTTAGCCTAGTATCCTACAACTGAAGCATATGAGTTCCATGTGTTTTTTCTCCACTTGAATCTCAGGCGATTGATCCTCAGATAGTCTAAAGTGAATAAATAAAAGGGTGCTTACTACTTTGTCTCATTCATATTGAACCTCTACGGTACCTTTTCAACATATTCTACTAGAGACAACTTTAATTTGTCCGCACTCATGTCCTTGTTAATTCTCATACCAAAAATTTACTCAAATCTTTCAATTCAAATTCTTCTGAGAGCTACTCTTTCAAGTCATTGATATTCTCCTTGTCTGATTCTGCAATCATCATATCATCTACATATAGAAGAAGAATAATGTAACAATCTTCATATCTTGACAAAGCAATAATGATCAACCTAACACCTTGTGTACCCACTATCTGACATGAACCTATCAAACATCTTGTATCACTATTTTGATGTCTGCTTATAGCCATACAAACTCTTCTTAACTCTACACACCATGACTTCCTTTCATATAATCACATAACCCTATGGTTGTTCCATGTATAACTCCTCTTCTAAATCTCCATACAAGGTTGTCTTCACGCTCATCTGCTCCATATGTAAATTCTCCACTTTTATTATTCAGTACTACCCTGATGGTTATCATCTTGACTACTAGAGAGAAGATCTTTATGTAGTCAATTCCTTCCTTCTATTGGAACACATTCACAACTAGTCTAACTTTGTAGAGCTTGCTACTATCAGGTTATTACTTCAACTTTTAAAACCACTTGTTGTGCAGTGCTCTCTTGTCATCCGGAAGCCTTGCCAAATCTCATATCTAATTTGACATGTGCAACTATATCTCATCATCCATGCACGCTCTCACTCCTTTGAGTCTTCTACTTGAATGGCTTACTCATAGCACTCTGATTCACCACTATCAAACAGTAATAAATAGTACAAATAAGGGGAGTACCTCTATATCAATCGAGAGACTCTACAAGATCTCTTAACTTTAATAGCAGGTGTTTGAGGTACATCTTGTGCTTCTTCAACCTGAACACAGCCCCAAATGTCCTCCTGTATATCTTTACCTTCTATCTCAAAGTATTTAAATGATTTTTCTAGAGTGACTAAAGAATTGCCCTGAGTCTCATTCTGTCCTTGTACATTTTCCTCAAATTTAATATGACGTTCCTGCTCCTGATGAACTACTAATTCTGATAATCCCTGAACTTATATCCAAATTCATCAGATTTGTATCCAATGAATGTACACTTCAAAGACTTTGGATCTAATTTACTCCTTAATCCTGCATCGACATGAACATACGATGAACAATCAAATACTCTTAAGTGAGATAGAGATACCTTTTTGTCACTCCACACTTCTTCTGATAGACCTTTCATTCAATGGTACTGAATGGCTTCTATTGATCAGGTACACAGTAGTATTAATTGGTTCTGCTAAGAACTATTTGGGAAACCCAGCATGCAGCCTCGTGTTCCTTGCATACTTTGTGATGGTTCTAATCATGCTTTCAACCATACTATTCTGCTACGGTGTTCCAAGTACGGTGAACTCTCACCTGATGTCATTTAATGCACGGTAATCCATGAACCTTTTATCAAGATATTTATCATCATTATCTAATCTGAGACATTTCACCTTCCGCGCTCTATCATTTTCTACCAGAACTTTCCACTTCTTGAATACTAACTCCAATTTCATGGGCTTTATTCTTACACCATTTTTAGAGAAGCTCATTCTCGTTTGCTTGCTATACACACAATCTTCACCAAAATCTTAATCTATCGATTTTAAATCAAAAAATTTATTCTTGAAAAGTAATGATTTTTATCTTTCTCACTCATATGACCAAAAGCCTCCTGAGCCACAAACCTGTATCTGATCCTTTTCCAACAACTCATATGAACTCTGACGCTTGGTTGATCAAATACAGCATCCCTTCAATGTTTATCCCAAGCCATCATCAAAGTACCCTTAGTCATGGGATCTTCCATGAGTCCCCTGTTAAGGTAGTCACGAACCTAGACTATGCAAACTAGCTCACTGAGATCAGATTCCTCTTCAAGCATGGAACATGTCTAACAACCTTCAGCTTCCAGATAGATCCATTCAACAATTTGATATTCACATCACATTTATCTATGATGTTGCAGGCCTTACTGTCCCCCAAGTACACCTTCTCCAAATCTCCTTAAGTGTAATTTTTGAACACCTCTTTGTTGGAACTTGCATGAAAAGAGGCACCTGAGTCGACTGTCTATAACTCAATACTATCCAGGGATAAGTCTTCTGCAGAGACATTTGCAGTGTGCCCCCTGTCTTGTCCTCCACCACTAATTTTCTTAGGAGACTTGCACTCATTTATGAAGTGTCATTTCTTCTCCTAGTTTCAGCACTCCACCTTGTTCTTTTCTCTTCCGGTCTTGCTTAAGTTCATGTTTAAACTCTTGCTTTAGCTTGGATCAGCTCTTGCTTAAGTTCATGTTTAAACTCCTTCCTCTGCCTTCAACATGCAAGGAAGTATTTAAAATCTCCCCACTATCCTTTTTTCTTATCTTCTCATTCAGCACCAATCTAACAACATTATCGAAGTTTAATTTCATATTACCCGAAGAATTGCTCACCGCCATGACTAGACCATTCCAACTGTCAAGTAAAGAAGTTAAAAGTAAAAGTGTTCATACCTCGCCATTGAACCTGATGCCAACCGAACACAGTTGATTAATCACAGTATTGAAGTTGTTAAAATATTCTACTATTGGACTTCATATTAAAAAGCCTCTTCATCAAGAAAACCTTATTTGAAGCCGACAACTTCTCATATATTCTTGTTAGTGCATCCATAAGATCCATCGTAGTCTTCTCGTTCACAATATTATAGCAACAGATGAAAACAATGAGAGTCCAATCAAACATAACGTCGTTCGATCGAGGACTTCTCATTCTTCCATAAACATTGACTCTGGTTTCTTGGCAAATCTCATTCAGTGACAAATACAATTTCTTTTGGTATAGTAAATCCTCCACTTGCATCTTCCAAAAAGCGAAACTTCTTAATCTTAAACTTTGAATCATCGGTCATTGCTCCCACTCAAACTAAACCTTTAGAACTTCAAACTTTGATACCAGTTGTTAGGGTAAGATCAATCACTAAGTATATACGAAAAACCAGTTCAAGTGTTTCAGATCATACACGGAACAAATAAAAGAAAATTAAAAGAAATCACATAGAAGACATTAGATTTAACATAGAAAATCCCGATAATGGAAAAAAAATCATTGAGCCACACTACCAATAAATCCACTATAAAAAAAAATCAAAGAGAATAGCACAGAATACACTTATCTGGAGCCCCATCACTCTTCAATCACTCTAAGACACTATCTTCACTCTCACACATAAAAGAATTTTGGCAAAAAAGTAATAAAAATTGCACAAAAAAATTGTTTAAATATGAAGTCTCCCAATTCGTGGCACCACGACCCTGGTGTCGCTATTCTCCAAACTTTTTTGCACGAATTCGAGCACCCCCTACCTCCCTGTCATTCTGCCTTTGGTTCCCTGATCCTAGCGCCGCAGAGCTAATCTGAGGTATCGAGGCGATGTCCTCTTTGTTTCCCTAGCACAAATCTAGCACCATGGTGCTATTCTTCAGACGTAGAGGCGCTAACTCCTCTGTTCCTAATATCAAGATCTCATGTTCTAGTGCTGAGATGCTGCTTCTCTGGTGTCGAAGCATTAACTCCAAAAATAAAATTAGGCTGCAAAAAATAACAAGTCGGACCATGTTGGCAGGCAACAGCTAATTATTAGGATACCATTCGTACTCATGAAAGTTTTTTCAATGGGCATAGTCAGCATCATGAAAAAGCATTGTAAAAGTTCAAGTGGATTCATTGAGAGGAGAATGAATGGAACAAAGATATTACAATAAGTACCAAGAAAACGAGATATGATCACACATCAAGTATGGAGGCAAAACAAACATAATGCATAAGAAAGGAAGTCCTATAGTTGCACCAACAGAATATGAATTTTCTACCTCAGGCAATTATAGTTCTAGGAACTCTAACAACTTAACCTATGATATCAATACAAGTATGGATTAAAATGTCTTAAACATGTATTGGACACATAAACATATATATATATATATATATAGAGAGAGAGACACACACACACATATTAATTGCACAAATTCAATAAACACAATGCATACAATACAATTTATATAATGATCAAATTTGTTCTAAGAAAGAAGTAAACAATAAATATTCTAAAAAAGACAATTTAAACAAATTAACTGTTAAAAGAAAATTTAATTCTCTTTCAAAATTTAAAGCATCATATTAATTTTCAACTATTGCAAAATCCACCATTCTCATCAACGTCATTTCATTCAAGTCATGATGCTTAGGTAAAATAGCATGTTTTCATTATTTATTATTATTTTAAGCATACACAACTTCATCAAACATGCCATATCATGCATGTATCAACCACTATATATTTTGATATTATAAAGTATCAAGGCATCATAACTACCAACTAGGGGATTAAATATGTATGATAAAAATCACCTTTATGGCACATGCAAATCAAACACTTGAATCCACTTATAAATGTGCTAATTATGTATAAATAACCCAAATGCAAGCTATGTTAAACTATTTGTGTGTATCAGACAGCACATACTTTGATATTATTAATATTATAAAATTTTGATGCATCATAGCCAGCAACTAATACTTACATTTGTGTAACGAAAATAGCCATTTGTGTACCGAAAATAGCCTTTATATATCAAATGACATCAAACACTCAGTATACACATCATAGCATATATATATATATATATATACATACATATATGTGTGTGTGTGTGTGTAAAGATACAAAAAAAGAGCAAATCATTTAATTTTACCAACCATGTTTTGCCACTTGTGGTATATCCCAGTAATATCTCTCTTTTTCCACTCCTTGAGATCAAATATATTCATCCCATAGGCCCAGCCACATGCATTGGGATCAAAACTCCTCGCAATGTGAGGATTTGAGAAATTAAGATACTTATCAAACCTATGGAAACTTTGACCACATGTCTCCACTGCACCATTTACGTTCCCCTTGAGATCAATGGACCACAGCCGTGTCAAGTCCTTTTGAACAACAATATCATCATCAAGAAATAAGATTTTATCCAACTTAGGATAAACCTGAGGTAGATAAAATCTTAAATGGTTCAACATTGATAAGTATTTAGGGTTCCTGTACTTTAAATTAGATGAACTGGCTGAAAGTATATTATGCTGGTCTGCCCTGAAATAGTATTCTCTTATGGCAGCAGATTCAAGCTGTCGTAACACAGGACAGTACGATGAGTTTAACCATTTGAAGTCGTCAACATTTTCCACGTGTATAGTAGCCTTGCCAGGAGGGTTCAATAGAAACCACATTTTCATTGCTCCGTAGTTCAACTTATCCGTTACTAGATGAAATACATGTTTCTCTGCCTCCTGTAATTCAAAAAGTTATTAATCAAATTGAAGCTTGATAACAGGGGACCCGCATGCTCAACAGTTATAAGATGCTAAAAATGGAACATCCCAGAATTTATTACCTTAGCATTCATGATAGTTGAGTTTACAACAACAGATGCAGCCAATACATTGTCAGAAAAGAGAGCATAGTGGAATAGATTAGGATTTTCCAAGTTCTCACTATTTGGGAATATTCTTTTCTCCAGAGGTAGAAGGTGGTATGCTACAGTTAAACGCATAGATAAGCAGTGAATCCCATTAGGGATAGTCTTTGCAGCTAATTGACTAAGAAATGTGCTCTGTTTCTTCAGACCCCTAACCTGCTCCTCAGCTGATTGAAGCATCAGCCTAAGCCTCTCAGTGATTGCCCTGCAGTCATACAGTTCTTCTCTAGATTTTGACAAAGCTTGACCCATTAATTTGATCTTCTCAGGAGCACTACAACGATTAGCTCGAAACAAGTTAAAACAAAAAATAAAAACCTAAATAAGAGAGACGATTATTTGATCAGAAGGAACCAAAAACTTAGTCTCACTTATGAGGAAGGTCACGATCAGCATTGGCCTCTCCCAGTGCACGTTGACTTTCCTTGACCCGATTCAGCAATTCCAGATAAAGCTTATGATTGTTCTTCGACTTAGCGATAAAAGAATAGACCTTGGCCATGATCATTTGGTCACGCATTAATCGTACTATGGAATCAGAGTTTTCATTATCAATATCTCGTCTCCATATACTGTATTTCCCCAGAATTGCAGAGTCCACAAATTTAGAGCGCTCAATAGCAGCATTTTCAAGTTTAAGTAGTGCTTCATTATCCAGCTGAATCAATTCTTTCACTCTCTTTTCTCGTCGCTTCTCCCTTAATTGCTACATCGCAGATTAAAAAACTATTATTTGCTGTGCAGATTAAAAATGTTCCTAGATTAAATAAAACAAGCTCAACTGTTGAGATAATGTAACAATCTATAAGAATAATCTACTTAATAAACATAAAAATTTCAAGGAACTGTGGGATACCCTTCGGGCTAATTTTGCTGGTGAATCTGAAAGTTGGTGTTCAGCTGCATTTGTAGAAGCTCAAGCTCAAATTATATTTTCAAAGGAAAACATTCAGCCAACGAAGCTATATGAACAATGAATATAAGGTTAATCTTTGTATCAAATCAGAATGTTACCAGATTCATTTTTAACCACTTTATCTTTAAACGGAGAACCATGGAAACTAGCAACATTTTCCGATGTACCTTGAGAAGTTTTAAGTTGAGCGACTGAATCTGTTTGTATTGCCTTCAAGAAAAAAGAAAAAGGTCAATCTCTACAATCTTGCAAGCGTCAATTCTGTAAAGGTGACGTTAGATATAACAGTGGAAGAATGATTACATCTTCTGAAGTACCATTGGATTGGACACTGTTGTCTAATCCATCAATTTGCCATGAAAAAGACCCATGGTTTCTTCTAAAAAAATCAAGACTCCAAGGGCCAAATTCATCTCGGCTTGCAACAATGGAATCAATAATCTGTGAGCATTCACAGGTAGCCAGTTAAAACAACTTACTGACTCGACTCATTTCTTCCATAAATGATTCAACAAGAAGTTAGATGAATTAAAGAGCACTGCCCAAGATGACAAACTGAAAGCAAGATAAAAACAAAAGGATGGAGAAAATTTACCAAATAGACAAGACTGATTGGGAAATGAAATAAAGAAGAACCGTTAGAGAAAATTTTGTGAACCGGAATTAAAATGTAACAGCATAAGTAAAACCCCAACTTACGATAAAGGTATCCAGGTGCAAGTAAATACACATTTTGAATTGTTTATATAAACATGTTATGCATGAACAAAATAAATGCAATATAATAAACTATTTTTAGCAAAGTATTACAAGCTCTAAAGAGCGGAAGATTAGATATGCAAATCTGAAAGTTCTAAGTCATTGGAAAGATAAATCTGTGTGTTGATATTCTTTCAGTTGCCCTTATGTCTCAGTTTCTATTTTCCCAATTCATTTTAATGATGTTAGTTTCGATGAGAATGGCATGAGTTTTGTAAGTCATTTTGATTCAGCTCTTATATTCCCGGATTGACCTATGTATGGTTCCTTGTCTCTGCATGTGTTGGGCTCTCTGTTGTGGTTCTATTTACTGTTGGTTGCAGCTTCAGGTTGAAGTCAGTCTTCCGACATTGCAATTTTAAGCATTGTTGCTTCTAGTTGTGGGACTGCAAAATTTGTTGTATCCCATGCTTTGGTGCTTGTACTTTACGAATGAATTCAGTAGTTAACTTTCTTTTAAGGATCTCATTCATTTGGAATCTATGTTCAGGCGCTTATGCCTGTTTCTTTCTTCGGTTGGGTTGCAGTTTTCCTATTGTCGCTTTGTTCAGTCGTTACTTCCTAACCCCGATTTTTAATTGTATGAGGGGGGACGGTTGCGGTTGATTTTGACCTGATAGTTGAATCCAGTCGCCTCTTTTCCTTCTATTTCTCGTATGTAGCACTGTAGCAATTTATGGTTCTTGTATTGTTTGTTGATTTGTGCATCTAAACTGTGACTTACACTGGGGCATTTGTCTTCACCATTAGCTTAGTTGTTTACATGCTCGCTTGGCGTTCTTGTTGTAGCTAATGTTGAGAATTGTTATCTCCAACTACTCGTATATTAACTATAACTGAAAAACCGAGTTTTTTTTTTAGGGAAGATTGGAAACTCTTTTGTCATAATCCAAGTTTGTTTAACTGAATTTGCAGGTATTAGGCAAGATCTTAAGTATTTTGAGATGCTACTCATTTTGGGTCTTTTTTGACATGAATATGACCCCTTAGGGATGTAAACTATTATTGAAAGGTTTTAATGTCAAAATTTTAGAAAGGAATGTTTTATTAATCGTAATTAGGATAACGGGCAATTTTTTTTAATTTGAAAAGAGATAAAAAAGCCAATAGATTTGATATTTTCATTGCGAAGGTGGCAAGAAAAGAACATCTTAGTAATAAGCATTTTCAGGTTTAGGCAGAAATTGCCCTCTGGTTTTCTTGCGTCATCCTATGCATGGCCAACATTAGGACTGGTTAGTGCGATGTGTGGTGAATTTTATTGCAAAAGTCGGTGCGGCGTTTTGATTAAGTCTGTAGTCAATTAATTATGTGTTTGTGTTAGTAGGGGGATAAAGTATAATCAATTATTATTGAATACTATAATTAATATTAAATAATTTTAACTAGTATAAAATAATTATTTCTTCAACCTTTATAAATGTGGGGCAACCTCTCTTGACCAAAAATCAAGTATTCCTGAAAAAAAAAGTTTTTAAAGAAGAAAGAATTCAAGGACTTAATTAGAGAAATTTATAGGTTAGTCTTTCATATCTTTTTTATCATTATTTTTTTTAGGATTATGCATGTAATTTATTATTAATCATAAATATTTTACAAGAATTTTCATGTCTACATGATTGCATAGTTGTATTTCGCTTTCTTTGTATATAGAGGAATATTTGTAGTTTAATTAATTAGGAAGCTAAGAAACACAAATAAGATAATTTATCCAAAGGCAATTTATGTAATCTACGATCAAGCTTATAGTTAACTCATAATAGACTCGATTTGATCGCTCCCAAGTCGACAAAAAAATTTATCTGATCAAAATTATGAATATTAATAATAATGATATTAATAATAGTAAGAATTTTAATAAAGCTAATAATATCAGTAGTATTTTAATGATAATAATAATAATAAATTAATGTAACTAGTAATTGAAATTATAATAATAATAATAACGCTATTAATAGTAATAGCACTTACAATAAAAATAATAATAACAATAATAATAGTAATAGTAAATAGTAATAGTAATTATTATAATAAAGATAATAATAATAATACAAAGAGTAGGAAGTACAATAAAGTAGTTAAAGTAATAATAATAATAATAGTAATAATAATAGTAGTAATAATAATAATAGCAATAGTAATAATAATAGTAAAAGAATAATAATTATTATTATTACTATAACAGTAATAATAAAGTAATAAGTAATAATAATAATTATTATTATTATAATAGTAATAATAATAATAATAAAACCACAATAATATGAATGATAAAAGAAATTAATTTTTTTTTATTATTATTATTATTCTTATAATAACACTAATAAAAGTAATAATAATATTCATAATAATAATAATAATAATAATATTAGTAATAATAATAGCAGTAATAGAAATAATAATCAAAATTATAACAATGTTTAATAATAATAATAAGTATAATAAGAATAATAATGGCAATAATAATTATTATTATTATAATAATACTAATAATAATAATAATAATAATTGTAGTATTTATATCAAGGCTTATAGTAATGATGATAATAATAATAGTGAATAGATGGTAATAACAATAGTATAAAAAATAATAGAAATATCAATAGTAATAATAATAGTAACAGTAATGATAATACTAATAATAAAGCTAACAATAATAATAATATTTGAAGAAATAGAACAAAGAATAAGAGAATAATAAAGTAATTAAAGTAATAATAATAGTAATAATAATAATAATAAATATTATACTTATAATTATAGTAATTGAAATAATTACAGAGATGATGATAATGAATAATAATAATAATAGTGAATTTAGATTAATATCTATAACAAGTGAATAGAAATAAAGATCTAGTTCAAGTGAGGTGTATTAAAAATAAAAATCATAAAGTGCTTTTCAAAGAAAAGGATATTGAAAATAGGTGGATGAAGTATTTTGATAAACTTTTCAATGAAAGATCTCAAAATATGATTGATTTTAACAACCTTAATAATCTAAACAAAAATAAAGAATTTTATTTTTATCGTTGTGTTAATAAATTTGAAGTTGGAGAAATTTTAAAGAAAATGAAATGTGAAAAAACAATGACCTGATATTCCAATAGAAGTGTGGAAATATTTAGGAGATCAAGAAATTTCTTGATTTACAAATCTTCTTAATGTTATTTTAAAGACAAAAGATATCAAATGGGTGGAGAAAGAGTTGGTTCCTATATTTAAGAATAAAGGTGATGCACAAGAGTATACAAATTATAAAGGAATTAAGTTAATGTGTCATACATTAAAATTATGGAGTAATTGAGCATAGATTACGATGTAATACAAAAGTTTCTCAAAATCAATTAAGTTTTATGCTAGGTATATCTACTATGGATGCCATACATTTGTTGAGAGGTTTGATGGAGAAGTATAGAGAAGGTGTAGAGGATTTACAAATGATATTTATTGATTTAGAGAAAGCTTATGATAAAGTTTCAAGAGATGTTCTTTGGAGATGTCTAGAAAAGAATGAAGTTAATATTAGTTATATTCAAGTCATTAAGGATATGTATACTAGAGATGTTACTTGTGTCCATATATAAAGGAGGATTGACAAAATATTTTTCTATTTCAATTGGATTACATCAAGGATCGACTTTAAGCCCTTATTTGTTGTAGTTATGGATGTTCTTACTAGGCGTTTACAAGATGTACCTTTGTGTATGCTTTTTGCTGATGGCATTCTTCATGTTGATAAGACTAGAGAGGGAGTCTAAGAGAAACTTGAATTATGGAGGTCAACCTTAGAGTCTAAAGGTTTTCATTTGAGTAGATCTAAAATTGAATATATAGAATATAATTTTAGTTGTAAAAGTTTTGGTGGTGGTGTTGTGACATTGGGTGACCAAGTCACTAAAAAGAGTAAGCGATTTAGATATCTAGGCTCTACTATTCAAAATGATGGTGAAATAGATGGAGATGTCATTAGTAGAATTCAAGTTGAATGATTGAAGTGGAGGAATGCATTTGGCCTGTTGTGTGATAGGAAAGTACTACTTAAACTTAAGGGAAAATTTTATAAGATGATGGTAAGACCTGTAATGATTTATGGTGCAGAATGTTAGCCAATAAAAGAGAAGCATAAGACTAAGTTAAGTGTTGCAGAGATGAGGTTGATCACGTGGATGAGTGGCTTTACTCTTAGAGATAAAATGTGAAAAAGTATGAAAAGAAAAAGTTAAAGCAGTATAAAATTAGAGAGTCCTTAGATAGTTAATACATAAACCGTCGATGACTAGATTAGAAGAGTAGATGCATTAAATTTGCCTTATGTTAAGAAAGATAGAGGTAGACCTAAAAAGACATGGTTAACATGTATAAAAAATGACCTTAGTATACTTGAATTAAATAAGAATTTAACGCATAATGAATACAATGGAGAAGGAGGATTCATGTAGCCAACCCCACATAATGAGATAAAGGCTTTTGTTAATTGAAAATACACAAGTATGATATTTGAATTGAATACTCCACACACCACCATCTATTTTTTATAATATCATTTTGCTAGATCATATCACCGAAATTCTTAAATACATTCCTCTTTATTTAAATTTTAGAAAACTACTTGAAGATGTTAATAAAAGTGAGATTTTTTTTAATATTGGTGTCTGAGCGATGGGTTAATTATCTTCGTTATTATTTTAAAAATCATAATGTGTAATAATTATTATTAAGATGTTTATTTTTTGTATGGCGCCTCAAAATGTTTTTTTTAAATGCTAATAATTGAGTTTCTTAGTTATACATTTTGTAATATTTATTTTTTAAGATGTTTTGTTATGTATGGTGTCTCAATACTACTAGTTGAACTGGCTAGTTATCTATTTTATAATTTTTATTACCGTTAAGATGTTTTGTTAGCGTCATTATTTTTATGGGAGCTATTTTATTTGCCACACATTTAATGGTTGAAGTTATGGACATTAATGACAGAAATTAATGTTAGAAAATATTTTCACCACTATATACCTAATAAATGAATATTATGAGTCATATATTTGCAAAGCTCCGTGCATGAACTTAACATTTATTAGAGAAAAATGAATCACGAGTTACTCAAATGTCACTCAAAAAGATTTTATAACATGTTTTGTGTACAACAACAAACCTTTATCCCACTTCATGGAGTCAGCGACATGAATCCTTCTTCTCCATTGTGTCCTATTAAGTGTCAAATTATCATTTGATTCTAATAAAATAAAATTATTTTTTATACTACCAAACCAAATCTTCTTTAAGTCTACCTCTACCTTTCTTAACATAGGTTAAACCCAATATATATACTCTCCTAACTAGGTCATCAAACAATTAGTGCTTTATGTGACCCACGCATCTAAAGCAATCTTTCTAATCTTATATGTCATATATATATATATATATATATATATATATATATATATATATATATATATATATATATATATATATATATTTATATGTTATTGGAGTATCCTCATCTTTGCAACACTTAACTTCATTTTATGCTTCTCTTTTATTAGAAGTTGAATTAGAAATAGCGTAGGTGTGATTATAGATAAAAGTTTGAAAGATAATGTTATAAATATTAATAAATGCGGGGATAGAATT
Organism: Cymbidium sinense; assembly: GCA_021442155.1. Lineage (NCBI taxonomy): Eukaryota > Viridiplantae > Streptophyta > Magnoliopsida > Asparagales > Orchidaceae > Cymbidium > Cymbidium sinense. The sequence goes on along the minus strand of CM038218.1, from coordinate 147,377,724 downwards.
ATAGTTTTAAAGATTATTATTGATACTAAGATTATCAATGTTATAAGTATTTATGCTCCTCAAGTAGGTTTGGATGTAGGCTCAAAAGAAAAATTTTGGAATGAATTAAAGGAATTAATACAAAAGATACCCATTGAAGAAAAAGTATTTATTGGAGGGAATTTAAATGGACATGTTGATAAAGTAGTAAAAGATTTTAAAAGTGTTCATGGTGGTTATGGATTTGGAGTGACTGCTGAAGAAAGTAGAACTATATTAAATTTTGTTTTAGCCTATAATCTTGTAGTTGCTAATATTTTATTTAAGAAAAGAGATAAGCATATTATTACTTATAAAAATGGATCTAGTAAAACACAGTTTGATTATCTTTTGATAAGAAAAATAGATCATTTAGATTGTAAAGATTGTAATATCATTCCAAGAAAAAGTTTAAATACCCAACATCAATTATTAATCTTAGATTTTAAGAATGAAGAAAAAATAAATCAAATTATTATTCAAGGGATTAGCTTAAAGAACACTAATAAAAAATATTTTATAAGCAAAACTACAAGAATTTTGAATGTTCATAAGAAAGTTTAATGTTATGTGGAAGAAAGTAAGAAAGAAAATTAAGCAAATTCAAAAAATGCTTGAAAAATCAAAAGGAAAAGCTTGTTTAATAAAATAGGTGTGGAGTCGAATGTATAAAGAAGATAAAAAATAAAGTGTTGTTATAAAACTTGATTTAAATGTAAAAACTCGGAGAATTGGAAAAAATATAAAGTGGCATGTAGAGATTCTAAAAAACTATATGATTTGAAAAATTTAGTTTTAGTGATTTACATAATAGATTAGACAGAAAAGTGAAAGATGGATAAGTATAAGTTAACCAAAAGAGATAAGATAAGAAAGATCAAATTTCAGTGATGATAAGGATGAAAATCATAAAATATTTTTCTTAGAAAATGATATTGAAAATAAGTAGATAAGATATTTTGATAAATTTTCAACGGGATCCGAAAATACGATTGATTTTAACAACCTTAATACTAAACAAAAAATAATTTTATTTTATCGTTGTATTAGTAATCAGATTAGAGAAGCTTTAAAGAAAATGAAATGTGAAAAAATAGTAGGATCTGATGATATTCCAATAGAAGTGTGAAAATGTTTAGGAGATCAACGAATTTCTTGGCTTACAAATCTTTTTAATGTTATTTTAAAGACTAAAAAATGTCGAGAGAAAGAGTTTGTTGGTTCTATATTTAAGAATAAAGGCGATGCACAAGAGTGTGGAAATTATAAAAGAATTAAGTTAATATGTCATACATTAAAATTATGAGAGAGTAATTGAGCATAAGTTATAATGTGATACAAAAATTTCTCACAATCAATTTGGTTTCATGCCAAGTAGATCTATTATGGATGTTATACATTTGTTAAGAGGTTTAATGGAGAAGTATAGAGAAAGCAAGGAGGATATACATATGATATTTATTGATTTAGAGAAAGCTTATGATAAAGTTTCAAGAGATGTTCTTTAGAGAGTTCTAGAAAAAAAAAGAGTTGATATTAGTTATATTCAAGTCATTAAGGATATGTATACTAGAACTGTTACTTGTGTCCAAACACCACAAGGAGGATTGACAAAATATTTTCCTATTTCAGTTGGATTACATCAAGGATTAGCTTTAAGCCCTTATCTTTTTGTTTTAGTTATGGATGTTCTTACTAGGCATTTACAGGAAGATGTACCTTGGTGTATGCTTTTTGTTGATGACATTCTTCTTGTTAATAAGACTAAAGAGGGAGTCCAAGAGAAACTTGAATTATAGAGGTCAACCTTAGAGTCTAAAGGTTTTCGTTTAAGTAGATCTAAAATTGAATATATGGAGTGCAATTTTAGTTGTAGAAGTTATAGTGGTAGTGTTATGCATTAGGTGAACAAGTCATTAAAAAGAGTGAGCGATTCAGATATTTAGGCTCTATTGTTCAAAATGATGATGAAATAGATAGAGATGTTATTAGTAGAATTCAAGTTGGATAATTGAAGTGAAGGTATGCATCTGGCCTCTTGTGTGATAGAAAGTACCGCATAAACTTAAGGGAAAATTTTATAAGATGGTGGTAAGACCTGCAATGATTTATTTATGCGAATGTACCAATAAAAGAGAAGCATGAGACTAAGTTAAGTGTTGCAGAGATGAGGATGCTCACGTGGATGAGTGGCTTTACTCTTAGAGATAAAATGTGAAATGAGTATGTTCGAGAAAAAATTGGAGTAGCTCTAGTGGCAGATAAGATTAGAGAGAGTCACCTTAAATGGTTTGGCCACATAAAGCGTCGGCCGTCTAATGACCCGGTTAGGAGAGTAGATGCATTAGATTTGTCTTATTGTAAAAAAGGTTGACATAGACCTAAAAATACATGGTTAAGGTGTATAAAAAATGACCTTAGTATTCTTGAATTAAATGAGAATTTGACATATAATAGGATACAATGGAGACAAAGGATTCATGTAGCTGACCCCACTTAGTGGGATAAGGCTTGTTGTTGTTTTATTAGTAAACATTTTGTGTCATAAATCATTGCAGATCTTACCACCATCTTATAAATTTTTCCTTTAAGTCTAAGCGATACTTTTCTATCACACAACAGGCCAGATACATTCCTCCACTTCAAGCATCCAACTTGAATTCTACTAATAACATCCCCCATCTATTTCACCATCATTTTGAACAATGACATGTTTTGCATGTTACAATCAATTTTTATTGAACTCTTCCAAGAGTTAAATCTTTAAAGATAATAATAAGAGTTAGCTCTTATATTATATATTTTATTACATAATGAATCAATAAGAGCACTAAGCGAATGATTTAAACATTCATCTAAAACAATTAGCAGTTATTTTTTTATTAGTTTAAACGCATTGGTGAGTTTATCTACTAAAGTTATAAAACCATTAGATTCAATATTTAAAAATATGCCAATGGAGATATCTGATGATTGTTAATATATATCTACTTCAAGGTAGATTTCAAATTTTATTTGCTTTCATTATTCCACACAACTTTCACATAATAATATACAACTATGTGACACAGGATCACATTGGAGCGATTGATGAAACACATATAAATGATTATATCCTTACAAATAATAAGATAACAAACATTGATCATTGTGGGTCACATACACAAAATGTAATGGCAGTATATGACTTCAATATATACTTCACTTTCATAATAGTTGGATGAGAAGGCAATGCACATAATAATCACATCTTCGAATTTACCACGTGTTATAATAAACATAATTTTCTCATACCTCCTCCAAATTGATTGCTACTAAAAGATTTATTAATATGAGCTATATATATATATATATATATATATATATATATATATATATATATATATATATATATACTCATTATTACAAATTTAAATAGAAAAAATATTATTTTGTGATACTAGATATCCAATTCAAAGAGAGTTTTGAAACTATTTCCTGATACAAAAAAACATATTTTTGATTTTGAAATGAATAGTCAAGTGGTTCGAAGAAAGAAAAAAAATATTTAATAAGCGACACTCATCATTACACGGTGCCATTGAGCGAGCATTTGGAGTTTGGAAGAAGTAGGTTATTCTACAAGAGATGACTACATACTCTTTCAAGAAGCGGGTTAAAATATAATAGCTATATACAATTACATACGATAAGCCTCACATCATGACATTGAATTTAATATTTTAAATAAAAATCAATCATCTGTGTCACTTGAAGTGTATGAATATCAAATAAATCAATCAATGCTAAAAATTAATTAAGAAATAATAAACTCAAAACACAAGATGAATAAAGAGCTGCGAAGATAAAAGAACCACGAGAGCAAATTACAAATATTTTAGTTGATAAACGAAGTGAGAGTAATTACTACTTGTTATTGATTTATATTTATTGATGTTATACTCAACAACTAAATGTCTGAAAGCTTATTTAAGCTTACAAGTTTTTTGGTATAACTGATTCACGTCTATGTTAATATTTTTATTTTAATTCAGTCCCCAAATTTAGTTTTGTAATGTTAATTTTCTCTATGCTAACACCAATGTATCTCAAAAAAAATGGATACAAGGATCTTAACTATCTCTAGAATTATCTATTACAATTATACTTTGTAATATTATGTATTCACTTCACATCGAGAAGACATCCGAGAAATCAAATATAAGATGATTACAACTTCTTCAAATGGGCTAACAAAAATGAAGAGACAATTTTAGATCATAACCATGTGCGGAGAGCGGTATTTGAGAAAAAGGTTTTTAAAATACTTAACCATTTGGAGATCGAGCTTAATATTATGATGATATTATTTATTGTAAATATTTTTAATATTCATGTTATTCAATGTTATAAGATGTATAAAGTTCTGATATAAAAAAAATAGAATTGTGACTATAAATGAATTTCAAAAAATTTACTTTTATCAATGCGCTTGATGTTATTCTAATAAAATTTAGCAAATATAATTTTAAAAATAAAATAATTCATATTTTGAAATAAATTAGAATTCTTTGTAAAGATAGCAAAAATAATTTCTAATAAGGAAAATAATCTTTATAGCAATACACAAGAAAAAGGTATTTCTGTCATTTGTGTAGTAGATAGCTACAACACAATAACTTCACAAGTATCTTCCAAAAAACATCGCAACTTCAACAACAGTACTTTCAGATAGCAGCTTCCTTTGCAATAGTTTCATAATTACGTTTTCATACAACAGCTACAACTACCCCAAACAAATCCTTAGTTTATTTTTTCAAGTTTTATTCACTAAACTTTATTAGGATAACATCAAACGTACTAACAAAAATATCTTTTTTTTAATTCATAGATAGTCATAAGTCTATTGTTTTTACATCAAGAGTTTATGGATCATATAACATTAAATAAAATGAATATTAAAATTATATTTACAACAAATAATATTATCATAATATTAAGTTTGATCTTAGAATAATCAAGCCTTTTGAAAACTTGTTTCTCTAATGTTGCTTTCCACACATGATTATTATCTGAAGTTCTCCTCATATTTGTCAACGCATCTAAATAAATTACAATCATCCTGTGTTTGATTTCTAGAATATCTATAAAATATTTTCATAATTGCAATCTCTATGTGAGTGAATACATAGCATTGCAAATAGCAATTATAATAGACTATTCTATAGATAGTTGAGATTATTGAACTCATTTTTCTTAAGACACATTAGTGTTAGCATAGAAGAAATTAATATTATAAAATTAAATTTGAAAAACAAACAAAAATATTAACATGGACATGAAAATAGTAATACAACAAAACTTGTAAGTTTTAATAAGCCATCAGATATTTATTTGTAGAGTACAAACAATAATAAATAGAAACCAATAATAAGTATCAATCACTCTCACTTCACTTATTAACTAAAGTATTTATAATTGCTCTCGCAGCCCTCCTTCTACTCAATTCCCTTCTCATTTTATATCTCAGTGTCTATTGTATCTTGATTAATTCTTATCATTGATTGATTTATTCAATACTCATACGCTGCAGGGGACACATATGATAGATCTTAATATAAAATATTGAATTCAATATAATGATATGATGGTTAACGTCATATGTAATAATATAGAGTCATTATAATCACAACTATTTTAACCTACTTCTTGAAAGTATGTAGCTATATCTCATAAAATAACCCACTTCTTCCAAACTACAAATACTTAACACCATGTAATGATGAGTCTTATTGAACATTTCTTTTTTCTTCTAATAATTTGGACACTCCTTTCAAAATTAGAAATATGATATTCTATATCAAAAAATGACTTCAAAAGCCCTCATTACATTAGATATCTAGTATCCATAAGATAATATTTTCCAATTTATATTTTCAACAATGAATTTATATATACTTAACTCATATTAATAAATTTTTCAATAGCAACCAACTTGAAAAAAGCATGAGAAAATTATATTATCTACAATACAACGAATTTGAAAGTGCCACTATTATGTGCATTCTTTTTTCATCAAGTCGTTATGAAAATAAAGTATATATTGAAGTCACATACTACTATTATATTTTGTGTATAAAGCTAAAATGACCAATGTATGTCATCTTATCACTTGTAGGGACATAAGCATCCACATATATTCAATCAATCGCTATAATATAATCTTGTATCATATAACCTAAATTATTACGTTAAAGTTGCATGACATAACGAAAGCAAATAACAACTGGAAGAATCTCCTTAATAAGCACCACCCCAACACCAGCATACATCACCATGCTTCCTACTAAAAGTGAGGTTGTGGTAGGGGCTTGACGAGATGGAGTTTAGGCAAAGGAGATCGATGGTAATACATAGTAAAAGGGATAGGAGCTTGTCATAGAGCTAGGTGGAAGAGATAAGATAGAAAATATACTTGTGGCGAATCAAAGAGACGGCGAATGAAAGGCAGTCTGTGGCGGCTTCTTGCACAGTCGAGAGGTTGAGGGTTTTGAAGTGGTCGAGATTTTGAATTTCTAACAAGAACAAAGAGAAGAAAAACTTAAATTCTTAATACAAAAATCATACCTAGCTTGTTCTTCACTGTCAAATTCGTCGCTGTTCACAAAAGAAGGCAAACTTTGATTTGGCAAAATAAACATTTCTTCTTGTTTGATTTGTTAGGAGAGAATCCCCACACAACACATTTAACCCCTCCGAAAACCTTCATCACCATCGGCCTACTAGTCACTAGTGTCGAGCTCGACACCGTTCGTACTCGCGCCCAACACCGACAACAAAGATACCACCGTTGCTCTAGCTCGATTCGAAGCCCTCGACTCTCCCTCTCATTCTCAGGAGGCGCTCAGTCTCGATAAAATGACGGAGAATCCCCGTTTCATTCTAATAAGGAGGATTGGCTAATGCCGATTCAATTGAACTAGCCTTAGTCAGTTTTTTATTTTTAACGGGATATTACAACTAATCAGTTCAACTATTAGCATTGACATATTATATTAACCATTCATCTTAACAATAATAAAGATTACAAAATCGATAACTAAATAATTCAGCTATTAACATTTTTAAAAACATTTGAGGCACCATAAATAACAAAATATATTAGCAATAATTATTACACATCATGATTTTCAAAATAATGATGAAGATAATGAACGCTCAGGCCGCATTATCATAAAAATCGCAATCTTATTAACATCTTCATGTAGCTTTATAAAACGCAAATTAAGAAGAATGTCTTCAAAAACATCAGCAATTTGATGTAGCAAAATGATAGGATAAAAAAAAAGCGGTGGTGCATGCTATGTATTCGATCCAGATATCATATTTGTGCTTGCAGTAACTATAGAATTTGACTTCGTGGACGCTTACACTGGATGAATTCAGTATGGGCATGTGTCATATAATGTTTCATCAATAAATTGTTTGAACTCTTTCTTTGCTCAGAAATTTCATGCCCAAATAAATCTGTATAAATCTCGTAATTTAAAATCCATGCATGAGCAATAGTAGCAACCACGCTAGGAAATATCAAATCTAATTTCTCTAGATCATGATCTATCCCACAATATCTAAATTTTATTGTATTTGATACTACTTATAATTAATCAAACAAGATATAAAAATTATGTACACATATATTTTTGAAAAGTAAAATGAGAATGCAAGTGTATATAAATGTTTCACCTATAAGTTCCCTCAACACCAATCGTCTGATGTATCAATTGTCTTCTTTCTTGGATCCCATCTCAATCCAATTGATCCTCATTTTAGTTCCTTCTGCAATTGATAATCCTTCTTCAATTAATCCTATTTATTTTTTAATTGTCTTGTGACATCCTATTCCTTTTCTCTCTTCAAAATTTTTTATTATATTCTATCAACCCACCTTATTAAAGTAAATTGTTGATCGGTTGTCTAACTCTACCTCATTTAAATAAAGATCATAAAAAATCATTTTCACATCATCTCTCATATGTGGCACTTACTCCACCTTATTTTGGGTTCCTCATTAGAGATTGCTAAAAAGGTACATCATGATAAACAAAATTTAAATTCAAATTTAAAGCTTCTTTTACTTCCTCACTATATTAATGTATGCAGCACACACGTGTATATCTAAGATGCATTAAAAAATATTGAATACAACAAATCTTTTCTCATGCAATTACAACTATCAATAAAAAAAATTCCAATGTGTTTCATGCTGAACGGTGGTTTTTTTTCTAAATGACAAGTAGTCTTAAGCCCTGTTTGTTGCTTCAAAAATGATTTTTTTCTTCAAATTCTATTCAAGGCAAATATTATACTTTATGCACAAACATTTGAAGCTCATATACAATTAAATAACTTTCCTAGATGAATCCCCAAACTAAAAATGTAAAATTTCAGAAACATTAAAAATAGTGTGATTTCTTCTTGTCTAGGGCTATCACCACACAAAGTACAAAAAACTTGATGCATATACCCTTTATAAGAGAATCCTATCCAGGAATAGAGCATGGATCAATCCAATATTTTTCTCAACCTAATCAACTGAATTGGTTAATAGAAGGTCGAAGGGCAGCAGCAGAAAAAAAATTGAGATAGAAACATAACAATAAAGGAAAAGGAGGGATAACAAGGGGAAACAAATCTTGAAGGATGGAGACAACAATCGAATGATAAAATTAGGCGAAACCATAGTGAAATCTTGAAGGAAAAGGTGGCAAGCGTACCAAAACGCATGGCGAAGTTGTCATGCAATCAAGGGTTTCTCGATGAAGTTAGGAGGGTGTGAGGGGTGACGAATAAAACACTTGGGCAGAAAGACCAATTTTGGAACTACCGAAATTGAAACTGCACATGCAGTCACCTTGCTTAGGTTGTGAAACTATGGTTGTATCCTGCTAAATTTATGAAATACAATGCCAAAGAAGGCAAACAAACACAACTTTGGTTGATATTTTAAAATGGAACGTGGCTCCACAGCCGCCCCAAATGAGGTCTAATTCATATTTTGAAGCAAATTATTACTCTCTGTAGAGAGGAAAATAAAAATTTTCTGTAAAGAAAAATAATCTCTATAAGTAACAATACACATAAAAAGAGTATTTATATCATTTATTTAAAAGACAACTATAGCACAATAATTTAATACTTTAAATATTAAATTCTAATATATTTTAAGTATTATTTATATTAATATTTATTAATCGAGTTAGCTCATGAGTTAACGAGTCAAGTCAGGGTTGGCTTCAGCTTGGCTTATTAGCTCATCGAGCTCGGCTCATAAGTCAACTTGACTCACTTACAACCCTAGTAAAAAGTATTAATAATGTAAATAATATCTGAATTTATAATTATGGTACTAATAAAATATAGTAATATTATCGATAATAATAAAGCTATTATTAATAATAATGATTATAATGATTATGATGATAATAAGAATGACAATAAAAATAATATTAAAATAATATAATGATAGTAATACTAAGCATAGTAATAATGAAATTTATAACAATAGTAATGGTTATATGAACAATTGTAGAAATAAAAAAGATTAACCACAATCATCAAAAATTATGACTCGCAACAAAAGAACCTATCAACGAGGTTAACTAACTGTCATATGATGATAATGCATTACTAATGCTACCAGGAAATACATCTACTATGGCTGGTGATTCATCCCATCTAATTCTTTTTTAATGAATACTTAAGAATTTTTGATGATTTTACCTCGACCTACATTGCTAGAAAAAAATTACCCACTTAGAATCACTAAACCGTTAACACTATCTCAACATAAATGAAGAGTACTAAGCTCATTACATCATGCAATTTGCAGTACACAGGTAAGCTTGTGTTCCCTACGAGTGGTGATTTTATTGCCATAGGCATCAAGGATGATGAAAGTTGTAAGTTTTTATTGGAAGATGCAAAAAGGCAAGCAATTGTCATTTATGCTGAATTAGTAAGACTAACTACACAAGACATTTCAGTCCATCTTTCACCAGCTAAACATTTCAAATATGAAACATTAACAATAAATGCATCTAAATGTTTCAATGGTGTTCTTAAATAAGCTCATGTATTGCCAAATCAAGGATTGATCTTAGGCTATATATTACAATCTGATTACTCTATTCAATAAGCACTTGAATAAAGGCAAATCATTGTCTGGCAATGAATCGCCCATTTGCACCTCAAGTAAGATTAGCCCTACATAGAGCCAAGTGAGATGCACAAAGATGTTCAGAACTAATGTGCATTAACCCATAAGATTATCATATCTTCGATATGTATTCCAAGGCTTTTAAGGTTGATATATATTCAATAGAAATATGTATGTGCATGTATTAGGCCACAGATATGTCGCATGAATTGTGCCCAAGCAATTGATGCCTTAAGCATAAGACGCCTAGATCATGTAGCATTCGTATTAAAACTCTACACTCTAGAGAATTATAAACAATCGTTGCAATGATGTTTCATATGATTCTTATGAAACATTTGTGGTCACCATAAAATGTAACGTGTGAAATCATTCCTCTAATTACACCAGCTTTTAAAAGGCTCGCACACAACTAGTTATAAAAATATTATAGATAAAACTAAGAGTAATAGACTTTGTGGATATTATAAAACTATTGATCATAAAAAATAATAATAAGAATAATAATAATAATAATAATAATAATAACAATAACAATAATAATAATATTATTATTAATATTAATATTAATAATAATACTATTATTCTTATTATTATTATTATTACTACTATTATTAATATTATTATTATTATTATTATTTTAACTACTATTATTATTTTTGTTGTTATTATTATTATTACTGTCAGTATTACTATTATTACTATTAGTATTACTATTATTATTATTATTATTATGATTATTACTACTACTATTATTAGTATTACTGTTACTGTTATTATTATTGTTACTATCATTATTACTATTACTACTACTATTATTACTATTATTACTACTATTATTACTATTATTACTACTACTACTATGAGTTTAATATTATTATTATCAGTTTATTATAAGTACTACTATTACCAACATTATTATAATTACTTTATTATTATTATTTACATTATTATTTTTATTTTTATTTTTATTATTGATTAACATTATTGAAATTATTATTATTACTACTATCACTATTATTGACGTTCATTATTTTGATATGATAAATTCCTTTTAGAACCGTACGAACTATCAAATTGAGTCCATTATGAACTATAAGATCGATTGTTGCATATTATATAAATTGTCTTCACGCAAATAATTTTATTTGTATTTCTTAGCTTGCCAATTAATTAAGCTATAAATCTTCCTCTAAATACAAGGATAAGATAATATAGCTATGCAATCATACAAATATAAATATTTTGTAAAATATTTTAGATTAACAATAAATGACATGTGTGATCCTAAAAAAACTAATGATAAAAAAAGATATGAAAAATTAACCTGCAAATTTTTCTAACTCCTTAAATTTAACTCCTAGAATACTTGCTTTTATTTGATGGTACTGGTGAAGAGAGATTGACACTTATTTATAAGGTTGAAGAAGTAATTAATTTATACTAATTAAAGCTACTTAATATTAAATAATAGCATTTAATAATAATTGATGATACTTTACCAACATAACAGCAAAGCAAAATCAACTGGCACCAATTCAAGTAAAATGGCACCGACTTTTGCAAAAAAGACCACCACACCCATCGATCCTAATTTCAATCATGTGTAGGGTGACACAAGAAAACACCCTCAAAGAGGGTGTGCCTATTACTAAGGCGTTTTTTTGTTGCCACCTCAACAACAAAAACACTAACTCTAATGGCATTTTCACCTCTTTTCAAACTTCCCAAAAAAAAAACTCCTTATCCTAATTACAATTAATAAAATGTTCATTTCTAAAATTTCACCAAATCAAATTTCACCTCAAACTTCTGTGAGATGTCCATTGTGGATTCTTTGAGCACTTGTAGATCTTAACAACTTCAAGGAACAATTCTCCATGTATCCATGTGAAGATTGGATCTTATAATGTGTGTTTGCTTAAAATTATTTAGTGATTAGTGTGCATGGTTGGTATTTTGTCAAGTTTGATTTATACCAATTTCCTTTTTATAATGTAAATCTTATTCATTGTATGCTATGCACTTGTTTTCATATTTCTCGCAAAATTTTAGATTTTGGTTACCTATATATTATAGTTTGAAATAAATAAAGTGTGATTCTTATTTTGCACCGAAAGTTTTTTACCTCAAATTAAATCAAAAGTTGGGAAACTAAGTATTAAGATTTTTTGTATGCTTCTTTGAGCATATCATCCCAAACCCTAAACTCTAAACATCATACATCAAATTATCACCCGAGTATATGCTTGCATTATCATGTTAATTAAAAGCAGTTAGATAATAATTGGGTAAATCAAAATATTGATACATAATACAATTTAAATAAAATCAAATGAGTTATAATTCCATGCAAAAACACTAACTATTAGGGGATGAAAGTTGCATTCCCACCTTTAATGAGAACATACAATGGGGAAATTTTCAAAATGTATTAATAACTTGGAATGCTTTTGTGAATATTATCATTTATTTGATTGTGAAAAAGTAGGGTTGTAAATGAATTGAGTTGAGCAGTGTACTACCTTGCTCAAACTTATTCATTTATTTTCTTATTAAGTTCAAGCCGAGCTCAAATATGACCCAAATTTTAGATCTTATTCAAGCTCATTTATTAATTTTATTATCAAGTTTGAGCTATAATTGAGCTTAACTAATCATATGTTTATTGTAATGATGTAAACATATAACCTACTTATTAGATATAATTAGATTTATATATTTTAATCAAAATTGGGATAATTTATTAAGTATTATTTATATTTTTAGAAAAAAATTAAATCTATATATCTAGTTATTTATAATATTCTCCTCATGCTTATATCTATTAACATACATAATTTTCTGAAGTGTATAAGGTATACAAAATTTGATACAAGAAGGTAAAAAAAAATAATTTAACCATTATTAAATAAGTATTTTATTGAGTAATCAAGAATCTACTTATTAGACATCAAACATGTCAATGAACATAAATGAACGAGTTCAATTATATGGCAAGCATTTAGAATTTTATTCAAACGTGTTTAATTATATAGATAAATAAATATAAATGAGCCATATATGAATGAGTATTGAGCTATTCATTGAGTTCACTAGTTCATTTATAGCTCTATTTGAGCTATAAATTATCAAAAACCTTAAATGAGATCTTAACTAGAACTCTGAATATTGAGGCATAGTACAAATGATTTAAAATCTCTAAAAACCATATCAAACTTATAATAACACAAGAATCATGCATAGTTAGATCTAATTTATCAAAGTAATCAAAATTCATGTATATTATTTTAATGATGAAATTGAAAATTTTTAAAGTTATCGTTGGTTTCTTTTGAAGCAATTGAATCAAAGTCCACATTGCATTACAATCTAATCATAAACATAAACCTATGCTTGTGCAAACATTGTAATCAAATTTAAAATTAAATTTGAGTATGAAATTAATTTGGAAGCTAAAACTTCATTATGAATTGAACTTGAAAATAAAATTGAACCAAAATTTATTTGGACTTACATTGCAATCAAAACCTAAATATAATCTAGAGTGTTACCCTATCCTTTTCATAGAAACTCTTAAATATGAGAATATGATTCTTAAAGATAAAATCTATATTTGAATGTGAATTTAAACAAATCATGCATGTTATAATTTATAACTCAATTGATCAAAGTGATAAAGACATTCAAGAATGTGAAAATAAACTAGCCATGACTAGTAAAGTTGATAAATATATTGAACAAACTAGTTTAACTCCTACTGAAATTTCAAATGAACTTAACTCTGCCAAAAAAATTGAAACCAAACTTGACATAATTCTTAGTTCCTTGATTTCCAAATTGAGGAGATTTCACACAGAAAGGCAAATTGTATGAATATTTAAAAGAAATTCATAATGACAACTGCCTCAAAGAAAACTTCAAATATAGCTTCTCGTTCGTATAAATAACTATGAAAGTATATCGATCAATAACTCTAATATTTAAACTATTTGAGCTAGCTTTTTTATGAAGAGGTTGTTCATCCATATAGAAATTTTATATTTGTATGGTTTGTTTTTTACCATTTTCTTTATCATCAAACCATATAGGAATAGAATATAAATCATTATTAGCATCCATTATGATGCATGTCGACATTTTGGTATTTTCATCAATTGATTCATCTTATTTGCATGATTTGTCTATTTTTGTATGAAGAGATTTACAAAAATTGATTATAAATTATGGCAACTATAAGTTGACTACAAAAATGAACAAGAGATTTGAATTCAAAATAAGTGATAAGATAATAGTACGTCTAAATCCCAAAAGTTTTCTAGGAGGGCCATTACGAAATCAAAAAAATCAGGATTGCACAAAATCATACAAGACATTGGAATAAATACTAATCAAATAAAAATCTCTAGTATCATTATAAAAATTCAATGCATTTGATTTATGTCATTAACTCATAAATGTCATGGATTATTTTCTCTTTTCATCTTCTCCTATTGAATTCATATCAAATACCTTTACTAGAAGAATCTACTTATATTGTTCTAGAAGCTATCTTGTATGTACAGATTATGTACACTATTGGTGGCATATATCAAAGATTTCTTGAGCTTTCGAAGGATAGGCATTCTTGTGATGATTCATTCATTACTTTGCAAGAAACACGTCAATTTTACCTAGATTTGCATGATAAATATCAAATAATTAATTTGTCAAAGCAGAAATTTTTCTAATTTGGCTAAAATGAGTGTGATGATATTACTTTAGTTGTCCTGGTATCTCAGTTTTATCAATCTCTAGTTTATTTTAGTGTAATTATGGCTATGATGTTGGTTCCTATGAGAATGGAATCTGTTCTCCGATGTTTTAATTGCATTGGTGACTGGGATTTGTTGTTGTAAGTAATTCGATTCAGCTCTTGGATTTTCTAGTTCAACTGTTTCCAGTTCCCTATTTCAGAACATAATATTTCTCTACTTTGATTCAGTTTGTTTTTGGTTACAATTGTTAGTTACAATTGTTAGGTGAATTTAATCTTTGGTCGTTGCTATTTTGAGCACTTATGCTTTTAGTAGTAGGACTGCAAGATTTATTGTTTTCCATATTTTTTGGCTCCTTTTAGTAGTAGGACTGCAAGATTTATTGTTTTCCATATTTTCCAGCTCGATGCTTTTATCATGCCATGTATGGACTAATTACTTTCTTTTAAAAGACCTTGCTGATTTGGAATCTCCATGTTCATGTGCTTTTGCTGGTTTCCTACTTTGACCAGAACACAATTATTCTATTTATAGCTTTGTTCAACTGCTTTTCTTTAAGACTCCCAAATTTTTACAGGGGGCGCTATAACAGTTGATTTTCTGCATCTGTATGAATGTTTTCCTTTTATTTCATGTATCTGGCACTATAGCACTTTTTGAATCTTATCATGCTTGTTGATTTGTGTACCTAGATTGTAGCTTACATCTTTAACAGCTAGTTGGTTGTATTCTTACTCGCTACACCTTCCTTTTGTGGCTAATATCCAGACTTTACAACTCTAAAAATCCTCAAACCTGTTTTTTTTTTTTTTTGGATAAAATTAAATACCTTATGTTTTTGATGGAATCCAGGTTAGCTAAATAAAAAAAAATTATAGTTATAGTACTATGACAAATCTTGGAGGATTTTAAGAATTTACTTATTTATAGATCTTTTTTTTTTTGGATAAATAAGACCTTGCATGAATGTAAAATATAATTGAATAGTTTAATAAATTCAAATTTTTTCTCAAACTTGTGTGTTATTTGAAGTGGATTCTTTGAGCACTCACAGGTATTGATGATAGAGTCTAAAAGATGATCTCCTCATACTGTCACAAGTTACAAATCATCCAATTAGTGGTTTTAAAGCTTTTTTATTTCACCCTAGATCTGCATTAATAAACTCTAGATCCTAAAATGACTTGCATCAATTAGCTTATAATTTGGAAAGAAATGAGCTACGTGTTACAGAACAACCAAGTCAATTTGGTTGAAAAAATAAACTTTATAAACCATTTTCAATTTTATAATGTCTGCTTAGAGGGATGAGAAAAAAAGGCTCCAGTTGCACAAGAGGATAACAATAGGTGAAAAGTTAACAGCCCATTCATCAGGGTACCTAACCTCTTTTGTTAGAATAGACTTCAACTGCTGCACTGCTGGCTGTTCTTTCCAGTCAAGAATCTATCAAAAAGGCTCACGTACCATGAATACTTAAGCATTTTATAAAGTGAGAGGTCATCAGTTGACTTCAAAGTCAAACTACCTGTTTCCTTGATAAGTTTGGCACACCCTTCTGATCTGCCATGGAAATAAATATGTTAGTTCTTACAATTAAGCAGAAAAATGAAATGGTATCAAAACTTTTAATCCGTTTTAGACAAATATCCAATAATTGTTAGCATTGAAATTTTGAGCCCAAAATAACTACTCCCAAAGATGAAATGAAGAAAATAGCATTAAGTCTCTCAAAATGTTGTTTTACATACAAAATCTGTTGCAAAGATGGACAACAACTCCTAAAATCCAAGAAGGTAGAACGTCAAAATTCTCAACCATACACATAGGGTGTAAGCGTAAACTTGTGTGATGTGTTCGGCGCCACGAACAAAGGATTGTTATATTTCGCGTTTAGTTAACAAACGAGCCGAACACGTGTGTATGTGTGTGTGTGTGGCTAAATCGAGCCGAACACGATCGAACAAAGGATTGTTCATGTTCGGCTAGTTTATAAATCGAGCTTTAAATGTTTGTTGTGTTGAGTGTTACGTTTAACCGAACGAGCTAACGAGCTTCTTCGAGCTTTTTTGACAGCCACACATAAGCCATTTCCCAAATCAAATTGAAATAATAAGAATCAAAGCTCAACAGTGATATAAAAAAGGTTGCATTATTCCTATGTGTATTCAAAGTGGATGTAAGCTTAGCCTAAACTCCTTGTTCTGCAAATTAAATCATGAAAAATAAATGTAGCTGATTTGACAGCATTATTCCGTTTTCATCAAAGTAAACACATGCAGCAAGTCCAGCAGATTAGAACATGTTACTTGCATTCGGTTTACTTCACAAACATTTTGCAACAAACCAACACCCCGACAAAAAAAAAAAAAAAAAAAAAAGCATTGCAAAAAATAGACATCAAGAAGCAAAAAAAATTTCTTGTTAGCTGGCATCTAAAAAAGTTCGGTTTATCACTAAAAATTAGGAGATCGTGGCCATGGAGTAATGCTGATTTTGCAATAACATCTAATGCATTAGGCTACAGCTATATGGAAAACTGCATCCAGACAATTTCTTGCCGGTTCATATTTCAGGATAGCAAGAACATAGCAAATCAATTTAAGGCCAATGAAATTATACAAAACATAGGATGAAGCAGCTACCAGCCTAATGTTCAATGATAATACACAAATTTTCATCTAAGTTATTAAAATCAATTTCAAAATAGGATTACTTTTGATGATTGAGAAACCCTAAAACAGATCGAGCTAGTCTGGAACAGTAACAAGTTATACCCAAAACGCTCAAGATTTGCATTCAACGTTCTTTGTACAATGCCTTGACATCCATTCGAAAATAGAAGCTCTCCCAAATCAATAAATAGACAACATAAACATTTTTGATCGAAAAGATAAAAAACAAGTATACCTTGTTCCACAATAGATAAGAAAAAGATAGACGCAAAAGACAAGGATGTGTTAAGAGTTAAGCAGCTCACCCGAGTAGATCGGTGTGTGAACACTCCGACCTGCGAGGAAAAGTAACGGGGCGAGGATAGAGAGGAAGAGGAGCACAACCGGCAGCCGGCATCTTCCGGCGCTGGCTCTGCTCCTTTGAGGCCAGCCTCCAGAAACGGAGTGAGAGAGCCGCTTCGAAGTGGGCATTGCAGCTCAATCCGAGCTGATCTCCAAGAAAAAGTGCAAGAAACAACAACAGAGAGAAGAAAAAAACCGAGTGGACAGTTTGACTGGCGAACGCGAGGAACTTGCCGACATCAGCTGCACGGCTTTCGGAGAACGTGCGCGACCGAGGAGGAACTATGTGCTTATAAGTACTAAACTCTACTTGTCGATTAATTACACTTCTAAATGAATATAGCGGCTGTTTGATTGGCTTCAATGGAAATTAAATTTCCCTTACTTTATTTAATTGGCTGAAAAAAAAATATAATATAATATTTTAATATATTTATTTTTGTCCTGTAATTAAAATTCAATTAAAAAATATTTTAATTAATTTAGATGATTTTATTTTACATGGATTAGTATAAAATATGGCCGCCCTTCATCATCGACCATCATAATCGCCTACCATCATCATTTCTTTAAGTTGCATAATATAATTCAATAAAAATTATATTCATAATAATTAATATTTATATATTTATATAACTATAATTTAAATTCTTCTATTAACCACTATAACATTTAAATTTTTCCTAATACCTCAACTTTATCACACTGTTTTCCTAATACCATTGATTTTAAGTAGCAGAAATTGTGAGGATCGAACTCATCCATCTCTAGGATGGACGATGGTTTGATTTTAATTAAAATTGAACCATCTTAATCCCTCAATTCTCCTTGTATGTTTTTTTCTCGATGACCAAGAAGTCGTAAGCTTTAGCTATCGAAGCCTCTCCATTCTTCTTCTTCTTCTTCTTTTGCTTTTGAAACCCTAGCCGAGCTTTCTCCTCCTTCCTCCTCCGACTAATCAAAATTCTCCTTGTTGCTTGATCTTTCTCCCTCGCATGGAAAAGATTGATTTGATTAATCCATATTAAAATTAAATGATCATTTGTAATTTTTAGCTTGTGTATTTTTTATTAGATATAAGTGTGGGGTAGGTTAAGTCTTAAATTATTTTATGTATAACTTATATTATGGTGTTTGAATTAATTCAGATACTTTTGTGTAGATATGCCCAATTAACTTTTCACCTTGTGTGAATTGTGAGATCTGACTTTAAATTATAGCTTCTCGTTGCATATTTTGAGGTAACTATTATTTATTGAAAGATAAATGTACCGTTCATTATTAGGGGCGTAATCTTGTTGTTTGTACTAAATTTTTAGGTATTTAGAGTTTTCATTTACTTAGGCATATTATAGTAGGTTCATTTGTTGTCATGATGAGTCGATTATTTCACATATCAATTTTACCTTGAATTATTGATGCATATATTCATACACAATTAATTTCAACTTAAAGTCCAACATTTAATTTCATGCAAGCCATCCTATTAAATATTATGAATTTTATTTTTGCAAATTCATGTTATTAGATATAAATGTTAATAGTCATATTAGTGATTACACTTTTACTAATCGCTCTTTGTTCATATATGAATGTACTTATTAATACAATAATTATTATTATGTCGGTATTAAAACCTTATTTTATTATGGCTAGCCAAACCAACGAGTTCTTAGAGAAATCATTGGATTTTCATGAGATTGGTGCTTATATTTATTGTTCAAGATATCATAGAAGACATAATACTTATATATATACATATGCAAAATTAAGTATTATCAGATAATAAAAATAAGTAAAGGGTGAGTCTTTTGATTGACATAATTGAGCATCCTTGGTGTGATGACATTTATTCAGGCATAAGAATGCATTATTATAGATATTTAAGCGGTGTAATTATAAATAGATAAGTAGCATGAGTCTTTTTCGGATTCACTGCTACCTTAAAAATAATAACTTGAATATATCAACTTTTATATTAGTTATGATCATTAAACATCTTTTCTTTTGTTCATGTTGCATGTCCAATTCCGTTGTTGTTTATGCTATAATAAATAATAGTTATTTATTGAGTTTGATTAATCAAACTCATTGTTGTAAAATTTTCTCATAACAGGTTATGTTATTGTATTGGAGGAACTTCACCATAAGAGCTAATTTTCAATCAAAATTAGTATATTTAGTATTTTTGAGATTATATAGTACTTTTTTATGTCTTTTTGGGTATGGTTAGAGTTATTTCTTATTATTGTTCTTTTAGTTTATAATTTGTGTATTAATTATGTTGTTATTAGACATTATTTTATTTTATTATTGTTGACCTCACTTTTAGTGAAGTTAACAACCTTCCTCTTAGACATAGGATTTGATCTAGGCACTAAGATTTTGTTAACCTTGAGTGAGGTTGACAATCACCCAATCTTAGTAATTAAGATCTCTAATCTTACATTAAGAGCTTCCTAATTAGACACTTAGGATACTACAATTAATTACTAGGTGTACAACCCAAACTAAGGCAAGAATGGAAACAACAAATCAAAGCAGAACTGAAATCATAATCTAGAATCAAAATTAAATTAAAAAGTCAACACATTAAGGTAAAACCTAGGTTAGCCCAGTGGATCCCATAAGACCTAACATAACCCAATTGAACAAGGTGAGTCTAATCAAATCCAAATTTCATGAAATTTAATAAAAACATAAATCAAGTAAATCTAAATTGCAAACTAAATTTAATTGAGCCTCGATTGAGACAATTGGCATGGTTGACTCAATTGACCCTCTTTATACTAAAAAATAATGTAGATCCATAAAAATCATTTGAAATAAAAATAAATTCAAATTACATCAAATCAAAAGCACAAAATTAATGTATAGATATAAATGAATATAAAACTAAATCCACATGTGGGACAAAATGGCTAGCTAAGTCACTCGACCTACGTTGACCTATGTGGACCCATCAAGTTAAAAGTCAAACTAATTAAAATTTGATCAATTTGAGTCATACTAAAGGCTTAAAATTATCAAATAAATATAATTAAAAATAAAACAAAATAAATTTGAATCTAATGATAACTCAAATGGCTTAACCGGGTTACTTAGTCCGAGTGAACCCAAATGGATTCTATTAAACTTAAACTAAAAATAAATTAAAATTAATTCAAATTTAATGTTTTGAAATACTTTAGACATATTTGAACATAATTTGATCTTTCCTTGGGTTCAATTGGCAAAATTGGTCATTTGCCTAAAGTGAACCCAAATTAAATTAATTTGTGCCATAAATCAAATCAAAATCAAATCCAAATTAATTAAAATCATTTACTCCAAATCACTTAAAATACTCAATCAAATAAAATTAAATTTCAAACACATTCTAATTTTGGGTGAGATTGATCGTTTGACCCATGTGAACCTAATTTGACCTATTAAACCCAATTGGACTAAAATGGGTTCAAATCAAAACCAACACTAAAATAATTGAAAACATTTGCTCCAAATCATCTCAAATATTGAATCAAACATAATTATAAACTAATGTAATCTCAATTGAGCCAAATTGACACATTGAACATAACTTGACTCATTCGAGCCAAATGAGTCAAGAGGGATTCAAATCAACTAACCCAGTTTAAGTGGACTCAAACCCAACCTAAATTCTGTCTCATGGAGGCTAACACTTTAGCCCATGTGAAGTGGAGCTCCAAGTCAACAATGGAGGTCATGGGAGGGAGGAGAGTTAAGAACAAGGTGCCAAAGTTCAATCCACTCAAGCACAACCCATCTCCCCACTTGGCTTATCCTTGGGAGGCTCTATAGTAGCTAAACCATCATTTGTTCACTTCCCCAAGCTTCCTCCCAATTGGCCATCACTTTCAATCACCATTAATGGTGATTTTTGACCACCATTAAAAGAGAAGAAAATTTAGCCTCTCTCTTTTTTTTCTAGCTGAAAACATCTCTTGGAGCTCCTCTGATTGCAACCATATCATCGCGCTCCCTTTCCACACATGAAATTACAAAATTTGACCAAATTTCAGTAAGAAAGCAGTGGCCATTGGCAGAGAAGGCAACCAACGGGGAAGCAAGTAGGCGAGGTAATTTCTTCAAAACTAAGAAAAATTGTAGGTCATTTTGTTTGTGAAGATACTAGCTTGATTCTAGAAAAAATTTCATAGATTACCTTACTTTTACTTTCTCCCAACCCCTTGGTGTGAAATAAGATGTTTTCAGGTGAAAAAAAAATCGCCCCTCAAATGAGCTATTTGGGCGTAACTTGATAGCTTGAGCTGCTTGGTTCACCATCCTTAAGGGAGATAGCACAACAATCGTCTGATCCCTCTTTAATGAAATGAATGGTTGTGATTAAAACCCTCTTTAAATTTGATTTTGACCCTTAGATTGATGGGCTCAACCTATTTCCGGCCCATTTTACCTCATTAGAATTCGGGTAGACTAATCAGTGGGTGACACGCATAAAATAGGCCCAGGCAGCATTAACTAGGTTAAGCAATAAATTTAGGGTTTTCTAAATTTAAAAACTTATAAAAATGCACCCAAAACCTTAGAAATAAAAAATATAAAATATTTAAAGGAAAATTACAAATAAGGCCTTGTTGGATTTGTCTTTTTGAGAGGAATCCAACGGACCAAAAAACCTCAATTTTTATTAGGTATTCTAGGACTAATTTGAGTTTGAATAAAAATTAAAAATTTTAATTAATCCCAAAATACTTATAAAGTTGATCTGAAATTTTTAAAAATGAGATTGAGGTTAAGATCTACAATAAAAAGTTCATGACAAAATGATGATTGGATTAAAAGATATTGAATTTTGAAGTTTAAATAGCTCTATTTGATAAAATTAATAATTAAAATTTACAAAAAATACGAAAACCCACCAAAATTGCTTAAAACACTTTAATTGACTTCAAAAAACTTAAGAAAAATATTTGAGCCCTTTGAACCTCATTGAATCTCGATTCACCAAATCATGGGTGAATTAACCTTAATTA
Organism: Cymbidium sinense; assembly: GCA_021442155.1. Taxonomy (NCBI): domain Eukaryota; kingdom Viridiplantae; phylum Streptophyta; class Magnoliopsida; order Asparagales; family Orchidaceae; genus Cymbidium; species Cymbidium sinense. The sequence goes on along the minus strand of CM038218.1, from coordinate 147,354,716 downwards.
ATCCCTTTATTTATGCCAAACTTCAAAAACTTGTAATAAACCAACCAAAATTTAAGAAATACAAATGACCCCTCTCTGAAATCATATTTAAAAGAGAACTTCAATAAAAATAAAAGCCCTAATTGATATTTTATAAATTTGCATTAATTTAGATTTTAATGAAATAATTAAACTTTCACCACACTTAAAATAATGATCCACTTAACCTAAAACTTTGGCAATATAAAATTGATATTAAAAACTACCTAACATAAAAAATTTTAAAAACTATTGGTCAATGAATTGAATGTTATGAAATTTCCATGTTCTAGGGCTTAATTTAATTAAGTAATTAAAATTAAATCAAGAATGTTAAGGAAATATTTGGAAATATCTTAAAAGAGAGCTTTAAGAAAATATTAAAATCTTGAGAACTTAATAAACCTTAAAATCACATACTTAAGATTTAATAAATCATTAAAATCAACATTAATTAAATTTATTAGAATTAAATCCTAAAAAATGTGTGATAAACTAAAATCAATTAAAAATAAATTAAAACTCAAATTCTCATTAATTAAATCTTAGATTACATCAAATAAACATAATCTAATATTTTAATTTAAATTAAATGAAACTTAATAAATATAATTAATTGTTAATTGAAATGTAGTCAAATTAATTAAATAAAATCAAATTAAAAATAATTAGTTCACTAAATCCTAACCAAAACCAACCCTTAATCAAATGATGATAATAAGAATAAGAATAATGATAATAGATAAAACTTGAAATTAAATTAATTAATTATCTAAATTAAATCATGTTAAACTAAATTAGACAAGTCATATCATAGATAATCCCTAGGATAAACTTAACTTAATTAAAAACTTAATTAAGATCATCATAAACATTCATTAAAGTTTAAATCAAACTAATTAAATCATTAATGTTTAATTAAATAATATCTTAAATAAACAAACCACTTAATTAAGTTAATTATGTTAAGATCAAGTTATCCTTAATTAAATCAAATCAGTTAAACATCAAACCAATCTAAACCTAATTTAAAGATAGTAATTAAAATAAGATAAATCAAGATTAATCATTAATTAAATTTCAACTACTTAATTTAACAAAAATTGAATTAATCATTCATCATACTTTAATCAAGTTACTCACAATAAACTCAAATAATAAAGAATCAAGCTTTGATCAAATTAATAAAATAAAATAAGTTATATTAATAAGTTAATTATACTAAACATAATATTCTTAATTAATTTATCAATGAAACTTTAATTAATTTCATCATTTAATTTTAATAATGTATAAGTAAATCTTCGATGATTGATGCAATTAATCAATATTCAAGATTTAGTTAAGCTATTCAATTGAATTTTAGATAAATTGAATTCATTAAATCTAAACATTCAACCAGGATTAATTAAACCAAAGCCATCTAACTAAACTCCAAACCAAAATTAGACTAAAATCGTAGCTAATTCAATCATGTAATTGGATTGAACATCACTCAATCAAAGCAACTTAACCAAAATAAATAAAATGTTAACTAAACTAAATAAGATTCAAGTATATGAAAACTTAATACATCATATGAATTGAAATATCAAATCAATGTAATCTTATCAAAAAATAAATAAAACTACTAAATTCAAATAATAATAGAACTAACTTAATCAATTTTAAATTATAAAACAATAAAGCCTAATGAACTTAATAAATATCTAAATGGAAACTAAGTAAGAGATTGAAACATTAGTTGAATTCCAAATTAAATCAAGTTTAATTAAATTGAAAAATATTTATCAACTTAAAGTAAATACTAACACTCAAAATTTATAAAATTCAAATAATCATTAAACTAAATTAATCAATATATATCGTTGAAATCAATGAAACCCAATGAACTTAATGAATTGGAGTTTAAATAAATCATTAAAAAATGTGAATTTAATAATAATAATAATAATAATCAAATCAAAACTGAAATATTAATAGCCCTTTTTAATGAAAAACCAAACTCAAGTGATAAATGTAACCAATTTAATCAACCAAAGATCAATCATTTATAATTATGTCTTAATCATGATATAATACACTTAAGCAAAACTACAAACATATCAAAACAAATGCAATCTAACTAATATATGTCAAATATTAAGTTAAGCTTCCAAAATTGAAAGAAGTTAATCTGGAGTGCATAAATTTAAAGTAAAATTTAATTTAAATTGAATGCAAATCAAAACTCTTCATAATAAGTGATCACAAAGTATATAGTTGAACACCCGATGTCGCATGGCTACTAGTTAGAAGGTCTTGATATCTTGAATCATTGGTTTAACAAAGGCACATACCTGTGAAAGCTAAATTATGAGTGGAGATTAAACAAAGAAATAAAAAGATGTTGATATATTTAAAATTTAAATTATTAAGTACAAGTCTTAAAGAAAATTTGACTATAAAAAATTTTAAACTCCAATACCTGCTGATAGCGCCGTGATGCTAAAATCTTAGCACCGAGGCACCGCGCTCTAGAGAAATTAAGTCTTAGACACCCAACTGATAGTGCTAAGGCATTCATATCGTAGCCCAAGTTAGGTCTATTGTGTCGTAGTGCTACAAATGCAGTGCCATAACATCAAAGCACTGAGTTTTCAGGTTTTGAACTTTATTTTTTAGCTTAACTACACTAAGGCGCTGATTAGGTAGCGTTGAAGCGATAGGCTCCTAATGCTGCTCATTTTGAATGAAAAGCTTTATTGTTAAAATTTTAAATTCTAGAGCATTCCATATAGACAAACACAAAAGGATATAATAGAAGAATATTTTTTATTAACATCAAAAAATCCATTACAAAATATTTATAGTAAAAGAAAAGAAGAGGAAAATATAAAATAAAGAAAGGGGACAATTAATAATCAAAGTCTTAGTCATTATGCTCCTCTTTTTCTTTTTTTGGCTCCGGCGGGGTGCTCACATAAGAGTGATGTTGAGGCCACAAGAAAAAAGCCTAACTTGGACCCGCATGAAAGCCGTAGTTTTCAAACATATGTACAAGTGCTAAGTTAAAATCAACCATAGATGAAAATTATTGTTGTTGCTGCTGAACCATGTGGTTATTAAATTTCCTCCCTAATTCTTATTGTTGTTGACTAGTTTCGCCAACCCTCTATGTTAAATTTAAGACTTTCCCTTCAATTTCTTGGAGTTGCACATTTAAGGTATTGAAGGATTTGGGTCTGAGCTGAGAGGCATGTGAGATTTCTCCCACCTCAATCCTCAAGCTAAATCCTTCAATCACTCTCTTAATTAGAGGAGCTTTTTGTATAAAAACTTCTTCATTTCACTTGAAAACCCACCTACAACACACAAAGCATAAATAAGAAAAGGATGACCAAATCCTACAGTAGTACTACCCTTAAGCATATTATAAATATAATTATAAATAATCATCCATACATCCATAATAAAGCCCTTTTGAATTATAAAATTTAAAATAACTCTATCTCTAGTTACCTCACTGATATTGTCAGTGAGAATTAACTTGATAGAGATGAAATAATGTCAAGCTTTGGTCTCAGTAGTAAAGCCAGTGATAGAAAAATTAATAATTTTATCCTCCCTCCTTTTCCACTAGATATTAAAATTTCTAACAGTGAGAAAACTAAGAATTTCATCTTAATCATAATGATCATTATAATTGAAGAGATGGAGGGTATATGCCATCTTATTGTTGTTATATATTAAAACTTTTTTATTTTTAAAATAATTAATTTACATATTTGAAAGTCAATTGAATGACTAAATTACAAAATTTGTTCGCTAAATATCACAATGAGAAAGAATTTGAATCCTTCTCATATATTTAATTTCATCGCTAGATAATATATTATAAAAAAATATGTTTACTAGCCCTTTTTTCTTGTTATTGATATCTTTACATAAAATGAATACATAAAATAATATATAACAACAATCAGATGGCATATACCCTCCATCTCTTCAATTATAATCTCCATCATAATTTCATCGCTAAATCATAATGATCATTATAATTGAAGAGATGGAGGGTATATCTATGTTATATATAATTTCATCTGATTGTTGTTATATTCAATGGAGGGTATATGCCATCTGATTGTTGTTATATATTATTTTATGTATTCATTTTTTTGGTTGCGGGATTTAGTTTGCATCATGTTCAAAATTGAATTGATTGTATAATTTTACTGAGGGATCCAAAATGAGGAGTCTTATATTGAGAGATAATCGAGTTAACCAAATAAATGCAATTATCAGCTTAACGAAAGAATTTAGTGTTTAATTAAGTAATTTTTATGGAATTATCTGGGCCAATTGAACTATGACATAGAGCAAGTTAATACTTTATACTGAATGCTAGTGTCATTAAGAGTTTTGTGTAAGCTTATAACTACATAATGATCATTATAATTGAAGAGATACTGATCATATACTATATATTGTAAACCGTTATATGCGTTAATAGTAGCACTATCAAAGCCTACTAGTTTTCTATAGATGAAAACTTGATTATTTTGATGCTCTTTCGCATTGGTGAAGAACTCTCGCACCACGGGGATGACACTAGATACTTTATCATAGATCATCTTCTCCCAGCCTTGCTCAGTAATAATCATCTCCATGCACCCTCTCGGGCTAAAGAAGTTCCTCTCCTGGATGAGATGTTTGTGAAAAAGCGTGTGGTGGCATCTCTTCTTAGCCTCCGCACAAACAAAGTTGTTAGTGTCGTTGACAGCTGCCCTCTTCTTGCCTTTGCTGAGAAATTTCACCAGCATGTTGGCTTCCATATAAGAAAAATTCAAGTTGAGAGTGGAAGGGGGCAAGTATTTCCAAAAAGAGACCAAAAGTTTAGAATGAAAAATAAGTAGCCTAAGGGTCATATTTATTGACTGGCCATAGTGCTATAGCATTATTTTATCAACGTTAAGGTGCTTGCCTCTGTTTGAAGGTCACTAGCGCTAAACATACGCGTCAAGGCAATTGACATAACAATCATTGTACCAATCAATAAAAGAATTGATTACTATCTATGATAATTAATTTCGTAACCAACCGGAACTGAAATGCATGTAGAGCCGTGACACTATTCAAAAGTTTGTCCTGTCTATTAAATGCAGATGCCAACCTGTCAGCTCGTTTGAATGATCCTTTGACTAGCAACACAGCACTACATAATCAGTTCTTAGCTACTGGTCAATCATTTAACCTACTTTTAACTATCATTAATGGCTATGGGCGTTATTTTGGCGTCAAGCACACTAGCTTCTTAGGACATTGAATATTAATCGTTATTATAACGCCATAATGCTAATTCTCTTGCGCCAAGGTGCCAAACTAGTAATACCCAGGCGCCATGATCTACAATGCCAAGGCACTCTTTTTCACAGTGCTTAGGCGCTATGCTCCAAACGTCGAAGCATCATTCCCCAGAACCACTTATTAATGTTCATCATGTGAACACCTTATAATTCATTCACCATGTGAATACCCTTATATTTATTGGCATTCCAAAGGGATGTAAGCCCAATTTTTTATCCGTTTGTCATGCGAATACCCTATAATTTATTAACCATATGAACATCTTGTATAATTTCTCATTCCAAAGGGATGTAATTCTAGTATGATGGCTGCTTTCTAATCGATGTAAGTTTGTCCCATGATTGTAATTAATATAAGTTATTAACGATCGCCATGTGAACACCCCTACACAAAACTCTGGTCTACTCTGGATATCTAAAATGAGTCAACCCATGACTGCTAATCAAACTCCTTGGACATTATGGCTAACCCTCTCATGTTGATAGATTAGTATAATATCATTTTGGGATGACAAAACTATGGGATCTTGATTGAGACTATTCTCCTATTTCTTTGATACAATCATCTATATTATGCCATACTCATCACATGGCATTGATTCATATCAGATATATATGTTTGTTTTTCAATCTTAATCAAGATATCTCTCTTACTACGGTAAGAGAGGTAATTAACTATGAAGGCTTGCGTTCATAGGAAGTAAAACCAAGATCTAAATATAACTTATAAAATCATAATGATCATTATAATTGAAGAGATACGGATCATATACTATATTTTGTAAACCGTTATATGCGTTAATAGTAGTACTATCAAACCTACTAGTTTTCTCTAGACAAAAACTTGATTATTTTGATGCTCCTTCGCATTGGTGAAGAACTCTCGCACCATGAGGATGACACTAGATACTTTATCATAGACCATCTTCTCCCAGCCTCGCTTAGTAATAATCATCTCCATGCACCCTCTCGGGCTAAAGAAGCTCCTCTCCTGGATGAGATGTTTGTGAAAGAGCGTGTGGTGGCATCTCTTCTCACCTCACACCAAATTTGTTGTTAAGTTGCTTTTCTTGCCTTTCTTGAAATTTCACCGATGTTGGCTTCCCTATTGGCTTCCCTATAAGAAAAATTCAAGTTGAGAGCGGAAGGGAGCAAGTATTTCCAAAAAGAGACCAAAAGTTTAGAATGAAAAATAAGTAGCCTAAGGGTCATATTTATTGACTGGCCATAGTGCTATGGCATTATTTTATCAATGTTGAGGTGCTTGCCTCTCGGTTTCGGAGAGATAGGGTCAGCGTTGTAGTGCTAAACATACAACGTCAAGGCACTGGTCAGCATATCAGAACAATCATTGTACCAATCAATAAAAGAATTGATTACTATCTATGATAATTAATTTAAATAACCGAAGAAATGCATGTAGAAGTGACTATTCAAAAGTTTGTCCTCTATTGCCAACTGTCTGTTTGAATGATCCTTTGACTAGCAACACAGCACTACATAATCAGTTCTTAGCTACTGGTCAATCATTTAACCTACTTTTAACTATCATTAATGGCACCTATGGCACCGAAGCGTTATTTTGGCAAAGCACTAGCTTCTTAGGACATTGAATATTAATCTTTGTTATAACTCCATAATGATTCTCTTGCGCCAAGGTGCCAAACTAGTAATACCCAGGCACCATGATCTACAATGCCAAGGCACTCTTTTTCACAGTGCTTAGGCGCCATGCTCCAAATGTCGAAGCATCATTCCCCATAACCACTTATTAAGATTCGTCATGTGAACACCCTATAATTCGTTCACCATGTGAATACCCTTATATTTACTGGCATTCCAAAGGGATGTAAGCCCAATTTTTTATCCATTTGTCATGCGAATACCCTATAATTTATTCACCATATGAACATCTTGTATAATTTGTCATTCCAAAGGGATGTAATTCTAGTATGATGGCTTTCTAATCAATGTAAGTCTGTCCCATGCTTGCAATTAATATAACTTATTAATGATCTCCATGTGAACACCCCTACACTAAAACTCTGGTCTACTCTGGATATCTAAAATGAGGCAACCCATGGCTGCTAATCAGACTCCTTGGACATTATGGCTAACCCTCTGATGTTGATAGATTAGTATAATATAGTTTTGGGATGACAAAATTATGTGATCTTGATTGAGACTATTCTCCTATTTCTTTGAGACAGTCATCTATGTTATGCCATATTCATCACATGGCATTGATTCATATCAGATAGATATGTTTGTTTTTCAATCTTAATCAAAATATCTCTCTTACTATGGTAAGAGAGGTAATTAACTATGAAGGCTTGCATTCATAGGAAGTAAAACCAAGATCTAAATAAACCGTAACATAATGTTAGGAGAAATCTTGTTGATATATATATATATATATATATATATATATATATATATATATATATATATATATATATACACACACACACACACACACACACACATATACATCGCCTTATAAGAAAAAATCTCTACCTTCTCTCAATAAAGATGGCAGTGAGTATCCTCAAAGGTATTTTTTTGAGCCATCAGATTTTTGGCAACTCCGATGTAGATTACTTCTCTCTCCATCTCTGCTTAGAAAAAAAATTACGGTGTTATCGTAGAAATTGTGTTATAATTTTTTAAAAAGTTTAAGATATATGACTAGGTTCAAAACCTCAAATGGAAAACATTACAAACATGATGATTGTCAAGCTAGGAGAGAGGTCTACCATTAGATTCTCTCAAGCCGTCATCAACTTCGATTCTGCTAGAGCTACCATCCAGTTTGGAATGATTTATGAGGTCGTCAATTTTGCCTGTTGGACCTATAGTTGGGTCTATCATTAAGAGCACTGGAATACCAAAGGCATTCAACAAGAGAAGGAGGCCGATTGTGATTATCCCCTAATGAGTCTAAGCCTAAAGCCCTGAAATCAAAGAGGGTTATGTTTTTGATATGTTGTCAAAGCCAATACCGACAATGCCTGTTAAGGATAAGTTTATTGTCAATCCCGAGATGAAGTCCATCATCATCAATCCACTTAGCAGTACATTAGTGAAACCTACTACCATGCAAGATGCCACTCTTACCGAGAAATAATGACCATGAAGCATCTTCCTCAAGCACTAAAATGTCCAGGAGAGCTCGAAGAAAATATAATATTGGTCGTAGAGTTACTGAACTCCCTGTTTATTCTAAACAATAATACAACCTATTGGTGGAAGCAAATATACCCACCAATAACAACTTTGGTTCGCTCTGATGGGTCAAGTGAAATAGCTCTGGAGGAGCTAAAAATAAAATTTTTGAGATAAACATACACATCTTAGTCCATAGAATCAACCATAGAAGGAGAAGACCATCTCCTCCAAAATCTATAAAGTTTTGAATGCTATTAAAAATAGAAACCTTCAGAGAAGAATCAAGAAGTTGGTGACCTAGGTCAGCAACCCAACAAATTTCTATCATAAGAGAGGTGGGAACATTAAAAAATATCATGCCTGAATAAGACTCAAGGTCTACAGGTATTGTATCCGTTGAACACAGATAATGAGCCCTTAGATACAAATATACTAAGTGGCCAATTGTTGGAAGGTCCCGAGAACTACCACAAAAAAAGTAATATAATCCATCCATGAACACCAGGATGTGACATCTAAGATGCATTCCCAGAGATCCACCACTGAAAAGTTTCGATCGATTTGGGTACCTAAAGAATCTCAAGTCATTAATGATAAGACAACTCAATATGAGCCAGTCCCACCATATGACAATAGAACTAAATCTATTATCATTAATTGAAAATATTGATCTAAAAAGAGTTAGCCAGTGAATGATGAGGCGGATAATCAACTCTTCTGGAAGGATGAGAATTTCTCAATCAATGAGAGCAACCAATGCAAATTTCCAAATGATGAAGACATTGATTGTATAGAAGTTGATGTTGCTCACATAGTCAATACACATTTATGAAATATAAATGTGGCACGTGAACAATAAAATGAGGAAGAACATCAGGAAAACCTAAATCATCAATCACTCGGAGGTGAAGCTTAAGTAGAAGTTGAGGTAATTGATTACAATGACAAATGGGTTCTCAACTCCAACGAAGAAACAAATAAATCATCCAACTCAACAACCATCTTAATGAACTGTTTGGTCAACTTAACATTATAGCAATTCCGACACAGCAAATATCTCTAAGAAATCCTTAAAAAATAGTAAATCCAACAGCTAAAATTAGGGGTATGCAAAATGCTACGCCAACTTGCAACAGCTTCAATGCAAAGATAAGAACTCAAGGAGAGGCTACAATAAATGTCCATCAAGAAATTGATATTTTTACCAAGTCCCAAGTGGAAGATCTCATCAAAGTCAAATTAGTCATCGCTTTAGAAGCTACTGATTAGCTAATTGGAAAGTTTGACCATACCCGATCAAAAATGACCAAGTATAGTATCTTAAAGGACGTTGTGCCAAAATTTGACCACTTTTTAGGCATAGAAAACATATGTAAGCACTTAGCCTAGTTCAAATCTATGTATGGAAATACTGGGGAATGATGCTTTATAACTACGATAATTTGTTAGCAGTCTTACCAACATGACATTCATGTGGTATGCTAAATTACCCAATGACTCAATAAAAATCTTTACCAAGTTGGAAACACTCTTAGTCAAAAGATTTGCATGCACAACTAAGAAAGTAATAATAGTAGATCTTACCTTAGAAATGAAAAAGAAAGACGAAAGTGTTATAAGATATATTACAAGATGGAGAAATCTAAGCATGAAATGTGATCAACAGTTCACAAAAAAGCATGTAATATAACTCTTCATGGGGAACATCGATGATCGGATGGCTTTATATCTAGCTATGACTACTATTTTAATACATTCAAAGAACTATTAGATCGTGTAGCCAAGTTTGAAAACCTCTCCAGGCAAAAAGGTCTTAGAGCCAACTATAACAATAATCCGTTTGGGAAAGGAAAATAATCAAAATGCATGATGCAAAGAAAAATGATGTGAATATAAGGTTCATATTCACAATTGACAAAAAGAGAAATTAAGGTGCGACAACCTTGTGACCACCAGCAAAGCTGATAGAAGATAAGAAAAAGAGGCTTACTCTTCAAGAGAAGATGTCTGAAAGTACTCATTCAAAAAAGAATGTATTGCTAAGATTTTTAGACACCACTAAAATTGGGATTACAATTATTATAGCCACATCGGCTAGATCAAGTAGACAAAGTTGATGATCCCAATTTTTGTCCATTTCATAGGCTCATAAGTCATGCAATCGAAGATTGTTTCATTTCAAAGCTTGGGTAGAAAAGATTCATCAAAATGGGAAACTCACCTTATTAGCCACTATACCGATACATCTTAAAAAGGAAAAGGATAATGATAAGGGCAAAGCCCTGCAAACACAAGAAGAAGAAAAAGAAGAAGAAGGTGATTGGGAGACCATCTCAAAAAGACTAAATGGATGACCAACATTCTTTCAGCCATAAAAAGGTATCTAGTGAAGAATTCCTTAGAGCCTGAAATAGATCCAAAAGGTTCTTCCCCAATAAAGGGCAATTTTTATATAATATAATGAAGTGAACAAAAATCAATCAGTCTTCTTCATCAAAGCATCAAATCAAAGAAAAAAAAGAAAATATAAAATTAAAAGTCTAAAATACAAAAAATGATTGACTTTTTACATGAGTATGAACAACCTTCTAGATGATTAGTTAAGCTGGAAGAAGCCATTTGTAACTCAACACAAAAAATCATGAAGAGAAGGTTCTGAAATAAAAGTGTCATGTCATAAATATGATTGCAACTTCAACTAACTTTGAGGAAGAACCATGCTTTACCACAGAAAAGTTTAATAAATGGAAAGTCAAGTCAGGCTCAAAGAAATTATATCTTAAACTAAGTAGTAATTCTAGGAGTACTAAAAACTCTAAAAGTTCCAAAGAAACACATAATTTAGAGACTTCTTCTGATAAAAGAGATTAGATAGAAGAAGTAACTCAAGTCCAGGAGTGAAAAATGAATCTATCCACCTCCATAAAGGAAAGCTACACAAAGGCAAAGAGATTCAAATTAATGAAGATTCCTTGCCCCCACCACCAACCAAATCTCAAAAGGCTACCAAAATATGAGTAGACTACAATATTCTAGCACATTTACTCAAGCTCCCTATTTTATTAAGTATCTATGATATTCTCATATTTTCTAAGGATATACGTGAGACATTAATCAAAGCTTTACAAAATCTAGAATAATATGAAGAATTCTTTGTTGAAGAAAAAAATGAAAGAGGACTTAACCTCTCAAAAAATAGCAACCAACATATTCAGTGAGGATGACTTATTGCTAGGGATGACCGAACATAATCAACCCCTTTATGTTATAGCTAAAAGCATGTCTATCCGCATAAAATTGGTATTGATTGATCCAGGTGCTTAAGTTAATCTCTTAGCAGTTAAAATGCTTTGAGCACTAGTTTTAGGTGCTCACTATCTGGATAAAAGTACAATATTCCTGCAAGGATTTAATGAACAAGGATAATAAACCTTAAGGTCTCTTATTCTACCTATTAACTTTGGAAAATTGTACACGAGCTAAATTTCATGTAATCTAAGTCCAAGTTGCTTACAAAGCACTCCTTGGTAGGCTATGGATTCATGAATATAGAATAGTACCTTCAACTTTCCATCAATGTATGAAATACATTTAAGATGGTGAAGAGTATCAAATTGATGAATATATGAATCCATTCTTGATATATGAAATCAAGATTTATGATGATGCCAAGTACTTCATACCTAAGAAAGTAGAAGAAGTCAATTCCCAAGAGCAAATGACTCCACCTATCAAATTAATGCTGAAATATGATAATTCAAAAGGTATAAGTACCAAGAAGTTAAAGCAACCTAATGTGATTCCCTGCCTTGGAAGCTATACTGAGGATGATGAAAATGAGTTAGTATTTTATCAATCAAAGAAACCCGTACCCAGTAATGTGACAAAATAGTTAGAGGAAACTTATGTTTCTATAATAAGGATACCCAAATCCCAAGTTTCTAATAGGGCTATTGAAATAATTATAGTACCAAAGGAACACATAAAAGCCTTAACAACTTCAAGAAGTAAGGAAATAGAATAGCTGAAAACTTTCTATGTCTCTTCTAAAAGAGGCTATAATGAATTTGAGATTGTCTTCTACAAGATAGAAGAATGAGCCCCAAATGCCACACAAATGTTGTTGGAAGAGGATGATGTTGAGGATGAAGATATTTCAATAATGATCTCTCAATACTACTCAACAATTCTAAAGAAGTTGCTTAAAAATAACATTCAGCCTATATAATCAAGCGGCCAAGCTCGATTATTTAAGAGACTCTGGTAAGGAGATAATACCCAAAATTTCATACAATATGGAAAGTTTACTACATGGGGATTAAGATATATTGCTTCAACATCTCCTTCAATGAGCTCATGCTAAGCCATATCCTATAAAGAAAATCCCTCTAGAAACTATAGATAAATAAAGGGATGTTCCACATGAAAATAAAAATATACCTGAAGAGGAACTAATAATTGACCTTAAAAGACCCCAAAGAAATTTGAAGAAGGAAATCAGGCGACTGTTGATGAACTTAAGCAAATCAACCTAGGCAATGAAGAAGAACTCAGGCCAACTTTTTTTAGTGCTAGACTTACGTTAAAAGACTAGAGGAATTAAAAGTACTACTATGTAAATACAATGATTGCTTCACATGGAATTATAGTGAAATGCCAGGCCTATCGCTAGATGTGGTTGTGTATAAACTTGCCATTAAATCTGATGTACAACCCATAAAACAAGCATCAAGCAAATGATTAGAGATTGAAGAGCAAGTAATTGTTGAAACAAAAAAGCTCATCAAAGAAGAATTCATCTGGGTAGAGAAGTATACTGACTAGATTGCCAATGTTGTCTCAAAAAGAAAAAAATGGACAAATTTATGATTGTATTGACTTTAGGTATTTAAACAAAGCATGCCCAAAATATGACTTCCCACTACTTAATGTAGAGCTCATGGTATACAACACATCAAACTATGATATGTTCTCATTTATGGATGGTTCATCGAGTTATAGCCAAATTAAAATGACTCCAAGAGATGAAAAATATACACCTTTCTACACATCAATTAGTATATACTGCTACAAAGTGAAGCCATTTGACTTGAAAAATGCATGCACTACATACCAAAAGGCAATGACCTACATATTAGATGACCTCATACATAGATATATGGAATGCTATGCTGATGATTTTGTTATCAAGAGTAAGAATCAAAGTGAGCACATAAGTGATCTAAGAGTTATATTTGATAAAATTTGAAGTTTCAACTTAAAGATGAATATGCTGAAATGTACTTTTGGTGTGACTTTTGGAAAATTCCTAAGCTTTGTTGTGTAAAATAGAGGGATTAAAATTGATCCTTCTAAAATATAGAAAATAATAGAAATGACACCGTATAAGACCTTGAAGCAACTACACTCACAACAAGGCAAATTAGCTTATATTAGAAGGTTCATTTTTAATCTTTTAAGGAGATGATAACTTTTTGCTCGATTGATGAAAAAAGACACCTTTTATATGGGAAGATGCTTCTCAATAAGCATTTGATAGCATAAAATCATATTTATTACATTCCCCAATTTTGACAACACTAATAATATGAAAGCCATTGATATTGTATATGTAGCCTTAGAAGAGACATTGAGAGCTTTGTTAGCTCAAAATAATGAAGAAGGAAAAAAATACCATATACTATATAAGTCAATGTGTGATAGGAGCCGAAATAAGATATTCTCCTATTGAGAAGCAATGTCTAACATTGATATTTTCTACTCAGAAACTGCAACATTATATGCTATCACATAAAATAACTTTGATATATAAGATCAACCCTCTTAAATTCTTATTGACAAGAACTACCCTAATTGGTCATTTAGCTAAGTAGGCAATTATATTACTTTAATTTGATATAATACATGTCTCATAGAAGGCTATATAAGTGTGAGCTTTGGCTGATTTTCTAGCCGCTCATCCATTACTATCAAACTCTTCACTCAATGATGAATTGTCTGATGAATAAATATTCAAAGTCAAGAAGCTCAACAACCATCAAAATGGGAGCTCTACTTTGGTGGGGGTTCATTAGTAAAGCCAACTAAACTGCTCAATTTACCTAAAGTATATGTCGAATTGGCTTAATATTTATGACACTACAAGGAGATATTCTCCAATATTTATAAAGTCTAACGAAACTTCGAACTGATAATGAGGCAGAATATGAAGCATTATTGCAGGTCTAAAGCTAGAAATTAACATAAAAATTAAGAAGTTTTATATATATGGAGATTCTCAACTTATAATTCAATAACTAATTAAGCCTTTCAAGATAAATAAGCTTGAATTGGCGCTTTATCATAAACATGCCTCTGGAGCTTTTAAAACAAATCTCTGAAGTAATAATTGCAAGGGTGTCACACCGAGACAAAGATAAACTTGACGTATTACCTAAATTAGCTAAAAGAATGATAAACCCTCATGAAGAGATAATTATAATAATAGTTCAAAGTAGGCTATCATTGGCACTAACCCTCCTGCAAGCCTTTAAAGCTAAAAAGAATAGAGAGATTTCAACGATAATAGAAGAATATGACTGGCGAAAACTATTCATCGCCTATCTTAAAGGGGTGGATTGCTAAAGTATAAATTAAAGATTCATCAAATTTCACAAAGAGCACTACATTATGTTCTAGTGAATAATACGTTATATCAATGCACATTTGACCAAATATGGTTGCGATGCTTAGACAAGATGAAGCAAAAATGATAATGACTAAAATTCATGAAGGGTTGTGTGGTGCACACCAATCCAGTCTTAAAATAAAAATCAAAATCAAATGAATGAGATACTATTGGCCAAGTATGGTTCAAGATTGCATTAAACATATTAAAAGATATCATTAGTGTCAAATATATACAATAATGTTACATTGACCACCTAATAACCTACATCCAATAGTGGCATCTTGGCTATTTGAAAGTTGGAGAACTTATATAATAGACCCAATATATCCTTCATCATCTGGGGACATCATTTCATTTTAGCTGCCACTCATTACTTCTCCAAATGGGTAGAATAAATTCCCTTAAAAGAAGTTAAAGTAGACAATGCAGTGAAATTTTTTTAGATCACATCATCTACCCATTTGGAGTACCATAAAGAATTATATCCAATAATGACATTACCTTCATAAATACCAAAGTCTATCCTTAAAAATAACAAGATAGATTGGCGATATTCTTCAATATACAATTCAAGTGTCAATGGTCTCACAAAAGCATTCAACAAAATATCGATTAAGATTCTCAAGAAAATTCTCTTTATAAATAAAAGTGAATGACATGATAAATTAATATAAGTTTTTTGTCATACCATATTGTATACAAAATGGATACATAAGCAACACCATACTCTAGTCTTTGGATCAGAAGAAATACTTTCTCTAGAAGTAGAGCTACCTTCACTCTGTATAGCGATTCAAAATAAACATACAATGCAGAAAAGTATCCAAATATGACTTAATGAGATTGAAGCTCCAGATGAAAATCAATTATAAGCTTATAAAATCTAGAAATATATAGAGCAAGGATGGCTTGAGCTCATGATTGCATGGTTCGTCCAAGAAGTTTCAAAGCAAGTGGACTCATTCTAGTAAGTAAAATACATATCATTATACATCAATGAACTAATGAAAAGTTTGACCCAAATTGGGAAGGACCATACATTATTGAAAAATTATACAAAGGGTGACCTTATCAGCTCATTAATGCAAAAGGGATAAGACTTATGCCACCTATAAATGCATAATATCTCAAGAGATATTATCATAATAATTAAAAATTTCATGCTTTATAGATAGAAGAGTCAAAATTAACTCTAAATTGATCAATCATTGGGATACTCTTCACTTAAAGTATGAGAAGAATGTACTCATCTCAAAAGAAAATTCCCTTATCAACAAGGGACAATTTGATAAGCCTTGCAAAGCAAGAAAAATCCTCCATTGAAGAGAAACTCTCTCTAATTGAAGTCTTTAAATTAAAATCCATCATGCCCAAAGAGGCTAAATTTAAACTAAGATCGATCATGCTTAAAGGGGTCGAATATAAATTTAAATTAAGATTTATCATGCTCAAAAAGGTGTCAGATTAGATCCATCATGCCTAAAAGGGCCAGATATAAATTTAAATTAAGATCCATCATGCCCAAATGGGTTGTATCTAAATTTAAATTAAGAGTCATAATGCTCAAAGGGGCTGGATCACATCTATCATGCTCAAAAAAGACTAGATCTAAATTTAAATCAAGATCCATCATGACCAAAGGGGGTTGGATCATATCCATCATGCCCAAAGGGCTAAATCTAAATTTAAACTAAGATCCATCATGCCCAAAGGGGTAGATCTAAATTTAAATCAAGATTCAGATCCATCATGCCCAAAAGGACCAGATATAAATTTAAATCAAGATTTATCATGCCCAAAAGGGACAAATATAAATTTAAACTAAGATTCATCAAGCCCAAAATGGTCAGATTAGATCCATAATGCTGAAAGGGGTTAGTTCTAAATTTAAATTAAGATCCATCATGCCCAAAGGGGCGAGATCATAATCATTATGCCTAAAAGGTGGTTTAAATATAAATCTTGATTCAATATGATCAAAGGAGGGTTAAATCCAAATATAAATTTAAAACTTGTGAAACTAGAGAAGACTAAATTGGAAGCTCACTAGCATAACTCATTTATAAATTCAAATATTATCACTTTTATAATGCTTATAAAATTTATATGCTTCTCTTATTTAGATTTACAGTAGACTGGCTATAATGTTTACTTAGAAAAGGCCAAATGATATACTTCTACTGAGCCTACTAAGGAGCAGATATGTGCCATTATTGAATCCCATGATCCATATTATTTAGTCATATTACAAAATTGGCTATCATGATATGTTCATGGGTAGGGATATTTTTAAGGATTTATTTGCTTGATCATCATGTATTCTACCTCTTCATTCAGAGCTTCCATAAAGTCATGATCTCACTGATTGGTTGATTAATTTAAAGTTGAGACACAACATAAATGTTAATTTAGAGTAGGTCGCATATCACCTTAGCTTCAGGGATTAGGATGTACTCCAGCCAATTACAAACACTGCTCTTTAAAGGCATAATTAGGCTTTTGGGTTATCATATATTACATCATGATGCAAAAGATGAGGACCCAAAGTCAATGTTTGACACATCGATGATTGCTATCAATGGATACATATATTGGGATTGTGATTTATAGATGCATGGTGATATCCTCGAGAGAGTTGGCATATATCATGTAGTCTATGCATCCCTTTTGACTACAATCACCTACCATTTAAATGAATCTAGAGTATAACATAATATTATGACAAGATCACCAATAACTATTGGATTGGCTCACATGAAATGACAATTACCTTAGCAAACATGCAAGATATAATATAATTCCATATTATAGGCATTCCCTATGAGGAGTACATCCCTCCAAACCATGAGCTCTTTCAATGTCAGCCAATGGGCCAACATAAGAGAGGCACAATCCATCATGCTCTAGCTCGCTATCAGTGACTATTCAGAGAATGATGATCAAGTCACGCAGAACAATTACTCTAGACACATGATCCAGAGTTTCCTCAATTTAATAATATGATTTCCTCATTCCACATGAAAGGATGATCCATTTTACATGGGATTTCATTCATCTGAGAAGTCATTCAATGCTAGATTCAAGTTGAAAGGAAGAGTAAGCTTTTGGTGAATCCTAGCATAGGATATCGATAAGGAGCTATCTTTAGTGGCTCTCATTGCCACTTGGCTATGCTATTTCATATTTTGGGTCACAGACTTTTGCGTCCTTCCACTCTCTTGATGGCTAGCTTGCTTGCTAATGAGAAGAGGATAGCACTAGCATCTTCGTTATTAGCCTAATGGAATAGGTAAAAGTGAGCGCGATGACTAACTCATAATGCTATGATGTAGATGCACCTTAACATTACTTACATGGATGGTACATATATCAGGAGTTTTGTCTTGAGATGCCATCATATTTCAGAGTAGTAATTTCTTTTGATCATGTAGTTGACCAAGGCTACAGTTGCTTTAGACAGGGATCAAATCTATACTTTCATGTTTGCTCCAATATACATGAAAGATTGCTTTCTGAACATTCATAGATCATCTTTTCATAGACTGCCTGCTCAAAGCTTGGGATAAAGTTTCATGTATTCTCTTACTGATAGAGAGGCACCCTTACCATTATTAAAGCCAGGATATAGATGCATTATAGAATATCTCATTGGACTGTGATTTTCTTGCCTTTGTTACTGATGTCATGAGCCCCTAATATTGGAGGGATACAACCCCAACAATGTGGCTAGGTCATATGGCTTCACTCACGCTATGCTATATGGACTATCAGATATTATATATAGTAAATACTCATTCCCTGGGGATGCTGCTACTACCTGTTCATTTAGTAGTAGCTTGTACATCATGGGATTTCTTCACCTTAGGAGTGGTTCAAGTTTCTGTGTAGCCCCACATGAAACTTTCATAGGAGTTAGTCACTTATGATTACTGTGGATTCACCATACCATCTCTTCCTTCTTGATGCTAGGCTTCCATATATATAGTCATAGATTGGGAAAAGTTAACCAGCACGACATTTGCATTCTCCTAAACACACGACTCATGCTCCTAAGAGATCATCAGATGAGCAAGCCAGTAGTTGGAAGCGACAATGAAAGGATTCATCCACTCATAAGAGAGATTATAGAGATATTCATAGTTCCATGATAGCTAGTCATGATATGAGAATAGCAGAGATAGATGATTCTACTTAAGTTTCTATCCCACTAGTAGTAGTTGAGCCACCAATAGGATTGATGAAGAGAGATGTCACTTTGGTAGTATCAACAGATACTAGTACTGCTTCCCTAGTGTCTACTCTAGTTAGGAGCAACCATATACATATTAAAGAGGACTCATACATAGAGAAATCTGGCACTCTGATGTAGCCATGAGCCACTCTTATCAGATTTGACTTGGGTGATAGTGAGTGCCACCTAGGATGATTCCTTGATAGAGCTCGACTCTTATATAGATAGTCACCCCTCTCACAGTTTGAGGGATACAACTTAGAGACAATTATCTAGTTTGGAGATATCATGCTTTGTCTCCGATACATCCTAAGCCTTCAGATTCACTATATTGTGGCTATTCAAAAGCTTGTCATATTGTGGTGGTATTACATCATCTCTTTCTAACCTTTGAGCAGTAAGTGTTGCCTGAGCTTTCTAACTTATGTATGGAGGAAAATTCTTTATTAAATTGTGTTGTCACTTTGGATCTTGAAGTAAGAGAGCTATAACTTTGGGAATCTCTATGTGGAGATGTTGAGTTAAGAATATTCTCATTATGTATCACTTATCAGGAGGTCTTGTCAAATACAATCATTATTGCAAAAATCTCACTCAACACTACTTCACATCAAGTCTCTTTAGTTAGCTAAGATTTTGAGAATAGCCTCGGAGCCTTGAGATTCTAGCAAAGAGAGCTTTCTAGAACACAGATTAAACTCTTCAACATATCTGCTGAATTGAGAGAATGTTTGCAACTAAAAATTGAACATTTCAACTTGGGGTGTTGCGGAACTATACTCACAGCGCTTAGGTGCTGCCATCGCCTCACAACATCTAGAAGGTCAAATCACTCCTGACGATTGCCTAATTAAATAAATTAGCACCGAGGCATTATGATGTCAACACTGAGGTGCTGTCATGATGACCTTTAGTTTTATGAGAAACAAAACCATTGTTCCTCCCCCAATAGTAGTAACTGCCCAAGGAGGAGTAGAGGGGAATGGTTATGAAGTGAAAAACTACCCCGTTAGTGGAAAAAACTTCTATAAAAAGGGGAAAATTGCTCCCCAGGCTCTTCTTCTTATTCCACTCACTCTCTAGTCTTTTATCCTTATTCTTGCTCCCAGTCATCCGCACTCTCTAGAGGTGTGCTTTCCGCCACTACGAGAGCGATCTTCTGTCTACTATAGATAAATACTTATGGAAATATTTTTTTATGCAATTTTCTCTAAAAGTAAAGCTAAAATGATTCTACTATTGATCTTGGGTTTGGTGAGAAATAAACAAGCATGTATCCATCAATCTTGGATCCGGAGTAAAAAAAATGTTCCCCTAAGATTAAAAATTCTAGAATCTTGAATGTTGAAAACCTTTGCCATTAAACTTAGTGTCGGTGCAAGAAGTATGCCCTCCCTTCATCAATCTTGAATCCAGAATAAGGGGAAGATTGCATTTTCACTAAATATTTAAAAGTATGATAATGTTAAGGCATTATGCCATCAAATTTTGTAAAAAACTATTAAAATCTTCAATTAATTGGTTTAAAATGGAGTTCTGTCCCATGGTGCCATAGCACTGGTCTAGCTTTTATAATTTTGAGTCCAAAATTATTAAGATTTAAATGGACGTTTTATCAAGAATCTAGAACTTAGATTCTAGCAGCACAAGACTATAGAAATGCTTAGTAGTTGAAGAACTACTCTAAAAAGGATGCTTCAGAACTTAAGTCTACAAATGCTCCTAACACATGTTAAAAGCTTGACCTAACATAAATTTTCTAGGCCAAGCTGATTGGGTTGATTGAGCTTTCTAGCTTATGCATGGAGGCAAATTCTTTATTAAATTGTGTTGTTGCCTTGGGTCTTAAAGTAAGAGAGCTACAGCTTTGGGAATCTCTATGTAGAGATGTTGAGTTCAGAATATTCTCATTATGTAATACTTATCAGGAGGTCTTGTCAAATATAATCGTTATTGTAAAAATCTCACTCAACACTACTTCACATCAAGTCTCTTTAGTTAGCTAAGATCTTAAGCATACCTCGAAGCCTTGAGATTTTCGAATTTTCTTAAAAAATTATTAAAATCTTCAATTATTTGGTTCAAAATGGAGTTCTCGTCCCGTGGTGCCATAGCAGTGAGGTCTAGCTTTTATAATTTTGTGTCTAAAACTATTAAGAGTTAAATTGACATTTATTAAGAATCTAGAACTTAGATTTTAGCAGCACAAGACTGTAGAAATGCCCAGTAGTTGAAGACTTGCTCTAAAAGGATGCTTCAAAACTTAAGTCTACAAATTCTCCTAACACAAGTTAAAAGCCCAGCCTAATGTAAATTTTTTAAAATTATTTACTCTTTTCATACTAGAGAAAATGAACCTACCCTGACTCTTTTGGACTTATAACCTACCTACACTGCTTGCCAACTAACACCACCCAAGCGAATTTGAAAACTATCAATCCAATATTATGTATGGAAGATTGTTAGGTCATTGCATTTAGGAAGGAAGCTAAGAGCCTAACTCATTCCCTAACCCTATAATAATGTTTGGCATGTCATGTACTTAACTAATCCAAGAAATTTCTTATTTTATGTATTAACTCACAATTTATTTTAAGCCCTTGGATATAAAATTCATGCCTACAATGATATGTAGTTAGAAATGATCATGAGTCAAATCAAAAGAGAATGCACTTCTCCTAAGAAGGGTGGTCATGCTCACATGTTAAATGCCTCTTTATGTGCAATGGTGAAGCACCGATTCAAGAAGAATGAATAATATGCCAACATGTTTCATAAAAGCTAATTATTTTTAATTACTTTTAAGTTATACCTAGAGATTTTAATTAATGTGAGGTTTTGAATTTTTTTTATAATTGAGTAATTTAAGTTTAATAGTTTAAGTTTTTCTAGGAGCTTAACATTCCAAGCATGTTATCATAGAAACACACCACAAAAAGAAACCTAAAAAAGTAGGCAATTTATATTACACAACCAAAATAAATCAAGTTAAATTAAATAACAAAATAGGCCAATGTGACTAGGTACCGCTGTACACCCAAGAAGAAAGCCAAAATGGACAACTGAGCTCTGCCCTTTTAGAGTCTGACCTAGAATTAAAAGTTTAATCTATGGGGGTCTTCTTCTAAGATCCTTGCCTTCTTTAAGGACCTCAATGTAGATCCTAACCTAATTCTAAGCTTAAATCACATTCTAAATTCTTAAAATAAATTTTTCATCCTTGCACAACAAATATTAAGAAATACACAAAGCACGCCAATATTTTATATTTCAAACATATGAGCTTAACTATAGTTCTTTGCCAAGCCCATTTTCCATATTTAGCCATGCTTATGGAATTAAGCATACCTGTAAGCAAACAATATTTATATATTCTTATTATTAAGATCCCTTTAAGCACAACCCTTATAGAAAATAGTATTAGCCTAAAAAGAACGACCTATCATCCATACTAGTGGGCAAACAATCATAGTCATCCAATCTAAAATATTACACCATAAAATAAGAAAAAAATATTTCACATCATAAAATATCACAGATCGTCGACTTAACCTAAATATAAGGTTGGTGACCTAACAATTTAGTGTAAGAAAATGGGTTTATGTGGTATGACTTTACTAGTTCTTTTTAGGTTCAAAGTTTTGCTTAATTTGATTTAAACTTTAACCTTTCATTTTTCATAATTTTGCTTTATAGGTATTTGTTATTGTTAAACTAGAAGTTTAAGATATCAAGACCTCCTTGGACCATTAGCCTAGGTTTTCTGGTGTATACCATATGATCGCTATGAAAAATTTATTTTCATTTATTTGATTTCTTTTATTTTATTTTTAGAATTTGTTCAATTTTTCATTAGGTGGTTTCAATTTAAATGATTTAATTGACTTATTAGTTTACTTCCATTTTAGGTTTTCTTTATGTTAAAGTTGAAGTTTAGGTTTTAAAGAATAATGAATAAAATAAATTCTGCTTTGGGTAGAACCCATTATATTCAATCATCTTAAATTCCAATAGAATGAAATTTTCATTCATTCTAAGGGTCAAACTAAGATTTTAAGTATCTTAGTTAGTCTTGCTTAAATTGATTTAAATAGTTTAGTTTGAATTAGCTTTGATATAATTAATGTTTTAATTTTTCTTGTAAGTTTAAATTTTATGTAATATAATCTTATTAAGATTTTGAAGATTTTGTTGTTATTTTATTTCTTTTATCTTGATTAATATTTCTTTAGTTTGATTTACTATCTTTAATTAAACTTTAAAATGCTAATTAAAAGTTGATGTTATTACATTTGATTTGATTTTTATTCTAGTTTAGTTTACCTTCAAATGGTTTAATTAGTTTTATTTTATTATATTTTCTTTCATAACTTAGCTTTATATTTAATTTTATGGTTCTTTTGATTCCTTTTGATTTTATTTAATCCTATGTGTTTGAATTGTTTAATTTAATTGATTAAATTAATTTCACTTATTAATTTTATGAATATTAAATGTTTGTTAATTTAAATGATTTGACTTAGATAATTTATATTTATTTTTAATTCAAACTTGATTTAGAAATGATTCATTATACTTCAATTTTGATGGCTTATTAATCTCATCATTGAGATTAAGTTTATAGAAATATTACATATTAAAGTTTCATTATGTAGTTTAATTCCCTTAGGATGAGATTTTGTTTATCAATTATAACTTAGGAAACTTAGGCTACATTGGGCACCAAATCTATTATAGGACATCTTAACTTTTAGGTTGTTTAGATTTGATTATTTTGATTAATCTTTTCTATTTGTATTTCAAATTATATTAATTTAAACTTAAATAAGTTTTTTTTATAATTTTGAGTCTTGAAATAATTTAATTTGGTCAAATTTTGGTGGGTTGACCTTTGGTGGGACCAACAAAAGTCAACTCTTTGTCAAATGGTTGACCAACTTTGACCTTCATTTGAATTTAATTTTAAATCCATTTATGTTTATGTAATGACTTTATGGTTTTCATTTGATTTAATTTTAAATTGTTTTGAGTTTATTTGAACATCGTTAGATTTAATAAATTTTGAGTTTAAGTAGATTAATTGAGTTAACCACCTTAATTACTTAGACTCAATTGGATTTAGATTTCAATTAGAATGTGTTTAGTTCATTCTTTATTTAGACTTGAGTTTGGTTTAAATTCACCTAATCCTATTAGGTTATGCTAAACCTTAGAAGGCTTCACGAAGTCACTAATTATAGTGGTCTAAGTGCTTGAATAGGAAATCCCTAATCAATAGGATTAAAAATGATTTTAAACCTCATTAAAAAATGAGGTCAACACTAACGTGAAGGAAAAACCTCCATCCATTGATCTTGAATCTGGAGCAAGGGAGAAGAGTGCCAATGCACTAAAATCACAAAATCTAGCATTGCTAAGGTGTTATGTTGCCAAAATTTTAAAATTTAAGGCACTAATATACACGGCCCTAGACACTGTGGGTCAAACACTTAGGCACTAAACTCTCAGGTTTTCTATGGAAAGCCTTCCCATAGTGCCAAGGCATTATCCTTGAGTTTTGTCTAATGAGGGCCGCGACGTCATAAATTAAGCGCTACAACACTAACCTTTTGGGGGTAGAATGACAAAAATGGCTATCTTAGGAATGCTGTAGTGTTGGACTCTTGGATTTTAAGCTTATGCACTGCGGGCTAGCAGCATCGAGGTGCTACTACTGCAATGTCATTTTAAGTTAGAAAATTATTATTATTTTAAATTTTGTAGCTTTTAAATCACAAATAGAAAAACATATACACAAAAAAATACAAAAGCATTGAAATAAAATTGTGCTTATTAATACAATTTTTTTTTTTACAAGATGTTCTTAAATAAAAGAAAAAGGGGTAAACTAGTAGTCTTATTCATCATCCGCCACCTCTTCTTTTGCTTCCGACACATGTGGCTTGCTCACGTAAAGCAAATATTGAGACACCATAGGAAAAGAGCCCTGATCCGGACCCACAAATCTACATTTTCAAACATATGAACTAAGACTGAATTAAATTGAGCCATGTAAGAAAACCATTTTTGATACTGATCTATATGATAATCAAATTTTCTTTCTAAAGCCTCTCGCCTATGGCTACTCTCACAAACCTATTTATTCAAATTTGAAACTTGCTTGCTTAAGATTTTGGAAGATGGGGATCGATGTTGTCGGGCACGTGGAGTGCATGAGCTTCCACCCACCTCGAACATCGATCTAAATCCACTAATTATTCTCTTCATTAGAGGAGCCTTTTTAATAAGAACTTTTTCATCAAGCTCCCTCAACACACCCGCTGTAGTACATAAATTATAAATAAGAGAAGGATGACCAAATCCTGTAGTAGTACTGCCTCTAAACATATTACAAATGGAATTATAAATAATCTTTTCTATATCAATTGTAAAGCCCTTTTGAATTGCATAATTCAAAATGACCTTGTCTTTTGGCACCTCACTGGTATTACCAGTGAGCATCATCTTGGTAGAAATGAAGTAGTGTTAAGCTTTAGACTCTTCCATTAAATCGATGGCAAGAAAGTTGTTAATCCTTTTCTCCCATAGTTTTCACTATATATTGGCATTTCTACCAGTGAGAAAACTAAAAACTTCAAGTAAAATTAGAATGATTATTATATTTTAAAAGATACTAATTATATACTATATTTTGCAAGCCATAATATGAGTTAATGGTAGTACTATCAAACTTATCTATTTCCCCCAAATGAAAACATTATTATCCTAGTGCTCTTTCACATTGGTGTTGAATTCCTACACCATTAGAATGACACAAGAGTTGTTCTCATAAGACAACTTCTCCCAGCTGCGTTTGTTGATTACCCTCTCCACGCTCCCACCCATATTGTAAAGGCTCCTCTCAAAATCAGGTGCTTGTGGGTGAGGGCATGTTCAAACCTTTCCTCCACTTCCGCTAACAAAACTAACTACTACTAGAAGCCCTCCTCTTACAAACGAGCCTTTTAAGTGACATGTTTTGATATATTAATGTAGAGAGATGGAGAGAGAGAGAGAGAAAGAGAGCTTTAAGGTTTACTATAGAACAAAAAAATCTGCATCCCAAGGAGAGTGGGGGTCTATTAATAAACTAGACTTAGTGTTGTGACACCACATTAGTAGCATTGAGGCACTAGCCTTTTGGGTTGTGGAAGAAGGGACTAGCATCGTAGCACTCACATACAGAGCCAAGGTGCTAGTCAGCTAGTCAAGTGGATTATTATATATATTAAAAGTGCATTTATTATCATTAATTTTATAATTGACCGGAGCTAGAAAGCATGTCAGACATTGATGTAGCATCACGATGCTCTAATGTAGCACCTGAGTGCTGATTAAAAAGTGTCTCCTTTCTATTTAAAGATCATGTCTATCTACCAGCTTTTCTAAACATTCCTTTGACTAGCATTGTGACACTATATGATTAGCTCCTAGGCTATGGTCAACCTGATTAAACTGATCTTAATAAGTTTAGTATTATACTTATAGCACCAATACACTGATTTCTTTGATTTTAATACATGGATACATGTCCCATAATGCTATAGTGCTACTCACTAGATACCAAGGCAAACTATTATGATAGCTCCTAGGTTTTATATTTTTAGTGTTGGGTGCCATCCTAATAATGCCCATCATCTACAGCTAAGGCTCTCCCCTTCATAGTATTTTGTCTCCATATTTTTAATGTTGAGATACTTAACATAAAATAAATTTGAATTAGCTGCATGGGTCCACAGAAGGTCTCGGCTATTCAAGATTGGCCAATCCCTTCTTCTATCTCCATCACAATAATAATTTCATGCTTTGTGGGTTAACATAAAAATGGATCTGAATTACCCACATGTGCTTTAACACATGCATTTAAATCTAAATTTAATTTCTGAAGATGCTACTAGGGTCAATTTCTTGATTGGGTCTAATGACTGGGTCTGGGTCAATGAACCCTAATAAACTCCTGATGATGGTCATGTTAATTATGAAATTCAATCGGAGGGGGTAATTTCAAAATATCTTAAAGTAAACAATCATCCACTCATCCATTATTATTTGTCTAGGATGATAAATTAAGAAAATTTTTGCTAATAAAAGAGCCAATATCAAATTAAATATATTTATGTTCATTCTCAAATAATGTCATGCTAGTAAGACGTGGCCTATATCTTCTATCCATGTGATTTTATCAAATTGCCACCACATGAAATGTGGATATGACCATAACCTTATGATTGGGTGGGCTGGCACTTAAATGGCTCAACTATATTATGGTTACGTCATTAGCCCATATGTTCTCTAATGGCTTTACTCTTTGAGCTATGAATTATGGAATATATTTAATAATCATAAAGCCTTTGGTAGATAAAGTTAACTTAAATTTATCCCTTTAGACAAATATCACTCCAAGTCTATAAGAATACCTTGGACAACATAAACCATGGCTGCTGACAAGGATTATTAGGTCAGGTTGGGTTAACTATTTCATCTAATTAAGTAGACTAGGGACAACGATAACCAATGATGACGGAATCATGAGATCTTGATTAGGCATGTTATCAAACCCACACACACACACACACACACACACAACTTATGCAATAAGTTAAATGATAATTTCATTCACTATTCATTATATGGTATACATTAGAGATTTATATCACTCGTCATGTGAATATGTAAGCCCAATCTTCTTATTCGCCATGTGAATCCTCTATACCCCTTTTTTCTTTAAACAAACATCCATGCCACACTATAGTATTATACATAGTGACATATCGGGAGATATGCTTATTCCCAACCTTAATCAAGAGTTCTCTCTTGTTATGGTAAGAGGGCTAATTAACTATGAGGCTTGCATTCATAGGAAGTATAACCCAAATCTAAATAAACTCTAACGTAACGTTATAGAAATATGGTTCAATAAATATATCAATCTGCCTCATAAAAAAAAGCATACTCCTACCCATCTTAATAAAGATTGCTAAGAGCATCCTCAAATATATTTTTCTAAGCGACCAGAGAGTTATAGCTGAGGTAGTATTTATTACAAAGAATATCAATAATCAAACATGCTATCATAATCATAAAAGAGGATTACTCATAAATAAACGCTCAAGTAACTAAACTTGAGCAAGTCCTTTCCTCATTAGTCCATGCCTAAGAAGCTGCCCTTCAGCATCTCCATGAAGCTCAAGAGAAGCAATCTATTATGGCCTATAGAGCTAATACAATCTCTATCTATATTAAAGAAATTCAAGCTTATCATTTATAGCTATAACCTTTTGACTATCACCATCTTATATGATATTTAAAAGTGGTTAGAGATTTCCAAAGATAATGTTTTCTCTCTCTCTCTCTCTCTATTATATTCTTGATATAATCATAAATAAATAAATAAGAAGACCAACAATGCATCATGTCCAATCAACATGACACCTTCATTGGGGGACAATTTTATTTGCATCTAATACATTGAAAATCAAATAAACTAAACATCCCAGCTTGGTGAGACATGGTTTTGCAATCACAATGCCTAGGTGGTGTAGCCACCTTACAAAATCTAGAAGCTTAAACCACTTTAACTGTTGCCTACTTAAATAACATAGCTCCATGACACTATGATGTCAAAGCTAAAGCTCATCATGACGGACTTTAATTTAAAAAAATAAGAAAACTATTGTTCCCACTCCAATAGTAATAATCGATAAGAAGTAGGAGAATATTTATGGAGTGGAAAATTTCCCCATAGGTGAAAATAGTTATCAAAAACCTCTATAAAAGAGGGGAAATTGCCCACTACCCCTTATTCATTTTTTTTCTCCTCCAACTATTGGGATTTTGTAGCTCTTATAACTACTTCTAACTCCCTCTCTCTCTTACACCCTCTATAGCTCTTTCTTACCACTGTACAAGGGACTGATCTTCTCACACGAGGCAAAAGTAAAGTGCAACCATTGCAAACTCTAGGTAAAAAGTTCTTTTATGCAATTTCTTGATCCCTAAAAGAAATTGTTGAAGAATTCCATTGTAAATCTTGGATTTTGTAATAAATGAATAGTTCCCTCTATAGATCTTGGATCTAGAGTAAGAATTCAATTTTGTTTAAAAAAATTTAGGCACAAGAATTTCAAGAAATTTTAAATTTGAAGGGCCTCTATCGTTGAACTTAGTTCTAGTGTGAGATGAAATCCTCCATCCATCAACCTTGGATATGAAATAAGAGAGAAGAGTGTGTTTGCACTAAATAATTAAAATTTAACATTGCTATAGCATTATTCCGCAAAAATTTTATAAGAAATGTCAAATTATGTAAGAATTATAGATAGAAAGAGAAATGGATCCATAAAGAATTAGATTGTAATTTGAGACTTTTTTTCCTTCTTTATAGAAAAAGAAATTTCATTTGTACTCCTAACTCAAGTTGGATAGTTTTGAAAGAGTTTGGAAAGAAATCCTTCGAATTTCTTGAGCTATCTCTACCCTTTTTTTTCTCCTTTTGATTCTTTTTTTTTTTTCATTTCAAACTTGTTCAAATTTGAACCTCTCCATTAATATATATTTAGATATATAAGATATATTTACAAAGTTGGTCTAATTTATTGATTATCACTAACCCTATATTATTCCCCCGCTAAATGAATGAATCATTTTTGCTCGAGCTCCGTCATATGCTATACCTTTCTATACCATTAGTATCTTTATTTAGCAACCCATGAACAATTCAATCAGGTTTCAAGCAGAACAAACTATGTCGAGACAAGAGCATCCATATTCATATAGAAAATGGTGGATGTAATAATCCACATCCAATCATGTCCTTCAACTCGCACATTATTTTCTACCACATCATTTCAAATTAAGTTTTACCATAACATCCCTCTCATTTGAATTTTGAACCATATACAATTGATTCAATATGGAATCATGAAGAGTCATTGTCTGAACCGATACATAATAAGAAACACTTATATATAAGTGTTTCTCCAAAAAGATTTCACTTTGAATTACCCCATATTTTCTCATATGAATAATATCACATGAAAAAAACAAAACAAATCAGGTTTAAACAAACTTATTTACATCTTCAACAGATCTTTCTGGATCATCCATAATAAAAGATCCCCCTTTTTCATGAAAAAAAAGAAATTAGAAACCTAAAAAAAAGCCTTTGACTTTACTTTCATTCAAATGAAAAAGAAATCCTAATGAATGGCTAAAAGTTGTTAGCCACTTTCACTAAAGAATATACTAAACTAAATCTTTCATTGAAATATTCCATTATAGAATAATAAGAGAATCTAAAATAATGAAATAATAAGAGAATATTCATAAGAAAAATAGATAATATATTATTATGTCATAATTATGTATTAATATATTCTAATATGAATATTTCTCATTTTTTATTTATGAAATATGATTTTATGATTCTAATATTTTGATTGACTTCTTTTTTAACATCTCCAATTAAATCTGAATTTCATTGTATTGAAAACATAAAGATAGTTTTGTTTTTGTTATTATGGAGTAGAAAAAGTCTCATGTAAGGTTAGATCAAAGAGAAAATAAGAATCCTTCGATTATGATCTTTTCTTTTTGCATCCATCTCCATCATATAAAACAAATAATTGTTAACTAAAGTAATCGAATATTTACTTTAGTAAAAAGTAAAAAAAGATATGATTCTAAGAATCATTCTTAGAATTCATATTGGGTAACATTATGTCCAACATGAAATAGAAAATTGTTTCATTCTTTAAATAGAGAAGAATCTTTAGTTTCTTATCGAAATGATCTCGGATGGAAGAATGCGAACCATTTTGTACTCCCTTGGGTACGATCAACGTCTTTAGATGTTGTCCGAGTGAGAAGAAGCCATGGCCTCCCTGATCTTTTGATCCAGGAGTAGGTGTAATTACCTCTCTATCAAAGTGACTAGTGATGACTAATCTGCCACTGCTATCATTAGTTGCACTGGATGGACGGAGGATGTTATCTTTTGTGCACTCATACCAAGGAGGTTCTCTTGTGACACCTTTGCTCAACTCAGCTCGGGTTCCGAGGGCAAAGGGTCAGACTCAACTTGAGTTTCCTGATGGGTTGGGGTTATAGACGTCAACTTGGAAATCATTTTCCTCATCTCTTCCATCTGACTTTGTAGATCTTAGATGCATTGATCCTTTTCTTTGATCTAACTCATTCAATCCTCTTGGGAAAGTAGAGGCTCCTAGACATCGTAACCCTATTCTGATGTTGGGTTGTAGCTTGGGCCTTGCCTTAGCTGCAACTTGAGCTTGGGTTTCAATGACATATACTTTCATGACAGGGAGATTTTCTTCCTTTCGCCTATGAAATTTCTTATTGCAGTTTCTACATGAGTTCTAGCATGGTCTTGTTACAACTTTGTTGTTTTACTTCCATCATTTCTCCTTAGGGACTAATGAATCTTTTTATTTTTTTTCCCTTCTATTCTACATTGTGGATGAGGGTAAGAAGCATCAGATGAAGTGGGAGGAGCCAGGATGATAACTCAAATGCTCCGTACCTCATCTATTCTATATCCTTTTGCTTCTACCATAGAAACCACTCCTATAAAGGTAACATGGAAGACTGCATAAGGCACAAGAATTTCAAGAAATTTTAAATTTGAAGGGCCTCTATCGTTGAACTTAGTTCCAGTGTAAGATGAAATCCTCCATCCATCAATAAGAAATAAGAGAGAAGAGTGTGTTTGCACTAAATAAGTAAAATTTAACATTGTTATGGCATTATGCCGCAAAACTTTTATAAGAAATGTCAAATTATGTATGAATCTAGTTTAAAAAAATGGAATTTCCACTCAGTAGTGCCACGATGCTGAGGCCCAACACCGAGGTGTGAGCTCTTAGAAATGAAATATTTGATGCTCCATCCATAAAGGAGGTGCCATATATATTGAAACTTTTCTCTGGGTTAGTATCATTCTTGCAATGTTGGGGTACTATATCTCAGTGACGTAGCACTAAGCTCTAGGGTATTCACTTCCTTAAAATAGCATCACAGCTAGTTTTTTAGTGCCAAGGTGCTACTTTCTAAAATCTATTTTACCGTTGAACTTTATTTTGATGTGAAATAAAATCTTCCTACCATTAATCTTGTATCCGGGTAAAGGAGAAGGGTGATTTGCACTAAACAAATTGTGAAAAACTAGCACTGCTAAGGTATTATGTTACCAAAAATTTGAAAATTTCCCAAAACTATTAAATATTAAACACTGATGACATAGTGCCATGGTGCAAATGTCTTAACGCCAGGTGCTACATCCTCAGAAAAATTTAAACTCCAATACTTTACTGATAGTGACATGGCATTGAAATATCAGGACCAAGGCATTGAAATCTCAGAACCAAAGCATTATGCTCTTGAAAAATTAAGTCTTAGACACCCAACTGATATGGCCAAGGAGTTCATATCATAGCCCAAGTTATGTCTATAACATCGCAGCGATACAAATGTAGAGCCAAGATGTAAAGCTCTCCAATTTTGAACTTATAATTGTTAGCCATTATTATAACCCAAATCATTTATATCGCCATAATGCTACAAATGTAGCACTAAGGTGTTGAACTCTCAAGTTTTGAACTTATATCCTTCAGTTTAATAGTGTTGTAATGCTACAAATGTAGTATTAAGGCGCTGAACTCTCAGGTTTTAAATTTTATTTTTTAGCTTGATGGCACCAAAGAGCTGATAAGGCAGCACCAAGGCACTGGGGCCCAAATGCTACTCATTTTGAAAGAAAAATTTTATTATTAAATCTTGAAATTCTAGAGCATTCCAGAGATAAACACAAAAGCATAGAAATAGAAGACTATTTTTATTAATATCAAAAAATATATTAAATGATATTTACAATAAAAGAAAAGAAAAAGAAAATATAAAATTAAAAAATAGGAGAAAATTAGTAATCGTAGTAGTCATCCTCCTCCTCCTCGTCTAATTCTTATGGCTCCGGCGGGGTGCTCACATAAAGGTGTGTTGACCTCATTTTTAGAATGAGCTCTCAACTCTTCCATCTTAGGCTTAGGACTTCTCTTAGACTTTAAGAGTTCCTTAGTCTTAAGACACATCTAGTGATTAGGTGGACACTCCAACCTAGCCCTAGAAGACTTAGAAGAGTTAGCCATAGGAATAGGTCATGTCTCAGGGGTATTAGGAAAACTTCCTACCCTTAGCTTAAACCATTCCTCACTTTCTTTCTTTCAAGTCAAACTCCAAATCATTCTTAATTGATTTTCTCCAAACTCAAATCAACTCCACATGATTGAAATCTATGGTTGAAACCCATGATCAAAATCCATCAAAAATTCCTAAGTCTAAAATTTTGCTTAAGTCCTTAACCTCCCTTTTAAGGACTTAGCCAAAACTATGATCTAAACATATTTTAATCTTTGAGATTTTCTCATGATCAATTTATATTCTCATTTATATTCACATATATAAATGAAATATAAATTCAAACCCATCAAATCTAAACTCAAAATTCTAAATCAATTCATGAAAATTTTCTTAAGTCCCTTTAATTTTCCATTAAAGGACTTAGCCAAAATCTACCATAAACCTTGATCAAACCTTCCCAAATTCATGGGATTTTCACAAAACTTATTTATATTCTCATATATAAATGAAATATAAATATAAATCAATCAAATCAGACCCTCAAATAAAATTTCAAATTTAAAATCCTTGAAATTCCCTTAAATCCCTTAATTTTCCATTAATGGATTTAACCTAAACTTTGATCAAACATGTTCAAACTCATGGAATTTTCTCAAAACTTATTTGCATTCCCATTTATATTTTCATATATAAATTGAATATAAATATAAATCAATCCAATCTAATTCAAAAAAAAATTTAAATTTCAATTTATAAATTTCTTTAAATCCTTTAAATTCCCTTTAATGGATTTAACCTAAATCATGATTAAACCACTTCAAATCCTTAAAATTTTCTCATGATCCATTTATATTCTCATTTATATTCACATATATCAATGAAATATAAATTCAAACAGTCAAAACCAATTTCAAAAATCAAACTCAAATCCATTCAAAATCAAATCTAACACTTTGAAGCCAAACTCTCCAAATCAATTCCAAATGAAGCCAAACTCTTGATTTTCTCTCATGGTTCAATCAACCCTACAATTATAAGCTCATATATAAATCCAAACTTCAATCATTCAATTAAAACCCAAATAAAAAAATCAAACCCAAAACCCTTTCATATTCTTCCTTTGAATATGAAATTTTCAAGTGGATCAAAACCCATTTGACTTCAAACCACTTATAAATGGATTCATATTTCAATCATGAGTCCATATACAAGATCAACCAACTTCAAATCAAGCTTTGAGCCATTTGACCCACTTGGGATCACTTGACTCAAAGTGACCTAAAGTATCCTTATGAGCCAACTTTTGATCCTTACCAAATTGGATTGAACCTAACTTATATATCCCTGTCATCATGATCAACAGTCATCATGGGATGATCAAGCAATCAAATTGAGTCAAACCAAGTCAAACCTAAGGGTTGACTAAGTCAACATTTAACCTAAAAAGAAACCTTACATAGCCAAATTCCACCATAGGCCAAATTGACTGAAATTATTGACCTAAGTTCACTCATGACCTATGTTTGAACTTGACCAAGCCAACATTTGAGCCTAACCTAGCCCAATTGGCCCACTTGACCCAAGTTGACCCATTTTGACCTAAAGGGTCAAAATCGTCAAAATTTGATCTAAGCCAAATTGATTGAAACCAATGGGTCAAGTCCATTCCAAATCACTTGTCGAACTTGACCAAAGCCTCAATTGGCCAACTAGACTTAATGTAGCCCAATTGACCTTAGACCCAACATGACCTAAAGGGATCATGTTGAGCCAAAATCGAACCTAACCCAAATTGATTGGAAATAAAGATACTAATTCACTCCATACGACTAACCTAACCTAAACCTACCCTTGACCTACCTCAAATAGGTCAAATGGATCAAATAGGTCAACTTGACCCATTTGACCTAAGTGAAGTCATATGAGCCAAAACCAAATATATATCAAATTGAATCAAACCAAAGCCACCAAAACATTTCAAATGGTCATATGAACTTGACCCAACCCTTGGTTTGACCAATTTGACCAATTAGTCAACTTGACCTAAGTTGACCCATTTTGACTTAAATGGGTCAACATGAGCCAAACCCTATCAAATGGATTCCAAATCTAATGAAACTTGGCCAAACCTAGTTTCTCCAATACCCAACATGTCCAAAGTGGAAAATAGCAAAATGACCATCCTACCCCTAGGCCATAGAACAAATTTTGGCCTAACCTATGGGTAATTTGGTCATACCCTCTTCACAATCACTTGAGGCATTCCTAAAAGCTCAAGGGGACTTAGTGATGAGTGGTGCACCCAACCCAATGGGTTTGGGTCAGCTCATTTATTCCCTAGACCAAACCCGACCCCTTAACCTAAAATTGAAATTTCAAATCCCCTCTCAAGCTCAACTCAAGCACATGGGAAGTTGGCAATATATTCCTTGGATCAAACCGACCATGTGTACACTCAAAATAGTAAAAACAAACTCTCCAATCTCATTAATTGGATCAAAATGGCAAGAACATTGCCGACTGGCCGATCCTTCAAGGGGGAGATATACTCCCCCTAATTCAATTGAAAATTCACTTGCCCTCTATCAATTGAACCTAAAAAACCCAAAGCAATCATTAGAGAACACTCCCAAGCTTCTTAGAAAAGATTAGAATTTCCCATTTCTCAGTTTTGCATAGTGCAAAAATAGGGGAGCTCAATCCAACCTTGAATTTCTCCACTCAAAACCACCTCAATTCTTCCTACACACTTCTTCTAGGACTGAGCTCACTCAAGCTTCCATTGGAGTTCCCATAAAGGAGAGGAGCAATTGGATCAAAGTCAAAGGATCTTCAAGTGGTGTTGGTCCATGAGCAAGCCACTCAATCCCAAGGCCTAGGAATTTCAAGTGGCTCCACTAGACAAAGCTACCTCATCGATCTCGAGCGCCAGTGATCACCTCCGATGAGGTATGAAATTTTCTGATCACTAAACTTAATGTAGTGTGGAGCTTCATGAAAGAAATTTTCACCTCCTCGAATTTTGACCATTGAATTTATCGCTCTCTGTCTCTAGATGGTGTGGGTTCAATTTGGTCTGATTCCATGCTAGATCTAGCTTGGATCTTCCCCTTGATCATGGATAGTCTCTATTGATCAAGGGGAAGAACTTGGCTCATCCCGGCCCATCCATCGCATTTAGATGATTGAGATTATTTAACATGCTTAGTTATCTTTATTTATAAATGGGAAGATCCTTAGCCATCTATCGATCGATGGCGATTTTCCCGCGCCACCGCCATTTAGGATGTGACATTTAAGTTACCCCCTCACGGTGCGACGTGTGTAAAGCGTGCTGACCGCCACCGCCACGTGTTGTGCCGTGAGCCAGGGATTAGTTATGGGTTAATTAAAAATGCTTAATTAATTTTTCATTAATCCATGTATCTTCAAAAATGCATAACTCTTCATAGAAAAATAAAAAAATATATAAAATAAAACCTATGGATAGATAATTAAACCTAGAACATTTTAAAATTAATTTGGTGAGTTTTGAATTATGATTTTCTCTGAATTTGAGTTTTATTAGAAAGTGTATTTTGCTAATTACTCTTTGATTAGTCCACTGATTAATCCTAAATTTCTTCGGTAAGTTTTAGGGGTTGACCTTTACCTCCCATAAGTTTTTTTAGGATTTATCAAAGGCTTGATTAGGGTAATTGCATATAGTTTTCTTAATTACCCTCCTCATATAATTAAGCATAATTAGGGCATGATTAGTGGTTTTACCCTATGATTACAGTTGATTAAGGTCAGATCCAATAAGTAGGAGTCTTATAGAATAATTTTGGGGCATTTCCCCTAAGCTATTCCCTAAACCTCCTCTTTTCTCTTTAATCTCCTCTTAATTAAGGGTTAATTCAATAATTATATCTTTAATCAATTTCTAAAAATTCTAAAAAAGTTCCAAAACTTAATTAATCTATCTTGGGTAGATGCTTAGGTGTTTAATAACCTAAGTTTAATTAAGAAAATCAAAACCCCATTCATAAGTATGAAAGGGTGTTTTGAAATTACTTAAGCTAAACCCCTTAGCTTAATTAATTTTTAATTGTGAGCCAAATTGCATTAGGCCTTTTCATTATTAGGTGCATTGCAAATTTAAATTTCTTGTGAGTTTTATGTTATCTCATTGGCTCATAATTATTTAGTTAATTCTTCTAAGGTGGTGTAGGTAAGGGTTAATTAAGCTACTTTATTCATAGCTTAACCTAATCAACACATAAAAAATGGATATAATTATTTAAAAATTAAACAAAAATATCAAACACATATGGGTTTGGGTTAGGAATAACAAACTCATCTCACCTTTTCAAAATTGAATCAAACCTCAAACTAAACAAAAATCATTTTGAAATTCACTTTGATTTATTCTAAATTTTCTTATTCTATAAGAATATCTTTAGGATTTAAGTAAAGTGAGTTTGTTTACATGCTTTCATTGCTTTGGATCTTTCCTCAACATGTTAAGTTGCATGCCATGTAATTTCATACATTCATAGTTTTGAAATTCAAATTTTAAAATGAAATTGTTTACTTTATGTCAAATTTTCATGTGTTGGCTAAAGTAGAAATATGAATAGCTATTATCACTACTAAATCTAAATTATTTTCAAAATACATAAATCAAACACCAAATTTGAAAGTGTACTACTTATGCTTTAATTATAAGTTTGCATGTGATAGATCATAAAGTCATGCTTAGTGTGGTTTTCCTTTCTTTCTTATGTTAGCACAGTTTTGAATAGTGTAAGATGATAGGGTTCATTTAAAAAGAACCCAACACTTACTTAATTCCATACCCTATTCATCCCTATGCTCTCACCTAAGAAGGGTTTCCTATACTTGCATGCATAAATTGCATAAACAAAAATGAATCCATTAAACAACTTTTGCATTTTCCTTTTCTATTTCATTTTTATATACATGTTTGTAAAAAGTGGTATATTAGGACAACCCCGAGGTAGGGCTTTAAGTAAGTAGGTCACACCTCCTGGTTAACAATGGCATTGTACTCACTTATGCCTTTCTTACTTTCATGTATGTATGTGAAAATTTAGATAAGGGAAACCCTTTCTACTTAAGAAAAATCATGCACATTCAACTTCTAAATTTTTTAAATGGATTACTTAGCATGCATCATAAACTGTGTTAAATACTCTCATTTGCATGTATAGATATGCTTAGGGTCCATCCATATGCATGATATATATGTTCGGGAAAGAAATGAATTTTGATTCATTTTATTTAATCTTAAAATGCCTTTCTTTTTGAATAGGTTTGTTTAGAGTATATCTAAACTTAGGATTAATTAAAATATTTAATAAAAACATTCACTTAAATGAACTAAAATATGAACTTACTTTAGAAAATTACTTAAGGTTAGGAAAGGAAAGAGAAGTTCTCTTCTCTCTCCCTCTCTTCATAACTTAGTAGTTAATTATAAGTTTCACTTAAAACAAATTAAAATATAAAATAAAACCAACCAAAAATACTTAAACAACTTAAATGAAACCCTCCT
Organism: Cymbidium sinense; assembly: GCA_021442155.1. NCBI lineage: Eukaryota > Viridiplantae > Streptophyta > Magnoliopsida > Asparagales > Orchidaceae > Cymbidium > Cymbidium sinense. The sequence continues at coordinate 147,315,531 of CM038218.1, read as the reverse complement.
CTAAGTTGAGCATGTTCTTCACACTTAGAAAATTTAAACCTAAAGTCATAACTAAGCATACCACATAAGCCTTCAAAGCACACACATTAGCTTAAGTCACCACTTCTAGCTTTAGGTTAGGATGGTGCATGATTTGATGTTTATTTTATTTTGTGATATATGTTTTAGACTAGATGTTAGGGTGTATGCTCGTAGAATGAATGATAGGATGTTCTTAGTCTAACTATTCTTTTATGCAGGGGATTATGCTTAAGGGGCGCTATCATAAATAAAAATATAAATGCTTTTACTTCCAGGTGTTTTATACCCCTAAGAATAATCCATAGGCCAGGTGGACTTAATCACCCATGTGTGGGGTAATAAGTCCAATATACATGCTTAGGATTTATGTGGTGTGTTTTAGCTAACCATTATTTGTAGGTATTAGTTAGATTTTTCACTTTTTCTTTTCATGTAAAAAATTGTATAATTAGGATTTTGGAATGATAGTTATGGAGATTAGGATAAGCATTGGTCATAAGATTCTATCTTATGCACCATGTGAAGCTTTGGAGCATCTACCATCCAACCATCTAAAAGAAAGAAATAAAGAAAGAAGAATAAAGCTTGAAGACCCCCATAAAAATGAATTCTTTGCTTAATTGTAATATTCATTTGTAATCCGTGTTGTATAAGGGTAGAGCTCGGCTATCCACATTTGATATTTTCGGGTTTGTGCGGTGGTGCCCGACCATAAATGGCCATTAATTCTTTTTATGATTAGCTTTATAAATTGATTGATGGTTTGTTTAGCTTTTGCATTAAGTGGCATGTTTTTCTTAGTTTCTTCCTTGCTTTATGTATGGCCTGGATGTGGATTAGGCTCTTTAGAGAAAAATAAATCTTTTACCCAACTTAACAATTCAAATTAAAATTAAATAACTCATAACCTCACCTAAAGCTTAGGTTTAAAATTAAGATAAAAGAATTAGCAACCCTTAGCTAGATGAGCATTTTTTTATAATATCATGCACAAATGCATCTTATTTCACTCTTGATTGGAGGGCATCCACCTTTGCTAGAGAACTTCGACTTGACCTTTGAGAGCCATGGTGGAAACTCACCTCCTCCCTTCTCACTGATTTTGGTCAATAATCTTCTTTCTCATGCATTAGTCATAAAAATCCTATTAGCCTGAGTCAAAATAATTATCCAAAATAAAAGTACAATAAAATTTGAATTGCATTAGATTTAGGTCATTTGAAGCATGTCCCTTTACATGATCTAGTCTCTTTAGGGAGTGAGTTTAAAGACTTAGTCTCTTTCTAAATAATAACAGCCTAGCTATCTTGCATAAGCATAAAGACTTACTTACATGTATTTAAAATTGTAGGAGGAGTTAGTTTGCAGCCACCCTCAGACGGTTGTAAGTCCAAACTGTTAGGTGGTTTGCCCTCTCTTGTGGAAGCAAACCAATTACCCATTTTCGCCTTAGATTTAGGTTGTCCTTCAGCCAAAGCTCCCTAGATTTAGGTTCGATTCTTTGGGTCATAAGCATAATTCCTCACCTCTTAGGCATTTCCTTAATCTTGTATTAAGGAATCTCAAGTCCTAAAATTCTAATAAAAAATACAACTCAAACAAGCTAAATCAATCTCTAAAATGTAAAGCCAACTATAGAAAAGTTTGAGATGCTCGTTAGGTTTCCTAGCATCATGAGCATCTCCTACTTATCTTCCATTTTAGCTTCGATAATAACTCCCTCTTTTGAGCAATCCCATTTTGATCTTCAAAAATATAAACCAATTGATTGATAGTCCTTCCTATTGAAATCTTCAGAGACAACGATCATTTATCTTAATCGAGAGTTTTCCCAAGGGATCCCGTCCATTATGTAATTAACTATGGGAGCTTGCTCCTGTAGGGAACTTAACGAACCCAATTTAAAATAAACTCTCTTTACTTTTCCATGTAAAGTAGGGGAAGAATCTCTGGTACATATGCAGACCCATTATCCTTAAGAGTCCTTATTGAGGTGATTGGTTCCATTAAAATGTAGTAACTTTTATCTTTCGAGATAGTACACTATTCCTTGACGATTCAATTACTGAATAAGTACATCATGGATCTGTGGCCTTAGAAGACAAATTTTTATATAGGTGTTGCCTCTTTCATTTCTCACCGCAGATTTGAAGGAGACTCCTCTATAGGAATTTTTAAACCAACAAGGTGATATTAAGATGTAGTAAGAAAAGAAGCTTGACCTAGGCCCGCATGAATGCTGTAATTTTCAAATATATGTATAAGTACTGAGTTAAATTTAGCCATATATAAAAATAACTGTTGCTACTGAACCATGTGGTGGTTGAATTTCCTCTTTAATTCCTGTTGCTATCGACTAATTTTTCCAATCATCTTCCTTATATTTGAGACTTGCCCTCTAATTTATTGGAGTTCCTTGTTTATGTCTTGGAAGATTTGGGTCTGGACTGAGGGGCAAGTGAGCTTTCTCCCACCTCAGTTCTTGAACCAAATACTTTAATCACTCTCTTAGTTAGTGGAGCCTTCTGTATAAAGTCTTCTTCATCTAACTCCCTTTGGGCACCTATCGTAACACACAAAGCATAAATAAGAAAAGGATGACCAAACCCTATGGTAGTACTATCCTTAAGCACATTACAAATAGAATAATAAATAATCTTCCCTACATCCATAATAAAGCCCTTTTTAAATTGTAAAATTCAAAATGGCTCTATCCTTAGTTACCTCAATGATATTTCCAGTGGGCATTAACTTGGAAAAAAAATGAAATAATACCAAGCTATGGTCTTAATAGTAAGGCCGGCGGTAGAAAAATTAATAATTTTATCCTCTCGCCTTTTCCACTAGACAATTGAATTATTAGTGAAAAAGTTAAGAATTTATTAAAATTGGGATGATCATTATAATAAAAGATATTATATACTACATCTTGTAAATTGTAATATGTGTTAATAGTAATACTATCAAACTTACTAATTTTTCCCAGAAAAAAATTTGATTATTCTAGTTCTTTTGCATTGATGAAGAACTCTTGCACCATAAGATGACACTAGATATATTATTGTAGGCTAGCTTCTCCCAGCCTCGCTCGTTAATGATCCTCTCCACATGCCCACCCGGGCTAAAGAAGCTCCTTATTAGGATGAGATGTATGCATAGGAGAGCATGGTGGTACCTCTCGTCAACCTCTATACTAACAAATCTGTTAGTATCGCTGACAGTCATCCTTCTTGACATTACTGAGGAATTTCACTACCATGTTGGCTTCCTTAAAATAAAAATGCAAGTTGAGAGAGGAAGGGAGCAAGAATTTCCAAAAAGAGACCAAAAGTTCAAAATGAAAAATGAGCAACCTAAGGGTCATATTTATAGATTGACCCTAATGCCCCAACACTATTTTATCAACGCCGAGGTGCTAGCTTCTCAGTTTCTAAGATATGTGACCAACGTTGTGGCATTGAACATACAACATCAAGTTGCTAGTCAGCGTACCAGAATGATCACCACATTGATAAAGAGCACTTATTATTATTTATGATAATTAATTTTGTAATCAACTGGAACTGAAAAGCGTGTTGAATTTTGATGTAGCACGGTGGTGCTAAGACGTCGCACCATAGCACTAGTTAAAAGTTTGTCCTATCTATTGAATGTGCATGCCAACCAGTCATCTCATTTGAATGGTTTTAACTGGCGTCACAACGCTACATAATCAGTGCTTAAGTGCTAGTCAATCTGCCAACCTACTTTTAATGGTCATTAATGGCACTTACGGAACCGTGACATTATTTTGGCAATGTCGAAGTGTTGACTTCTCAAGATATTGAATATGATTCTCTACTATAACACCCCTACATTATTTCTATAATGTAGAGCCTCCAAACTAGTAATGCCCATGTGTCATGATCTACAAAGTCGAGATGCTCCCTTTCATAGCGCCTATGAACCATACTCCTAGCATTGAGGTGTCATCCCTAGAATAACTTATTAATAATCGTCATACGAACACCCTATAATTCATTTATTATGCAAACACCCTTATATTTACTAGCATTTCAAAGGGATGTATGTCTAGTCTTTTATCCATTAGCCATGTGAACACCTTATAATTCATTTACCATGTGAATGCCCCCTATAATTTGACATTCCAATTAGATGTAAGTCTAATATAATGGCTTTCTAATCAATGTAAGTCCACCCCATGCAAATACAAGCACAACCTAAATTTAACCTAACTTATTAATGTTCTCCATGCGAACACCCATACACTAAAACTCTGGTCTACTCAGGATATCTAAAATGAGACAACCCATGGCTGCTAATCAAACTCCTTGGACATTATGACTAGCTCTCTATTATTGGTAGACTAAAATAATATAGTCTCAAGATGATGAACCATGGGATCTTGATTGGGACTATTCTCTTATTTTCTTGAGATAGTCATCTATACTATGCCAGACACACCACTTGACATTAATTCATATCAAATATATATGTTTATTTTCCAACCTTAATCAAGAGTTCTGTCTTACTGTGGTAAGATGGGTAATTAATTATGAATGCTTGTATTCATAGGAAGTATAACCCATATCTAAATAAACTCGACATAATATTAGGAGAAATTTGGTTGAATATATATTAATCTCCCTCATAAAATTCAAAGATGTTTTTATGAGCGATCAACTGTATAAGAGTAGAGCTCAGCTACCAAACTTTTTTCTTTTCCAACTTGTACGATGATACCCGGTCGCACCGACCTCTTATTCTTTCAATTGATAGCATTTGCTTGATTTATTTACATTAATCATGCAAAAGAAATTACATGTTTTTATAGGTTTCTTAAAGCTTAATTATTTGTTGTATGGCCAACATACGATATGCTATTTAGAAAACTAAAATTTGTACTCTAACTAATTAACTTTAATTAAATTTTAATAATTAATAATCTCATTTTAAACTTGGAAAGTTAATAAAAAATTAAAATATTTAGTAATCCCTTACCTGTATATTATATATTTTAACATGTGGTGTTTTAATTTGGAGCCGTAGGGACACCAGATCATAGGGGTACTTATTTAAGTTTTCAGGTGCTACATTAAGATATGATATATCATCTCAAGAGATGGAAACACCACCCTACAATAGACTTAATAACTTAATAAGGACTCTAAGATAAATGGGTTTACGCATGTACTAGAGATCTTTCCCCAACTTTACATGGAAAAGTAAAGCAAGTTTATTTTATACCAAGTTATTTAGGTCCCTATGGAAGAAAGCTTCCATAGTTAATTATATCTTAGGAATTTGGATCTTTTAAGAACACTCTGATTAAAGTATTCAATAAATATCTTTACAAATTTCAAGGCTAGACTATCAAAGAATTATGTATTTATGAAAATCAAATATGAGAGTTCAAATAGGGAGACTTATTTATGAATTTTAAAGGAGAATAAGAAGAAAGTACCCATGATACTATGAAGCCTAATGGGTGCTACAGTCTACTATATAGTGAGGCTTTATATATTTAAGAGAGAGAATTTACTATTGTTCAAGTTAGAGTATTATTAGAATGCTAAGGCTTATAGTCCAACAACACAAGATCATGAAAATGCCTAAGAGATGAGGACTTATGTTCATAGCCTGAAGGAATAAGTAGTCTCAGAACTAAATATAAAAGGCTTTAGCACAAGCTGAAAGCATGACTTAAGTCTAATCGAGAAAGATGGGATATGATAATTCACCTCTACAAGAGAGATTGAACACACCTTGATTGTTCTGGGCTTATAACCGTCTGGAGTGGCAACGAGCTAACACCTCCTATGCTTTAAAACTATGTTGGTCAGTCTTATGTTGATGCAAGATAGGTAGGCTATTATTTAATTATGAAGGAAGCTAGAATCCTAAACTCACTCCCTAAGAGACTATATCATGATTGGTATGAAAACATGACTTAGACTAATGTCAAAATTTACAACTTTATAAACCATTTTGATACATTCATTTTGAACCAAGGGCTTGGGACAATTATGCCTATATGCATGATGAAAATAAGTCACGGACTAAATAAATTAGAAGAGGTGTTCTCCACTACAAGGGACCACCCTCAAAGGTCAAGCATATCCCCTATCATGCAAGAGGGGATACCCTCTCTATTCAAGATTGGCATAATATGATATGCATGGTGTGATAACATACAACATTTAGCTAAGGGATTTTTAAATCTTTTATTTATCTTGATTATATACCTAAGCTTTAAGATGAGATTATGAGTTGTATTAAAATTTAATTATGAATTATTAGTGAGGATAGAAAATTTAATTTTATTCTAGAGAGCCTATCACATTCAGATCATATCTAAATCATCAAACTTTAAGAAACCTATAAAAAGCATTTCTAATGCACAATATAAGCACAATAATAAAACATATGAATTTTGTAAAAGAATATGAGACCGGTGCAGCCGGATACCGCCATACACTTAATAAAAAGAAAAGAAATTGGGCAGCCGAGCTCTACTCTTATACAACCCAGATTACAAAAGGATATTACAATTATAATGAATGTTATTTGGGTTTTCAATTTTTTGTCTTTTTTTCCTTCTTTTGGATTAGTTTGCTCTAAGCTTAACAAGGCCTCCCAAGTCTTTACCTTCTAGCCACTAAACACCATAGCACTAATCCTAATTCTATTACAAATTACATATTTATGAAAAATGAAATCTAATTGCACTTATAAAATAAATGTTAGTTAAATAAACATACAAGTCAAATAATTATATTTCACATATTTGGACTTAGCACCTTGCACTTGGGTAGCCAAGCCCACATGTCCTAATTGGATTATGCTTAGGGGCATAAGCAGTACCTACAAGCAAGAACATTTATATTTACTTTTATTACAATGACACATTTAGCATAATCCCCTATAGAAAATATCATTCGACTATTAAAGACCTAACATTCAGTTTACGCATAAATAATCCTAACATCTAGTCTAAAATATTACATCATAAAATAAAATATAACACCACGACATACACCGGCCTAACCTAAAGGATATAATTGGTGAGTTAGTACTCTAATGTGTGTACTAAGGTTTAGTGTGGTATATTTTAGTTAAGCTTTAGAAGTATGATCATCTAAAGTTTAGAAATATTTAAGTTAAACATTAGGGGAGTTCCATTTCAAATCTTTGAATGAATGGATTAATTTTAATTTACATTTTTTTATTTCATTTGATGCCTACTTAATATATAATTATTATGAAGAGAAGAAAGGGGGTGGATTCTTCATCCTATCCTAAGTTATTTTCTAAGGGTATATTATTATGACTTTTGTTTCTTTAGTGAATCATTTATTAAATATTTATTATTAAACCTAAGTTTGAGTTAACCTTAAGGAATCTTATTCAAACTTGAAAGGCATCTTGGGATTAATGAAAATGAATCACCATTATATGGATAACATTCCACCACTTCTTTCCATCATCAATAACAAACAATTTCTTCATTTTTATTATTCATGATATTTGATCAATAAATATATTTATACATAAAATATATATTTGCTTTTTTTTGCACACTTGAATGATCATTAATGCATGTATTTTGGTAGAAAAAAATATTTGATCCCTTAGTTAAGCATATGTAGACATGTATTAGAGATTTAGGAAGTACATGCCGTTGTTAAACCATGAAAGTGAGGTTTTCTAAGACCTCCTTTGGGCTACTTAAAATCTCGTGTTCTCAGGATGTCTAGACTATATACTTTTCAAATTAAATATAATGTGAACATATACACAAGCTTATGGATGAAAATCATGTAAAGATTATATAATAGAAAATATTTTTTTATTATTTATGTAAAACTTACTAACACAAAGAGAAAAGTTTCATCTCCAATTCTAGCACATGAATACATATAAATGAAATTAAGCAAGTATGTGTTATTGTTAAACCAGGGAAGTGAAGTTATCTAAGACCTCCTTGAGGCTATTTAAATTCTCATGTTCCCGGGATGTCCAGACTATATATTTACCAATTCAAATGTAAACTTTATTGAATTTTTTATGACCAACATTAACTTATATTTTCATCATTAGCTTATAATTTTGAAAAAAAATTAGATTTATTAGTAATAATAGTCATACCATATAATAATATTTTATCAAACACATGCAACTTATATAACCATGTTCTTTTGATTATCTTCCTTTTAAAAAAAACATGAACATATGACACAAATTGCATGCACATTTATGATGCTTGAAAAGAAGTAATTAAACATTGCCACATAATATGTTCAATTACATTAAGTCTTAAGGATAATCAAGCCAAATAAATATTCCTTAAGACTAACCAAAATTCTTATAAAATTTGATTTTGGTGTTTGAATTATAAAACCTAAAGAGGAGAGATGATACTTAGTATTTACCCCATCCCATGTTGGTGATTTAATATGTTTAAGGAAAGTAATTAAATAGATTTTATGATTTGATTAGGTTTAAACCATTAAACACATTGATTTGATTACCCTTCCCTAAGCTTTTTTAATTTAATTAACTACTTGATCATGAGCCTTCAATGATATGCTTTTATGAAATAAAATATGTAATGCACCTAAAGGGGTCTAATGCAATTAGGCACATGCTTAAAAGTTAATTGGATTAAAGAAGGAATAAATATAATTTAAGTATTCTTATGATTTTCCCATATCAATGAGTCAACCATAATTTCCTTAACAACTTTGTGTTATTAAACACATAAAAGAAAACTAATGAATTATATTTGAGCTATTAACCAATCATTAATTTTGTTTGATTTCTATTTTTATCATTAGTTTTCTAATTAACCCCTAATTATCATATATGTTAATTAACCTTCTTGAAGAGATACATTTGGAAAAATAATTAGGGAAAGGGTCTTAATTACTTCCCCTCACTATTTCCACTATTCAAAATGATTAATTATCATTAACTATTTAATTTTCATTATTTATCAATCTTAATAATTATTAAATTAATTAATGAGGGTGATTATGATTGAAATTCCAAATCCTTTAAATTATATAGAAAATAACTCTAAAAAAATTAATGGGAAGTTGAGGACATCCCATGGAATCATTTCACCAAATTGAGAATTAATCAACCAAGTAATTAATTCTTAATTAAAATACTTAGACTAACTTTAAACTTTAATTAAGCACTGTTCACTAGACATAAATCAGATTTTATTTTTCTTAAATTCTGCTCTCTCTAACCTTTCCAAAATGGGTTTATTTGCTTTTTTAGAATTTTTCTACAATTAGTCATGATTTTTTGAAGTTCTGATAATTTAATTACATTTTTATGAACTAATTAATCCTTTAAATAGTCGACATCATGTGGACGCTGATGCATAACGCTTTATGTAGCACCATGATATTAGTTACTTAAATCTTCCGATGCGACAGTTAACTCTGCGGTGGAGGACATATTTGTGCATGACGTTTGATCTAGAATCAAATGATCAAGATTAATCATGATTTTCAAAGGGATTAAATTAGTATCTTTGACTTGATTAATCATGATTGTCCATTCTAATCATGCGGAACCAATGGATGATTCGTCATCCTATGGGCGGACGATGGACACCGTCCACTTTCTTCTGCTCGATTTGAGCTCATCAGAGCTCATTCGACAACAAATTGATTCCAAAACAATCAAAGAATGAATATGAAGGGATCATAAGGTGGAAATCATACAAAAACACAATTTACTTCAAAAAAGACCAACACCTAAGGGGGGAAACTATGGTTACTGGATTTTTACCTTGTCGGAGTTATAGATTGGTGGTTCATCAATAGAGATAGCTTCATCTTGAAGAGATGAAGCCATGTTGAGAGGATCATAAGTTTCTCCTAGTCGATTGTTCTATGGACTAAGGGCCGCCACAAACCTCATCGGAGTTGGTATAGGGATGTCTTCCGGTGGTTGAATCGATCGAGAAACGATTTATTTTGGCTCACCGGATTGAGGTGAAAGTGTGGGAAGAGTTAGTTTGAGTTTGGTGGAGATTTTAAAAACTTGGACAAATAAAGCTCTCGGGTTCAATTGGGGGTTGGTCTCGCCAGTGGTGGAGCACACGAAGAGCTCAAGAGAAGGTATAAGACTGTGCAGAATGCTCTGGGGAATGTGTCTTGAGTTTGAATCCACATGAAAGAGTATACTCTTCTCCCCATCTGAACCAAGGGTTGAGATTGGTTCATCCTTTGCATATCCCGGGTAGTGGGGTCAGGGGAGGGCCGAGATGACTGAGGGTGAGCAAGTGCAATGGTCTGGCATGGGGTGTACAACCTCTTTTAGGTGGACCAATGGGTTGTCATGGGTGAACTCACCCTCTCATGGCCAAAGGCTATGCCCAACAGCCTTTTGTTAAGTTGGGTTAGTGTTCCTCTTATCCAAGAAGAGCCAAAGGTCATTGCCATTAGGAAAGGGGGTGGAGAACCCACCCAAATTATTCCATTTGGGTGGCTTGGTTCAATGGTTTTGACCTTGGGCTCACTTTGGCACACCCATGGTGACCCAAGGATGAGTCATGCCAAGTTTGGTTGGGTTTCGACTTGATTTGGTTAGGTTTAGCTCAATTTAATTCATGTAAGTCAAATGGGCTACCTTGGGTTAAGTTGATGATTTTGACCAAATTGGGTCGAAGTGAGAGTTTGGGTAAGTTTAATTGGTCATTAGAATGTATGAGTGTAATTGGTTTGACTCAATTTAGAGTGGATTTGAGTTTGGTTATATGGGTTCATTTAGGCCAAATGGGTCAAGTTGATCAATTTAGTCAAATTGGTTAAATTGGGTAGATTGAAGGGTTGGTCTATGTTTGATTGATCATTTGAGAATGATTGTATGTATTAGTTTGAATTGATTTGGATTAGAATGAGTTTTGATTTAATTTGATTTTTTAGGTCAATTTGGGCTAAGTAGGTCAATTGAGTTCACTTAGTCAAATTCACTTCTATTGATGATTGTAGGGTGTTCAATAATTAATTTATGATTCATTAGAGATATTAGTTACAATCATTTTGGATTGAAATAAGATTTGACCTAATTTGACACTTTAAGTCAATTGGGCTTACTTGGGTTAAGTGGTTAAATTGGCTTGATTTGATCCAATTGATTATAATTGGGTAATCAAAGATGATCAACAATCATTATGGAAGGGATTGGATGAGTTGATTTGATTCAATTTGGGTTGGATTGAAGTTTGAATCAAATTTATCATTTAGATTTCATTGGATTAAGGGAACCAATTTGGTTGATTGGGTTGTATTGGATTTAGTTGGTGTCAATTAAGTGTTAAGAGTGGTTCAATGTTGGATTTAAAGTTGATTAGTGGCTTTGTTCATAATTAATTTGACCTTAAATAGGTTTTGACTCATTTGAACCCTTTAGGTAAATGGGCTAACTTGTGTTGATTGCTTTTCTTTAGTTCAATTGGCTTGATTGCAAGAATTGGCATGGATTGAAATGATCTAATGAATAATTGGAGAGGTTGAGAAAATTAAGTTGGGTTTAGTTTACTTGAATGGGTTTGAATTGAGTAATGGGGTTATGATGAGGGTTAACTTGGGGCTTGGAGCTTGGATTGAAAAACCAAATTCAATTAAGATTAATTGAATAGGTCTAAGTTAGTTTAGAATCATAGAGCTTAAGTTTGAATGGGTTGATGGGCATGAGTCTTGATTTAAGTCATAGGATAGGCAGAACCTATTTGTTCTGAGATACATTCTAGGCTTAGGGTTATATTCTCTAAGTCTCTAAGCTTAGATTTAGTATTTTCTTAATCACTAGAAGTGTCTTAACACTAAGAAAATCCAAGTGTCTAGAAGGTTCCTAAGCTAAGATGAGAAATGTTAATTCTCACTCCAAAAGTGAGGTCAACATAATGCCATGCATACATCTTGCTTTCTTCCTTACAAATGGAGGGTCTCCATTCTTGCATGATAACGAACAAGGCTTGATTTTGCCCAAAGAATACTTAGAGAATGAGCTCAAAGTGATTTGTGTGTGGCTTAGAGGCCATGATTTTAAATTATATTATCATATATGTAGAACTTTGCCCAAAGAATACAAGTTTATTAGATGTGATATTGAAGTGATTGAAATGATCTAACATTGGAAAGAAAGTAAACATGTGAGGTAGTGATCTCAATACAAGATGACAAAATGATAATATGTTCTCATAAAGTAAAGTGGTTAAAAGTCATAATCAAATGACAACATTGATTATAAAGTTTGCAATGGTGGGCAACTTATTATTCAAGGTGGGGGTTGCTAGCCCTATGAGCTAATGACAAGATTTTGATGATCATAAATTACATTAAGGAATCATTAAACTAAGAGATTTTCCTTTGAATTGAATGATCATGGTCAACATCAATAGGACATAATCAAGATGATGCATATGAAGATCGATGAACTAGTGAAATAGAATAGCATATGTCTTTCATATGTAAAAGCAACACATCTCAAAACATCATAAAACCTAAAAAGAAGTTCATTAACTATCAAAGAAATATTTTTTAAAAAATCAACCTTATGAAAATTATTTGCAAAAACATCCTGACCACTTATTTTTTAATTAACTTAAGAAATATTTATTTATAGTACATATTATTTTATAACTAATGTATTTCATGAAATATTTTTTGAAAATTACAAGCATAATTTTAAATTCACAAAAATTTAAAATAAAAGTAGAGAGACTTCATAAAGTTTAGAAAGTCTCAGCAAAATTATTGTGGGTATTCATAAATATTTGCATTGCTTTGTAAAAATATAGAAAATTGGGGTGCCGAAAAATTAATTATACTAAAAATTAATTATACTAAAAAATTAATTATAATGACCCTCCATAAAAAGGTTTGTAAAGAAAAAAATTTGAAAACCTTAAGCATCTTATATATGTTTATTTAAAGGTTTGTAAAGAAATAAAAAAGAAGATGTTTTTGTTATTGTCTCATCCATATGAAATCTTTAAAGCTCTTATTTGTCCTACTGCCAAACATCTCATTGAATTTATTTTAGTAAGAAGGGGAGATCTGAGAGAGAAATAAACTTGCTTGAACATAGTGAATCGAATAATGTTTTGAGATTATATTGAGCTTTTTGATATCTTCACATACACATGTAAGGATGCATTCCTTCATCATTGTTTTTTTGTTTGAGTTTTATTATTATTGTATGGCTGTTTTGGTGCTTTGATGGAGAATTTTAGGTACTCTTGCTAAGAAAAAAGGTTAAGTGAGAGAGAGTTTTTGGTGTATGGGAGGTGGTCAATGTAAAGGTACTTTGTAAATGCTACTTCATCTAAAGAAGTAACAAATTCTCTTAGTGTAAGTTATGTAGGAATCCTAGGTGTAGTGAAAGTATAGATGTAAATGTAGGCTCCAACTAAACCACATAAAAAATCATTATTTGTTTTATGCCTCTTATGTGAGTCGCCATATTGTTTACATTATGTGTATATATTTTTTAAATTTCTTGATGCTATGCATGTTTTTTCTATTTTTAAAAGCTAGATTATTCTCACATTATTTTTGTTGATATCTCAACTTTATTTTCTACATGAGCCTTCATCTCTTCTTTGAGAAATCCTTCAAACATGAAAGAAAATTTTTCAAAAAAATTTATTTTAATCTTAGCCTAATTCACCCCTAACTCTTGGGCTTGTATGAACAAAGATTAGCATCAAAGCCTCAACTTTTTAACTATTAGCTTCGCATCTAAAAAGTGTTTATTGACACATGATCTTTTTCATTTTTTTAGATGTCATTTTATCATAACATTTAAGAATTAAATGAGGAACACTCCACAACATGACCACCACTATTTAATGATGGAAATAAAATAAAATTATGATGTGTATTTCAATTGTTAAAAATAACAAATGATATCAAATAAATCTTAATAAATTAGAGTAAGCCTTAGGCATCATGACACACTTTTGGAGGTATTATATGACAGTGGGCTCAATATGGGCAAAAATAGTAATTTTATAAATAGAAGTATTATTACTTTAAAATTATAAATATAATACAAATTATTTAATTAATTTTTGAAAAATTTATAAAAGTTTGTCTATAATAAAAAATTTTCTAATTTATTAATAATTTTTGAAATTATTTAACAAATTTTAACAAAGTTAAATTTTAAAAATTATTATTCATTAAATAATCAAAGACTTCTAATAAATTTTGAAAATTATCATAAATTTTAGGGAGGTGCATTAACATGGTAGATACACTCCAATTTTTTTTTAAAAATATTTAAGTTTTAAATTTAGTTATTAAACTATAAAATATAAATTAAAAAAATTATCAGTTGCATGACATAATTTAAATGGGTTTTAAAATTTTCTAGAAGGTGTAGAATAACATTCCAAACCTTCTTAAGAAGTTTGAAAATTTTTTAAATTCATTTAATAAATAAATAAATTAAAATTAATAATAATTAAATTTTAAAAATAAAAATAAGTAAATGTTGAATAAATTATATATTTTTTGTTTTTCACCTTTGAAAATATTTAGGTTTAAAATCTATTTATTTTAAATTAGTATGTAAATCTAAACAAAAAAATCTAAAGATAATCACTTAAAAAAGAGAAGTTGGATAAAACTATGGTTTGGCTCAATTAGAGCCATTGATTTAAAATCAATGGTTATAATGACATGTCATACCTCTTGATGTAGCACATCAAGGGAGAAAAAGACCCATTACAAGGTCATAATATAAAAGATAAAGTTGATGAGACTTTATGTTGTGTTGCTTGTGTTGTATTATTTTATAATGGTGATCCATGTGTTGCATTATGTGTTTTATCATGTTTAAGCATTATATGTATATTGTATTCAAAATCATATATATTTTTCTACAAATTATCTTAGAGCCTAGGTGCTATCCATTTGCACTGCGATGCCATTACCACATTGTTTATTTCCATCGGACAGAGAAGATAGCGACATAACGATAATTTCTGGCGACTAGGACTACGAGATGATGGGTTCCATTTCTTATGTCAATTTTTTAATAGTTATTCTAAAAGGACATACCCTTTGGAGTCTTGTAATCTATATAACCATCTATTTAGTGTAATGGAGAACTTTTGGATAGTTGTGTGAAAAGCTTGATTAAAGAACTCTTGGTTGGAGCTTGGTGGCCCACCTTTCCCTTCCACTTTAGCGAGTAGACATTCCTACACACTCCTTCCTCCTTCCGCTGTGACTCAATGCCACCACATCATGTTTGGTATTATAGTCCAAGGTTAAGAGGCATGGAGGAAGTGCTTGTAAGTAATTTATATCAAATTTAAGCAAGGTTAGTTCTATGTTTTGGATTTTGTGTAATTTTATTTATAGATTTTAGTGATTTCGCTTGAGAAACTCATGCTAGACTCATGTGGTAGGCAATTCTATGAGCATTTATTTTACTAAAAATTAGTTGTCTCCATCTATAAAGTCTAGCCTCCACCAACTTAAAACTTACCTATAAAACATAATGCTTGAGTGTCCACATGAGTAAAGGAGAGTTCACTAAAATAGCCAAATTTATGATACAAACCTTGCATTAAAATCAAACTCATATCCTTAAAGACTATATGATGGTCTCTTTTATGTGTTTACTTAATATTTTGTAGTATCCAAAGTTAATTTACATTTATCAAAGGCTAAAATAATTTTTAAACTTGTGCATATCATTGTGTAGAATTTAGTTTATATAACACATTATTTAAAATTTTATTTAAAGTGTCATATTAGCATTTTCTTTACTTAAATCATGCCACCTAAGTTTATTAGTCTGGATCAATTAGAAGATTTAACTAGGAGGGTAGATGAGGTCACCACGTGAAGTGAGGAAAGGCTCTTTAGAGTATAATATCTTATCATGAACCTAATCCCCTAAGTTCAAACCTTGAATAATAGTATCCAAACCCTACAGACTATTTCACATTAGGATGAACCAAAAATCAAAGGGAAGAAAAACTTTAAAATTCCTAGAGAAAACTATCCTATTAAGAAGAAAAACCTAAGGAACATTTATAGAAAAAATCATTTTAGGCTTCATGAAACCATACATGAACCATCAAATAATTTAAGATATAAGCTTCAACATATGATGGTGTTCATGACCTCAATAAATTTCTAGATTGGCTTACCCAAGTAGATGAGTTCTTTGATTAGTACCATTTGGATGATTACTCGAGAACCATGTTTCCAAAAATAAAGTTGATAGAAAATGCTAAAATTTATTGAAATAATATTTTGGCTAAGGAAGAAAGGCTCACGAGAAATCTCATAACATGGGTAGAAATAAAGGAGATGTTCAAAGTTAAATATTACCCTAGAAATCATGATAAAAAGTTCCATGAATAATTAACCACTCTTAAATAAGGAAACGTGCAAGTAGTAGAGTATATGAATACATTTGAAGATTTAGTAGCCATGACACATTTCAATAATCAAGAGTGGTAGCTAGCCAACAAGTTTGTGATTTACTTAAAATGAGATTTTAGAAATGAGGTAGAACTTTAGATGATGCCTTTCACTATTCTTTACTCCTTGAGAAGTATAAGAAAGTAGCTTTCATCTAAGATGAAGGCTTAAATGTCATCCAAATGCCCATCCACATCTCAATCTAAAGGTTTACTACTAAACTTAAACCTTCTAGCTTTAATAACCAATCTTATACAACCTCCAATAAAACTACTTCTAAAAATATGAGAGAGATTTTCAATTTCAAATGTCATAAGAAATGTCATATGCAAAATCAATGTAAAGACAAAATCCCATTTTAAGATAAATTAAATGTTTTAGAAGAAGGTGATGATGTAGAAGAGACACATGATCATACACCCTTATCAAATGGAGAAGTGGATCCTATTATAAATAAATCAATGCTAGTTATGAGGTGTATGACTTCTTTTAGGGAAGAAGAAGATTGGAGGAGGATAAATATTTTCTCAAGATACATGATCATTCACCCTAAATCATTTTATGTCAGCTGAGTGAACCACACATCTCTACTTATCACTTGTAGATGTCTTATTCTAGTTAAGATATGTAACTATGTTGACCAAATCTAGTGTGATGCTTTTCTGATGGAAATTGTGCATATCCTATTATAAAGACCTTGGCTTTACAATTTAATTGTAATTCATTATGGTTGTGAAATGACTTATGTATTCAAGTATAATGAAAAGATCATTAAGCTGTTTTCTATAAAACTCATTGAAAAGAGGCCAATTACACCCCTATATAGAATTCTTTCTACACCTTCACATAAACTCAATTTTAAACAACAATCAAACACAATTTAAAAAAAAAAATGCAAAACTCTAGTTAACCATGATATCAACTTCTAATGATAAGAAGGATACTTCTAATTTACACCTTAAAATATTTGAATCTCTAGGAATTCACATCAAATTATTAGGGTTTAGAAGTTTAGCTAGAAAATTCAATGGTCCCACTTCTTTATTTATCCTATATATTCATGAAGTTTCTTTTGATATGAAGGAACACCCCATATCTGTTGTGGCTTTAGACTTATTGTTAGAATTTACTAATTTGATTCATGATGAATTGCCCAAAGAATTGTCTCTTTTATGGGATATACAACATGCTATAGAATTAATTCATGGTTCACAAATACCTAATTTACCATATTGTAAGATGAATCTAACTAAGCATTCAAAACTAAAATGACAAGTTGATGAACTCTTGAAGAACATTTAATCTAAAAAGTCTTAATCTTTTGTAGTACAAACCCTTTTAACCTCTAAGAAAGATGGATCTTAGAGAATATGTATTGATAGTTGAGTAATGAATAAGATCACAATGAACTCTATACCTAGGTTGAATGACATGTTAGATCTTATTTTTGGGTCATTTTATTCTCTAAGATTAATTTGAAAAGTGGATATCACCATATATGGATTAGACTAGGTGTTGAATGGAAGACAACTTTAAAACTCATGATGGCCTGCATGAATGGTTAGTTATGACATTTGGCATTTCAAATGCACCCAATATGTTCATGAGATTGATGAATATTATCCTCAAACCTTTTATTGGTTATTTGTTATGATATATTTGGATGATATTCTTTATAACACTAATGAGGAATCACATTTACATCACTTAAGGATGATCTTGGAGAAATTAAGAATAACAAAACTATATGTAAACTTTAAGAACTAATTTTTTGTCGAACTTAAGTTATCTACTTAGCTTCATTGTGTTTGCTGATAGATTAAAGTAGATCTCTTGAAAATCAAACCTATTATAGACTAGCCTACTTTAAATTTTGTACAGATGTTAGAAACTTTCATTGATTAGTGACATTTTATAGAAAGTTCATTAAGAACATCAGCACCATTGTAGCTCATATCATTAACATCTTAAAGAAAGATAAATTTTCTTGGACTACTAATGTTGAAAAGACCATGGAACAAATCAAAATTCTCATGACTTCTTCACCTATGTTAAAACTTACTGATTTTAGTAAAACATTTGAAGTAACTAATGATGTTTCAGGTGTTGGAATAAGTGGATTATTAATTTAAGAAACCCACCTTATTCTTTCTTCAATGAGAAGTTGAATGATGATAAAAAATTATTTTACTTAAGATTATAAATTTTATGCGATCATTCAAACTCTTAAACACTGGTGACATTATCTCTTATAAGGAAAGTTTATTCTGAATATAGCTCTAAAATTTATCAATTCTCAAAAGAAATTGAATCATAAACATGGAAAATGAATTGCATATTCTTTAGAAAATTTTCATTGTACTTAAACACAAACCAAGAATAGAAAACAAGCCAACAAATATTTTATCTAGGGTATTTCTAGTCATCTCAACCTTAGAATTTTAAATCCATGGATTTAATATTTTAAGGAAAGATTATAAAATTTGCCCGCTTTTTATTTAATTTATCTAGAACATGAATTCAACCTGTTGATTTTTAATAGTTCTTTTGTCATCATTGATGGATATCTTCATAAAGGCAAGGGGTTGTGTCTCCCTAAAACATCCATGAGAGACTTCCTTCTTCATTCAAGGGCTAGCAGGATATTTTGATAAATCAAGACCCAAGAACTCATTGAGCAATAGTTTATTGTCCATCTCTATGAAATGTTGTTAAATATAACCCAATGTTATACCTACCATCAAACTAGAGATACTAAACATGTGGTAAGTCATTACACATCATTATTTATTCCTTCTATATCATATTCATGGATTTCATGTTAGGATTACCTAGAACACCCCATGGACATGATAATATATTTATGGTTATGAACATATTTTGTAAAATAGCATACTTTTTATCTTATTCAAAATCACAGTTGAAGCACCATCATATGATAGCATTATTCAAAATTCCTAATCAAATGAAAAGATTGATCCCCAAGTGAGGATACTTGGTGAATTTAGACGAGTTGAAGAGCCTTTCCCTAGAGCTTCTTGAAGACCTCAAGAATTCTAACTCTTTGGAGAAGAATTCTTTGGACTCTAGGGGAATCAATGTAACACATCATAGAAGAAAAAGATTCATTACAAGATCCAATCCAACAGATAAAACTAAGGAGCCTTTACATTGTGTTAAATGTGTTGTAGTATTTTATATTGGTGATCCATGTGTTGTATTATGTGTTAGATGATGTGTTTTATCATGTTTAAGTGTTATATGTATGTTGTAATCAAAATATTATATCTATTTATAGAAGTCATCCAGATGCTTAGCTACTATCCATTTGGCGACACTACGCTATTGCTGCACTATTTATTGTCTCTATATAGAGAGGATAGCACCGCAATGCTGGTTTCTAGCACCTAGGCATCGCTAGACGATGTGTTCTATTTTTATGTCAATTTTCAGTGGTTATTCTAAAGGGACACACCCCTTTGGAGTCTTGTAATCTATATAAATGATTATTTCAATGTGATGGAGAACTTTTGACTATTGTGTGAAAAACTTATGTGAAGAACTCATGATTGGAAATCAGTGGCCAACCTTCCTAGAATATTAGGTGATTTTTCATGTTCCTTCCACTTTGGTGAGTAAAAGTTCCTGCACACTTCTTCTTCCTCCCTTTACTGTAATTCGATGATACCACATCACCTCTAGAAGCTTAAGTCAACTATGCAAACCAAAGGATTTTTTTCCCTTCATAATATACCAAATTGAAGTGATCTTAATTAAAATATTTCAAGAGGTCAATGGTGACATGCCTATGGGTAAACTCCAGCCACTATGATCTCTACTGTTAAAAATACCAAAATAAAAATAAGAGGGGTAGGGTTTCAAATTTCTTACCTACATGAGCTAAAGAGCTCGAATACTTTGATCCTCTCACTTTTAATGATATGAGTGTTGCAAAACCCTCTCTATAATTGAATTTAATTGAGATGGATTAATGAACACCTCCACTTTAGGGATGATAATGGTTGTGAGCTATTGTAATGGAGAGTATGGATTAAGCTTGGAGAAGTTGTTCAAACTCCGCTTTTGCATGGTAACACTAGTGGATATTTATAGCAATGGTAGCTGATAGTTGGCCATCCAATGACCCGATTAGGAGAGTATATGCATTAGATTTGCCTTATGTTAAGAAAGGTGAGGTAGACCTAGACTTGGTTAAGATGTTTGATCTTAGTATACTTGAATTAAATGAGAATTTGACTAATAGGACACAATGGAGATGAAGGATTCATGTAGCAACACCTAGTGGATATTTGTTGTTGTAGTAGTTGTTGTTGTTGGTAGCTGATAGTCACTTTGGGTGAACCATAGTTTCAACTATAACTAACCCCTCCTAGCAACATGAACTTTTGATTTATGTATATGCAGTTGAGATATAGCCATATAAGTCTTAAGTAGGGAGAAAATGACAAGTTGTCACTGGTTGGCAATAATGTTTACTAATTCTCCAATATCCTCTTTAACTACCATGCAAACTAATCTATTGCTACTAAGGAAGCAAAGGGTCTAGTTGTTCCATTTGTGATAAACATTAAGAAGATAAATTTTCTAAAAATTTTAGATATTTATTTGGTGAAATTCCTATTTTTCCCATGTTAACTCAAATAGGACATGTTAACTCATTTGGTTAATTTGACTTACTTGGAAGAGTTAAATTAATTTATGTTGAACTAGGAATATGTTTATGAGACCCTAAGGATTTGATGTGATTTACCAATTCAATGGGGTTTTATTTGTGCCCAACAAGGATGATTTTAGTTAATTTAGCAAAATTGGCCCACTTAGAGGGTTCAAATTAATATGTGTTTAACTAAATATTTATTAATGATATTTTTAGCTATAATCATTCTCAAAAAAAATTGAAATATCATGAGTAGCTTGGTCCAATCACCCATTAAAGAGGGGTATTAGCTTTTATACGTGAAATACCATACTTGGCCAACTAGGCTTGGATCATGGGGTTTTTAATTTTATTTGAACAATATTTCAGACACTTAGATAAGCATACTTGTTCAATTGGTCATATTAATTTGATGGTTACGATCAATTTGATGTAATTGGCCAACTAGGTTAATTTAAGTTTATTAGGTTAACTTTTGTAAAATTGGCCTAATTAATAATTCAAATATTTATATTAGAATAATTTTGACATATATACTCATTTTCTGATCAATTTGAGTGATTAAATCGAACTCTATATAGTTTGGTTTCAACCTGATCTTAACTTGATCCGAAATTGAGCATGGTTTAACTTTCTTGGTTTTGGGATTAACGAGGCATGTATCAAGTGGTTCTACTATCCATTTTATTCATGATTATATTATGAATATTCTAAAGTTAAATATTTAGGGTTATTAACAAATTTAGCAAAGAGGGGCAATCACCTAATCAAAGGTTGGAATGGATTAGGGGCATGTGGGTATCTTTGACTCAATTTTTAAATTAATTTTATGAATGGTAAAATAAATTATCAGAGTCTCATGATTAATTATACGAATAATTGGATCAATGAAATAGATTCATTAACTTTAAATCAATACTTATACCTTAATGCATATAGAGTCAAACTTATAGGGAAAAAAATAATTTGTAAGTGAATCTAAATTTTAATATCAATAAAAAAGAATGTTGATATGTAGCTCATTGAAGGCATCTAAAAATTTAGAGAACTATTGATCAAGTTTTTTTTTTCTAAAACTTATGTGAGTATGGCAATGGTGGTAGTTATTGGTTGTTTGGAAATAGCTTAGATTATGGTCACACTTCTTTGCTCTCTTTTTCATTTTTCTTGTCTTCAATTTTAGCTTCATTAATTTTGGGCATCTCAGCCCACAAATTATTTTAACTATTTTTCACTTTTTAAGGTGACTACACTTACGTGCTTGGGTTGATTGATTTTAGGGTTGCTTGAAAAGCACCCGATTAACTAGTGGACAATTATTATGAAAATTGGCCCAATTAAAGTTCTATGTTCATGATGGTAGTATATTGACTTTGATTTGAGGCTTCCTTCATCTACAAAGTAGCATCGATATGCATCATGGATTGAGTCATGGTTAATGTTAGCTATGCCTTTAGTGATACTTCCTTAGTTTTTTATACTTATAACCCAATTGTTGTGAAAAGCTAGGTGGCTAGAATCCTATAAGCTATTAAGTTGTTTTCATATATATATATATATATATATATATATATATATATATATATATATATATATATATATATATATATATATATATATATATATATATGTAAAAGTTAGGATGGCCCCTCCAACCTATAGCGAGTTGTGCTGTGGCGGAATTATAATGAAATTTACTTGCTCTAGAGATGAATGTGCAAAAGTTATTCACTTGGCGGTTACTTCATTTACCTTCCTCTACAAAATTTATATCAAACAAGGTGTATGTTAATTGCATTTGCTCAAAAGTGACTTAGTTACTTAATGTGTATAGAAACTTGAGTAATTAAATAAATGTTTGATAGTATGAACTATAGCCACAAACTTCTTAGACATTATTTTTTTAGTTGTCCATTGATAAGTATTGATTATCATCTTCTCAAAAAAGTCATAAGTATGCTCTTGAGCCTTACTCATAAATGTATTGCCAAATGTGGAATCTATCAACATCTTAGTCACAATGCTAACCCATGTAAAAATTTTAAACTTACATCCACTTGGGTAAATTGTGGTGTGGGCATTTCTTTAAGAGGTCCTTGGACCACCACATGCATCGTTAATGTCTCCCTATCCTTCTACATGAAATTCAATTTTTTGATTCTCATCTTGATTGTTTTTGTTGGTGAGAAATATTGAGAGAGAAACTTTTATGTCACTTCTAGCTCATAATAAAACCACCTAGCAAAGAATATAACCAACACTTTGCCTAGTGACACAGTGAGAAAAAAATGAATTTGAGTCATATCATGTCATCGAGACTCCATTTTACATAAAAATGTCGCATAGTTTAAGAAAATTTATGATATATGCATTAAGGTATTTTATGATGAGACCCTTAAACTGGAGCTCTAAATTATCTGATGTGTGATAGGCTTGATTTTAAATTGTTTTCATATACACCTAAATTAATAATGGCCTTTGGGATGCGAGTGCATAATCCCATAGAGCCCATGCCCCCATGGTTACGCTTATGTTATTTTCATGATTAGCCATGTCTAATGGCACATATAGTTAGCCAATCACTTTTTCACATGTTTCTTCAAAAAGTTGCATTCGATTTCATGATCAAATGACATTAATAGCTTACCACTAAAATGGTGCATATAACATGATCAAACCTATACATGAGAGCAATGCAAAAATAAAAAATAAAAATAAAAAAAATAAAAATAAATAAATAAATAAAATAAAATAAAGTTAGTAAATATAAATAAAAATTTTCCATACTTTATAAAAACAACTTATTATCAATATTGAAAATTTTGATCCCTAATAATGACTCTAAAAACTTATTGTGTACTACATTGTATAGGCAATTATATAAGAGAATGCAATCAAATAAGTAGTAAAGATTATGTTGAGTATCATTTCACGTAGATTGAAAAATCAAGTACTTAAAATGGATTGGCTTGCTATTGTTTGATGATAAAAAAATGATTAATAGTCAAAATTAAGTCTACCTCTACCAAAAAATAAAATAAACTAACAAATACTAAGTGACTTAAGGAAAAATCAATAAAGCTAAGGTATAGCGATTAGATTTTACATATGATGCATTTGTTAGTTAATTTTCAAATAAATACAAAGTTTATAAAATCTTATCAAAAGTTTGATTAAGATGGCTACATCTTTTCTTTCACAAAGCTAAGATTTCTATTTTTCTCACACAACCTCCCCCATCTCTTGGCTACATCTTTTCTTTCACAAAGATAAGATGGCAGATCTGTTGCTACCCCAGGGTGGGCAATTGTCCACCCAAAATAACAAAAATAATCTTGTGAGGGCATTTTAGTAATTTTGGTTAAAACCACTGAAATAACCCCTCGATGGCCCGATCTAGCATTCGCTGCTCCAAATTATGAACTTGCAATACCTAGCCGGCTATCACCCTATCTCCTCTCTCGCGTTCGTTCGGCTTCAGGTTGCATTCCTTTGCCCACCCTCACCCTCATATTCTTCCTCATTTTCGAGCCCCGACAGCTGAAGAGTTCACCGACACCATCACGCCAGTCCACTTCCACCGCGAGTCCGAACTTGCAGATTCCTTCCTGTTTAGGTTGGTTTTTATTCCGAAACTCTTGGTTTGTGAAAAATGAGTTTTCACTTTGTTTTGAGTGCAAATCTTATTTTGTTTTTAGTTATTTGTGTGGTTATTTCATATTCTCCTTCCATTTGCAACCAAAAAGGTCATTAACTAAGAAACAAATTAATTAAAAGAGTATTATTAATCCAATTTTTGTTTCAGAAGAAGTTTTGAGGTAACCTCTAAACTTGTTCTTATTTTACCTACTTCTTGTACATATCTAAACTCCACTCCAAAGGCCTTAATCTTAAACCTTAGGTGTTATTTCATAGTCTCGTGGAGTGCAACAGCTAACAATGGGATGGTAGAGGGGGTTTACCATTTACAGTAGGTCAGGATCTTTGTGGATGCTATAATGAGAAGTTTAGCTACTATAATGGAGTGGGTCAGGTGCATCCTTAGCAATATAGGTAAAGAAGAAGAGGTTTTGGATGTCCTCCCATACTTATGACTGGGAGAATCTGAAGAGATTCAACCCTTTCTATTACAATTTGAAAATTCAATTTTAGAAAATTGAGAAAGAAGTTTGAGTTCACTGATTTCATCAATAACGAATGAGGGAAGGAGATACTTCTCATTTTTGAACATAAAAAAATCATATCGAGAAACAATCAACAAAGTATATGCATCTCATTTATTTTTTCATCTTTAACATTAGTGATTCATCGTCGAAGATCAACCCTCAATGTTTCTCTCTTCAATCTTTGTGTAATCATAGATGTTGATAGACATCTCCAAATCACATAATTCTTGTGTGTGTTTGTGTTTGTGATTTGATTGTGATTGTTTCATTGCCTTCATATATTTTACTTGTAATTATTTTGTCTTAATAACTTTCATAAGAGTTTTTAGTTAAAAATGTTCTTAGATTCAATGAAAGATAAAAAGATCAACGCAATAAATTTGATGACCAAAATCATCCTTGATGAGGCTTATAAAAAATAGAACATATTGAAAATTTTCACATGAACACTAAGTCACTTGAGGTAATGCTCACCATTACAAATTCTCATTTGTGTGATATTTTTTTTATAAATGCTCTTAGCTTTGATAGTCGCATCTATAGAAGAAGGTATTTGTAGTCATTTAAAAATTTTATATCACATATGAGTTACATTTAATTTATCTTATTTAATGTATGAATAATATTTTTATATAATTTTAAGATGATATCTTCGTATAATGCTTAGAGGCTAAAATATTTTAATTATCATAATTTTTTTACATGTAGTAGCTTGATAGTTTCATTGTATAAATTTGAAACAATTCTAAGTTGGGGGTAACACTTCCTATAACTTTGAAATTTTGTTCACACCAACATTCTAAGCACAATTACAAAAAAATGCAATTCTTTTGCTATTGATTTATTAGTTTTATAACTAGTGATTTTATATTAGGGGTTTAAATGGTCTTAATATCAATTTCTCAGGAATGGTTATAGTGGGACAATCCTTTTATAATCTATAGTTTATCAATTATGTAAGAAGCAAGTTAGCATTAAGGTGAGTTTTGTTTGAAAGTAGTTTCTAGCCATCCTTTTATAATTCTAAAAGCTTCTAAGATAATTAGCCTTCCATTCAAATGAAGTGTATGTTGGATTTTGCATGTGGATTAAAGGGCACCTTGGATTTTGTATGTGGATTTGTTTAAGAAGTATAGTAATTTTCTCTTTACTTGAATATTTGTTGAATGTAAGACAAACATATTTCATTTGGCTTATCTTTTATTTATTATATAATTTAAATTTATAGATATTTCATTATTTTCTTACTCTTTACTTGTACTATAGATAATATTAAAATAATTTAATTTTTATATTATATATTCTTTGTTGAAAGGTGATATTTAAGAATTGGAGTAGCCAAAACATTCTTTGAAGGTTGATGTGATTAGCTTTTTTTATTTTAAACAAAGGTTGATTGTGTGCCTTTGATTTAAAAATATTTTATTAAATATTTTTATTTCAAAGAATGGCCGAATGTGTGCCTTTATTTTGAAAACAAAGGCCGATGATGTGTATTTATATTGAAAATAAAGGCTAATAGTGTGCCTTTGTTTTAAAGAAAAAGGTCGATAGTGTGCCTTTATTTTAAAAATATTTTATATGATTTTATTTTAAAAAATGGCCGAAGGTGTGCTTTTGTTTTTAAAAGTATTGTGGCTTGTGTGTTTTGTTTTAAAAAATAGCCAAAAATGTGTCTTTATTTGCATTCATTTACATATTAATTTGTCTTTAAAAAAAGACCGAAAGTGTGATTTTAAAAGATTACTTATACATAATAATACAATTTTTTTCATTTTTAGGATTTAGTAAATGGATCGTTTCTTGATGAAGAAACAATGAGTAAAGTTGGACATTGCCAATCTTCCGACTGACCTTGGACTTCGTCCTTCAATTTGGAGTTATGATGTTAATGATATTGAACAAGTGCGAAGAGCATATTTGTTGAAGGGATCTCATCAACCTAAAAGCTTTAATTTTTTCCAAATAATGATATGATAATGATATGAAATATTGCTCAGAGATTTAATGCTAAATGATTTAAAGAATATCCAGATTGGTTGGAGTATAGTATTCAAAAGGATGCTGCATTTTACCTTTATTATTATATTTCAAGCCACAAGAACAAACTAGCATAAGCCAAGGTGGTGGAGACTCATTCGTTATTAAAGAGTTTAGAAATTGGAAGAGAAAAGATAAGCTTCTAACTCATGTTGGAGATCATAATAGTGTTCATAATATGACGAGACATAAATGTGAGGATTTAGTGAAGCCTCATGAGCAAAGTCTTCCTGTTATGTTTTTGAGTAAGGAGGAGAAAATCAGAAAAGATTATCGTATCATGTTGACTACAGTCATTGATTGTATCCAATTCATTCCACGATAAGGACTGTCATTTTGTGGTCATGATAGTCTTCTGAATCAACTAACTGAAGAAATTACTTATAATTATTTAATTTTCTAGCTGATCATAATAAAGAAATAAAAATGGTTATATTTGAAAATACAAATACAAAGTTGAAATTAATTAATTTCACCAAATGTTCAAAAAGAAATTTGTTGAGCAACTATAGCTAAGACCTTACATTCTATCATAGCTTATATTGGTGATGCATATTTTTTATAATTATAGATGAGTCTCATGATGTATCATCAAAAGAGTAATTAATTGTTACAGCGTGATATGTTGATAAAAAAGGATAAGTTATTGAGAGATTTATTGGGATCAAGCATATTTTTTCTACTACAATAACATATAAAGAAGCACTTGAAGTTATCCTTGCTAAACATTCATTAAATTTATATAAAATATGTGGCCAAAGCTATGATGGAGCATCTAATATGCATGGAGAGTTCAATGGTTTGAAAGCACTTATCTTAAGAGATGACCCTCAATCATTTTATGTTCATTGTTTTGCTCATCAACTCTAATTATGTTTAGTAGTTGTAGCAAAAAATCATTAACAAGTAAAACATTTATTTGAAATTACTACAATAATTGTAAATACTGTTGGAATATCTTGTGAGAGAAATGACACTCTCAAAAAGATTCAATATGAAAAAATTCTCTTATATCTTAAAAGTGGAGAGTTAATTAGTGGTCGTGGTTTGAATCAAGAGATTAAATTACAATGATTTGGTGACACTCGTTGAAGCTCATATTTTTATATATTAATTAGTCTCATGAAAATGTATGTTCTGTAATTAAAGTTCTTGAGATTGTCAAGGAGGACGGGGTTTATGATCAACAGTCAGTTAAAGCAAGTGTATTAATAGATGCAATGAAATCTTTTGGTTTTATTTTTTCAATGCATTTAATGATTAATATTTTGGGATCAACAAATGAATTATTACAATCATTACAAAAGAAAGATCAAGACATTAAGAATGTGATGAGATTGGTCTAAATATCAAAACAACAATTACAAATGATGAGAGATGGTGGATGAAGTTCTTTATTGGAGGAAGTGTCACATTTTTAGTAGTGTTTTTGATATTGTTGTACCAGATATGAATTCTATGTACAAGTCTCATCGACGATCTATAAGAAGAGCTGAAAAAATCACAAATTTACATCATTATTGTGTTAAGTTATTTTACACCATAATTGATATGCAACTTCAAGAGCTTAATAATCATTTTTTTGAAGCTATTATTGAGTTACTTCTTTGTGTGGCATGCTTAAATCTAAGTGACTCTTTCTCTGCATTTGATAAGAGAAAATTAATTCATCTGTAGAGTTATATCCAAATGATTTCTCTACAATTGATCTTATGACCCTTGAATATTAATTATCTACTTACATTATTGATATGTGTACCTGTGATGAATTTTCTTCCTTAAGAGAGATTGTTGATCTTGCAAAAGCATTAGTTAAGATGAAGAAGAATGATGTGTATCCCTTGGTTTATAGACTTGTCACTTTAGTATTAATTTTACCAGTTATCACTATAGTAGAAAGAGCATTTTCACAATGAGGATTGTCATGCATAGACTACGTACCAAAATGAAAGGTGAATGGCTTAATGACTGTCTAGTGCCTTACATTAAAAAAGAAGTGTTTGATTTGATTAACATTATCAAAAAAATATAAAATAGATTGCAAAGCTTGTAATTAATATTTAACGCATTGATCATATCAGAATGCAAGACTTTGATTTAAATTTTATATTATCTTTTAAAAATATTTTTAATATTATTTTATTTATATTATAAGTTTGCCCATCTTGAAAAATAGGGGCTGGGGTTTCCCCCTTGCATGTTGCAGTATGCTATAAATGATTAGAGGTTCTTTAGGTGCTAAGCAGATGTAGACTTTATACACTATCCAAAGAACTATAATAAGGCCTGTTGAGTAATATATGAAATGTACCCATATGAAATTACATTGTCTAAAATGTCAATGATATCGTACGATTGTGATGCTCCCATTATTACAACTTGGAAATTAGGAAAAATGATCCCACTCTATAAATATTTCCCTTTAAACAACTATTATAAACATCCTATAACAAGTTTGAACTTAGGTTTAAGGTCTATTTCGAGTGTAGTTTAAACTTCATTTTATATCTAATGATCGACCTCAAGGTTCAAAACATTTATTTGATTTACTTCAAATACTTAATATGATTCAAATCTTATTTATTTATGAATGTAATAGTTAGTGTTAAGTCTTCTTTCTATTATAACATAGAATTATTAATATTTAAATAGAACAATAAATATATTCAAGCCAGTGGTGTGTTTGAAACATTTATTTGAATTAGTTCAAATACCAAATATGATTAAAATCTTAGTTATTTGGTGAAACTAATAGTTAGTTTTAAGTCTTCTTTCTATTATAACATAGAACTATTAATATTTAAATGGAACAATAAGTATTCAAGCTAGTGTTGGAACTCACCACGCTTAGATTTTTATCTCTTAGATTTCACCACCCCTCTTTAAATTCTGGTTCCTCCACTCATTCAAGCTAAAATATAAATAAAAAAATCAATAATAATATAGGGATATTTACATACATACACACGATTCTTATATATTTACATATCTAACACCTAAACTTTGATATTTACATATATATATATATATAAAATATCCAATTCTTTAATATTACATCAAAATTAATACTTTTATTATTTTTTAAAAGTGAAATGCACCTTTTCAAGCATAAGAAATGTGCTATATTTAAAAATATCAAAATTTAAGTATTATATATATATATGTAAATACATGAAAATGGTGTGCTATGTATTTAAATTTCTCTAATATAAACAATGCGGATAAAATATTTCATGCCCTCCAGACTCTAATAAAATTCAGACAAGTGGCATTAAATAAAATTTTATACTATTTTGAATAAAATTTAAAAGTAATTCAGCCACGTGAAATGTACCTTTTTCAGACAAGTGGCATATAATATTTTCTCGAGCAAAAGAATTATGATGAAAAATGGTGAAAGAAATCGAGTTTTAGGGATGACTGGTTACTCGAGTTCTGACATCGCTAGAGACATTTGAGCAACCCTTTTTTTTTCTGAACGTTCATGGATTGTGATAAACTATTAATACATGTTCTAATAGCAATAATATTTTGATTCAAAATAAAAATATCATTCGTCAAATATAATTAGAATTGTGTGCTTCATCGCTTTTCTCCAGACATCTTGTCAATGGCCGATGATGGAGTTAAGCAGCAGAGAAATGCTAGAACTGTCCTCCTTCTGCTCCCCACCTTCCAAGCCCTTGAGGACATCATGTCCAAACGCTTCCACCTCCTTAGAGCCTGGGAGTCGCGTTGCCCTCCCCAGTTCGGTCGCGACATGTCCGAAGCGTTGTTGATCAGCACGGCATCGTGTCCATTGACTCTAAGATCCTCTCGAGTCTTCCGAATCTTGAACTCATTGTTACCAATAGCGTTGGTCTGGACTTTATCGACATGGCGGAGTGCGCGAGGAGAGGCGTTGCCGTCGCCAATGCTGGCAACGTGCTGACGGAGGACGTGGCTGAGTATGCTGTTGGTTTGCTTATGGACGTCCTACGCCGTATATCAGCCGCTGATCAATATGTTCGGGCTGGTCTTTGGCCTCTTAGGGGCTTGTACCCTCTTGGCTCCAAGGTATTTGATGCCTCCAACCTCCATATAAATTTTTGTTTGTGTGATTTGTCATCTGCAGGGAGATTCTGGTAAATTTTATTAGCATATTTGATGATAGAATTTCTGAAAAAAAAAATCAGTTGCTGCCAAATTATGTATTATGGAAGTTGCTTCAAGAGTTAATGGATAATTTTGAACTAGTCGTTTCGTTATCAAACAAGTTATAGAGTAGTACTGGATATCAAGTTGGCGTCGTAAAAATACTAATATGACTCGTGTGCGTTTCTGCGTTAGAGCAACAAACTAAAAAGTTTGCCCATGGAAGGAACATATGGGATTTGATACCGCTGTAATTAAATTTTTATCTCTCAATTCCTGTTATTTTCTAGAAGCCGAACAGTTCGTAATCCATCAATAAAAATGTCTAACTGAATAAATCTAGTGATATCAATTTAACATTCTATAACCATTTATTAGAATTATGAAAAAAATTGTCAAAAAATAAGGAATTAAGATTATTGAAAAAAAATTAAGGACATACTCATCTATTTCAATGGATGTTAGATTAATAATGATAAAGACTTAGTTTGGAGAATCTTGTGGTATCTTGATTCAGTAGATTTATATATTTTGGCTGTATTATGCGATAATGGGGCTAAAGAAGGGAATACAATTTATAGAATTAAAATTTAGTAATTAAAATAAGTTCCTGAAGGGGATTGTATGATGATAAAATATTAAATAGATTTAAAGTTATTATTATTATTATTACATGCCAATAATGCCAATTATATTGTATGGATTAGAATGTTGGGTAATAAAGAAACCAAACAACAATAACAATAACAACAAGTCTTTATCCCATTGTGGGGTCGGCTACATGAATCCTTCTTCTCTATTGTGTCCTATTATGTGTCAAATTTTCATTTAATTCAAGTATACTAAGGTTATTTTTTATAAATCTTAACCAAGTCTTTTTAAGTCTACCTCTATCTTTCTTTACATAAGGCAAATCTAATGCATCTACTCTCTTAACTGGGTCATCGGATGTCTGACGCTTTATGTGGCCAAACCATTTAAGGCGATTCTCTCTAATCTTATCCGCCATTGGTACTCCAACTTTTTTCAGAACATACTCATTTTGCATTTTATCTCTAAGAGTAAAGCCACTCAACCACCTGAGCATCCTCATCTCAACACTTAACTTAGTCATATGTTTTTCTTTTATTGGCTAACATTCTGCACCATAAATCATTGCAGGTCTTACCATCATCTTATAAAATTTTCCCTTAAGTTTAAGCGGTATTTTTCTATTACATAATAGGCCAGATGCATTTCTCCATTTCAACCATCCAACTTGAATTCTACTAATAACATCTCCATCTATTTCATCATCATTTTGAACAATAAAGCATAGATATCTGAATCTCTCTCTTTTTAATGACTTATTCACCCAATTTCACAAAGAGGTTTTAAGTAATTGTGGTAGAAATGAGGTTTTAAGTATGATTAGGGAGAAGACCATCCCAACCAATAAAAGGGTCCTTAAATATCAAAATGTGGATATTTTGGGAAATTGATATTCAGGAACTTTGTTAAGATAAAATGTGATATTCAAAAAAAGATATTTACATTCAAAATCAAAGTGTGTGCATGGGGGTCAGGGATATGAAATATTTGTCTTTAGGACATAAATATCTTATTCATGTTGAACTTGTCTTACTTTGGATTGTGATGTATGATGTTTTAGTGTTTATATATTTAATTTAAGTTTGAAATGAGATGAACAGAATGTTGCACTCAAGGTCAAGTTTATAATTTACAACCCATCAATTTAGACAAAATTTGGCTGTTTTGATGAAAATTAGAATATGTATAAAATTTGTTTCAAATGATTATTTAATGGTTGCTCAAATAAAAGTTTATCATAAATATTTAGAGCAATTGAATATCACACATTGAATGAAATCTTACACTGCAATCTAAAAATCTAGATTGTATTAAATTTGAGAAATGCTTAATTACCTAAGCTAATCAATCATCAAATTTGATAATAGAAAGATAACACAAGAAACCCATTATATTGCAATTTAGACTTCCCATTACTATGGATATAGAGCTTCCCCTTAAAATTAGTTGTCACCATTTACATCACACTATAAAGATCCACGTCCAACAAGCACTATACACATTTTTTTTATATGTTTCACATTTTTAGTGCTGCCAATATTTTATGAAGTTGCAAATGATTGTAAATTTGCTTGGTCTAGAAAATATATAAGTATTTAACTTAGAAACTCTATAACTACTACAAATATCATGTTAGTAGACCTATTGATAGATGAATTTTGCACACTCTTAGCCATAGATAGAATCAAATGCTAACCCTATCCATATTCTTTAATCAAACATTTCAATAGATCACTCAAATTCTTATAAACTATCTCTGTTTATCCATCATTTTGTTGGTGATAAGTAGTTTAAAATTTTTGTTGAGTCCCCATTTTTTTCAATAGAGTGTTTTGTGAATAGTTCATGAAATTTGCATCCTTATCAAACATAATAAATTTAATTAATTCATGCAATTTAAGTGTTTTATTAAAACAAAATATAGCAATGTGCGAAGCATTAATAATTTTTATTACATGGAATAAAATATGCCATTTTAAAATAGTAATCTTTTATTGTAAAAATAGAATCATGTTTTCTTGAGTTTGTATTAGTCCTAACATAAAGTTCATATTAACATCCTCCCAAGGCTTATATAAAGAATAATGAAAGATATACAAAAACCCAATCTTGTTTCTTTCCACTTAGCTCTTTGACAATTATACTTTGTGAATTTATGCCATTTACATGAAGGTCATACTAACATCCTTCTAGTGTTTATATAGAATGAACAAAAGTGTCTAAAACTTAATATTATTGCTTTTCCTCTTAGCTCTTTAACATTAAGACACTGAATCTATGCATACTACATCTCTTTTCAAGTTAGGCTTGTAATCTTTGTTGTCAACATAAAAGTTTTTATCATAGCTTGAATATTTTTGTTGGCCTCTTTTTTTTCACTAAAGAAAGTAATCATATGTCATTTGGACTTAAAAATCTACCAATACCTGAACCAGTTGCATGTTAAAAAACTTCAAATACTTTGCTAAAATTAGATAATTTAAGCACAACTGCATTGTAAGCTTGTCACTTTCAATAAAAGCATGATTTATATTTTTTTATTTATTAAATTATCTTCTTAAAGACAATTTTTATTTGTACAATTATCATACTAACTTCCTTAGTATGTTATCTGTAGAAAATAACAAAAGAATGAAAACTCATAATCTCATGATTATTAGGTGTTGGGTAATCATTAATTTCCTTTGCTTTATCATTATTAATAAACAATGCATCATCATTTATGATAAATCCTAAAAGCTCACAATTGATGCTATAAATTAAGATTTTTTCGTATTTAAATATAGTATTTTACTTTGTAAAATTTAAAATATTTTCCATAGTGCACCAAATGATCCATTCTTATTTTGCTATATCAAAATATCATTAAAGTACACAACAAGAAATGTTCCAATAAATGTTCAAAAAATATGATTCATAACCCTTACACAGGTATTAGTTGCATTAATCAATTCAAAGAAAATAACCAATCATTCATATAATTCCTCATTGGTTTTAAAAGCAACTTTTCATTCATCGCTATCACTCATTTACACTCATTTATATCCACTTCTCAAATCTATTTCAAAAAAGATTGCAACACCAACAACATATCATCCAATTGGGTAGAGAAAATTTATATTTGATGGTGAATTATTTAATTACTTTATTTCCCATGCATGCTTCAGATGGATCTTTCTTATATGTTAGTAATACAAGAATAATACATGGACTCATACTTTTCTTCATAAATCTATTCTCAAGCAATTCATAAATTTGTCTTTTAATCTCAACATATTCAATTGGATTCATCTTGTAATACAACAAGTTAGATATTGATGACATGGCGATAAAATTAATGATATTTTGTTTGTCTCTAAGTTGTGGTAATTCATTAGGAAAGTCATTTGAGTTCTTATTTTTAAAATCAAACAACACTTTACTAACATCCTCAGTCACACTTACCTCTAAAATGCACAACATTTTTGATGGGGATGCTATTAGAAGTTTTATGTTGATTGTGTGGTGGTTGAAGTTTTAGATTTGGTTGAAGGTTCAAAACAATGTTACCTAATTTATGATTTCTAAATAAATTTTTAGCTAAGATTTTTTCAGAGTGGATGTTTATATTTTTCTTTGATGGAAAAGTGTAAGGAACTCTAATCAAAGGTTTGAGATATTAGCTAACTAATGGATATGATTTTTGTCATTGGATATGGGGATAACAAGTTATGAATTTCTTATGTGAAATGATCACATTAGGTGGACAACAAGAGTTAGGATTTTGTAAAAGAGTCATACTTGATTTTTGCGAAGTTTGAAGTGCTTTAGGGCTTTGAGAAGGTGGTAGTCATGTAGGAGCATGAGAATAAGAGAGAAAGTGATATAGTAGAGTTTGCAAACTGTAACTGTGGTTAAGTTGTAAATCAATTCACAATTAGTGGAACCAACTCCTTATAGACATAGATTTTTATAAGAGATCAAAATTATTTTATTAAATTAATGGTGGTATAAATAATTCATGAAGCAGTGTAGAAAGGGAGAGAAACTCATAAGGAAATACATGAAATTTTTTATTGCAGGTTATAGGGCAACTCTTTCAAGATCTCTCACTATATGAAAATAAATAATTATTCTAATTTAAAAGATTTAATTAGATATTTGATTGTTTCTCTTGTATCTTTAATTTGACATAATTTATTTGATTCCAAAATAATTTCTTTTATATTTAAAGGATTCTCTCAAAACCCATCATAGGTACAATTAGTTATCATAATGATGGCTTTTGAAATTACTCATTTGAGAAGCTGTCTTACTTTTCTTGTATCAACTCTCTTCTCTTCTATTTAATGATTTTGCTCTGCAAAGTTAAGTGTTATGATGATATGA
Organism: Cymbidium sinense; assembly: GCA_021442155.1. NCBI lineage: Eukaryota > Viridiplantae > Streptophyta > Magnoliopsida > Asparagales > Orchidaceae > Cymbidium > Cymbidium sinense. Next base: position 147,279,061 of record CM038218.1, on the reverse strand, counting down.
GAAGGACAATTATTTCTGTGTCTATATAGGTTGAGTATCATATCTAAAGGTGAATTCAATAGTATAATTTATAGCTATTGAGATTATTTATAATGACAATATCTTTTAAAGTGTACTTATATGACTTATAAATTACTTAATTTGCATAACACAAGGCTTGATAGATCCTTTTGGATTGGAAGATATCATTTGTAATGAAAGCATGAATAAAAAATATGTTAGAGGAAAAAAGTAGAAAAGAAGCATTAAATCCAAGGGATTTTACTCATAAAATATTTAGTGGATTCATAGGTAGAGAATTGAGTGCAAGTTAAAATATAATCATTGTTATTATATTCTCATGATGAATACTCTTAAAAATAATTTTAGCAATTTTATCACTATTTATAATAACTCATTACAACTTATATAAATAAAGATTGTCTATAAGTTCTAAAAAAACATGCAATATCATTCAATGAATGGGGAGTTATGCCACTGAAATTAAGAGATTTTAATAATAAATTATTAATATCATAATTCTTCTTAGGATGTATAATTAGGTGGAAAATTTGACAATGGAGATTTGAGAATAATATTTAAGTCAGGTTGCATGCCATATATGGATGGTGTTTTATAACTAGCCGCCTAATATGTGTGTCAATTAAGATAGTTTGGGGATCTGAAATCACATTAGATATCTGCATTTTAAGAGAAAATTGTGTGTTAGTCGTCTGAAAGAGAGAAGTCTCATCAAATATGTTCTTAAGTTTTGAAAAATTAGGCTAGGGATTAAAGGCCATTTTAGATATGTGCATCTTAGAATATAATAGCGCATCTATCTTTTCAAAAAGAGAAGTCTTATTAACTATAATATTATATAATTAATTATATAGTTTAAACTAATGATTTGATACCATAGTAGTTATGTATATGTCTTTATTGTAATATGAGGCTTATCAATGAGTTCATTAGGGAAGAGTATAGGTATATCATTCAAAAGTTTTGAAAGTATAATAGGTATGTGACTCCCAACAGGATAAGGTGCAAAAGAAAGGATAGATATCCAAGGTAGATGGGTCAGTAGTTGAGCTAGATACATTCAATTAGAGGCTTACATTTTCTATGTATTAGGGGAGAGGTTCTTAGTCATCCTTAAAAGCATGTCTTAAATAAATTTTCAAGATTATTGAATCTTTTATCTATATGATTGAATCTACTAGTAATCTTTTTTTTTTCATCAAATGTAGATGATTATTTTTGAATAGGTGATGGGATTATATTACAGTTTTGTGTTTTTGGCTATCTTGGGTAGTTTTTCTATGATATATCTTTTATCTCAAGTTTTTTTTTTTCCAATAAGTCATTAAGTCATTTTAGTGTGTTTTTCCATTTCCTATTGATTTTATTTTTTTATACTTATTTTTTTAATAGTTATCCATATTTTATCAAGTTAACAAAGCATTTAATTGTTTATGCCAATTTAACAAAATATTGATATTATGCATGCTATCAAGTGAAGAAGTTTCAAATGTTGGCTTAGTGTTAAGAGGGGTCACAATGGACTATTTAAGTCCCAAGCTCTTCTTTGAAAAGTTAGGTCTTTTTGATAAATCCCTTCTAGTCTTGAAAATTAATAAACACATATGTGTTTTTTTGCAAAAGAAAGAAAATAAAATAGTGTTTATGCAAAAATAAAGTGTATGAAATTTTTTGTCTTTAAGCATTTGTTACCAATTTATTTTGTTAAAGTGAAGATAAGCTTGCATAAAATTTATTAATGAAGAGTAAAGATTAAGAAATTATAGCTATAATTCTTATGTTTTGAAAATACATTCAATAGGTTGCATTTAATATATGTTTTTTTTTTGTGGTTTGTACCCTTATATTACAAGAACTCTAAAGTAAAGAAGTGGGTGGATTTTAATATAGGATTAGCTTAGCTTTTATATGGTGTTTACTACTTAGAAGACTACCATATTAATCTTAGAATTGTTAATATAACACATTAATATCCTAATTTTTTATCATAGATTTTTTTTAAATATAAGAATTTAACAACAAAGAAAAAAAAAAGGAAAATGCTACCACGTGATTTGAAGATCCCTCATTGATGGAGTTGATCTCCTCTCTTCAAACAAATCGATGGATGGAAATCATACGGAGAAGTTGTAAGGTAGGGGTGTGTAGAAATTTTGGTATCTCTTTGGATTGCTTCAATTTTTTCTTTTTTGGGATGATGACTAAGATATTTTGGATCTTTTTTGACTTCAATATTAAATGATGTAGTTGTCTGTTAGAAGATTTATACGATTGTTGGAGTGGTGGTGGTTGCTTTTGGGATAGTGGAAGGTTAGGGAAAATATTGGTTAGGATTTTTTTTTTTCATTGATGGAAAATGATGAGGACCTTTAGAGCCAAAGTTAGGGATGCTAGCTATTGAATGGAGGTGATTTTAGAAGTAATGTATTTTTTAAGTGAATTGGTCATAATAGGTGGACAATAGAAGTTAGGATTCTATGGAAGGGATATAACTCAATTTTTATGAAGTTTGAAGTGCTTTAAGGATTTATGAATGTGATAAAAATGTAATAGATCAGTAAACAAGAGAGAAAAAAGATATGTTAGGGTTAATAAACCTTAACTTTGGTTGATTTCTAGACCAATAATTGGTAGCATCAACTTCTTGTCTACATATTTTTTGTTATAAATTAATATTACTTTCATTGATTTAATAGAGTTATAAATAATATATGAAGTGCTATAAAAAAAGATGGAACTCACAAGGAAATAAACCAAAATCTTTTCTTGAAACAATACATTATAATGATTAAATCTCTTCGTATACTAAAAGGAAATTTTATCATTGCAATTTAAATGATTTAATTAATTATTTTCTTACTTCTCTTAAAATTTATTTTGGGACCTCTTTTAGAAAGATGTTTGTAAAGCACCTCTTGAAGCACTTCTCGAAATGAGGTGCACGAAAAACGCCTCCAGGCTTATGAATCATTATCACCTTTTTTGTTTGAGGCATAAGTGATTCTTTTTTAAAAGTTGATGAGATCGAATCAGTGGATGCTAGAATTTTTTACTTATGATGACTCTTTTAAAGATAATGAAAGTAAAGATGTGGTTGCTATGGATCCTAGAATGTTTAAATTTTAAGTGAGTGGTTATCTTGAATCTCATATCAAACTTTACATTTAATATTGAGATTTGTGATTTATATTTTATGATGATAAACTAAATAAATATATTGATGGCTTGTCATATTTATGAGTTTTTTATTTCTTAATTTTGAGGCTTATGATTGAATCCATTTCGAGGCTTATGATTCAATCCATTTGAGGCTTACGTCTTGTCTCACTAAGACAAAATACCTTAGTTCACAATTTTGCCTTTTTAAACCTTTCTTTGGGATGATTTTTTTGATTTCAAAATAAATTTTTTTATATTTAAATTATTTTCTTCAAAACTCAAATACTTGACCTTTATTTCTTAAAACAATAAAATAAAATAATAAAATTAAAAATAAAATATAATAACATGCCATGATAATGAGACTTTGAAATTAATCTTGTGCATAGCCTTAAGCATTAGATCTCATAAGGTTAGTAACATCTATGGCCTACCTAAAATAACATGTATATAAAATTTTATCAATATAAATAGCAAATTGAATATGAACTAAATGCCGTTTATCACAAAAATAACAATTTTATTTATCCAAGTTACCTTATATGGTTGTGGATGTAGATTAGATTTTAAGCTCATGTGATTAATAACAGTTTAGTCACAATGTTCATACAACTCTCATTATCTATAATGAGCATACAAAGTTATGTCTTATGTTTGAAATAAACTTGAAAAATATGAATTTTGTTTTTCAATTGTATTCAACCCGATCATATTAATGAAAATCATAACCCTATTTAATTTTAATAACATTATTATCCATATTAATATGTAAATTTCTAGGACATTCATTAGCATAATCACAGTAGGTGCAATAGATTGATGCAGTAGGTATAATAGATTGAAGTTGTCTATTTTGGCAAATGGGTGTACTGTTAGTGCATGTACATATAGTAACTCTCTCACACACAATTTCTAAATGTTTTCATTTAGTCGAACACAAGTTGAAAATCATGCTCAAATAATAAAATGTGATGTGGTCTGATCTATCTCTTCATGTCATTTCTTAAAACAGACTTAACCTAGAGAATGTGATTTTGTATTCCTCGATAATTTTAGAATGCAAGAATAATTTTTCAAATTTTTTCATGTGCTCAATCACAATTTTTGTCATTTATTTTAAAGTATTAAATTCATCTAGTGGTCAATTATGATATGATAAAGACATGTTTCTCTTTAAGCAACTCCTTTATTTCAACTAAAGTATTTCCCAACTAATTTTAATTTTGCTTATCTCACTTGATATTAACCCAACTTTCATTATTATTCAAATAAATTATACTATCTATTAGCCAATCTAGAAATTTTTAGGATTTATTTTTCCATTATTAGTAGATACTTCAATTTTAATCTTTTTTGTTCTATCATTATCCATGTCAAAATTTAGCGTCTATAATTTTCGTAAACTTCATTATCATACGTCCTATAATATTTAATTAACTTTCAACATTGATTTTCTTGTCTCATAATGATGTTAGCATTCAAGCGAATGAGTTCATTATTATGGTTAGATTGAACTCTGCCTTCCATTTTTATGAAATTGATTTATTTCTAAATTTTTAATTCGCTTCTCAATTGATTAATATCTTTACTCATTTGATTTTCTGCTTGCTCAATAAGTCAGCTAATTAGTTTTTTTAAAAGTATTCAAAATCTCATTTCCTTCAATGATCTACTGGTAGGCCTTGATATTGAGACAAAATTCTTGTCTCATTTCCTTTAACATATCTTGTTGAAATATGAGCTAACCAAATAACTAAACAATAACAACATTTTAATTGAAGCAAATATGACTGGGAATTAAGGCAACTCCCATCCCCATGATAAATGAAACACCAAACTAATGATTATAGTGTTCAACATGGTTGTTAACAATTTGATCTTTAACTGATCTGGCATGGTTCAAGATTGACTTGAAGTCATTCAATCTAATTTTGAGCTGAGCTAGGCTTGGTTAAAGTTTTACTCAATCTGATCTTGATTCAATGTAGGGATAGATTATTAATTTGAATCCAAATTTATTTCGGGCAAAAAATTGATCCAATATCTACTAATTTTTAATATCTATGACATCCTTAGTACAACATATATTACTCCTATATGGATAAAAATATATAGATGTATATAGACATTCATATTGTGCGTGCGGATGTTTAGGAAACTATATATATTATTCTTATATAGATAAAAATATATAGATGTATATATGTAAACATTATGTGTGTGTGATTAGAAAAAAACTATATAGGGAATTGGGGTGATTTACTTAATTAAATTGAAATGTAGGTTTCAAATAAAATTAGGGCATATAATTTGAATTAAAAACACAACATATATAAAAATATGAAAAAATAGAAAACATATAGGAAGATTTATGCAGATACCACACTATTCTTTTTTTTTTTTTTTTGCATATCAAGAACTTAATGTTTGATATTTATATTTCTAATAATTACATGGATATGAAAAGGTGTATTCACTTTTAAAAAAGTATTGATAGCGGTATTTTTGATATGATATTAAAGATTTTAGTGTTATGCATTTAAATATCAAAGTTTAGATATTAGATATATAAATATATAAGAACTGTGTGGTATGTAAATGTCTCAAAAACAGTCATAATTCATGAAAGGCATAGTCTAAAAAAGCATGCAAATTTTCATAAATCAAATAGAAGTTTCGAGTTCTAAAAACATAAGAGTTAGTAATGTAAGATAGAACTACATTTGAAATAAACTCTTTTATGTCCTAGAATTCACATCATTATTTTTGTCATCACTAGTAGGATCGTCTAAAATATTGTTGTCATATCTAATAGCTCTATTGTCCTTCATCACTCTTGTGTGAGTTATCTCATTCATCTTCTTTTTCATCCAATATTATTTCTTTTTTCTTTTATATATCAATGTTATCATAATAAGAAAATATTAAATACTAATTTATTTTATATTTCATAATGAATATATTATTTCGACCTTTCGAGATATATGATGTTTGACCTCATTTACATTTGGTGGACATTGTGAACTTTTACAAATCTCTATTACATTAGCAATATAAATATCGTTGTTTTCGTTATTATTTATATTTTGCAACGAGGGGCATGATTTGGGTTGGCCGAAGATGTGTATCGTGGCTGCGGCTTTATGGGATATGGTTGAGGTATGGGAAGGTAAGATTAGGTTTGGCATGGCGGATATGGTTAGGGTTAGGGTGCTGTTCAAAAAATTTGGAGGAGGTTTTGGAGACTGTGGGTTGGGTGGCGTGATTTTGTAGGAGAAAAAAAAATACCACCCAAGAAAGATGTAAGGCCTAGTTTTGATACCAAATTATGTCGGATCTAGGACATGGAACGATAATAAATGGATCTAGGTTTGGGAAAAGGTGTAGTTGTGGGTAGATTTAGGACTTCAAAGAGGGGAATTTAATTTTTGTCTTGTGGTTGAACCAAAAGGGAAAGGTGGAAAGGGGAGATGTGGAGTCCAATGGTTATGGGGAAGATATGGATAGGTCGGCAGTTAGGAGGGTTGGGAGAGACGACTAGGAGGGAAGGAGGTAGGAAAGTTGCGGCTATGTGGGAAGGACGAAGAGGCCGATGGCTAGGTTGAAGGGGGGAGGAGGCCGGCAGCTAGGGTTAAGGAAATGGGGGAGTGAGAAGGGAAATAAGATTAACATCTAAATGAATTTTAAATAACTTGTTAATTCAAATGCAAAGAAAGATGTACAACCACCATTAACAACAATTGATGTACATACACACCACCTAATGTTAAAGGATACAAAGGTCCCAACTTAGAACCCTAGAGATAACTCTCTAATTCAAAACATAAGCCAAGTCCTAGAAAACTCTCTAACAACACTCATTCCACAAATCCTAAACATAATAAAATAAAAAAGACATAAATACCCCCCAATGGCTGGAGCCTATTTGTGCCAATGGCATTAAATATCTCAGGCACTTTTGTGCCAAAGGCCTGGCCTCTCAAATGTTTAAAACAGCTCCGACAACTTAAGTATGCCTTAAAGAGCGGAAATAATGCGAAATAAAATATATGGCTCAAAAAAGTTAGTCCAAGTTAAGATCTTGGAATATAGGTACTCTGACAGGTAAATTAATAGAATTAATAGATATTATGGTTCATAGAAAGATAAATATTTTATGTGTTCAAGAAACTAAATGAGTTGGGGAGAAAATCAAGGAGATTGATAGTTTAGGTTTTAAACTTTGGTATTCAGGTAAAAGTCGACTAGAAATGGTGTAGATGTGATTATAGATAAAAGTTTGAAGGATAATATTATAAATATTAATAGATGTGGAGATAGAATTATACTTTAAAGATTATTGTTGATCTTAAGATTATCAATTTTATAAGTTCTATTACTCTCAAGTAGGTTTGGAGGTAAGCGAAAAAAAATTTTGGAATGAATTAGAGGATTAATACAAAAGATATCTTGAAGAAAAAGTTTTTTATTGGAGGAGATTTAAATGGGCGTGTTGGTAGAGTGGTAGAAGATTTTAAAAGTATTTATGATGGTTATGGATTTGGGTGGTAATGAAGAAGGTAGGGGTATATTAAATTTTGTTTACATGATTTTGTAGTTCTTATTTATTTAAGAAAAGAGATGAACATATTATTACTTATAAAATGGATCTAGTAAAACACATTGATTATTTTTAATAAGAAAAATAAATCGTTTAGATTGTAAAGATTGTAGATTCAAGTGAAAATCTAAGTCCATCGATTGTTAGTTTTAGATTTTAAGATGAAAAGTTGTAAGATAAAAAATAAACCAAATTATTTGTCAGAATTAGATGGGACTTAAAACATGAAATAAAATATTTTAAAAGCTGAGATATTAGAATTTGGGATGTTCGTAGAAGTTAACATTATGTGAGAAAAAATATAAGTGAAATTAAGCAGTTCTTTAAAGATGTGGTTGGAGAATCAAAAGGAAAAGCTTCTTTTAAGAATAGTTGGTGGTGGAGTCGAGTGTCGAAAAGATAAAAAAATAGAAGTATTGTTATAAAACTTGGTTTAAATGTAAAATTCGAGAGAATTGGGAAAGATATAAAGTGGCTGTAGAGATTAAAGCGATTTATGATGAAAAAAATTTAGCTTTTAGTGATTTATCTGATAGATTAGATCTGAAGGTGAAAGATGTATGTATAAGTTAGCAATAAAGAGATAGGTGAAGTAAAGATATAGTTTAAGTGAGGTGTCTTAAGGATGAAAATAATAAAATCCTTTTTTTAGAAAAGGATATTGAAAATAGGTGGATGAGGTATTTTGATAAACTTTTCAATTGAAGGGATCGAAATCGATTGATTTTAGCAATACTAAACAAAAAAATAGAATTTCATTTTTTTATCGATAAGTAAATCGAAGTTAGTGAAGTTTTAAAGAAAATGAAATGTGGAAAAACAGTAGGACCGGATAATATTCCAATAGAAGTGTGAAAATGTTTAGGAGATCAAGGAATTTCTTGGCTTACAAATTTTTTTAATATCATTTTAAAGACTAAAAGGATGCCAGATGAGTGGAGTCCAACAGAAACTTGAATTATGGAGTTCTTTAGAGTAAAGGTTTTCGTTTAAGTAGATCTGCAATATATAGAGTGTAATTTTAGTTGTAGAAGTTTTAGTGATAGTGTTGTGACTTTAGGTGATCAAATTAATTTAATAGAGTGGCGATTAGATATTTAGCATTGTTCAAATGATGGTGAAATAGATGGAGATGTTAGTAGAATTCAAGTTGGATGGTTGAAGTGGAGAAATACATCGACATTATGTGATAGAAATGTTCCACTTAAACTTAAGGAAAATTTTTTATAAGATGGTGGTAAGGCCAGAATGACTATAGTGCGAGAATGTTGGCTAATAAAAGAAGCTAAGACTAAGTTAAGTGTTACTGAGAGATGAGGATGCTTAGGTGGATGAGTGCTTTTTCTTAGAGATAGAATGCAAAATGAGTATATTAGAAAAGTTGGAGTAGCTCTAGTGGTAGATAAGATTAGGGAGAGTCGCTTAGATGGTTTGGCCACATAAGCGTCGGAGGTCAGATGAGATTGGGAGAGTAGATGTATTAGATTTCTTTATGTTAAGAAAGGTAAGGTAGACCTAAAAGACTTGGTTAAGATGTATAAAAATGATCTTAGTATACTTGATTTAAATGAGAATTTGACATAATGACCTTGATGGAGAGAATGATTCATGTATTACTAGTGGGATTATGGCTTGTTGTTGTTGTTGTATATTATAATATAATATTAATATATATAATATATTATATTATAAGAGAAATTTGACTTTATATGTCTCTTAATATAGGAATTTGAAAAAAAATATGCCTTTTATTTGTTTTCTTAATGAATTTTTGTGAAACGTTTCTTGTAGACTAAAATATTGCACTTTTGATCATGGATTGCTTTCTTAAGTTTGTCGTGACCAAAGTTAGTTTAATAATGATTCAAACAAAGTTTGAACAAGTTTTGATCAAGGTTGTAACCATATGCAAGAAAAAATTTGAGCTATGTTTAAACATTGCTCGAAGATTATTTGTGCAATGGTTTAAAATTACACAAAATATGAGGTACACCTCAAAGTGTGCCTTAGTACTTTTTTTGAAAAATTCACAATCAGGCTTACTCTTTATTGAGTGCTACATGAGGCATATGTTGCACATGATGTGGGGTGTGCCTCACCTCAATTCTCATAAGTCATATGAATTTATATTTAGATCTTTTTAAACAAATATAAATAAAGATAAAACTCTACTACTTTACTCATGCCTTATACATATCTCGTGATAGTCATTACTTGAGCACCCCTCTCAACAAATCCCATTTCCACTCTTTTCATTCATATTGTCAATCATTCCCTAGCTGCCATGGCTTCCTTTAGCTTGTCATGTCCCCTTCTTCCACAAGAAAAATCCTCTTTCTCTAGCACATCTCTCCTTTAATGACAATCCATAAACTCTAAAAATTTTTCTTTCCTTAATTTAGTTTCCTTTATTTATTTATGGTTTCTTTTTTTTTAATTTGTACCTTACCATATTTCAATTTTTTTAAAAATTGAAATTTTATTGTAGGGTTTTGTAGGAGATGATTAGGGTAAGGAGAAAGTAAAGGACCTGATATGAAGGCATGGTGTGCTAGTTGATATTGGAGGAAATGAAATGATGCACGCTTAGTTAAAGTGCAACTATTATGAAAAGGTTGTTAAAAAGAGTCACAATAATGAAAAAGATTTTCATAAGAATGTTACAACATTCTAATGTACGTGAGGTGGTGAAAGAGGGGATCTATGCATATATGAACAATGAGAGAATGTCGAAGCATTTAGTCAATATTTTTAAACTTTAGTTACTTTTTTTAATTTTTTTTGATTATTGTTGATTAGGTAGAGAAAGATGAATGATATTGAAGATGAAAAATTGGGAGTTGAAGTTAAAAAAGGGGAGAAAGCAATATATTATGATGATAATTCCAATGAAGATCACTGAATGATGAAAGTGTCGAGTACTTTTAATTTTAGAAATTCTAATTTTAATGGCTAGTTACTTGTGAAGTTCTTAGTTTGATATTAGACAATAGAAGTGGGAGAGAGAAACATAATCTTATTTTGATTGTTATGCTATTAGTTTTTATTTAATATCATGTTTTATCTTGATGTTTGTGATAGATTTCTTACTTTATGATTTGATGTTAGAATGCTAAAATATTATTTTATACTCAATCCAATTTGTTCCTTTTTGTAAATCTGAAGTTAGTGAAGCTTTAAAGAAAATGAAATGTGGAAAGATATAATATTCATAGAAGTGTAAATGTTTAGGAGATCAGGAATTTCTTGGCTTACAAATCTTTTAATGTTATTTTAAAGACTAAAGATCAGATGAGTGGAGAAAAGAGTTTGTTGGTTCTATATTTAAGAATAAAGGTGATGAGAGTGTGCATTATAGAATTAGTTAATGTGCATTAAAATTATGGGAGAGAGTAATTGAGCATAGGTTACGATGTGATCTGAAGTTTCTCTCAATAGTTTGGTTTCATGCGTAGATCTACTATGGATGCTATACATTTGTTAAGAGGTTTGATGGAAGCACAGAAAATAAAAGGATCTACATATGATATTTATTGATTTAGAGAAAACATGATAAAGTCTCAGATGTTCTTTGGAGTTAGAGCAAAAATATTATATTCAAGTCATTAAGGATATGTATACTGCACTTGTGTCCAAATGAGGATTGACAAACTATTTTCTATTTGGTTGGATTACATCAAGGATCAACATTAAGCCCTTATCTTTTACTTTAGTTATGGATGTTCTTACGAGGCATTTAGAAGATGTACCTTGGTGTATGCTTTTTGATGACATTCTTCTTGTTGATAAGACTAGAGAGTCCAAGAAACTTGAATTATGGAGGTCAACTTTAGAGTCTAAAGGTTTTAGTTTAAGCGAATCTAAAACTGAATATATGGAGTGTAATTTTAGTTAAGTTTTTTATTGTAGTGTTGTGACTTTTTTTGATCAGTCATTAATAAGAGTGACTTGAATATTTACTCTATTGTTCAAAATGATGGTGAAATAGATGGAGATATTATTAGTAAATTCAAGTTGGATGGTTGAAGTGGAAATGCATCGGCATTATGTGATAGAAAAGTTACTTAAAAAAAAATAAGATGGTGGTAAGACTTGCAATGACTTATGGTGCGAATGTTGGCCATAAAAGAAACATAAGACTAAGTTAAAATGCAGAGATGAGATGCTGTGGATGAGTGGCTTTACCTTAGAGATAGAATGCAAAATAGTATGTTGGAAAAAGTTGGAGTATCATGGTAGATAAGATTAGAGAGTGCAGATGGTTTGGTATATAAAGCGTCCGTCAGATGACCGATTAGGAGAGTAGATGCATTAGATTTCTTATGTTAAGAAAGGTAGAGGTAGACCCAAAGACTTGGTTAAGATGTATAAAAAAATGATCTTAGTATACTTGAATTAAATGAGAATTTGCATAATGGGACACAATGGACGAAAGATTCTATGACCCCACCTAGTGGGATTAAGGCTTGTTGTTGTTGTTGTTGTAATCCAATTTGTTCCTTTTTACAATATTGGGATGTTAATGTATTACCTTTCAATGTTTTAATATGTTAGGATATTGATATATTACTTTTTTGTTTCATACTTTGATGTTTGTGTCATAGTTTTTATTTGAGCAATTTATTGATTATGAGGTACATCTCAAAATGCATTAAGGTTTACACATTGCTTATGAATGAAAAATACCTCAATACTTCATTGTGCAATATTAAATCTTGATTTGAACCATATGTTTTGGTTCAAAGATAGGATCGAACATGGCTAGAATAAGATTCAAAATAGGGTTTGTGCAAGACTCAAATAAGGTATAAACCAATTTGCTATAACATATCATAATGAAAGTCATTACATCATTGCATAACATCTAGATGTTCACAGTAAGAAGTATTACATTAAATCAAAGCAATTATAATGTTCTTACATTAACTATAAAATACTAGATAAAATATTTCATATAAACGAATACAATCACAATATCTACAATACAATCACAATATCTACACTTTATGTTCACACCAAAATAGCTAATAAATCAAACAATTCCATAAAAAATGAAATCATCAACTTGCTTTTTTCAATGTGACCAAATTGACATGTACACATTTTTCTTGGAGGTTCTGATGTGTGGAGGTGGGTATTCAATGTCGGGGAAATTGGATGTAGAGGAGAACTAGTATCAATTTGCACCATAGAGATGAGAAATGGAATTTAGAAATTCAGTCAGTTTGTTGTTTGACACAATGAGTTATGGTAAACTTTGGAAGCCTTTGTAGACAAGAAGGCAATAAGGTTTAAAGATCAAATACTTCCTATAGTTGTTTAACTTTTAAAGTTTCTCCACCATAAAAAAATGAAGGCCATTGGTATTTAAATGGAATCAAAATCAGAGTATATCCACTATGGTGTTTCTAGACTCCTTTGTCAAAATCTCGGATATAGAGAGACAACTGTATTCATTAAAAATATTTGATTTCATGAGAAATTAGATAATATTTGCAAAAACATTGTCTTTCTTTTATCCAATGTTGGCCACACCACCAATCCTCGCTATGCTCTTGCAGTATCCTTGTTTACTATTCTGCTTCCTCTGCTGGCTGTCTATCGAATGCACATCATTGATGGCCTCTGTCTTAGCCTAGTTTTCAGATCTGTAACAACTTAAGTAGATACATCAATAATGGAATCCAAAAGTTTGTCAACTTCACTTTAGTCAACAATAGCATCTGTTTGTGCAGCTTTTGTTGCTATGGGCAGCATAGGATGCAATTTTCGCTAATAACATGACCATACCTATCTATCCACCTTTTTTGTAGCGGCAACACAACAAATATAGTTAGTGGCTACAAACCTGCAACCTCCTGTAGTCGTTGAATCATTCATAATGTCAACCATGCTTGTTTCCTTTGGCTTGATTTAGGACTGCCCCATTTGGATCTTCCTGTCATGTTTTGTTTACTCAATCAATGGACCCCATTTGCATGAATCTTGGGGCAATCATTGACAATTAGGATCAGATTGGTACAACAGATTCAGTGCATGATTATCTTCTTGGATCCTACTGTCTAATCATTATTGACATGGATCCTCGTCCTGGATCGCCATTGAACTGTATCCCGGTGCTCAATGATCATCACAATGGATCCGAAAGCTCAAGGATCATCATCATGGATCATGAAAGCTCTACATTATTCTCACATGCTTTTTTTAGTTTCGTATATTATTGAAAATACTTTCCTACTACTACTTTTAACATTATGCCATCATTTATAAGAAAGTGTTCTCATTAAGGAAGCTATTGCATCATGCATACACAGAAATATGCCTTTTGTAACATAAAAAAATATTGCAATTTTTTGTTGACCTGCCGTTGGTTCTAATCAACCAAAATTTCCATAACTGCATCCCTCAATGTATCCTCTTTTCCTTTGGCTTTAGCTAGGAGGCAAGCGAGTTGGGATTGTTGGTCTTGGTAGGATTGGATCAGAGGTTGCTAAAAGACTCGATGCATTCGGGTGCATCATCTCCTACTACTCCAGAAAGCAGAAGCCATCCTTCTCCTACACATTCTACCCAAACGCAAGGAATCTTGCAGCTCATAATGATATTCTCATTGTCTGCTGCGCTCTCAATAGTGATACCTATCACATAATCAATAAGGACGTCATGGAAGCTCTTGGGAAGAAGGGGATCATAATAAATGTCGGCCGAGGGGCTCTTGTTGATGAGAAGGAACTGGTCAGGAGGTTGATGCAGGGAGAGATCGGTGGTACTGGCCTTGATGTCTTCGAGAATGAACCAGATGTGCCCAGGGAGCTTTTCACCATGAATAAAGTTGTGCTGTCCCCTCATTGTGCCGTTTTCACTCATGAATCATTTGCTGACCACTTGCAACTTATTGTTGATAACCTGGAGGCTTTCTTCTCTAACAGACCCTTGATAAGCCAAGTGATTGAGATGTAAGTGAACCTGAAATTGCAAAGTGATTGGTTGAGTTTGCATTATCAATAAAATATTTCTGATATCATTATCCCTTCTCATAGAAGAGACATTGCTGCAAGGTTTGGAATGTTTTTTTTTTTTTTTTTGGGCACTGCGCTGAAATCTCTAGTTCTTGGAATGTAACCTAAACCTGGTGTACCGTGCTTGAAAGGCATTGATATTTTGGCTGATTATATCTTACACTCTGCGACTCATATCAATCAGTCATTATATATGTAATATAATCTGATTAGATAATAGGATTAGAAGTTTGTAATAGTGTGAGTTTATATATATATATATATATATATATATATATATATATATATATATATATATATATATATATATATATATATATATTATATATATATATATATATATGAGTTTGCAAATTAATTCCAAAATAATCCTTTATTATATAACATAACATATTATAATATATATCATTGAAAATATACTTTCTTAAAAATAAGATAAAAAATAATATCAATCCCAAAACAATCCTTTAGTTTTTGATTTAATTCATAAATCCCTCACTTATAAAAGTAATGGTTTTATCAATTAAATAAAAAAAAAACACAACTTTGCTTTTTTAAAGAGAAATGATATCTTACTATTAAACTTTAGATATATGATGAAATTCAATTTTGAACTTACAATATTATTATGAAAATAGTCAAATTAATAAATTAAATATTTTTAATGAATTTAGATCACATTTAATTAAATATTTCAAATAAATTATAATTTAATGTATCTATTTATAAAATTATATGCACTTTAAAAAAAAATCAATATTATTCTTCATCAAATGATGCTCACATTATTTACTAAGGACTATTATACGGACATTAATCCCAACACATTCACATGAAAAAAAAAGGAATTAAAATATTTTGATAAATTTAATAATAGTTATTATTTATTTATTAAATTTATTTTAAGATGAATTTTTTACATTATTCTCATCTTAAAAAAAATTTAATAAATAAAAATATTTATTCCGACTTAATTGACTCAAAATATTTTAATCCAAACTTTCTCTCCAATCCCACGACTCGTCGCCTGCTTCCTCTGCTCCCACTCAATCCACAGATGCTTTCTCACGGCCACTCGCCACCCTTGTCTTGAACAACTTCCATTCCAGATGATCGGCAAACGTCCGCGGCTCAAACCGCGCCACCTCCCCCTCTCCAACCAGCTCCGGCAGCGGTCGAAGCACCACCTTCTCCCTCGGCGGCTCGCAGAAAACCGCCCACGAAATCCGAACATTTTCTTTATTAACAAGCCCGCGGTGAAGGACGCTGTGGCACTTGCCATTGCTAATGATCTCGAGCGCGTCACCGACGTGGACGATGATGGAATTCGGGACGAGGGGAGCTGTGACCCAGCCGGCACCGTCCTTGAAGACCTGGAGACCGGCGACCCCATTGTGGATGATGAAAGAGAGTGAGCTGACGTCGGTGTGGGCTTCGACGCCGAGGGCCAGCTCAGGCTGCGGGCAGCGTGGGTAGTAGTTGATCTTGAGCTGGAGGAGGAGGTCGTCTCTGCCTCCGAGCTCGGCTTCTAGCTTGTTTTCGTCGAGGTCGAGACCAAGGGAGAGCATGGAGAACATTTTTGAGGCGAGGGTTCGGAGTTCCTCAGCAAAAGAGGTCGTGGTCGCGCTTCAGATCGACATGTGGAAGGACAACAAATTAAGAACGACTAATTTAAGTTGCGAGGAAAAATGAATATCAAAGATGTAAATATTAGGGGTTTAAAAACAGGCATAAATTGTATAAGATTATATCTCATCATGCAAAATATTCATTGGATGAGATTTTTGTGAGGAGAAATTATATTTCTGAATATAAAATTATATTTGAATTTTCATTATGTACTGATATATACATGTTATGTACATCAAATTTTTTTTTAAAAAAAATTTAGTAAATATTTTGAACATTCTTAACATAAATATACAGTGCATGCACACAAATATTTTGAGCATAATTTTAAAAAAAAATAAAAAATAACTAAAATACCTATTTTTGAGCTAATTTTATTTTTTAATTGCACTCAAAATAGTCCTATACATACATTATATATTAGTGTTTAAAGTATTTAAAATATCCCATAAACTCTAACAAAAAAAAAAAAATGATATACATCATATGTGTACACCTTATATTTCAATCTTTTAAAAGCATATTTGTGCTCTTGTTTTTGGTTTATTCTATTAGTTTTCTTGGTTCTTTTTGCATATGATATACATTATTTTATAAATTTTCTATTTTATATTAATGATTGGACATGACCCTCAATTTACCCACACAAAAAAAAAGAAAAAAAGAAAAAAAAAAGAATAATATCAAGCATTATAATAAGATATATGATTTAGATGCTGAGTGATTCTAAACAATACCAATGGCTTATGGACTTCAAAATAGCTAATAAAGAGAGAAATGTTCATAGTTAAGTAAATGCTTAATAATATTTTATATTTAATTACAATTACTTTGAACTCTTTTAAAATTTTGAAGAAAAGACGAACATTTGTATCCTAGCCTTGAGATAAAATGATTAAGACTTTTCTTTTGAATCTTCCCAAATTTTTTAGCTATCTTTAAGGGTGACATCTCCAATCTCAATAGTACTTTAAATAAAAATATTTTTATATCTTTTCTTGTCTATCAATTTGAAAGTTATTGTTTAAATTTTTTATAATTTGACAAAATACATCTTTAGATAACTTTAATATAGCTTTAAGCAATCTTAATCTTAATGTAGATTTGATCAACAGTGGCGGTATCATAATTTAATGAGAGAGGTGATAAAATAAAAAATAATTAAAAGAAATTAAAATTTTAATTTTAATTTCTTAAAACAAAATAAATAAAAAATTTAATGAAAAATAGTCATGAATAACTTATAAATCAAGAAAAAATAATTTTTAAATATAATTTTTATACTAAAATATTTTAAAATATATATGATACTTCTTTTTTATTAAAATCATCAATTATTGATTCTACATTAAGGGACTGTTTGGTTGCCTACATTTGAAATGCAATATAAAAAGAATGCAATGTAAAATAAATTTAGTGTAAAAAGATTATTTTATAATTATTTGGTTGAGAGTTTTACAAATTCATGACCTTATTTTTTTTATGTTTGGTTGAAAAAATATAATGTAAAGTAATCTGAGTTTTGATGTCGGCGGCAGCGGCTGGCGATGTGGGTGGTCGATCGGTGGTGGCCGTAAGGGCAATTGGTCGGTATGGCGCGGCAGCGGTGTGGCGACAAGAGGTGGGTGTGCGGCGTCTGGCGTACGCCATCACTATATTTTCGATGTATTTGAAGTTCGCCCAAATCGAGCGAATTCCAAATAAACCTAAAACGGACTTTCTAATGTATTTGAAATATATTACATTAGAAATTCACTTTAATTACAACCAAATACTCAAAAAGTTAAAATACATACATTTAAAATCAAACTGAAGCACAGACAGAAATAACTGTGAAACAAGAGGTATTGCCCGTATGAATTCATTGCAGGACCTCCGTTCACATGGGCTTGATGAATTAACACTGGATTATTTATTTACTTACATGTAATCTGCAGGTTCCGTAGGCCAGACGGCGAGGTCCGTCTTCTCCGGCGGGTAGATGAGGTGAAAAAAGTAATCCTGCCACTCAAGTTTGCCGTTTTCATTATTTGCAAGCTTGCTTCCATAGCCCTGAATCTGCCCCCTCGACTGGTCATTGGCGTACTTCTCCTTCTCCTCAACCGGCAATTCAAAGAATGCCTTCCCCGTCGCCTGCAGCCGCTCGATAAGCTCCTTCGGTACGCCGTGGTTCACAAGGAGCATCACCCCCCACTCCGCTGCCGCCGCTATCACCTGCTCCGCGCACCGCCGCCGCCCTTCCTCCGATGAGAATCCGCCCAGATCCACGATTGGGATCCCAACACCTCTAGGGCACTACAAAAATTTCGAGTTTCTAAACACTTCATTAAATGGTGATTAAATTTCACATTGTTAGTCCCATTACCTTGTTGAGCGCATCTGCGAGGTGTTCGTGTTCAGATTCTGGGCGGACGAACTCAGGGGGGATGGAGCTTAGGCCGCTGTTTGCGAGGATCTCTACTCTTCGAGTAGCGGGGATGGTTCTGGCGGCCATTGTGTATGGGAATCGCAGGATATCTGTGGATTTTGCTTACGTAATGCTATGGTTTGATTGGGAATACGGAGAGCGATCGGTGGGGGGTTTTATGGTGAGGTGACTGATGGGAAAAATGCGGGGTGGTGGAATGGAAGGGTGGCAAGTGAAGACTGGACGGTGAAGAAAAGATGTTGGCAGAGGCACGTGCCCAACGTACACCCTCTCTCGCCAACCGGCCAACGGGACAAAGAAGAAAAAGAGAAGAACGTTTCAAGAAACGAACATCTTTTCTAAGTGGTTGGAGAGGCCAAATATAAACAAAGAATTTTCGAGAAAATATTATACGTGGAGTTAAATTATATTCAAATAGACGGCTCAATTATTTTTAAATTTTATTTAAAATAATATAAAAATTTATTTGAAGTTATTTTTGAATTTGATTAGAGTACGAATATTTTTGGACTCCGTATATAATATTTTTTCAAATTATTTATCTTTGAGCGCTTATCAAGCGCCTCATCGAATACTATAATACACAGTTTTTATTTTAATTTTCTAAATCCTATTTTTATAAATCAATCACTTAATACATGATTTAATTACATCTTTTTTTTAAGGTTGTGGGATAGCATGCTAATTAAGAAAATTATGAAGTTATATGTATAAGAGTTAATGTGATGTAGGGGTATCAATTGATCTCGATGCTTCGACACTTCGAAAAAATTGGGTTTGGGTTGACTCAAAATTTTGGTCGGGTTGGTTGAAGAAATTGACCCAAAAATTTTGGGTTGGGTTGGTTGACCTCCAAAGTAACTGTTTTCACGCCTCAAAGTGACCATCGACCCAAAATCAGCCCAAAATTGACCATCGGGTTCGTTTTGGTTGAAATTGGGTCGGTTCAGTTGAAATTGACCCGTTTCCAAAACCGGCGAGTTGGTCAACTTTATTGGTCGGTGATTGGGTGGACCAAACCCGACCTTGACCCAATTGAATGTGTGATGTAATGTAGTTACTTGGTTACTTAATAGTTGTAACTAGAAGAAGATAGCATCAAGCTTAAAATTCTTTGTGATTTATTCTAAAAATATTATGAAGTTTAATAAATGATTTATTGCATGAATGATTATATAATGGGTTGGGTGAGTTCTATGATGAGATAACAAGAGATGTTATTAATTGTACATTAATAATCTTAGAAATTAAATAATTAATTTTACCTCATTTTTTGTATAGTATATATGTGATTAGTTGTAATTATGAAGAATTAATAAGATGCGTAAGGATAGCTCTTCTTAGCCAAATTAGGCATTAGCTTGGGAAATTCTAGTCAAGGAAGTGTTTATACTAGTAAGATTAAAATTTAGAGGCTAAGAAGATAGCGTTCACAATGATCATAAGTCTTAAACATCTTGAAAGAGTTCAAACATATTAGGGTTACTCCAATTAAATAGTTTCCTCAAAGCACCACTAATCTAGGCAATAATTATAGCGACGACAATTTTATTTAGATTGCAAGATGAGAGGAGGAGATGTAGACCTAGAAAATGAGATGAGAAAATTTATGTAATAATATGAGCCACAATGTTTACTATCAGAAAGCTCATAGCAAATAATTTAAGGATGAATTTGAGATAATTTTCTGATTGTTTTATTTTTTTTCAGGAAATAGCAAATAGTTTCATTTGGCTACTAATTTTTTGACTATTTTTTTAAAAAAATTATGATAAAAAATATTTTGAGAATCATAACTCTAATAGTATAATAAATGTTAAAAATTAGTTTTTTGATTTTTTTTTTAAAATTATAACATATACAATAATTTTTTCAAAAAAAGTTATTTTATACACATTATAACTGTCCCAAATATATCATAAATTTCGTCATTAATTCTGTTAGTTGTTAGTTAAGAGATAGGTCTTGTGAATGGATACTGTCAATCTGTTAGTTGTCTGGATTAATTTTCATTTATTTATTTTGGGAAACCAGCTTAGCTGTCAAAGGGAGTTTACTAGCAAAACATGTTTTAGTTTAAATTTCCATTAATCTCATTTTCCAACTATGAATAAATATATCTTATATTTGCTTCATTTTTATATTTAATTAAATTTAATTTTAAATTCACATTATATATATATTTAAATTTAAAACATTTTAATTGAAAATCTGAATTTCAATCGCTAATCTAAAATATATCGCACAGATTCTCTTTTCCCTGTTTCGGAGTTTATATTAGCACAAAGTGCAGCACAATTATTAAAAATCTCGTTTAATCGACACATTATTCTATTCCCCGCCTATTAAAATAAGAAAATTGGAATAGAATTTGATCTAATACGTTATTTAATCAGGGGACTTCGACTAAACAAAATATTATGTTCGGATGTTAAATATATAAATATATAAAAATTGTGTGTTTTGTATGTAAATGCTCAATAAATAAATAAATAAATAAATAAATAAATAAATAAATAAATAAATAAATAAATAAAAATATATATATATATATATCCCCATATTGCCGTCTTCCTCATTCGCCCAAAGTTCGGAAGAGTTACTCAGCTACAGAATGGGATACGACGGCTGCGAATCTTCCGCAGTACCCAATACCTCAAATATTTTCTTGCAAATCGTCGAACACCCTGACGGCACCATCACCCGCCCCTTCATCCCCCAAATCCCGCCAACCGACCTCAGAGAAGGTGCCGCCGTCCGCTCTCGAGATATACCCCTCAGCCCTTCTTCCAAAACCTCCCTACGCCTCTACCTACCTTCCTCTTCCCAAAAGCTTCCTATCATCCTCTTCTTCCACGGCGGCGGTTTCGTCATCTTCAGCTCCGCCTCCGCCCCTTACCATGTTTTCTGCGAGCAAATGGCTCAATCCCTCTTAGCCCTCGTTATCTCCCTCGACTACTGTCTTGCCCCCGATCACCGCCTACCCGCCGCCTACGATGACTCCCTTGATGCCATCCTGTGGCTTCGAGCCCAAGCTGCTTCAGATTCCTCTGCCCGGGATCCGTGGCTTGCGACCCACGTCGATTTTGACCGCATCTTTCTAGTCGGCAGCAGTTCCGGCGCCAACATAGCCTTCCACGCCGCAATACGCATCGCCGATCTCGATCTCCAGCCGATGAAGATCGCCGGCGTCGTGCTCAACCAGCCGTACCTAGGCGGGGAAAAGCGGACCAAATCGGAGGATGCTTCTGATTACGACCTGATCCTCCCTTTGCAGGCGAACGATATGATGTGGCGGCTTGCTTTGCCGCTTGGGGCGGATCGTGATCATGAGTACAGTAATCCTGCGGCGGCGATGTGTGCGGAGAAGGTTTCGAGGATGCGTGCTAAGTGTTTGATTACATGCCGCAGAGGGGATCCGTTGATTGATCGGCAGCGGCAGCTTGTGAAGGTGATGGAGGCGGCTGGAGTAAGCGTCGTGGAGCAGCACGAGGAGGAAGGCGTTCACGCAATCGAGCTGTTTGTTCCGGCGGCGGCTCAAGCGTTCTTCTCTGATCTTAAGGAGTTCATTAATACTTAGTTAAAAAAAAAAATTATAAATATTAATTTGTTAAACATGAATCCTTTAATGTAATAGAATAAACAACTTATCGTCCATCAATAATAGTGAGTATCAACTTATTAAGTGTTTGATCGAACGGTCTTCGCTGTTCTTTCAAGTATTCGGTTTAAGTTCCCCTCTTTTCATATATTTCTTAATAAATAGCCATTGAGCCTTTGCCCAATTTTTTAATACAATAAATAATAGGAAGATTTAAAATTATATCACACAATTCTTATTCTTATGCATTTATATATATTTAATATTCAAAGTTAGAGAATTCTAAATTGATTGTCTCATTTCATACATACAGATGTCTCAATGTATAAATTATTAATTATTTTGAATTATATTAACTTTTCATTTGGTTATCAATTATGAACTTTTACTAATGCCCTTTCATGAACTTTTGCCGATTATATCAAGTTTACTTTTCATTTGGTTATCAATTAGAAAAACCTATTGAATTATTAAGCATTGTTGTGTATTTTATGTCTAATTAATGTTAAATTATAATTTGTTTTTATTATTTTTAGTATTTTTGGCAAGAAATTCTCATTTAAGATAAAAATAAAGAAAGTTACATTTATAAGGGGTAGCATCGTTGCTACACTAATACTAAAGAAATTTGCTTTAGAGATAAAGAATCTAGTGTCATAGGGTTGGATCATCAGCATCGAAGTGCTATAATTGTCAAAGATTTAGATCTTATGATCGTGAGCCCAATATTATAGTGCTGGCAAGAGTAGTGTTGTGGTACTAAAGAAGCCTGAAATTGCATAATGATAGTTAATTAAGACCTTGGCGTTGAAAGACTGGTGCCATAACATTAGATATTCTCATTTTAAGCAGAAAGGTAAATAGTTCAACATTGTGGTACTATAATCAGATGCCACAGTGCTACGTTATGATAGATGGAGATTTAATCAATTTTAGCTATCTATTTGAGAAGTTATATGTGCAATTTCAGAATTACTTGCAGGGAATGTGTCTACAATAGAGCCATGTGGCAAGTAAAAATACACACTTATTTACATCGAGAGGGTTTTTTTTGGGTGATTGTGTTTTCTATGTTTAGTTTATGAGTGTATGAACTAAGAGCAAGAGGAATTGAGGTTTTTAAGTTAAGTTATATTTCAGTTTGTTGGAGAAAAACTAAGACAAATAATAGATTTATACTTAATAAATTTTCTAATAAATTCTTATGAGAATAATACTTCTCTCATCATTATATTACTTGAACAATGCATGCAGTTGTGTACTCTATTTTATCCAGTTAAGTTTTTGGCACCATTGTCATGGATATAGTGAAATTTTAATATTAATATTGTTAACTTATTTTTAATTCAACTTATTATTTATGTTAATTTTATTCAAGTTTAGTAAGTTGTTAGTATTTTAATGTTTAATTGTGTTAGACTTTATTTTGTGTTTTGAAATTGAAAGTTATTTTTAATAAAACTTATTGTGTTTTATAACTTGTCTGTATGCATAGTTATATTAACATAGAACTTATGCCATTTAATCATGAAATAAAGAGTACTTGTAAAAAACCTAAGAAAATGGGAAATTAACTTAGAAATTATAAATGGCTACTTAACTTAGAAAAGTAGAACATTTTAAATCACTTAGAGGCTATGTTACATTTTAGTAGATAAATTTCATCAAAGCATTAGTAGCATAGAAATTCAAACTAATAACTTTGAACTAAAACCTTCTATTATTCAAAAGGCTCAAAATTCTCTTTAGGGGTTTACCGATAAAAGATCCTAATATGGACAAAACAAATTTCTTAAAATTGATCGACTTTTAAGAATAATGATGATGCTATTAGACTTAGGTTCTTCCCATTTGTTTAAGAAATAATGCTAAGATATGGTTAAATTCACTTTTTTTTTAAGGATCTATCACTACTTGGAATGATTTAGCTCATAATTTTTATAGCCAAGTATTTCTCACTTTCTAAGACTGTTAAGCTTGGAAATGACATCATTTTCTTAATTCAAATAAATAATGAATCAATTTATGAGGCCTGAGAGAGATATATGGATTTATTGAGAAATTCCTTCAACATTATTTGCTTGATTGGTTAATTATTTAATATTTATAATGACTTAGTATGATCACTTAGAATTTTCATAGATGCAGTAGTAGAGGGTAGTTTTATGTCTAAACCTTTTGAGGTGGCATATGCTTTAATTGAAGAAATGATAGCTAATAATTTTTCAGTGTCCATTTAATTGACAAAATTGTTCGATGCTTGCAATTGTTCATAACTCTAATGTAATTTTTATGTTGACTTCATAGGCATCAACATTGTATAAGAAGCTTAATAGTACAAGGATTAGTCATGCTTTTAGTCTTAGCATTTCTATCGGAAAGAATATTGAACTATTTATGTTAGAAGAGTATAGCAATTAAGGTCTTGAAATGCTTAATTATGTAGCTAATATATTTAATGACTCCTTGAGGACTTTTAACTCACGATAAAGAAATCACCCTAATTTTTCATGGAATAATAATTCAAATCTAAATAAGAAATGAAATATGGAAAAATAGAGTAACGAAATTTTGATAATCATAACTATAAAATTATATTTCCACTAAAGCATCCTCCTTAAAACTAGCCTAATGATAAGAAGCATTTACTTGAAGATTTAGTGTTGTAAATTGGGACCCAATTACAAAGTCAAGTTGTCTTTTTTAGAAATGTAGAAATTCAATAAGGATAATTGACTAGCAATTTGACTAATATATTCAATGGTAGTTTGCTTAGTAGCATTGAAGTGCATACTAAGATAAAGGGTAAAGACTATTGTAGAATAATAAAATTATAAAATGAAAAAGCACTAAGAGATGTAAAATTTGATGAGGAGAAACATGAAGAAAAAAAGAGAGGATTTACAAGATAAAATAGAGGAGAAGAAAGAACAAAAAGATAAAATTAGTGAGAAGGAGAAAGTTGAGAGAAAAAAATTTAAGAAGATGTGAGAGAGATCACCACCACAATTTCCTCAAAGACTCCAAAAGCATAATTTGATAAACAATTCTTAAATTTTTTTGGATGTATTTAAGAAATTATTAATAAATGCTCAATTTGTGAAGTCTTGGAATTAATGCTAACTTATGCAAACTTTATGAAGGATATTTTATATAAAATAAAAAAAGAGAGAATGAGAGTGTGGCATTAATTGAGGAAACTAGTGTTATAATTCAAAGAAAAATACAATAAAAATTGAAAGATTCTAGTTGTTTTACAATACCTTGCACTAAAGGGGATAAGGTTTTGGAAAATATTATGTGATCTTGGAGTTACAATAAATTTGTGATCTCTATCTTTAAGAAGTTATGATTAGGAGAAGTCCACCCATTAATATGATCCTTTAGTTAATAGATAGATTTTTGACTTATCTTAAGTATATTATAGGAGATGTGATTTTTTAAAAATGACAAATTTATATTTCTTGTGGATTTCATTTATCAGACTTGGATGAAGATAATAAGAAATTTATTATTTTAAGAAGATTTGGTTTAAATAGAAATGACTATGATAGATGTACAAGAAGAGGAATTGATAATGAGAGTAAAGATTAGAAAATTGCTCATAAAATTTCCCAATGATTAAAATAAATAGTGCTATTGTGTTGAGATTAGTGATGAAAGTATAATTGAAGATTTAAAGACATCATTATTAAAGATTCATTAAAACAAGCTTTAGTTGAGGATGAGAATAATAATGAGTATGATAAATTTTTTAGAACTGCACTTAGAGAGTTAAAGGAAAAGTTTGACCCCTTAGATGTGTTTATGAGTACTCATAATCTTAACTCATATCTTAGAAGCTTCATGTGGTGTTTAAAATTATAATTGGATACCACACAGTTCTTAGGGATTGCTTAGTAGGACACCACACAGTTCTTAAAGAAAATCATCATAATTAATTATATCTTAGAAGGTGAGAATCCCTAAAAAATTATCAATTAAAGTAGTTGGTCAGATTCTTTATAGGTTTCAAAGATTATTGTCAAAGGACCACTCAATTTGGAAATCAAATGAAAAAGATCAAGTTGGAGCAGTTCTTAATAGAATTTAAAGGAGAATAAGTAAGAAGTGTTTTGATACTAATAAGTCTTGAGAACATCAGTTTATCCTATTGTCGAACTTTACATATATAAAAATGAAGTTTATTATATTTGAGTTGAATGTTTATTAGAATGCTAGGACTTATTCCCTAACATCGCAAGATTGTGGAAATGCCTAAATGTTTGAAGTGTTGATACTAATAAGTTTAGCGAACACATCAGTCTATCCTATTGTTGAACTTTACATATATGAAAATGAAGTTTATTATATTTGAGTTGAATGTTTATTAGAATGCTAGGACTTATGTCCAAACATCACAAAATCATGAAAATGTCTAAAAGGAGAGGACCTATACTCATAGCAAATAAGAAACAAGTAGCCTTCGATTCTAGAGCTAACAATGCTTCAACACATGCTAGAAGCACAACTTATTCTACCTAGAAAGTGAGATATAATGACAAATTCTTACTTAATAAGGTGAACCCATCCCGACTCTTTTGGACTTACACACACCTAAAATGCCTGCCATTTAACACCACATATGCTTTAAATCCATATGGACAAGTCCATGTGAATGCAAGTTAGTTATAATATTATTTATTAAAAAAGAAAATAAGATCTTAAACTCACTTTTGAAGATTTTAAGATCATGAATGACATGAATCATTTCTTGTTAGGGACTATGGCACTTAAGAGGTGAGGGTGAAATGGGTGATTTTGAAAATGTTGTAAGTTAAAATGTAAATTTAAATTTTATAGAAAATTGACTTGGAAAAAAATGATAAAGATAATTTTTAATGAAAGAGCAAAGCACCGAACAACCAAGCATAATAAAACAAACTATAAAAAAAAGTAAAAAATAGGAGACATATTGATTTTATGTGATTCAGATGAACTCAAAAATAGGCCTACATTCACACATAGTCACCATGACTAGGAATTTTCTAATCAAAATGAGATTACAACCAATCTCTCATACTTTTCTATACCGGGCAAGTATAACTCAAACAAGTACTTTCCTATACTAGGAAAGTACAACCCCAAAAGGTACTTTTCTACACTAGGTAAGTACAACCTCGATAACAAGTTTAAAAGAACAAGAACAAAAGGTATAATTTGAAAATTTTAACTCTCAATTTTAAAATAATTTTGCACTCAATCCCATTAATTATATTAAGACAAATAATATTAAAGAACTCAAACTTATATTTATATTTTTATAAATTGAATGAACTTGAAAGCTTTAAAACAAATGTGCAAAAGTGGAATATGAAGATTAAAGCACATGCACAAATATAAAAATGATAACTTTTCAAAACAACATTGAAATTATGAAAGTAAATTCATTTCAATCAAAGTAAAGAGAAATTCTTTCAAATCTTTTGAAGTAAGAATAAAAATAGATAAGAGAAGACTTTGACAATAAAGCACAAAAGATTTTTTTATTCAAACCAAGCCAATGAACTTACATAATAAAGAGAATAATTGAAAGAAATATTTTTACTCAAGTACTTCATGTGTATGCAATGAGATCTATAACTTGAAATTTTCTTTTCACCACAAAAGAGAAGCTTGAAGGATGTAAAGATAGTCTCCACTTGAAGATTTATTAAAGATGAGAAGATCTTTTTTCACTTCAATCCAAGCAAGCTCCAAGATTTCTTTCTACCAAGTTGTTTGAAAAGAGATTTTGCACTTATGATTCAAGAAACAAATTATAAGAGTTTAGCCTAAGAAGAGAGAAGAAAGAGAGTAAGAAGTGATGAGATCATTTCTTTAAATAAGGTTAGAATTAAGAAAGTCTTTGGCCAAGCCAAAGAGAAGAGGAGGGAAATAATGAGAGGGAAAAATCCTTAATAGCGAAAGAGTTTTATTTCAAACAAATGAGCACATGCAAAATAAATTCAAATAAATAAAAACAAAGAGATTTGAATTTTGGCCAAGGGAGGGAGGGAGGAAGAGAGAGAGAGAGAGAGAGAGAGAGAGGAAAGAAATTAATCATCAAATAAAATTAGGAGAATAGATTCTAATGATTTTTGACATGCATGAGAAAGAGGGAAAATTATTTTGGCAACAAATTAGATTTAGAATAATTTAACACAAGATTTAAAAGTTGAATTTAATTGAATTACAATGAGGTTGTCCATACAAGAGTGGAGGGAATTATTTTGAATGAAATTTACATAAATAAACTCTCCTTAATTAATTAAAGGATCAATTAAGGAAGTGATTCAAAATAATTTGATTTTAAAAAAATAAAGATCAACTATGCATGGGATAGTTAAGGAGTTTCTAAAAGGAGTACAATCATGATTTAATTCACCATACATGAGAGATTAATTAACTAATTTGAAGAGATTAAATGGGGCAAGCCAAAATAGATAAATTCAATTAAAATAAATTAAGAGATTACATGGGATTTTCGGCCAATAGATTTCAAAAAAGGGAATAAATCTTTATTCAATGCATTTGATTATAAATAAATTTTGGGAGATCAATTTAGAAGATATTTGAATTAATTTAAATAAATCAAATCACTCCAAATAAAATACAAAAGTTCCATATATTTCCTGGAAATCTAAATTTGAAAAATGCATAAAATCAAATCCCTATTGAATTTGATTTTAAATTATCTTAAATTAATTCAAATTTATTTTATTAAGATGAGATTAATAAGCATAAAGGTCAGCCAATCTAAGCCATAAAATGATATAAATTAATTTAGTACACATATTGAAAAGATAATTCATTTAAATTCAAAATCATTTGAATTTTAAAATTCAAACAAAATAAATTTAAAAAAAAATCCAAAAATTAAGTTAAATCTTATGAGAATGATTCCCATAAAACTAATAATATTTATCATGCCAAAAACCATAGAAAAATTTGGCTAAACTAAATTAGTATGATAATTTTGATAGAAGAGAAAAAAAAAAAGGATATGAGAGAAAAAGAATAATATAAATAATTCATGAATAATATCATTCTCATAAAAAAAAAGAAATAGACAATTAATAAGACAAAGCATGAAAATAACTAAATAAAGTTTGAAATAAATCCAACACACTTTAAAAAGCAATGGATAAGACTTAAACTCATGTAAGTTCTCAAGTTATCCAAAAAGGACAATTTAAAAAATAAATAAAAATATCATGTAAATAAAATATAAAAAATTATACAAAAAATTAACTAAATGATATAGAATTATTTAAATTATTATTTTCATATGTTTAAGCTCTTGTTTTTCTTATTATTGCATAACCTAGGAAAATTCTCAAATTTTAGGTGATCCTAAATTTTCAAATTTGACTGAGCTTATTGAGTTTAGTGAGCTTCCTAAAACACTTGAAATAAAATATTAATTTTATCCAATCATATATTTGTTATCATCAAATTCAATTGCATAAGCAATAGGGCTCATATATTCAACTCTTCTTCTTAATGTGATAAAAAATTTCAATCTTTCATAAATTTTAGGCTCACAAAATTTAACTAAGCTTGGGCAGATAAATATGTCTACATGCATGATGAAATTAAGTTATTAATCAAATCAGTGAGAGAAATGTTCTTCACTCAACCGTGGTTGTCTATAATGGTCAGACTCTCCTTCTTATCATGTAATGAGTGCAAGGCCTCATATTAAGAAAGAAAATCAATATGATTCATGATTATACATTCATCACAGACCTAAGTGTGTCTAAATATTTTTTTTTTGATAAATCTTAAGGCTTAAAAATGTTGTTGTGAATTATGTTGGTTTTAATTCAAGTTAATAGTTGAGTTAGTGAAGAAAGCTAAATCCTTAAAGTCTACCAAAATCCAGGATGCATACAACAATACACACAAGTAAATAAACTTATGAAAAGCATGCCACTTATATTGCACAAATAATGTAAACAATCAAAATAATTCAAATCAAATTATAATAATAAGAAACTAGTGTAGCTAGGCTTTATTATACAAAAAAAATAATAAAATGGGCAATCGAGCTTTGCTCTTATACAACCTGGCCTAGAACTAAGCAATACAATTAATAACCCAATGGGGGCTTTATCTCCATCTCAAAGATACGGATAGTCTAAGCTTTATAGGGTCTCCCAGGTCTATGCCTTCTAGCCACTATTCATCTTAAACCCCATGACTCTAACTTTATTATAGTATGAATTATATTTGAAATTCTAAAATAAAATCCTAACTATAACTATAAAATAAAGGTTAGCTAGAACAAACATACATGAAATCATATAATTCATATAGTGGGGTTTGGCACTAGCACATGTCTAAGCCAACCTATCTTAATGCCAAAGGAAAATAGCACATGTAAGTAAAACTTATGTGATTTAACTTTATTATAGTGTCCCCTTTTTATTGAGTATAACCCTTTATAGAAAACATCATTAGTCTAATATCGTCTTAGCATCCAATCTTTGAATATACACCCTATCATTTAGTCTAAAATATTGAATTACAAAATAAAAAAGTGATCCAACGTAACAAACACCAGCTTAACTAAACTCTAGTATCGATGGCTTAACATTCTATAATGTGTGCAAAGATTAGTGTGGTAAGGAAAAGCTAGGCTTTGATTGTTTGAATTACAACTCAAGTGAGAAATTTAATTTTTTAACCAAAGGTAATTTAAATTTAAGTGATTATGGTCTTAAGAATCAATTTAGATTGTCAATTTAATCTTTAATGCAAGTTGGACTTAATGTTTTAAAGAGTGTGAAAAGTGTTGAATTTCACTTGAGGTGAAACCTATTCCTTTTACACACCCTACTCTAATGAAGTCTAAAGAGTGTCTTTTATAGCTTTTAATTAATTTAATGAAGCATTTTTAATTAAATATTAAGTTATAATTAAGTTTAGATGATGTTATAATAACATGATCCACATTTTACAATTAAAGGGACAAGCTAAGAATTTTCTCATGACATTTATCAAATTCTCCTTTTATCATCATAACACTTTTCTTTTCAAAAATTATATCACTTTGTAATTTAGTAAAATACGTTATTTTATTTGAAAATCACCTGCATGAATGATTTATAACTCAATAGATAAAATGCTTCACTCGTGCATGCATATGTTTGAGTAGGTTTTTTAAGTTCAGATAATTTAAGGATTTAAGTATCATATATATATGGATGCATGTGCATTATATTAAAAAAAATTGAATACTCACATACATGTGTATACATGCATATACATTTAGCATTTACAAGTCTGTGCCATTATTAAACTAGAAATATGAGGTAAAAATATTTATTAAGCTAGTAGCCATGCGATCTTTTATTTTCAAATTATATACTTGATAGCTTATGCATATATATATATATATATATATATATATATATATATATATATATATATATATATATATATATATATGTATATATATATATATATATTATAAGAACGTGTCATTATCATACAAGAAATGTGAGGTAAAAATCTCTTTCAAATTAGTAAACTTATGATCTCGGCTTTTCATACTACATACTTTAGGAATGCATTGAGTATACACATGATTGTTATTTTTAAATTATCTTTCTTTTTAAATTGAGAATTATTTGATTAAAGAAAATAAATTTGAAATTTAATTGTGATAATAGCTTGAAACAATAAATGCAACATAACTAAATTATTTGTAATCTAAACATTAATGTAAATAAACACTCTACCAAACATACACATATGAATTGATGAAGAAAATAGCTAAGTGTCATGAGGATATCTTTTAACCACTAATTCCAAGGTTTAGCAGATAATCATATGACCACTTAAGCTTAATTAAGCTTACTTAAGCTTTTCTTAATTCAAGTAAAAAATGACTTTAGAGGGGATTAGACACTCTAAGATTACCACACTACTTCTTTCTATTCATTAAGTGATTCATTGGTCCATGGCATGAATTTTATAATTTATTTAGATTTAATAATTATTTAGTGTAATTAAACCCCAAAGATAGTCAAAAAGTTAATTGTACATGAAATATAAGCCCAAAAATTATGAAAAAAAATAACAAAACATATATAAATATAAATAAAATACATTCTAAAAATTATAAGGTATTTCATAGTTTCTAATTTCAGTAATTGGGTTAATCATATAATTAAGCATTTAAAAAACACATCACTTAATCAACTCTTCCAAATGGCTTGAAATAATTATGGGAGGTAGGGTACATCAAGGGGATGTTCCATAAAGATTCAAGTCATTTAAGTGAATAGGTTAAGTTTAATTTTAAAAATATACTTTTTAATTGAACCCTAATTATTCTCTATATAATTATCAAAAATTAGGGTTTTCATTTTTCCTTGATTCTCCCCGATTCATTGATTTCAGAGAGCATTTATTTATATATTTTAGATTTTGTATAATTAGTTATAATTTTCTAAGATTTTAGTTTATTAAAATTAATTAAAACACATTTAAACCAATTACATAGTTAGGCTACTGAATTAGGCACACTTTATGCATGACGGTGTAGTATTAGTTATTAAAACTATCCCGCATGGTGTTGAGTCTGCTAGTGGTGGATTTAGTTTCATTATGAGTTGTTCAATCAAAGATAACATAGCCTTGATTTAACACACAAATTTAAAAGATTAAATCAGAGAATTTCTAACATGAATAACCACGATCATCTATCTTGATCACGTGGAATGGACGACACATAATTCATCTTCTTCCTTCAACAAAAAGTGGAGACTATCCATCTTTCAATGTTCGATCTGAGCCAATAGAGCTTGGATTCTTAAGGGAAATGAATGCAAAATGATTAGAGGAATAAGAACTAAGGATCCTTACAACATGATTCACATCAAACACTAAAACACTTCACAATGTTTCAAGCTCCTATGGCTAATCTAGTTTGAGAACTATAACTCATTAGAGTCAATGTCTAGTAGATTTAATGATTGAGTTAGCTTCATCTTGAAGAGATGAAGCATTGCTATAGGTGTCCCCTCTTATTTTCTCATTAGACAATACCTAAAACATTACTGCATTGCTGTTCATTAGAGTTTAATATATTTTAGTGCTCTAGTGCATGAATAGAATGAGATTTAATTTGTATTAGGTCATGGTCATGGTCATTTGGAGAAGGAGTAAGAAAAGTTTATTTGAAGTTTGGTGGAGATATTATATAAGTGAGTGTTAGAGGTGTTTGGGTTTAAGGGAATTTGGTGGAGGTTGAGGTTTAGTGCGGGTGCAAGAGGAGTTCTGAGGAGAATTGAGGACTAGATCTAGGTTGCTTAAGATGCTCTATGTGTGGTTTAAATGTTTGAAATGAGGTATATGACCCTCCCCATGTTGGAGGTGTTCGGGTTTGAGGGAATTTGGTAGAGGTTGAGGTTTAGTACGGGCACAGGAGGAGCTCTGAAGAGATTTGGAGAGCAGCTCTAGGTTGCTTAGGATGCTTTATGTGTTGTTTAAATGTTTGAAATAAGGTATATGACCCCTCCCCATGTGAACCACCATTTCATGTGGATTCAATCATAGGCAAGTGGCTGTGTAGTGGAGAAGCTTGATTTGGGCTAGGTCTAATGAAGTGGTGCTTCTTGAGTGGCTAGGAAAATTTGAGATAGTGGAGTGAAATGGACAACTTATGGTTGTTGAACCAAGAGCTATCCAATGTGAAAAGGACTTTATCTTGGTCAATAACTAGACCAAACAACTTTGGGTCAGGCTGGCTTAGTTTTGTGAGCTCAAAGTAAGCTAAAAGTGATGCCTTAACTAAAAGAGGCGTTGGACGTAGCTATTTTGAGATTTTATATTATTTGAACTCTTGGTTCACTTGGTTTGGACTAAACTAGTTCACATTGGGTTGGACTCTCTTAGGTAGGTGGGGAGTGATCTAAGGATGGGTCATGCTAAGATTAGTTGGGTTTAGACTTGGATTGATTGAGTATGTCTTAGCTTGGCTCATATAAGTCAATTTGGGTCAAAGGGATCAATTGACCAAATTGGGCTCAAGGGGATATTAGATCATGTTCAAATATCAATTTGAAACAAATATGAGTGATTGGTTTGGGTCAATTTGGGTTAAATTGGATTTTGGCTCAAAATGGTTCACATGGGTCATTTAGGGTAGGTTGCATTAAAAATTGGCTTGATTAGAACTAAGAGATTGTGGAGTTATGCTCAATAATTAATTTGAAATGATTTGGAAAATTTGGTTCAATTTGGATTGGATTGGAATGAATTTGGTTCAATAGAGTTCACTTAGGCCTATTTGAGTCAAGTAAACCAATTAGTCAAATTAGATTGCAATTTGAGATGGGAGATGTTCAATGATAGATTTGGAGTGATTGTAAGGCTTTAGGTTGGTTCAATTTAGTTTTGATTGGATTGAATTTGATTTTGGCCCTATAGGGTTCAATTGGGCTAACTTGGGCTAAGTAGGTCAATTGTCCAAATTTAGTCTTAATTAAGCGTCAATCAAAGTTTAAATGATGTTTCAAATAGCTTGGGTGAATCTAATTTCAAATGATTAGGGTGAATTTTGGATTTAACCCCTTTAGGTCCACATGGGCTAAGTTGGGTCAATTACATCAATTGGTCAAATTAGACCTCAATTAGGTGCAGTTTAAATATAATTAATGTTTTGGATGTCATGTTATTAGTTGGTTGAAATAAATTTAAATTGAATTAAAGTTTGGGTCAAGGTGACCTAAATGAGTCAAATGGGTTAATTTGGGATAATTAGGCAAAATAACTAATTTGAACAATTATGTTTGATTTGTGTTTAAGGTTAAGATTGGTTTGAAATCAATTTGGTTTAATGTATATAGATTTAGGTTGGTTTGGGCTAAGTGTGGTCCACTAGTGTAATGGGGTTAACCCTAGGGTTGAGTCCTGTGAGTCTTTAGTTTAGGTTTGTGTATTCTCTTAATCACTAGAAGTGTCTTAGAATTTTGGTGAGAAAATCCTAGTGCCAAGATAGAAATCCTAAGACTATGGGGGATGAGTGCCAACCTCACTAAAAGTGATATAACACACCATAATTAGAACTGAAACCTTTGCTTAATCATCTAAAGTATGCTTACTAAGGGAAGTACTTTACCTTATCCATTATAATTTCTATAGACTTGGATGATAATCAAGAGGATAAGTTAATGAGTCTAGATATAGATCATAATAAGTTATTTTGTTGGACTATTTTCTATATTATAGGAATTATCCCATTTAATTATATTCATAGAATTTTGATGAAAGAAAATTATCAACTAATTATTGATAATGAGAGGAAATTGAACCCTTTATGAAAGAACTAGTGAATAAAGAAAGATTGAAGTGGTTAGATGCAAATATCATATATTCTATTTCTAATAGTTTACTGGTTAATCCTATCCATTGTACACTAGAAATGATTATATGATTATTACAACAAATAAAAATAATAAAATTATAACCATAAGGACTGCTACACATTGAAGAGTTTATATTGATTATAGAAAATTGAACAAGACCAATAGGAAGGATCATTTTCCTTTTCCTTTTATTAATCAGATATTGGATAGCAAGGCATCCATTTTATTATTTCTTAGATGAGGGTATAATCAGACAATTATAGCACTCTAGGATCAAGATAAAACCACTTTTAGTTGCTGTTATGGTACTTTTCATTTAGAAAAAATATATTATGGATTATGTAATGATCCTATTACATTTCAGCATTATATGATATCTATTTTTTGAAATTTGATTGAAAATTAAATTAAGGTTTTTATGGATGATTTTATATATTTATATTTTCATTTGAAAATTGCTTAGAAAATCTTAGATTATGTTAACCTCATGAGCCTTCATATATTTTGACAATCACAAATATTTTTATTGAACGGTTATTTTTACTAATTAATTGTGTATGCAAACTATGGTAAGCTTTCAATGTAAGTACTATAAATAAGCAACTAAATGGAAATTGACTTAGAGAGCATTAATAACAGATGTTTTCAAGAGCTTGATAAAGAAAGAGCCCATTAGGACTACAAATGAGGAATGGTTGATTCTAGAAGGCCCAGATTGAGGTTAAAATTGTATTATTTTTTTGTCTTCATGTAATTGACATGCGAATGATAAAAAATAATGAAGCAGACATACCCTTAGTGAATATAAATTAAAAAAATTTTAAATTAAAAATTTCTTTGAAAATTGTATTATATGATTCATATCATGCTAGATGATTTTTCATTTTTTATTAAATATTTTGAATGATTATAATGTTGGTTAACTCTAAATTACCAAATTTGAACTAATCATATGTTCTCTAATGATACTAGAGGACTATTCATTTTTGCTAATTATTTTTAGTCACGAGGATCAAATCATTATTTTACAAAATTTATTATATCATATGGTATGATGTATATCATATAGTACAAATTTATTTTGGTAATTATCTAATTTGAAGCTAAAAATTGAGAGATATGATAAAAAAATTTCTTTATTGAATTTGTACTGTATGATGAGATCGTACATGTCGAACAAATCATACATTGAATTTTTAGTTTGTACTGTTCAAATAGGATGACCTTTAAGAGTATGATCATGATTGTTGATGGAACAATTATAACGTCTAGTATTCCTAAACCCTAAGAAATTAAACTGATTATACAATGTGATAGTTGGTTGTATTGTACGATTGAGTCAATTTTATTAAAAATTAATTATTTAATTTTTATTTTGACTCTTGCTTATAAATTCCCTCATTTGGGGAGCCTAACTTATGAACTTGAATGTGAGAGAGCTTGAGGTGTGTTGACCCTAGTTTTGGAGTGAGGATTCACCCTCCTCATCCTAGACTTAGGAACCTTCTAGGCACTTGAATCTTTTTTAGTGATAATGCACTTCCAGTGACTAAGGGAATACTAAACCCAAGCTTAGAGGCTTAAGAGGCATACCCTAAGCCTAGGATATGCCTTAGGACAAATAGATTCTTTATCCTATGGCCTAAACTAAGACCCTTGCCTATTCACTCATTCAACCTAATCTCATATGAATGAGACATGACCAATCTCAAGCTTACTAAATTAACCTCACTGGAATTTGTTTTCTAATCCAAGCTCTAAGCCAAATTAACTTAGGCCTTAACCTAAGTTAACCCTATCATGATCCTATGATCCAACCCAAAACCCATTCAAGCAAACTAAATCCAATTTGATTTTTTCATGCACTCCAACCATTCAATGGATCATTTCAAACCTCTCCAACATTTGCAATCAAACCAATCAAATCAAATGAAATTGATCAACTCAAGTTAGCCCATTTGACCTAAGAAGGTTCAAATAAGCTAAAATCAAGCCCAAATCAATTGCAACCAAGGTCACCAATCAATTCTAAATCCATCATTGAACTCCTCTCAACACCCAATTGTCATCAACTCAACTCAATTCAACCCAATACCAATTGATTCACTTGTCCCAGTATGATCAAAATGACCAATTTCATTCAAAATTCAATACAATCCAAATTGGATTGAATCAACCCATCCAATCCCTTCCATAATGATTGTTGATCATCCTTGATTATCCAATTACAATCAATTTTGCTAAATCAAAAAAATTTGACCACGTAACTCAAGTTGACCTAATTGACCTAAAAGACCAAATTTGACCAAATCATGTTCTATGTCAAATTAATTGCAATCAATGACTTCCATCAATCACAAATTGAGTATTGAACATGGCTTAATCACCAATTAAACCTAACCAAGCCAATTTGGTCTCTGATTGACCCATATTAATAAAACCAATCCAAATCTAACCAAACTTGGCATGACTCATCCTTGGGGCCTGCCCAAGTAGACCCAACCCATGGTGAACTCAATTTGGGTCAAATCCCTTGAACCAAGTCACCCAAATGAGACAAAATCCCCATTTGGATGGGTTCTCCCACTCATTATGCCTTGGCAGCCACCTTTGGCCCTTCTTGGACATTAGGACCACTGACACAACCTAACTTAAGGCTGTTGGATTCAACCTTTGGGAATAAGAGGGTGAGTTCACCCATGGCATACCATTGGTCCACTTATGGAAGATGATATACCCCATGCCGCCCATGCCACTCACTTGGCCACTCAAGCACCTCCATATCAGCCCCTACCACCTCACCTAGGGATTGCCAAAGGCTGAACCAATATCACCCCTTGGTTCAAGTGAGGAGGAGAGTAAACTCATCCCCATTGATTCAAACTTCATAGAGACCTTCCTCGAGCATTCTGCACAGTCTGAGCCTTCTCCCCAGGATCTTTGCACACCCAATCGCCATGATACCAACCACCGAGCAAAATCAAGAGCCCTATCCATCCAAGCTCACCAAAGCTCCATCAAACCCAAATTAATTCTTCCCACACCTACACCACACTCGGCGAGCTAAAATGAATTATTTCTTGAGCAATTTGGTCACCGAAAGCATCCCTAGTCCAACTTCAGTGAGCTTTACGATGGCGTTTGGTCCACATAGGAATCGATGAGGAGGAAACCCATGATCTTCTCAACAGAGCTTTGTCTCTTCAAGATGAAGCTACCTCAGTCGAAGGACCACCAATCTCTAGCTTTAGCGAGGTAAAAGTCTGGAAATCGTAGATTTTCCCCCTAGGTGTTGGTCTTTTTCGAAGTGAAATGCGATTTCATGCGACTTCTAACATAGGATCCCTCTAGATTTTCCCCTTGATCATTTTGAAATCAATTTCGCCATCGAATGTGCTCTGGTGAGCTCGGATCGAGTGGTGGAATGCGAACGGTGTCCATCTTCTGATGCTCAGGAGACTATGGATCATCAGTCATTTGTTTTACGTGATTAGAATGGGCAGCTGTGATTTATTCTGCTAGATTTTTTAATTTTATCCATCTAAAACCATGGTATTAATCCTGACCCTCCGATCCAAGATCAGACGGACAAAATGAAACTGCATCCACCATCGCTGAGTCAGCTATTATGTCAAATGTTTTAAATAACCAATCCTATGGCTCCACATGGAAAACACTACCGTGTTAGCATCCGCGTGGTGCCGATGGTTTAAAGGGTTAATTAGGCTTTAAAAATGTAATTAACTGGCATAACTTCAAAAAATCATAACTAATTATAGAAAAATCAAACAAATACAAATAAACCCATTTTGGAAAGGTTAGAGAGAGGAGCCCTAATATTTGATCAGTGAACAATACTTAATTAGAATTTTAAATCTAGGTTAATTACCTTAGTTAAGACTTAATCGTTTGGCTGATTAATTCCAAATTTTGTGGAATAGTTCTATAGGATGAATCCCATAATTTTCTTGGAATTATTGGCCATGTAATTGAAAGAATGTGAAAATTTCAATCCTAATTATCCTCATTAATTAATTTAATATTTGTTAAAGTTGCTAAAGAGTAAAAATTAAATGATTAATAATAATTAATCACAATAAAGAGTCAAAATGGTGGGAGAAAATAATTAGGACCTCTTTCTTAATTACTTTCCTAAATACATTTCCATAAGAGGGTTAAGTAACATGTGTAATAATTAGGATTAATTCAGAAAATTAATGATCAAATAAAAATCAAATTGAGTTAATGGGTATTCTAGTAAATTTAAATGTAATTTGTTAATTTTTCCCTTTATGTATTTAATAACATAAAGTCATTAAGGAATTTATGCTTAACCCATTGGTGTGGGAAAATCATAAGAGTACTTAACTTAGATTATTTTCTTCTTTAATCCAATTAACTCGTAAGCATAAGCCTAATTACATTAGGTCCCTTAAGTGCATTGTAAATTTTAATTTCTCATAAACATATCATCGGAGGCTCATGATTAAGTAGTTAATTAAATTAAAGAAGCTTAGGGAATGATAGTTAAATTGATTGCTTAATGACTTGAACTTAATCAGTCCATAAGACTTACTTAGTCACTTTCCTTAAACACATTAAGTCACTAATGTGGGATGGGGCAAACATTAAATGTCATTTCTCCTTTTAGGTTTTGATAATTAGAACATCAAAAATCAAATTTCATGAAAGCTTTGGTCAATTTTAAAGAAGTTTATTGGACTTCATTGTCCTTGGGAATTAATGTTGTTGAATGTATTATGTGACAATGTATAGTCATTCCTTTTCAATCATTATAAATTTGCATACCATTTGGTGTCATACATTCATGTTTTCAAAACAAAATCAAAAGAATATGTCTATATTTATATTGCATGTGTTGGGCAAATATTATATGGTGTGACTATTTTCACTAATAAATCTTAAAT
This sequence comes from Cymbidium sinense, assembly GCA_021442155.1. NCBI lineage: Eukaryota > Viridiplantae > Streptophyta > Magnoliopsida > Asparagales > Orchidaceae > Cymbidium > Cymbidium sinense. The sequence goes on along the minus strand of CM038218.1, from coordinate 147,238,276 downwards.
TATTTTCAAAGTTATAAATTAATGATGAGGATCCAAGTTAATGTTGGCTATGAATACTCAATACAATTTACATTTAAACTTGGTAAAGCATTATTTTATTTTCATAATTCATGTGTATGTTTACATATGTTTGAAGATTAACAAGTATATAGTCTGAACATCCCAAGAATACAAGGCTTTAAGTAGCCCCAATGAGGTCTTAGATAATCTCACTTCCTTGGTTTAACAATGACACATACTTGCATAATTTCATTCATGTGTATGCATGTACTAGAATTTGGATAGAACTTTACTCTACATGAATAAAGAATTTGCAATTATGAAATCTTTGCATGATTTTCATTCCTATGTTTATGTACATGTTTACATGTATTTAAGCTAGCAAGTATATGGTCTGGACATCTCGTGAACATGAGGCTTTAAGTAGCCCCAATGAGGTCTTAGATAATCTCACTTCCCTGGTTTAACAATGGCACATACTTGCTTAAATCTTTAATACATGCATATATATGCCTAACTAAAGGATGAAGTCTCCCTTTTCTACCAAATACATGCATTAAGAATCATGAAGTGTGCTAATATAAAAAAAATATATATATATTGCATGTACTGATAAGTCTGTTAAATTAAATATCATGAGTAATAAAACCAAGAGATGTGTGTTATTGATGATGAATAGGAATGATGAAATGTTATCGATGTGATAGTGATTCAATTTTATTAATCTAAGATGCCTTTCATGTTTGAATGAGATTCTTTAAGATTAACCCAAACTTAGGTTTAATAAAAATATTTGATAAGCTATTCATTAAGGAAATCAAAGTCATAATAATACAGCTTTTGGAAACAACTTAGGATAGGGATGAAGGAGGTCAAACCTCTTTCCTCTCTTTATAATACTTAGATGTTAAATAGGTAACAAATGAAATAAATAAAATGAAAAGTAAAATTAACTAATCCTTTCAATAATTTGAAGTGAAATCTCCCCTAATAGGCAATTTAAATATTTGAAATTTAAGACAATCATACATCTAAAGCCTAATTAAGACACACCACCCTAAACTTTAGCACACACATTATAATACTAAGTCACCAATTCTAGCCTTAGGTTAGGATAGTGTATGTTGTGGTGTTATATTTTATTTTGTGATGTAATATTTTGATATGTGATTATGGATAGGTCATTAAATTATAGGATATGTAGGGTAAAATAGAAAATAAACAAAAATGATCAAGTTGCTTATGCCCAAGCATAATCCAACTAGGATAGTGGTTACTAACGAGGGTGCCAAACATATAAAATATAACTGCTTGGCTTGTATGTTTGATTAGCTAACATCTATTTTATAAGTGTAGTTAGATTTTATTGTTCACAAATGTGTAATTTTTATAATAGAAATTAAGATTAGTGCTATGTGGATTAGGATGAGTAGTGGCTAGAAGGCAAAGACCTAGGAGGCCCTGTGAAGCCTAAAATAAATCTAATCCAAATGAAGAGAAGGAAAGAAAGAAAGACAAGAAGTTGAAGACCCCCATAACATCTATTTCATTGTAATATTATTTTTTTATCTGGGTCGTATAAGGGTAGAGCTTGGCTACCCAATTTCTTTTCTTTTTCGGGGTGTACGATGGTACTAAGTCGCACAGGCATTTTATTCTTTTATAAAAATTTAAAAGTTTGATTATTATGTTTGTGCAATAGAACTAGCATGCTTTTCATAGGTTTCTTAAAGTATGATGATTTAATGTGTGGCCTGGATGCGATAGGCTTTTTAGGATGAAAATTGAATTTTTATTCTCAATAATAACTCATAACAAAATTTTAATACAACTCACAACCTCATCTTAAAGCCTTGGTTTATAATCAAGATAAACAAAAGATTTAAAGCCCTTAAATTTTGTATGTTATCACATTATACATACCATATTGATTCGCCCTTGAATAGGGAGGGTCTCCATTCTTGCATGATAGGGGATACACTTGACCTTTGAGAGCAATCCTTTATAGTGGAAAACACCTTCTCCCACTGATTTATGATTTAGCCCATAATCTTTTTTTCATCATGCATACATGCATAATTGTCCCAACCCTTAGTCCAAAATGAATGTGTCAAAATGGTGTAAAAAATTATAAAGTCTAAGTCATGTCTCCATGTCAGTCATGATCTAGTCTCTTAGGGAGTGAGTTAGGACTCTAGTTTCCTTCATAATTAAATAACAACCTAGCTATCTTGCATATACATAAGACTGACCTACATGGTTTTAAAGTATAAGAGATGTTAGCTGGCGGTTACTCCAGGCAGTTGTAAGCGAAGAAAGAGTCGGGATGGATTTATCCTTTCTTATGGAGGTGAACCATTGTGTCCCATTTTTTGATTAGACTTAGGTCATGCTTTTAGCTTGTGCTAAGGTTCTAGATTTATGCTCTAAGGTTACATATTTCCTTCGGGTTACGAGTATAAGTCCTCACCACTTAGGAATTTTCACAATCTTATGTTGATGGATTTTAAGCCCTAGTATTCTAATGAAGATTCTAACTTAAATAAAAGATAAAAAAAATTCTCTCTTTCAAATATGTAAAGCCTCACTATAGGGTAGACTAGAGCACTCACTAGGCTCTAAGTATCATGAGTGCTCCTTGCTTATCCTCCATAGGAATCCATAAATAAGTCTTTCTACTTGAACTATCCCACTTGACTTTGATAAATACCTAATCCTTTGATAGTCTAGCTTTGAAATTTTTGAAGATTTTATTGACTACTTTAATTGAGAGTCTTCTCAAAAAATTCTAATTTTTTAAGATGTAATTAACTATGGAAGCTTTCTTCCATAGGAAACTAAAGAACCTGACATAAAATAAGCCCTGCTTTACTTCTTCATGAAAAGTAGGGGAAAGATCTCTGATATATATAAATCCCCATTTGCCTTATGAGTCCTTATTAAGTGATTATGTCAATTATAGAGTGATGTTTTCATCTTTTGAGATGATACATCATACCTTAATATCATACTCGATCAGTTAAATAAGTACCCCCTAAGATTTGCATGGTGTCCCTACAGTTCCAAATTAAAACACCACAAAGTGGTTTTAGAGAAGAGTGTTCTCTTATAGTTTTTGATCCTCTTTTCCTTATGAGATATTATATTAGTGAGGTTGCACTTTATTTGGTTTTTTTTCATCCTTCTTGTCATTGAGAGTTGAGCCTTAAGTTGAGAGATTATTCTTGTGGAGAACTTGTGTAAGATTTTAATTTATTGAGGAAAGTTTCTTTGTACCTTGGAGAAGGAGTGACATCCTTCTTGCTTTGAAAAAGAAGAAGAGTGGCATAGAAATTTCTCCATTACATATTAAGAAGAGAGGCATCTCCACCATGGCTTTTTATGCCAAATAAAGGATAGTGTAACTTATGGAGAATATTAGGAGAGTGTGCGTAGGTCTATTTAGTCAAACCACTATTAATCATTGCACCCCTATTTCTTTTCTTTTCTTTATTGATTTACTGCTCTTTTTATGTTTTTAGTTAGATTTGATTTTAAGTTCCCTCTCTCTAAATTTTAAAAGTTTGATTTAATTTTTTTCTTTTAATTAATTTTTTTTAAATCAAACCAATTCACCCCCTCTTGGGTGTACCATTCATACAAGTGACATCAAAAAATGGATTGCTTATTTTATGGTCTAACAACCACAAGGAGATCTAGCTATGCAAATATATGGAACATTAAAATCATTGAATGGTATTCTATCACTTGACCTCCTCTATTTGATGATATTCTTTTTTACTTTTGAAAAATTTGCATGTACACTTTTATTCAATAAAGTGATTTTTTGAATGTGGTATGTAATATATATATATATATATATATATATATATATATATATATATATATATATATATATATATATATATATATATATATATATATATATATATATATATATAATATAAGAGATGAAGTAGTCAATGGTAAACTTATTGAAACTCCTTTAATTTATTATCAATAAAGGACAGGGAACTAGAATAACTAAATTCTAAATATTTAAATTTCTTTTGCTATATTTTTAAGTATAAAGATTATATGCATGTTTCCACCTGCAAAACTAAAAAAGAAATTTAAGAAAAAATATGTGTTACTTATGAAATAGACTATTCTATCCTTCTACGCTTTTGATGGTTAGCTTAGTTGCTCGTGGTGAGAGGATTGCCTTAGCACTTGCAGCACTAGCCTACTTCTACTATGAATTAGACAATGTGAGCACCATGTTTAATTCACGCAGTTATGATGTAGAGGCTCTTTACAATTACGTACATGAATGAATCCATGCACATATTTTTAGAGCTTTTAGCTGTCCTAAGACACATCCCTACTTCAAAGAGTAGCATTTTCCTTTAATTATGTAGCTGGGTAGAGGTACAACCTATGTAAATAGGGATCAAATTTATACATTTATGTTTTCTCTATCATGCATGATGGATCGCTTTTAGATTATTCATAGATCACCTTTATATAGCTTGCTTGCTCAGAGTTTGGGTTAGTGATTAAGGGATTCTCTTACTAATTAAGGCTTACCCTTACTGCTATCGAAGTCAAGATGTTGAAGCACTGTAGAATATCACACTAGATTGAGACCTACTTAGCTTTGTTACCACCATCATGAGTCTACGATGTTGGATTGATACAACCCTAATAGAGTAGCTAGACAGTATGACTTCACTCAAGCTATACCTATATATAGACTTCCATAGATACTTGGTATAGTAGACACTCATTCTCTGGGGGTGTTCTCATTGTTTATTTATTCAGAAGTAGTATTCATTACCTAGGCTTTTCTATTTTGCTTAGGGACTCATTTTCTACATAGCTCCACCAGATGCTAACACAAGAGTTAGCCATTTATGACTACTATGGATTCATCATACTTTCTCTTCTTTCTTGGAGCTAAGGCTTTCACATATGAAATCATTGATTTTAAAGATCATGACATATAGCTTAGGCATCTAAGGGACTATCTGGTGAACAAGATAGTGGTCAGAAACATCATCGAGAGCCTTCACTTATTCATACAATTTATGGACCTTCTACCATCTAGAGAAAAGTCTAAAATGAAATAAACCTATATCACCTACTATCATCAAAAGCCCTCTTTGAGATGATCTTTCTAATTTTTGTGAAGAGCTTGATAGAGATATTCGAAGCCCTCTTTTAGATGATTATGATGTAAGAGCAGTAGGCACATCTAGTTCCATTCATGCTTCATCTCCACCTTTAAATGAAAAGCCATCATTTGAGTAGATGAAAAGTGATACCATTTTGATATTGGAAGTAAGGATATTATCTAAGATATAATTAATTTTATGACTCACTAAAGCAATGTGTTAAAGTAGAATGCCAAATCCCTTAAAATATGAGGCCATCCACCAATCTACTCCTCCTTTTGATAAAATCACAACTTTTTTTCAAGTAAAAGCATCCATCTACCCATCATTATAATAAAAAAGGCCCATAATGAGGTTAAATAATCTCATTTCAACATACTTTTACATGATTACAAACTTTTTTGTATATTATGTCATGAGTTTTATAAAATTATCACTCCACTACATGCATTAGGAAAAGAGTTTACAAATGTTGAAAAAGTTAACACAGTTCTGCATTGTTTGCTTGAATTTTAAGATGCCAAGACTACAATTACTTTGAATCCAAAGATTTATTTGTTTATTCAATTTGTCAATTGCTTGGTTTTCTTATTGCTTATGAATAAAAATTCTATAAAGATATAATGATGTAGAAGATAGGAAAAGGAAAAGATTATTTCTTTAAAAGTAAATGCTTCTAAATTTAGCAAGAAGGAAAGTAGTATTAATGATGATGATGATGTAGCACTCATAACTAAGAAGAGATTTGATCGAAAGAAAGATAGAAGTGAAACCAACAATTTCTCAAAAGTGATTGATCTTATTTATGCAAATGCAAGATCTTAAGTATAAAATGGGAGTGTTCTTCACTCAAGAATAATAATTATAAGGAGAAATAAGAGGAAAAAGGAGATGTAAAGAAGGGAAAAGAAATGAATCAATGTGCTTTTTGGATCAATTTAGACTTAGACTCTCTGAAGAAGTAGCCATAGAAGAAGCCATAAACTTCTACTTGATGGTAAGAAGTGATTCTCATGATTATGAAGATGAACATGTAAGTAATCTCAATTACAATAAATTCTTATACTTTTGTGATGAATTATATGTCGCATTCAAATCTTTGAAAATAATTTAATTCTAAAGAAAAATTTCTCTTCTTTGGAAAGAATCATATCACATTTTTGCATGAACATAAAGATTTAAAAGTGATTGCAAAGAGTTAGAAAGTCAAAGTGCCAAAAAGGAATATGACTTATCCAAAAAAATTGACTTTCTTGAATGAGTTAATGAAAATTTGAAAAGACAAGTAAGAGATTATAAAACAATACACCCATTTAGAAAAGAAAATCTAAAACAAATAAAATCAAGAATTCCTTCCCTAAAGTTTGATGCTTTTCTTGTGGTATATTTAGATACATCATTTATCTATGCATACATCATTCACTTGCAAAACTAGCATATGCATGGAATGTAAAAAATTCTAACTTTTTTTTTTTAGCTTTCTTATTTCTAAATATATGGATCCTAAATAAGTCCAGATTCTCAAAAAACTAACATAATTTATTTTGTAGATATACCTTCACTTTGGAGCTAGTGGAGGCATGTTGCGCTTAGATAATGGGTGCTCAAGACACCTGATGGGAGACAAAAATAAATTCATTTCATTGAAACTCAAAAAGAGTGGAAATGTTACTCTTGGAGATAACACAACTTGTGAAGTACACAAGTTAGATACCATTGGTATAAAACATTCTCTATCTATATAAAAAGTTCTTTTGTTGATTATTTGAAACACAATTTGGTTACCATTAGTCAGTAATGTCACAAGGGTTTTAATGCAAAAATTCTCAATGATAAATGATTGCTTGATTTAAATGGCAAAACTATTTTGGAAAGTGTTAGGATTAATAATATTTACATAATTGATCTTATTTTTTTGGTATTTAAATGTTCAAGATTATGTTTTAATCAAAATTTTTATTTAGCAATTATATATTTTAAAAGTCTTACTATCAAATAAGTTTAAGGATTTATGAAAATAAATACTATTAATTGAGGACATGAAATAATTTGTGTATGGGATTATATGATCAATTATAACTTATTAAGTTATTAAGCATTTTTGAGTATTTTTGTACCTGATTAATTTTAAAGTATGATTTATTTTCAATATTTTTTGTATTCTCTTTGAAAGAACTTATTTAAGAAAAAAAATGAAGAGGATCAACATTTATAAGGGGTAGCGCCTAGGCTTGAAGGAAGGGTCTACAGAGACATAGAACTCAATGTTATATTTTTAATCACCAATAATTAGGTGTTGCAATTGCAAAGATTTAAACCTTAAGATAATTAGCTCAGCACAATGGCGCTAGTTAGAAAGCACCTTGACACTGAAAGAGTAGCTTAATGGTACTAGATTGCTTCATTTTTAAGTAGAAAGATGGAGAGTCTAGTGTCATGATGCTACAATTGAGCTCCATGGCACCACATTTCAACATATGATGTTTTAAGAAGTTCCAACCATCATTTTGGGAAGTTACATGTTTCATTTTTGGAACTATTTTCATGGAACATGCTTTACAAATAGAAAATGGATGTGGCTAGTATAAATACAGAGTTATTAGTATTTGAGAGGGATTTTTGAGTGAGTGTGTTTCTTGTGTTTAGTGTGTGAGTGTATGAACTTGGAGAAAGAGGAGATCCATTAGAAGAAATTGCATGCAAGTAAAGGGTAGAAATAAGTTAGAATCAGAGAAGCACACCTTAGATCTTTCTTTCCCTACTCTTGCTTTCTCTTGTGGTAGCACTTTCAATATTTTTGGATATTACAATTATTCCCTTTTTTTAGTGAATAGATAAGTGTTTTGTACTCTCAATTTGTAGAACCTTATAATATTTTTTTATGGATAATGTATTCTAAAGTTTGAAAGAACGTTATGTGTTGTGATTCCTATGTTGTTTAATTATTTTTCCTTGTGCTTAATTTAGTTGTAATATAAGTAATTACAAACTTAAACTCTACCTTTCCTGGGTGACAAATCTTGGATGAGAAATGTGGAGGGTTGCATTTGGTAGTTGACAGCAAGCATAAAACTTGTCCCAAAACCATGACATGAATCCTTTAATAGATTATGTTAATGCTAGGGTGTTCTTGGAAGAGACACACTATTTGGTCTAAATATAGTGAAAAGTGTGCAAGGGCCAATGCACCGATGCCTAAATGTAGTGTTAAATAATCAAGAGTTCCCACATTAGGGGTAGATGAGGGTAAAGAATTAGGATATGCACTTGGAATATAGGGACAAATCAATGTAATTAATAGATATTATGAATCATAAGAAGATAAATATCTTATGTATTCAAAAAACTAAATGTGTTCGGGTGAAGGCCAAGTAGATTAATAATTTAGGTTTTAAATTTTGATATTTTAATAGAAGTTGTGCCAGAAATAGTATAGGTGTGATTATAGATAAGAGTTTGAAGGATAATATTATAAAAATAATAGGAATGGAGATAAATTATAGCATTAAAGATTATTGTTAATGTAAAATTATTAATATTATTAGTATTTATGCTCCTCGAAGAGATTTAGATGTTTGCTTAGAAGAAAAATTTTGGAATGACCTAGAAGGTCTAATATCAAGGATATCATTTGAAGAATGAGTGACTATTGGAGGAGATCTAAATGGATATTTTGGTAGAGTGATAGAAAATTTTAAAAGTATTCATGGTTGTCATGGATTTTGAGGATTGACGAAGAAGGTAACACCATATTAGATTTTAATTTAGATTATGATTTTATAATTTCTAATATCTTATTTAAGAAAAAAGATGAAAACATTATCACTTATTAGAAACATAGATTGATTATTTTTTTTATAAGAAAAATAGATCATTTAGATTATAAAGATTATAAGATCATTCCAATGAATGTTTAAATACTCAATATCGATTACTAGTTTTGGATTTTAAGATGATGGGCTAGAAGATGAAAAGAAATTAAAATATTACCATTAGATTATATTGGTCACTTAAAGAATAATAATAAAAATATACTCAATAGTAAACTACAAGATCTTAGGATTTGGGATGCTCATGAGGAGGCTGATGTTATGTGAGAAAATATAGCAAGTGAGATCAAATGAGTTGTCAAAATATGGTTGGAATAAAAAAAGATTTTTTTATAATAAAAATAGTTGGTGGTGGAGTCAAAATGTGCAAGAAAAAAGTAAAAATAAGAAATTTCAATATAAAAAGTAGTTTAGATGCCAAAGTTTGAGAATTGAAGATATAAAGTGTCTTTAAGGTTTTTAAGAAAGAAATTTGTGTTGTAAATAATTTAGCTTTTAGTGATTTACAAAGTAGATTGGATACCAAAGAGGGTGCAAGATGTATGTATAAGTTATCTAAACAAAGAGATAGAAGAAGCAAAGATTTAGTTCAAGTAAGTGCATTAAAAATGAAAATCACAAAGTACTTTTCTTAGAAGAGGACATTAATCCTAGATGGATGAAATATTTTGATAAACTTTCAATGAAAGTTATGAAGTATGATTGACTTTAGAGATCTTAATATCTTAAATGAAAATAAAAAATTTTACTTTTATTGATGTATAAGTAAAATCAATGTTGAAGAGGCTTTAAAGAAAATGAAGTGTGGAAAAGGAATAGAACCTGATGATAATCCAATACAAGTGTGGAAATGCTTAGGAAATCAAGGAATTTTATGACTTTACTAATCTTTAAATATTATTATAAAAATAAAAAAAGATGCCAAATGAGTGGAGAAAGAATTTGTTGATTCCTTATTTTAAAAATAATGGTGATGCAAATAGTGTGCAAATTATTGAATAATTAAATTGATTTGACATACATTTAAATTATAGGAGAGAGTGATTGAACATAGGTTATGACTCATTACAAAAGTTCATTAAAATTAGTTTGGTTTCATGCTTGGTAGGACTACAATAGATGCTAGAAATTTGTTGAAAGGTTTGATGGAGAAGTACAGAGAGAGGAAGGAAGACCTACATATGATATTTGTTGATTTAGAAAAAGTAAATGATTAAGTTTCAAGAGAAGTGCTTTAGAGAATTCAAAAAAAAAAAATAAAAAAAATAAAGGAGTTAATATTGTTTATATTCAAGTTATTAAGGATATGTATACTAGAATTGTTGCTTGTGTTCAAATAATTATCTTCTTATATTTTGCTTTACGTCCATATCTTTTTGCTTTAGTTACATATGTTCTTACTAGACATTTATAGGAGGATGTACCATGGTGTATGCTAATATTCTTCTTATTGGTAAGAATATAGAATGAGTTCAGAGAAACTTATAAAATGGAAGCCAACCTTTGAGTTTAAAGGTTTTCATTTAAGTAGATCTAAAATCAAATACATAGAGTATAATTTTAGCTATAGAAGATCTAGTGATGGGGGTGGACATTGGATGATCAAGTTATTAAAAAGAGTGAACATTTTAGATATATTGGGCATGCTGTTTAAAATGATGGAAAATAGTTGGGGATGTTATTAGTAGATGGTTGAAGTGGAGGAATGCATCAGGCTTGTTGTTTGATAGAAAAGTACTGCTTAGACTTGAGAAAAAAATTTATAAGATGGTGGTAAGACTTGCTATAATTTATGGAGTAGAATGTTGGCCAATAAAAGAGAAGCATAAAATTAAGTTAGGTGTTATAAAGATGAGGATGATTAGGTGGATGAGTGGTTTTACACTTAGAGACAAAATGAAATGAATATATGCATGAAAAGGTTAGAGTAGCTCCAATGGCGGTAAGATTTGAGAGAGTCACTTTAGATAGTTTGGTTACATAAAACATCAGCCATCTAATGCCAGTTAGAAGAGTAGATGTATTAGATTTGATCTATGTTAAGAAAGATAGAGGTAGACCTAAGAAGACTTGGTTTGGTAGTTTAAAACCTAGTATTATTTTATTAGAATATATAAAAATTTGATGCTTAATAGAACACAATGGAGAAGAAGGATTCATGTAGCTGACCCCATGTAGTGGGATAAAGGCTTGTTGTTGTTGCTGTTGTTGTTGTTTTGTTCTTTATATGTAATTATAAACATAAAATTAAGTGTGATCTAGAAATATTATAAAAGTCATAAAGAAATAATTTGGATGAGACAAAAAAGTCTTTTGAATAAACGTATGCATATGATATACATTTAAGTGCTCATACCCTACTTGGATTGTTGAAGCTTGTACCTAACATTTATTAGTTTAAACTATTCCTTTCATATTAATGGAATTTTAAGTATACAAATTAATGTTAGTGCTTGAGTTACTTTTAAAATGCTTTGAAATTATATGAAGACTTATAATTATATTCAATTAATTATTATTAGATGTTAGTTTATCTTAATTTTAATCATAAACATATCTCATATAATCATTTAATAAGTTTAATTAGCTTATAGTTTATGATTCAATTAATAATAAAGTGATATAACTTAGGATAATCATATTGTTATGAATGACATAGCTTGATAAGCCCACATGATTATATGAGTTAACTTTAGAATATACAAAGTATTGTACACACTTTAGGTGATGTGATGGTTCATAACCCTTTAGTCACTTAGCATAGAGAATATTTAATTAACTCAATAATTTTATACACAAAATATTTGATTTTTAGGACATGGTTGCTTTGTGGAATTAAGAAACAAAATTTATTATTATATTTTCCTGATGTGTTGCTTTGATATGTCATGTTGCATCATGATAGATATATTCTTCCATATGACCACTACACATTACTTTTACAAAGTTATGTTCCAATATATAAATTTTATAATTTATCTATGATGTTATTTGTGATATTATATTTCTTTGCATTAAAATGTGTTACGATGATTATGTTTTGCTCTAAGTGGTTTTAATCATATTTTCTTGATATTTATGTATATAACAAAGTATAAGCAAGGTTTCCTGATTTAAAATAAGGCAACATTTTAAGCAGTATAATTCTTGATTGATAAGTTTACAGTATGAACTAGCCGAAAGGATTAAGAGTAGAGAAAAACTAGTACTTATACTTTACTATTTAAACTATTTGAGTTTCTCTAAGTAAAACTTAGGTACTCTCTATTTATAATGTGTAAGTAATGCTCAATTGTATAACTTATTACCTATCCTAGCTTAACCATCACAATACAACAATTATTTATATTTATCATATTAGTTATTGTAACTTTTTTAATATAATATTAATTATGTAGCACATCAAAGAAGAAAGCAAGGAAAAGGACATATTACAAGGTTATAAGGGTTATGAGTGATTCATAAAGAATGCTACAATGTCTTAGTATTATTTCAAGTTTTATGTATGTAATTACAAGAGTAGATGATGTGTTTATGTGTAGTTTGGGTTTAAAATATAAAGATTAGTGCTTTAATGAAATTTTTAAGAAATTGAGGGGAAGAAAACTTAATGTATTGAGAACTTAGAATAAAGGATTATTGTTGTTGTTACTATTAAATTGGATGACATTTTTCTGCATTTTGAAGGCTTGGTGGCCAGCCAAACTAGAAAATTTGAGTGATCTCTCCTTTGAATTTTACTTGGGTGAGTAGAATTTTTTGTGTTTTGCTTTGATTTCCATTGAATTTCTTGTAGATTTTTATTGTATCCTTGTTTTTTTATAAACTCTTATATCCTAAAATTATTTATAGAAAATATTCATCACTATTAGCCTTTTAAATCCCTTTAGGGTTTGCCAAATCAAGCTGAACCAAAACCTAATGTCCCATTTCATGTCTTAAGTCCCACTCAAAACCTTCAAATCCATTCAAATGTTTCAGATAAGTTCTCAATACATTTTTTTTATGAAATCTAAGTGTTATTATAGAAAATCCTAGCTAAGTCCTAATACTCCACCTTACTATTGTTGGATTGAAACTAGGGACAAAAAACTAGTAGGGAAATAAAGTATAAAAAATAAATACTTTCTTTTATCCAAACCTTTTGAAACTTTCTAGATTTAAACTATAGTATTTCTAATATGATTTGAAAGTAATTTCATGCAATTTGGACTTCCATAAAAAATTTATAACTAGAGTTATCTATGGATATTACAAAATTGGATTTGCTGGCTATTTTGAGTGAACTTTTGCTTCATTGGCTTTGTTTCTATACTAAAGCCCCACCAAAGCTTTTAACTCATGGATCAAAAACCTAAGTGTCTTAGGAGAGTTTAAAAGTATAGGTAGGGTCACCCCTAGTAGTCTAACCTTAGGTTGAGAGTTTGAAAGAATAGTTAGGGTCACACTAACTGCTCCAATCCTAGGCCGTACTAATGCAAATATGAAATATAAATAAAATTATATGAATATAATTTTAAAAATTTATAAATTTGAATTAAGCTTTTCTTTAATCAAATATTTAACTTGAACTTTGCTCTCATACACCTTATGTAGTAGTATAAGGTGAAGCTATTTTGCAATCAAAGCCTGCAAGAGCACTTTCATTATATTATTGTTAACCTCACTTTTGGAGTGAGTCCTCAACCTCCTCATCTTAGACTTAGGAGTCTTCTAGACACTAAGACTTCCCTAGTCATAAGACACTTCTAGCACTTAGGTGAACACTTAACTTAAGCCTAGAGACTTACAAGGGTTAATCATAGGATTAGGCCATGCCTTAGAACTTAGGGAGATCCTCCTACCCTATAGCCTAAACCCAATCCATGTTCACCTTCTTAAGCTAATCCAAACCTCAAATTCAATTCAAATACCAAATCTTAATCCAAACTCCAAACCAAATAATTATAACCCATGATCAAATCCAAACACAAAATCAACCTAAGCCCTATGATTTTATCTTATGGACTTAGCCTTAGCCAAATTCAAATCAATTCAAATCAATCCAAAATCAATTGATTTTCTTATAATCAATTTTTATCATCTATTATCTTCTCAAATATAAACCATATATACATTCAAATGATCAAAACTAAATCAAACTAAATCAAGTTAAATCAAAACCCTTCCTAAGCCATATGAATCAACCTTGATGAGTTTAGCCAATCCTAGTCCAAATCACTTCCAATTCAATTCATTTTTTCATGAATCAATCATATCTTCAACCATCTTCACAAATATAAATAAAATATACATTTATATCATCAAAACTAAATAAATCAAAATCCAAATCTAAACCCTTTAAGCCAATTTCATGGGCTTAGCCAAATGCCATTCAAATTCAAGTCAAATTCAATTGATTTTCTCACAAATCAATCATTCTATCAATCACCATTCCAAATATTAATGAAGTCTACAATCATCAAGCTAAATCAAAGACAACCCAAGTCAAAGCCTAGCCCATTTGACTTGAAATATACAAATGAACCAAAACTCATTTGAACCCAAACCAATTATAATTGAATTTATATATCAATCCCAAATCCATATATAAACTCAACTAAATTAAACTCAATCCAAAATCAAGCCAACTAAACCCAATTAGCTCATTTAACCCAAAGTGAACATTTTGACCTATTTGAACCAAAATCCAATTCTAGTCAAACCAAAGTGAATTAAGCCAATCCAAACTTCATGACATAATTGTTGATCTTCCTAGGTTGATCAATTATCATAAATTGGGTCAAACCAAGTCAACGTAACCCTTTGACCAAGTCAACCCTTTAACCCATATGAACCTAAACTAGCTAAATTATAACCTAAGCCAAATCCATTGAAACCAATGATTCATACCAACTCAAAATCAATACTTAAACATGACTTGACCTTCAATTGAGCTAAACTTAACCCAATTGGCCCTCTTGACCCAAGTTGACCCAATTTGATCCTAAATGACCAAAATTGGTCAAATCAAAATCTAAACCAAATTGATTACAACCAATGGCTCAAGTTCATTCCAAATTAACTATTGAACTTGACCAAAGCCTCAATTGAGCCTAATTGACTCACTATACCCAAATGACATATTGAACCTAACTTGGCCTAAAAGATCAAACCAACCTAAAACCCCATCAAATCTAAATTGAACTCAACCAAAGATCACAATATATTCCAATTGATCAACCAAACCCAAATCAAGCCACGACTTAAGCCAAATTGGTCAAATGGGTCAAATTGGTCAAATTGGTCAACTTGACTCATTTGACCAAATGAACTTAAATGAACCTAAACCAAATCTAAACCAAATTGAACCAAACCAATGACACCAATACACTCCAAATGACCATATGAACTTGACCCAACCCTTGGTTTGACCTAATTGGACAAATTGGTCAACTTGACCCAACCTAACCCAATTTGACCTAAGTGAATCAAATTGAGCCAAATCAAACCAAATGAGCTCCAAATCACTTTAAATTTGGGCTAGCTCTCTTTTGACTCATTTCAAATATGTCCAAATCAAATCCAATGCTAAATGACCATCTTGCCCTTGGGCTAGGGGTATCACATGAGGCAAATCACCCGTGTAAGTGGTCATTTCATTCATTGACCACTTGACACTTTCCCATTGGTCCACTTAGGCTCTAACACTGCCCAACCTGACCCAAGGGTGGTTGGGTCGACCATGACCCATGAAGATAAAATCACATCACCTCCCCATTGGAGCATTTGAAACCACCAAGGACATCCACTACCTTCCTTGGCAGCCACCTCCACACCCTCACCCAACCTAATCAGCAACCTCATCCATTCAAGGGCCCCCATAACCCTCTGAGGTGGATAAATGATCAAGAAGAAGCCAAACTAGTTCAAGCCATCTGATCTAAGAAAAGGGGGTATACCCCCCTCATTTCCACTCAAGCTCACACACTTGGATTCCTCAGAGCCCGCTACCCAAGACGAGAGACCTTCCTTAAGCTCCCAAGTCCATTCCTCATTTCCCCATTCTCAATTTTCTTCAAGCCAAAATAGGGGAGCATCCTATTGATTCCCATTTGCTCATTTCTCCACCAAAGTGTAATTAACTTGCACACACCATCCTTGGAGGTAGTCAAGCAAGAAAGAATCACTTCTCGAGCTTCTTGATGGCTGGAGGGTGGACTTTGATCAACACTGACCACCTACACCTTGTGAGTTGGCCTTCTGAGCTATCCACCTCAAATTGGAGCTTTGATCAATAGGGCCTCATCTCTACTAGCCGAAGCTTCCTCAATCGTATTTGACATCGGTCTTGAGCTTCGGTGAGGCATGCCATTGAAACTGAGCTTATAGTAAAAATGTGTTGGAGCTTTTGAAGAAAACTTGCATCTCATATAATCTTGGTGTTAGATCCATTTAGATCCTTCTTGTGAAGGTGTGAGATTGATTTGAGATCGATCTGAGCTCAGGTGAGCTTGAATCGATTGAAGATGGACGGTGTCTGTCTTCGGTTGATTGATAGATGAGGGATCACACACTATTTGTTCAACATGATTGGAATGAATGATTATGATTAAATCTGATAGAATTATCCATTTTAATCCTTCATCAACACAAAATTAATCATGGCCATCCGATCTTGGATCAAATGGCATACGAGAAAGCGCATCCCGCTACCATCTGACTTAGCATTGATGGTGACAACTTAAATAGCTAATCCTGTGACACCATGTGGAAAGCACACCGTGTGCCATGTGGCATCGATGGGATTAGAAGGTTAATTAGGTCTAATTAATGTGTTTTAATGGGTGAAACTTCCTAAAATCATAACTAATTATACAAAAATCATCAAAATACAAATAAATACTCATTTTAAAGGTATTTTGAGGAGAATTCATTAATATACTCTTAATTAATTTTGAACAATAATTAAAGCTTAATTAAGTTTAATTAAGAAATTAATTAGCTTAATTACTTTTTAATTATTTAAGTAATTAATCCCAAACTTAATGGGTTAATTCAATGGGATGACCTCCGCCTCCCATAATTTTCTTGGGATTTGTTGCTTAATAAATTGGGAAAATTGACTAATTAAGCTTTAATTATCCTCTTAAGTTAATTAGTCATTAATTAATCACATGAACAGTAAAATATCAATTAATTAAGTGGTTAATCACTATCTAATAGTGAATGAACCTATGGAATGGGATTGAGGCCTCCTCCCCAATCTATTTCCTTAAGTTCATTTCCCTTTTTCAATTAATTAATAAAATGGCTTAATTAATTAAATTAAAATCATAATCATATCAGAATTTGATTAATTAAATTTGGTAGACCCTTAAGTGTTCAACAACCTAAGGAAATCATAAAATAACCCGCATGTGTGGAGGAATTATAGGAGTACTTAATTAAGTTCCTTAATTTAATTAACCATTAATTGCAGCCAATTGCATTAGACCCTTTAATTTTTTAGGATCATTGTTGATTTAATTTCCAATGTATGTTTATACCATGTTGGCTCATAATTGTTTGGTTAATTATGTAAAGGCAACATAGGAAAGGGTTAATTAATGAATTTAATGCATATTACAACATAAAATCAACTTAATTATTTTTCATTAAACTAAATCAATTAACAAACATGGGAATGGGTTAGGATCAGTAAACCTCCTCTCACATCCTTAAATCAAATCAACAACAACAACAACAAGCCTTAAATCAAATCAAAACATAAAATAAAAATGACATTAAGAAAGCTTTAGTTTACCTTAAATGATTTAATTTGATATGATTATCCTTAAGAATTAATTTGATTGAATGAAATCATGTGTTTATGTTTATTTATTCCTTGCCATTCATGTTAAATATTGTATGTCATTTGAAATCATGCATTCATCTTTTCAAAGTTAATTGAATCAAATGATTTTTCTTTATGTAAGCTTGTATGTGTTGGATTAATTTATAATATTTGTGGCTATTATCACTAATAAATTCAAATTATTTTTCTAAAAGTTTATAAATAATTACATTGATTAGAGTGATAGTTATGAACATATATAGGTTTGCATATGCTTATTGTTAGACATGTAAAGTAAATCTTTCTTTTCCTTAATTCATATGTAGTTTTACATGTATTTGAATGTTAATAAGTATATAGTTTGGACATCCGAGAACACGAGGCTTTAACTAGCCCCAAGGAGGTCATTTGATTACCTCAGTTCCCTAGTTTATAGCGACACATACTTATTTGATTTCTTTTATATGTGTTCCTACACTAGAATTTGGATAGAACTTTATTCTACATGCATAAATATTTCAATCAAATAAAAATATAATTTTTGCATGAATTTTCTTCCTTTATTTATGTATACATTCATATGTATTTGAGAAAAATAAGTGTTTAGTCTCAACATCCCAGGAATACGAGGCTTTAAGTAACCCCAAAGAGGTCATTTGATTATCTCACTTCCTTGGTTAACAATGGCATGTACTAGCTTATGTCTCTTATGCATGTGTATGTATTTAATTATGGAATTAGAATCCCCTTTTCTTTTATCAAGGATACATGCATTTATAATTGACTACATAATTGGATTAGTTGGTCGTGTGATTTGGGAGCTTTCCTTCTTACATTCATGCATACAAATTTACATATGTTTGAATGCAAATGGGTATATAGTTTGGACATCTCAGGAATATGAGGTTTAGTTAGCCCCAAAGGAGGTCATTTGATTACCTCACTTCCTTAGTTAACAATGACACGTACCTATTTAATTTCATCTCTATGTATTTTACATAAGAATTTAGATAGAGCTTTAAACTATAATGATTAAATAATTCAGTCAAATAAAATATATAAATTTTAAATACATATATACATTCATCATATAAGTGTGCCAAAATATATTGCGTGTATAGATATGCTTAGGTTGAATCATATGCATGTTACATGTGATGGAAAGGAATGATTTAACATGTCATGTGATAGTAATCCAATTAGATTAATTTTAAGATGCCTTTCATATTGAATAGGATCATTTAAGGTGAACTTAAACTTAGGATTAATTAAATCATTTAATAATCCATTCACTAAATAATACTTTTAGAAGGTGGCTTAAGGTAGGGATGAAAGAGGGCAATCCTCTTTCTTCTTTTTATAACACTTAGTTGCTAAGTGTAAATCATATGAAATAAAAGAAAATACAAATTAAAATTTATAAATCAATTAAATAACTTAAAGTAAAATCAACCTTTTATGTTAAATGGAAGTCTTTTACATTTAGAAAAATATAACTTTAATGCTTAGTTGAGACACATAGCCCAAACACACATTCAAATTAAGTCACCACTTCTAGTCCTAAGTTAGGATGATGTATATATGATGTATATTTTGTTTTGTGATGCATTATTTTAGATTGTATGTTAGGGTGAATGCCTTGTAGACTAAATGTTAGGCCGACATTAGCTTAACCTTATTTTCTGCAAGGGATTGTTTTTAAGGGATTACTTAAAAATAAATATAAATGCTCTCTTTGTAGGTTGCTTAAACCCCTAAGCATAATCCAAGTTAGGACAAACAGGCTTGGTTACTCATGTGCGGGGTGCTAAGTCCAAATTATATATATAATTGCTTGGGATTGTATGTGTATTTAGATAACCTCTATTTTGTAGGTGTAGTTAGATTTACTTTTCCTATTTTTAATATAATTTTGCATTTGGAATTAGGATTAGTGCTATAGGGGTTTAGGATGAGCATTGGCTATAAGGCTTTATCCTGGGGTGCCATGTGATGCCTTGAAACCTACCAAATCAAAGGAGCAAGGAGAAAAGAAATGAAGAATGAAGAATGAAGAATGAAGACCCCCTAGCACTTATTTATTTGTAAAATTGTAATTATTTTTTTTTGTAATTCTGAGTTATATAAAGGTAGAGCTTGACTACTCATCTTTCCTTTTCAGGTTGTATAGCAGTACCAGACCGCATCGGCTTGTTATTCTTTCATGATAGTTATAAAATTGATTGATGTTATGCTTAGTTTGTGCATTGAAATGACATGCTTTTTGTAGTTTATTATAATTGATGCTTTAATGTATGGCCTCGATGAGATTAGGCTCTTAGAGAAAATAAATTTTCTACCCAACTATGACTCATAACCACACCATAAAGCCTAGGCATTAAACGATATAATTAAAATAGATTTAGCAACCACTTAGCTGAATGGTTGAATGTTTCACAACATGCATATCATATTATTTCACTCTTGAAATTGGGGGATCTCCATCCTTGTACGATCGGGAATGCTTGACCCGTGAGGGCATCCCTTGTGGTGGATAACACCCTTTTTTTACTTACTTATCCTATAATCTACTTTCATCATGCATATAGGCATCAAAATCTAAAGCCTTTGTCAAAATGAAGTGTCAAAATCAAAGAAAATTTGAAAAGATTTGCATTTGTAGATGAAGTCATTATTCATACCACTCATGCTCTAGCCTTTTAGGGAGTAGGTTTAAGGAATTTAGTCTCCTTCTAAATAAATAACTACCTTAGATATCTTGCAATTCATATGACTAGACTTGCCTACATGGATTTAAAGTATAAGATGAGTTTGCTGATGGCCACTCTAGGCGGTTATGAGTTCAACAGCGGGTGGTTTATCCTCTCTTATGGAGGTAAACCTTATGCCCATCTTCACTTAGATTTAGGTCATGCTTTAGCTTATGCTAAAACTCCCTAAATTTAGGTCCAAAGGTGTTGTTTCTTTAGGGCTACAAGCAAAAATCCTCACATCTTAGGAATTCCCACAACCTTGTATTGTTGGACTATAAGCCCTAGTAATCTAATAAAATTTCAACTCAAAACATATAAATCTCTTCACTTTCAAATATATAAAGCACAACCATAGGATAGATTGGAATGCTCACTAGGTTTCCTAGTATCATGAGCATTCCTTACTTATTGCCTTTGGCTTCCAAAATAAGTCTTCTCCTTGAACTTTCCCAATTAATTTTCCAAATATAACCAATCCTTTGTAGTCTAGCCTTGAAATCATTGGAGATGATAATTATTTACTTTAATCGAGAATATTCTTAGGAAATTTTATTTCCTAAGATGTAATTAACTATGGGGGCTTGCCTCTATAGGAAACTTTAGAATTTGATTTAATATAAACCTACTTTATTCATCCATGTAAAATAAGAGAAATATCTATGGTCTATTCGATGATCCATCATGCCTTAGGAGTTCTTATTAGGTGATTAGGTCCATTGAAGGGTAATGCCTCTATCTTTGAGATAGTACATGATACCTCAATGTCGTACCTAATCACTTCAATAGTACCTCCACCCATCTGCATGTCAGTCTCCACTCCCCCCCCCCCCCCACACATTACCAGTTATCATGCATAATTTGTTATATATTCCTTAGGATAAAGCCTTAGTCAAACATGGCTTTAAATATTCTTATGGTTTATTAGAATGTTAAGAAGTTGTTACTTGATCTAGATAGAATTGTAAGTACAGAGTTGAATAACTCTTATTGTATAAATGAACTATTATATTTTTTTCCTTTATTTCAATTAAAAAAATTCTTAAATGTATAAAAGTTTAAGTTCTATATCTTTCTAACCTTTTCTTAGAATCTATTTATCTAACAATTTTGAGTTTTCCATCTCAGTTTGAGGTGAGGCCAACATTAAAAAATGCAATTCATGATTGTTAATGGAGCATCTCACAATAGGCTTGGTTGTTTAACATTATAAGCTAGATGACTCTAAGCTTGATAACTTAGGATGATGGACCCATTAAGCTCAGACTAAGATTATTTTTATCTTTATGAAACTTTTTCCTTACCCACTTACCACTTTTTTCCCATCACGCTCTTAGATTCGGACATGGTGATTAAACATTTAATACATATATTTTTTTTGTATATTTAACTATCATCTCACTTATTTATGGTGATTCACCCTTTGCCCTATGGATTGACACTAAGAATATTAACTATTTAATTGGGATAATAATTATTGAATCAAGAGTCATCTTTTTTAAAATTTAATAAAATAATTCAAAATAATGCCATATTTTATTCATCAAGAGTTTCTCTTGGTGGTGTTCTCAAATGTAGATAACCTTAGGGGATTTAGTCCCCTAGAAAGATTAAGTAACTCATTCTCTTAATTTCTTCTTCTTGGCTTGATGATATGTCTTCATATAAATATCTTTCACATGTCTAGATAAAGGATGTTGATCTTAATGATGCGTGAAAAGGTCAGGTTAAATAAACAAGAAATAAAAAAATATTTTAAATAAAAAATATTGTAATTTTATGATTTATTATCACTAATTTATAATTTTTGTAGCAAATAATTTATCATAAAGATAAAAAAAGAAAATTATGAAAAGTCAGTGTTATGCTCTAACACTCTATAATGATGTTACATTTTGTTAGTTACATAAGATTTAGGCTTAGAAATATGGAAGATAATGTCGTAGTGCTAGTTTTTGTATTGTTGTATCACCATGTATAATGTAGTAGAGCTTGTTTTGTACCATTAGAAAGAGCAAAGAAATGCTAGAAGATAGAGAGTTTAACGCCTTAGGACTACCATTATTAGCTCTGCACTACTAGAACTAGTGCCTTGGTGCTACCTTTTATAACTCCATGGTGATGTGGCCTAGCAAATTCAATTTTCAAGTAGTTTTAGAGCTGGCTAGGAGAGTTATTAGTTAAGGGAGTTACTTTTGTGGGACTCACATGCTAACAAATTTAATTGCTAGAGAGTATTTTGTGGGGTGTTTTTGGTTGCTTTTGGAGTGCTAGTTTGTGAGATTGTATTCAATAGAAAGAAATGGAGCAATTGCAAGATCAAGGAGAAGGAAAAGATTTTAGGATAACAATTTTCTAGTTCAGTCTTTTCTTTTTTGTATTTTGTATTATTTCTTTTAAATATTTATGTATTGTAGTTGTGTTCTTTACTTCAAAAAATTAAACTACATTTTAAACTCTTGATTTATGGTGAATTATTATGGTTCACTCAAATATCTTATGTTGTATTGGTGTTGCAATAAAATTGTAGTAGTTGTTTTATTTTTCTCCATGCTTAATTTAATTACATTTTAGCTAAGTGCAAACTTAAAATCTAGTGTGATCTTTAAATATTAGAGAGTCATATAAGAACAAATAGAAAGAAGAAGTATATATATATATATATATATATATATATATATATATATATATATATATATATATATATATATAAGATTATTAATTAACTTATAAGAGAATTTGAAATGGATCCTCATGGGAATGATTCTCAATTCACCTCGATATTACTTGTTGGGAACATGCAGTAGCATACACCATTTTAGTTGATCTAAATTTTGGTATAGTTAATAGGGATCTAAGTAAAATTATAATAAGTTAATATTAAGAAAATTAGACAATTTAATTTGACTTGTTATTTGTGTTATCTTTTTTTATTCAAGTTTGGTGAACTGCTTAGTTATTATAATGCTTTATTTTTTATTTTGGTATTTGTGATTATTATTCTTGTTGTAGTTGTTTAATATTTTCAGCTAGTTTGTGTTGTGTTGTATGTGTTGTGAATTTGACTTAGATCTCATATCGTTTAATCTTGAAGTAGAAAAACTTGTAAGAGAATTAAAGAAGAAAAAAAGATTAGATTCACAAAATGGCTAATCAACCTAATGAGATAGAACATCATGGACCTCTTAGGAATTATGCTGCACTGTGGTAGCCAGAGTCCATCAAAGCATAAATATACCAAATATTCAAGCCATCAATTATTCAAATGGTATAAAATTCTCAATATGGGTGATCACCAATATAAGATCCTACCTTACATATTGCTAGTTTCTTCGAGATATGTGCAACTTTTAGCCATAATGGAGTGTTTCATGATGCCTTATGACTTAAGTTGTTTCCATTTTTTAATAGGTTAAAATATAATTGAATTCTTTACCTTCAGGCTCAAGCTCAGCTTAGAATGACTTAGCTCAAAAATTTCTAGCCACATATTTTTCCTTATATAATATTGCCAAACTTAGGAATAACATAAATTTCTTTACATTATTGGACAATGAGTCAATTGATGAAGCTTGGGATAGATTTAAGAATCTGTAAAGATGCCCTTATCATGCTCTAATAGTTCAAACCTTTTATAATAGGCTAGTGGATTGTCTAAGATTAATAATAGATGCCATAGTTGTTGGCTCATTGATGTCTAAACCCTTTAATGAGGCTTAATGCACTAGAGGAAATTACTACCAACAAATAATAATGGTCCTCTAATTGATTAAATTCTGGGAAGGTAGCTAGTGTTCATGAAGATAAAGTTTTGTCCATTTTGACTTCACAAGTAGCAAAAATCTCAAAGAAACTAGAAAATTTAAGTTTGAATCAAAGTTTAAGATTACCTATCAGTTATGATGAAATTGATCTAAATGTGGAGTCATTGAACTTAATAAATAGTAGACAAAATAACCAAAATTCAAAATCATACAATCACGGTTGGAAAAATCATCCTAATTTTAGTTGGAATAACAATCAAAATGTAGGGAATAAAAATTAAAAGTTGTTAATCAAAATTGTATAAAATTGAAATAACCAAAATAGTATTTTTTATAAAATTTTAAACCTAATTTTCCACCAGGATTTCTTATAAATAATCAATTCAAACAAAAAAAAATATTTGGAAGACTTGGTGATGACAATTGGGTAATTCATTGATTAATAGACCATAAGGGACATTACTAAGTAACATAGAAGGTAATTCTAAAGAAAAGGTAAAGAATTATGCAATGTTATTCAGTTGAGAAGAAGTAGAGAATTAGAAGATATATCATAAAAGTAGTAAGGGTAGAAGAGAATGAACATGAATTTGAGAAAAAAAAAATTTAAACAAACATTAGAAAAAAAGAGAAAAAGAAAGTTGAGAGAGCACCACCCCTTTATATAAAGACTTCAAAAATAAAATTTAGAAAAGAAATTTTCTAGCTTTCTTGAAGTGTTTAATAAGCTTCCTCTAAACATCCCATTTACTAAAGCTCTTGAACTAATTTCTAAATATGTAAAATGTATGAATAACATTCTTAATAAAAAGAGAAAATTAGAAGAGTTTTAAGCTATGGAATTAAGAGAAGAATGTAGTGCAATTACTTAAAAGAACCTTCCACAAAAACTTAGAGATCCAAGGAGTTTTATTATACAAACACTATAGAAGATAGATTCTTTGAGAAGACACTATATAATTTAAGAGTAAATATAAATTTAATTCTTTATTTATCTTTAAGAAATTATGATTAAGAGAAGTTTAACATATTATCATTATCTTTCAATTAGTAGGCCATTCATTGACTTATCTTAAGGGTTATAAAAGTTGTCTTAGCGAAAGTTGGTAAGTTTTACTTCTCCATTGATTTTAAGTGTTAGATATGAAGGAAAAAAAAGAAAATTCTAATTTGTCTAGGTTGACCTTTCTTACCAATAAGAATGCTCATGATTGATTTCTAGAAAGGGAAATTGATAATGAGAGATCTAGATCAGGAAGTCACTTTTAATGCTTTTAGATCAATGTAATCTTTTGATGATTCAAATGGTGAATATTTGAGGGTTGATTTGGTGGATATGTGTGTGCAACTCAAAATATTTGGAAATTTAGACTAAATATATTAGGGCAAGTCTTGATAGCAGAATGAATAGATAAAACTAAAAAGGTTATAAATTTGGCTTATTCTAAGTAAAAGAATTGGCATAGTTAGGCTCAGGACTATGAATAAGCATTGCTTGGGAGGCAACCCAAGGTTTATTTAATTGTTGTGTAGTTGTGAATTATTATGTATCTTGTATGAAAATTTGAAATAATTGGAAAATTATTTTGGTTGTTGGAGGATCCTATGACTCTATAAAATTTATAAGCTGTAAAGATGAAGATGAAGAGGAATAAGAGTCACAACAAGAACAAGAACAAGAAAAATCAACAACAACAATAAAAAAAGCCAAGATTCCACTATGTGGCATTGGTTACATAAATCCTTCTTCTCTAATGTGTACTATTAAGTATCAAATTCTCATTTAATTCTATTAAAATAAGTTCATTTTTTATACTTCCTAAATTATTATTTTTTATGTCAACCTCTAGGTTTTTTTATCACAGACTAAGTCTATTACATTCATTCTTCTAGCTCGGTCATTCAATGACCAACTTTTTATAAGACCAAATCATCTAAGATAACTCTCTCTATTCTTATCTTCCACTAGAGCTACTCCAAACTTTTCATGTATATAATGGTTTCACATTTTTTTTCTCTAAGTGTAAAGCCACTAATCTTTATGAGCATCCTCATCTTTACAACAATTAACTTTTTTGCTTCTCTTTTGCTGAAGAGTTAGAGGAAAATAAATAATGGGAAGCTTTGTATTACATTTTTTATTTTTACTTTTCTTTTATTATACCTATATATGAGTTTGTGATAGTGGAAGAGAGTTTTCTTGTTGTACATGTCTTTTAGTATTAGTGTGGATGTTTAAAATTAACATATTAGTTTAGTTTTTTTTAAAAAAACTTGTAATTACTATTTGTTCTTTTTAATTTTATGTTATTCATTTAAATCTTGAAGTTTTAATTAGATAAGAAAATTTTAAAATTAAAATTAATTAAATAATAATTTAGTATCATAAAATAGACTTGCACTAATATTATTAAATATTGCATAATATCATAACTGATAATAAGTAAATTTTTTAGAGAATTAGTAATTTATAATGAATTGGTCATTTTCATAGAACACCCTACATGTAAATGACTCATTATAAATTTGTTTGATATATATGTTATAAATTTGATATCATTGTTATTTTATAACATATAATATCAAATAGTAGTAGAGAATATCATTTTATGCTTATATTTGATAAAAATTTATAACAATCATGTGGCTAAAAAATCATAAGAGTCATCTACAATGCCATTATGCATAAAAGAAATTAAGTTCAAGTAAGAATATAGGCTATTATAGCTTATTTATTATTCATTTTTGAAACTTAAATATGCAAGTCTAACTCTTTCATCTAAAATAATTATTTAATAGTTTTAAATTCTAAAGGTTTTACTAATAAATAAAATTAAGGAGTCGTGAGAATCACACTTGAGGCTAAGTAATAATTTGAGTTTGGGGGGTATTTTATGAGTGAAAAAAAAAATTAAATTTAATAAAAAAATAAACATATGTTTTAAGATAAAAATAATGTGATTTTATGGATTATTAACATTAATTTTTAGTTTTTGTGGCACAAAATTTCTCTTGAAGATATAAAGGAAGAAAAAATACAAAAAATCAATACAACACTGTGGTGTTCTTTATGCAGCACTATGATGCTAGTTACAAACATTTTGAGCTCAACAATAGAGGCGATATCACCATGATACGAGGTTTTGTAGCACTATATTGGCATGTATATGGTTGTGATTGTAATTTTTGTAATGCTATTGTGCTAGATAAAGAAAAATAGGCCATAAGATATAAAATACAATGCTTTGATGCTAGCAATCAATACTATAGAGTCAAAACCAATGCTTTATCACTACATTTAATAGTGTCACATCAATATGGCTTGACATATTTATATTTGAAATAGTTTTAGGGCATATTGGGAGAGTTATTAGTGTAGTTAGGAAAGTTACTTTGGTGGGACTCTCATGTCGACAAATTTAAAGGTTTAGAAAGTTCTTTGAAGGGTCTTTTTGTTCAGTTTAGTGAGAGTATGAAATGTAGGAAGAAAGGAAGCAATAAGGAGATCAAGGAGGAAAAGGTTTAAGACATTAATTTCCTAGTTCACTCTTACCTTTTCTTTGTATTTTTAGTATATCTTTCAAATATTTATATATTTCCCTTGTGTTATGCACTTCAAACTATTGAACTAAATATTTACTCTAGATTTTTAGTGAATCTTTATTGTTCCTTTAATTATCTTGTGTCGTGTTAATGCTAAAATAAAATTATAGTAGTTATTTTATTTCTCTCAATGCTTAATTTAGTTGCATTCTAAGTGCAAAAACTTAAAATCTCATGTGATCTATATATATACTTTTATCTGTGCTGAAGGTTATATTTGTTGGTGATGAAGCAGCTCATTTAATCAAGGTCAACTCTTGTGATGGTTGTTTATTTAGGTTGATGATGATGATTTCGCTTTTTTTCTGTTTTTTTGGCCGGCCTGAAGTCTGTACCTGCTTAGATCTTTCATCCATTTCGTCATTTTGCTTTTGTGGTTATTTTCTCATTTTTATCCACATGCTTCATTATGTAATTGAATATATGACCTGTCGCCCTCAAATCTCTGCTTTGAAAAGAATGGCTCAATAATATATTCAGTTTTGAGTGAAAGTACAGAAAAAAATGATAAAGATATGTTTAGTTGAACAAAAGCAAATAAAATTTACTTATAAAAAATAAAATTACGAGAAAATTTATGATTTAATTATAAACAATATCATATAAAATTATCTTATGATCCGAATGACTATGGAATGGTGGCGAGGAGAATCTGTAAACAACCCTCTAAGAGGATCGTGAATCTTCATATCAAATGCAGCATTAAAAAAATTTAAAATAGAAATTTTAGTTAAAATATTCTAATTCCTAATTAATCTTTTAATTTGACTTAAATAAATTATATAATAAATCAAATACATGTTTATTATAACCTGATTCAAATATTCACCACTGAAAAGGATCCGTCACACATTATCGTGTCAAGCATCAGTTATCTTTTAGGAAGTAGATTTGCGAACACAAATCACAAACCAAAAGGTCAGGTAAAATTACAAATAGTTATATTTGTGTTATTTCATTATAAATATGGCTAAACATATCCATGATTAAAAAAATAACTTACATATATGAAGATTATAGAAATATATATCTTATTTTATTTGACAAATTGATAGTACAACTACAAGCCTTTATCCCACTATATGGGGTATCAAATTCTCATTTAATTCTAATAAAAGAAGATCTTTTTTTAAAATTTCCAACCAAATATTTTTTAGGTCTATATATACCTTTCTTAATATGAGTCGAGTCTTATACATATACTCTCTTAACTGGGTCATCAGATGACTGATATTTTATGTGACCAAATCATTTAAGGTGATCATCTCTAATATTTCTAACACCAGAGCTAATCCAACCTTTCATGTATATATTCGTTTCATATTTTGTCTCTAAGAGTAAAAACATACGTCCACCTAAGCTTTCTCAAGTCTACAACACTTAAATTTATGCTCCTCTTTTATTGGCAACATTTTGGGCCATAAAGCATGGTAGGTCACATTACCATCTTATAATATTTTCTCTTAATTCTAAGCAGTACTTTTCTAGCACACAACAGACCTCATGCATGCTCTAACTTCAATCATCCAACTTGAAATCTAATAATAACATCCCCATTTATTTCACTATCACTTTAAATGATAGACCCAAGTTATCTAAAATGTGCACTCTATTTAATGACTTGATCACCACAACCAATAGATCTTCTACGAATAAAATTACACTCAATGTGTTAGATTTTAGATCTACTTAAATGATAGCCTTTAGACTATAAGTTTGATCTCCATAATTCGAGTCTCCTGAACTCCCTCTCTAGGCTTATTAACAAGAAGAATATCATTAGCAAAGAACATACACCAAAGTATATCCTCTTGTAAATGTCTACTAAGAACATCCATAATTAAATCAAAAAGATACGGGCTTAATGCCGATCTTTGATGCAATCCAACTAAAATAAAAAAAAATGCTTGGTAAATCCTCCTTGTGTTTGAATACAAGTAACAATGATGACTTGAATATAAACAAAATTAACTCCTTTCTTTTCTAGAACTCTCAGAAGCACTTCTCTTGGAACATTATCATATGCTTTCCTTAAATTAACAAATATCATATGTAGATCTTTCTTAATCTCTCTATATTTCTTTGTTAATCCTCTCAGTAAACATATATCATCCATAATAGACCTACTTAGCATGAAACCAAAGTTCATTTGAAAAACATTTGTATCACGTCATTGTGGTGTTTTAATTTGGGGTCGTTGGGACACCATACAGATCTTAGGGGTACTTATTGAAGTGATCAGGTATAACATTGAGGTTTGATATATTATCTCAAAAGTTGAAAAAAATATCACTCTATAATGGTCCTAATCACGTAATTATGACTCCTAAGGTAGATAGGTCTTCGTATATACCAGAGATATTTTCTCTACTTTACATGAAAATGTAAAACAAGATTTATTTTATGTCGGGTTCTTTAGTTCCCTATGGAAGCAAGCTCCCATAGTTAATTACATCCTAGAAAATGGGAATTTCTTAAGAAAATAAGCAACATCGGATCCTAAATCTAGGATGCATTAGCACAAACTAAAAGCATGACCTAAGTCTAATCAGAAAATGGGACATAGTGGTTTACCTCGATAAGAAAGGATAAACCCATCCCAGCTCTTCTAGACTTACAACCATTTGGAATGACCGCCAACTAACACCTCCTACACTACAAAATCATGTAGGCCAATCTTATGTAAGTGCAAGATAGCTAGGCTGTTAGTTAATTGGGAAAGAGACTAGAATCCAAAACTCGCTCCCTAAGAGACTAGATCATGACTAGATGAAGACATGACTTAGACTAAATGTAAAAATATATAAATTTTTATATCATTTTTGATGCATTGATTTGGATAAAGGCTTAGGAAAATTATGCCTAAATGTATGATGAAATAAAGTTATTGGCTAAATCAGTGGGAAGAGGTGTTCTCCACTATAAGAGATGCCCTCACAGGTCAAGCATTCCCCTATCATGCAAGAGTGGAGACTTTCCCTATTCAAGAGTGAAATAAGATGATATGCATGATTGTTGTCACATATATCATTCAGCGAAAGGGTTGCTAAATATTTTAATTATCTTGATTATAACCTAAACTTTAAAGTGAGGTTTTGAGTTATATTTAATATTTAGTTATGAATTGTTAGATAGGATAAAAATATTAATTTTTATTCTGAAGAGCCTATCCAGGCCACACATTCAATCATCAAACTTAAGAAACCTATAAAAAACATACAGTTTCTATTGCACAAACTAAACATGGCAATCAAACATTTCATATATTTTCGTAAAAAAATAAAAGGTTTGTGCGGCTAGGTATTGACGTACACCTTGAAAAAAAAATAAAAGTTGGGCTTGATCTCTACCTTTATACAACCTAGATTACAAAAGAATATTACAATTACAATTGAATGAATGCAATGAGGGTCTTCATCCTTCATCTTTTCCTTCTCTTCTTCTTCTTTTGGTTTTGATCCAGGCTTCACAGAGCCTCTCAAGTCTTTGCCTTCTTGCCACTGCTCATCCTAAACCCATAACATTAAGCCTAATTTTTTTTTTTTTTGCAAAATTACATGTTTATGAAAAATAAAATCTAACTACACCTGCAAAATAGATGTTAGCTAAATCAACCATACAAACCCAAGCAGTTATATTCCATACATTTGGACTTAGCACTATACACATGGGTAACCAAGCCCACCTGTTCTAATGTGGATTATATAAATGGGAATAAGCAACCTGTAAGCAAGAGCAATTATATTTATTTATTATTACAATGGCACCGTTAACATAATCCCCTATAGAAAATATTATTAGACTAATAGTAGCATAACATCCAGTCTACGTTTGAATAATAGATATTAGGGGAGGTTTCACTTCAAGAGATTAAGAAGATTGTTTAATTTTAATATATATATATATATATATATATGTTTCATTTGATATTTAATTAACATCTAATTATTATAAAGAAAGGAAAGAAGATTGACCCTCTTCATCTCTACCCTAAGTTATTTTTTAAAGGCATGTTATTATGACTTTTGGTTTCTTTTAGTGAATTATTTATTAAATATTTTATTAATCATGAATTTGGGTTAATTTTAAAGAATCATATTCAAACATGAAAGACATCTTAAGATTAATGAGATTGAATTACTATCACGTAGATAATGTTACATCATTCCTTTTCATCATCAATAGCATATGGTTTTGAACTTAACATACCTATACATGTAAAATATTTTTGGCACACTTGAATGATTGCTAATGCATATATTTTTGGTAGAAAAGAGGAATTTCATTCCTTAGCTAAATATACATACACATGTATTAAAGATTTAAGCAATTACATGCTGTTGTTAAACTAGGGAAGTGAGGTAATTTAATACCTCCTTGGGGCTACTAAAGCCTCATATTTTGGGATGTCCAAACTATATACTTGCTATCCTAAATACATATAAATGTATATATAACCATTGGAATAAAAATTATGCAAGAAACTGTATATTAGAAAATTTATTTTTTCTTGTAAAGTAAAGTTCTATCTAAATTTTAATGTATGTAAACATATGAATGAAATTAAGTATGTGCCATTGTTAAACTAGGGAAGATAGGTAATCTAAGACTCCTTAGGGCTACTTAAAGCCTCATATTCCCAGGATGTTTAGATTATATACTTACTAACATTCAAACACATGTTAAGATACACATGAATCATGAAAATAGAATAATCCTTTAACATGTTTAAGCTATTAGCAAATGTAAATCACATTTAACATTCATAGCTAACATCAATTTAAATCTTCACCATTGATTTATAATTTTGAAAATAATTTGAGATTTATTAGTGATAATAGATAAAACAAATGCAACTTACATATATATAATCATATTCATTTTGATTCCCTTTTTTATTTAAAAATATGAATGCATGATATAAAATAACATAAAAATTTATAATGATTGAAAAGGAATGATTAAACATTACCACATAATACATTCAACTAGATTACTTCCTGTTGATCTCACTTTTGGAGTGAGCTCTCAACTTCTCCACCTTAGACATAGGACTCCTCTAGACATTAAGAGTTCCTTAGTCTTAAGACACTTCTAGTGATTAGGTGAACAAATAACCTAACCCTAGAGACTTAAAGGAGTTAGCCATAGGAATAGGTTATGCCTTAGAAGTATAAGGAAGACTTGCCTACCCTATAGCTTGAACCTAACCCTTGCTTCCCTCCTTTAAATCAATCCAAATCAAATCTTAAATCTATTCCAACTCAATTGATTTTCTCAAATCATAAATAAATTCCAAAATCTAAATCTTAAATGAATTATAACTCAATTGATTTTCTCAAATCATCCAAATCAAATGATTGAAACCCATGATTGAATTCAAATCCCAAAATCTTTCCTAAGCCCTTTTATTTCATCTTATGGACTTAGCTCAAACTAAACCAAATCATTCCAGAACTTAATCATTCAATTCTTGGGTAGATTCTTAGGTGTTTAATAACCTAAGAGGATTCCAAAGAAACTTATAATCAAACTACTTGTGTATAAGGCTTATAAAAGTACTTAATTAAACCCTTTAGCTTAATTAACCAATAATTATGAGCTAATTGCATTAGGACCCTTCATTTCTTAGGTGCATTGTTGATTTAATTTCCATGCATATCATTTGTTGGATCAAATTTGCTTGGTTAATTATGTCAAAGTGGTAAGATAAGGGATAATTAATGGATTTAATTCATGCCTAAACCTAATCAAAAATATAAAATCAACCTAATTGTTCTAAATTAAACCAAACCAATTCACATATGGGGGAATGGGTTAGGATTAGCAAACCTTTCTCACATTTCCTAAGTCAAATCAAATTAAAAAATAAAAATAAAAATCTCCTTAAAGAATTTTGGTTCACTTTAAATGATCTTATTTTATAGGATTGTCCTTAGGAATTAATTAGGGTGAATGAAGTCATGTGCTTACATTCTTTTATTTCTTTCCAATCATGTTAAATATTGTTTGCCATACGAAATCATGCATTCATGTCTTTAAAAAAATCAATTAAAGAAAATGTTTCCTTTTATGTCAAATTATATGTGTTGGCTAAAATTAAGAAAATGAGTGGCTATTATCACTATTAAAACCAAAAATTACTTTCAAAACCTATAAATGAAAGATTATTAATGAAGTGATGCTAGTTATGAATGTTTATAAGCTTGCATGTGATGATAGCATAAGATGTGTATTATGAAGTTCTCTTTCCTTCTCTTAATATGGATCTACATAGGATTTGCAAGTGTATAATTCATTTGAAAAGAATACAACACTTGCCTAAATCTATTCCCATGTATCTCTATATTAAGACTTAGGAAGTACTTTCATATTACACATGTAAATCTTACAACCAAATCAAACACAATCTTTTGCATGATTCTTCATCTATTCAATTCCTTTTGTACATCTACATGTATCTAAGAAAAGTGATATATCAGTTTGGACATCCTGGGGATATGAGACTTTAAGTAGCCCCAAATATGTCTTCTACCTTATGCCCTTGAAGTAAAAAATAATGGCGACATACTCACTTATATCTTTTATACATGTGGATGTGTATTTAGCTAATGGATAAAAGGATTCATCTTTTCTACATAATAATAAAGACATGCATCAATGGAGTATCCAATTTTCAAACCATATATCTTTGTATTCATCATCAAGGTGTGCTAAGATTTACATTGCATGCATGGTATGCTTAGGATTATTCATATGCCTGGTATACATGGTGAAAAGAAATGAGTGTGTGTGTTATGTGATAGTAATCCACCCAAACTAATCCTAAGAGGCCTTTCTTATTGAATAGAGCTATTTAGAGTAAATATAAACTTAGGATTAATAAAATACATAATAAAATATTCACAAAAAAAAATTCATTAATGAATTTACCTTAGAAATTACTTAAGGTAGGGATGAAAGGGAGTTTTTCCTCTCTTTCTTCTCTTTACAACATTTAGTCAGTAAGGGTAGGTTCATTCAAACCAATTGAAATCACCAACAAAAATTAACACATCAACTAAATTACTTAAACTAAAACCACCATCTAAATTGAATCTTTCACACTAAGAAAATATCAGCCTTAAAGCTAGCTAAGATATGCAACACAAACCTTAAATGACATATACATTAGGCTAAGTCACCACTTCTAGCTCTATGTTAGGGCAGTGCATGGTTTGATGCCTGATTTTATTTTGAGATATAATATTTTAGACTAGATGTTAGGGTGCATGTGCGTAGTCTGAATGTTAGGCTGATATTAGCCTAATCATGCTTTCTATAGGGGGTTGTGCTTAAGGAGTGCTGTAATAAAAATATAAATGCTTTTATTGTGCAGGTTGCTTATACCCCTAAGTATAATCCAAATTAGGATAGGTGGACTTGGTTACCCATGTGTGGGGTGCCAAGTCTAAATTATTCATATAATTGCTTGGGTTGTGTGGTATGTTTAACTAACCTTTATTTTGTAGGTTTATCTAGATTTATCTTTCTCATTTTTGATGTAAATTTTATAATTAAGATTTGGAATAAATGTTATGGGGTATTAGGATAAATGTTGGTCATAAGACTAAAGATTATGTACCATATGATGCCTTTGGAGCAACCATATTCTGATCAAGCCAAAAGAAAGATAGAAGAGAAGCAAATCAAAATGGAAAAATGAAGAATGAAGACCCCAGTAACATAAATTTCTCCTAAATTATAATTATTCATTTGTAATTTGGGTTGTATATGGGTAGAGCTCGGCTACCCACATTTCTTTTTGGGTTGTACGTGACTTAAATCCTAGAACATAAATCAAGATAATAAAGAATTTAGTAACCCCTTAGCTGGATGTTGTATGCCTCATAACATGCATAAATCATATTGCTTCATTCTTCGTAATGGAGGGCTTCCACCTTTGCCAGAGAAAATGGCTTGACCTTTAAGAGCCATGGTGAAAACACACCTCCTTCTTTCTGATTTTAACTTATAACCAATTTTCTCATGCATTAGGTATATAAATACTATAGCTTGTGTCAAATAAAAATGTCCAAAAATCAAAATAAAATTTGACAAAATTTGCATTAGATTAAGTCATGGGTTCATACCCTTCATGATCTTGTCTCTTAGGGAGTGAGTTTAAAGATTTCATCTCCTTTCTAAATAAATAATAGCCTAGTTATCTTGCAAAGCATAAGACTTTCCTACATGTATTTCACATTGTAGGAGGAGTTAGTTGATAGCCACCCATGCGGTAGTAAGTCCAACAATCAGGTAGTTTATTCTCTTTTGTGGAGATAAACAATATACCCATTTTTGCCTTAGATTTAGTTTGTGCTTTGGCCCTCACCAAAGCTCCCTAAGTTTAGGATCTGTGGTTGTTATTTTTTTGCGGGCTATAAGCATGAATCCTCACCTCTTAGGCATTTCTGTAATCTTGTGTTGTGAAATTGTAAGCCCTAGATTTCTAATAAAAATTCAACTCAAACATATATAATTCTTCTCAAAATTTAAAATACATAAAGCCCAACCATATGATAGTTTAGGATGCTCACCAAGTTTCTTAGTATCATGAGTATCCCCTACTCATCTCCCTTTGGTTTTGATAATAACTCCCTCCTTTAGACCAATCCCACTTGATTTTCTAAAAATAACAAATTAATTGATAATCCTACCTTTGAAATCTTTGGAGACAATGATCATTTACTATAATCGAGAGTATTCCTAAGGAATCTCATTCCTTAGGATGTAATTAACTATGGGGGCTTGCCTTCATAGGGAACTTAACGAACCCAGCTTAAAATAAACCTTGCTTTACTTTTTTTATATAAAGTAAGGGAAAGATCTCTGGTACATTCGAAGACTCATTGTCCTTAGGAGTCCTTATTAGGTGATTAGGTCCATTGTAGGATGGTGACTTCTATCTCTCAATATAGTACATCATTCCTCAATGTAGCACTTGATCACTCTAATGAGTAGATCTGTGGATCTACGTGATGTCCTAATAACATACATCAACCTAATAATAAACACCACACTCCCTAAGGACAATCAAGTTAAATAAAACTATTTAAGATCAACCAAAGTTGTTATAGAGTTTGATTTTGGATTTGAATTATTAAACTTAAAGAAGAGAAAGAAATTTGTTGTTTTACCCCATCCCACATTAGTGACTTAATATGTTTAAGAAAAGTAATTAAGTGAATATTATGGATTTATTAAGTTCAAATCATTAAATAATTAATTTAATTTCCCTTTCTTAAGTTTCTTTAATTTAATTAACCATTTAACCATGAGCCTCTAATGATTTGCTAATGAGTAATTAAAATTTGCAATGCACTTAACAAGACCTAATGCAATGAAGCTCATGCTTAAGGGTTAATTAGATTAAAGAAGAATCAATTCAAGTACTTATATGATTTTCCACACCCATGGGTTAACCGTATATTCCTTAAAGTTCTTTATGTTATTAAACACATAAAAATAAACCCATGAATTCAATTTGAATTATCTAAAATAATTATTATTTTAATTTGAATTATCATCCCATTAATTTACTTAATTATCTTTTAATTAACACACCCATTGATTAACCATCCTAATGAAATGCATTTAGGAGAATAATTAGGAAAGAGGTCCTAATCATTTTCTCTTATCACTAGACTGTTAACAGTGATTAAGCATCATTAATTTTTTCAATTTTATTATTTAACATTTTAATAATTATTAAACTAATTAGGAAGAGTAATTAGGATTGAAATCTCTAATTCTCCAAATGACATGGCCAATAAATTTCAAGAAAATTATAGGAGGTAGAGGACATCTCATGAGATTAACCCACCAAAATTGAGATCAATTGGCCAAGTAATTAGTGATTAATTAGGGTAAGTTATCTATACTTTAAACCCTAATTAATCACTAGTCATTATTCAAACATTGGAGATTTTATTTTTATTAAATTCTCCTATTTACCCTTTCCAAAATGAGTTTATTTATATTTTTTGAATTTTTCTACAATTAATTATAAAAAAGTGAACTAATTAATTACATTTTAATCACCTAATTAATGCCTTAACCCATCAGCACCATGCGGGAGCAGACGTGGCATCGCTGTCCACGTGGTGCCACGGGATAGACAATTTGAAACAACCACCATGGTGACTGAGTCAATGATGGCGGATGTGGTTTTATCTCTGCTGTCTAATCTTGGATCGAATGGTAGAGATTAATCACGTGATTTCTATTAGATTAAATTGAAATTTCTAGTAGATTAAATCATGACCATCCGTTGTAATCATGTAGAATGGATGATTTATGATCTGTCATCCCCCAAGCCCTGGAATACAGACACCTTCCACCTTCTACGCTTGATCCGAGCTCGTCAGAGTTCATGGGACATCATGATCAACTCCAAAATATGCGGGGAGAAGATCTAAGGAGATCCTATAGTGGAAAATGCATTTAGTCACACTTTACCTTACAAAAGATCAACACCTAGGAGACTTTCTACCATTTTTTGGTATTTTATCTTGCCAGAGCTAGAGAGTGGCAGTCCATCGATTGAGGTAGCTTCATCTTGAAGAGATGAAGCCCTGTTGAGAAGATCTTGTGCTGCCTCCCCGCCAACATCTTTGTGGACCAAACGCCACCACTAAGCTCACGGTAGTTGGTCTTGGAGTGGTCTCTAGTGATCAAATTGATTAATGATAGATTTGTTTTGACTCGCCGGAGCTTAGGGAAGGTGTTGGAGGAGTTAATTTGATTTTGGTGGAGTTTAGGTGAGGTTTGAAGGATGAGGCTCTTGGTTACAATGGGAGTTTGTCTCGCGAGTGGGGTGCACTAGGGGATTGGGGGAAGCCCTAGAACTACTCAGAATCACCTAAGTATGCTCCTTGTGAAGTTTGAATGGATGGGGAAGAGTATACTCTCCTCCCTAAGTGAACCAAAGACTAAGATTGGCTCAATATTTGGCAGTTATCCGGGGTAGGTGGCCAAATATGGCAGTGGACTGCTAAGGTGGAGAAGCCTGAGAGGCTTAGACAATGGCATGGGCTGGCATGTGATGTACCTCCTCCTCTAAGTGAACTAATGGTGGGCTAAGAGTAAGCTCACCCTCTCATGAACCAAGGCTAAACCCAACAATCTTGGGTCAGGTTGGGTCAGTGGTCGAAGTGTCCAAAATGAGCTAAGAGTGGCTACCATGGTTTGGGGAGTAGGGGAGACCATCCAAATGAGGATTTTCCCCATTTTGGTGGGTTGGTTCATATTTTTTATTTAAACCAGGCACACCAGGAGTTGGGTCCACTTGGACTGACCCATGGTGACCTAAGAATGAGTCATGCCAAGTTTGGTTGGGTTTGGACTTAGTTTGAATGTGTTTGGCTCAATTTGACCCATATGGGTCAAATAGGATTCAACTGGTTAGGTTGACCAGTTAGTCAAATTGGGTTAAGCCAAGGGTTTGGGTGTGTTCAAATATTGGTTTGGTTTAATTTGAAGTAGATTTGATTTTGGCTCATATGGGTTCATATGGGTCAAATAGGCTAAGTTGACCAACTTGGTCAAATTGACCAAATTGGCTTGGACGGAGGGTTGATTTAGGTTCAATTGATCATTTGAGAATGATTGTAGGTGTTGGTTGGAATTAATTTGGATTTGGAAAGGATTTAGTATAATTTGACCCTTTAGGTAAAATTGGGCTAAGTGGGTAAATTGGGTTTGTTTCATTAAATTAGGTTCAATTAAAGGTTGGATCATATTCAATAATTAATTTATGACTAATTAGAGGAATTGGTTTCAATCAATTAGGTTTAGGTTTTAATTTGTCCCAAGTTAGCCCTTAGGTCAAATTGGATCAACTTGGGTCAATAGCCCAAGTTGGTTTCAATTTGTTGGATGAGTCATGCTCAATCTGAATTATGACGGATTTTTGATTGATTGATTGAAGTTGGAATGAGATTTGGTTCATTTTTGTCCATATAGGTTAATTGGGTCAACTTGGATCAAGTTTGGTTTAACCCAAATGATTATAATTGAACTATCAAAGATGATCAACAAACATTATTGAGGAGATTGGGTGGGTTGATTCAATCCAATTTGGGTTGGTTTGAAGTTTGAGTCAATTTGGTAATTTAGGTCACTTTAGGTCAAGTGGACCAATTAGGTTGATTGGGTGGAATTGAATTGAATTGAGTGTTGAGAAGAGTTTGATGCTACATTTAGGGTTGATTGATGGCATTAATTATAATTGATTTTAATTTTATTAGATTTTGGCTCATTTGGACCTTTTAGGTCAAATGGGCCAACTTAAGTTAATTGGACTCATTTGATTTAATTGGTTTGATTGTAAGTCTTAAGAGGGTATGAAATAGAGTATTGAATGGTTGAAGTGCTTTTATGAAAATCAATTGGATTAGATTCAATTGAATAGGCTTTGGGTTGAATCCAAAAGATAATGATGGAATTGGTTTAAGTTAGGGGCTAAGTTAATTTGGCTTAGAGCTTAAATAAAAACAAAATCTAATTGGAGATTGGTTGTATTGGCTTGAGGTTGGTTTTGGATAAGTGGACAAGCATGGGTTTTGGTTTAAGCCATAGGATAGGTAAGACCTATTGTCCTAGGGTATAACCTAAGCTCAAGGCATGCCTCCCTAAGTCCCTAGGCTTGGGTTTGATGTTTCCTTAATCACTATAAGTAATCTATGACTAGGAAAATTCAAGTGCTTAGAAGATTCCTATGTCTAAGATGTCAAGGATGAGTCCTCACTCTAAAAGTGAGGTCAACAGTCATAACCGTTTCTCAATTGCTCTCTTCCATAATTTTAATGTAACATTAACTTAATTCCTCTATAAATTCCACACACTTGTGCATCACATTTATTTAAAAAAAAAGAACTAACAAACTCTTTCTCCACTTATCTAGCATCTTCTTAGTCATTACAATAATATTAAAAATATTACTAAGCAATAAAATTCCATGATCTCCTAAGAATTTTTACACTTCTATTAAAATATCATCAACTCCTATTGGTTTTCTACATTTCATTTTTTAAAGTCTTAAACTTTAGTTTTACTAATATAATTTTATTTAAAGTATAAAGGTCGCTAAAGTCAATTCATAACCTTCATTAAAAAGTGTATCAAAAATCTCATCCACTTTGTTGAATATCCTCTTCTAAAAAAACAAATATTGAACTTCATTTGTAATGCACTTCACTTTAACTAAATATTTACTTCTCCTATCTATTTTCTTGGCCAGCTTATACATTCATCTTCACCCCTCTTTAGTATCCAAGCTTTTATATAAATCAGTAAAAGTTGAATTCTTTGCATCACATATTGCTTTCTTAGAATCATTATAGGCCATTTTATATCTTTCTCAATTCTCTGAACTTCTATATCTAAACTAAATTTTATAATAAACTCACTTATTTTTTTTATTATTTCTTGAACATCTTGACTCCATAACTACTTATTTTTATGAATAGAAGCTTTTATTTTGATTCTCCAAGAGCATTTTGTGCAACTTGCTGACTTTTCTCACATAATATTAGCTTCTTCATAAACATCCAAAATTTAAGATCTTATACTTACTCTTAATACTTTATTGACATTCCTTAAGTACCCTCATCTAATCATAAGATAATATTTTAATCTACTTTTTTTTACAAACCATCATCTTAAAATCCAAAACCTAATAGCTAATTCTAGGTATTTAAACTTTCACTTGGAATGACCTCACAATATTTACACTCCAAATAATCCATTTCTCTTGTTGAAAAATAATTAATTCAGAATTTAGTAGATCCCTTGTAATAAGTGATAATATGTTCATCTCCTTTCTTAAATAATGTATTAGCAATTATTAAATCATATGCTAAAGAGAAATATAATATGATATTGCCATCTTCATTAGTTACTTTAAATTCATAGCCTCCATGAATTTTTTTAAAATCTTCTACTCTACTCACATGTCCATTTAATTCTCCTCCATTAAACACTCTTTCTTCAATAGGTAGCCCTTGTATTAATCCATTTAGGTCATTACATTTTTTTTTCTTTTGAGCATACATCTAAACCTGTTTGATAGGAATAAACACTTACACCATTAAAAATTTTAGCATCAATAATAATATTTAAAGCTATAATTTTGCATCAAATTCTATTAATTTCTACAACTTTATTCTTCAAACTCTTATTTATAATCATAGATATACCATTTCTGTTGACTTCATGAGCCCCAACTCATTTGAGATTGATTTTGATGATAACAAATATATGTTCAAATGTCACTAATTAGTTTAAATTTAAGTGTACCAAAATTTTCATTAAATTTTATCTAATAAATCATGTGAAAATTATTTAAAATGTTTCCACATATAATTCTATTAATTTTCATATTTTAAAAATTCATTAATTTGAATTTTTGAAATTGAATTATTTTGAATTTAAATTGAAAAATTCATGACATATACATGCAAAATTAGCTCCAATCTTTTATGGAATGGTTTGAACGTCCCTAGAATGATTTATTTCAACTAACTGAAGTTTAATTAAATTATTTCAAGTTAATTTAAATTTGAATTCAAATCTACCTCAATTTAATATCTTTTCCTTTTTATTAAATCTATTTTAAAAAAAGTACATGGTCGAC
Source organism: Cymbidium sinense (assembly GCA_021442155.1). Taxonomy (NCBI): domain Eukaryota; kingdom Viridiplantae; phylum Streptophyta; class Magnoliopsida; order Asparagales; family Orchidaceae; genus Cymbidium; species Cymbidium sinense. Next base: position 147,195,681 of record CM038218.1, on the reverse strand, counting down.
CTCTATTAAATTAAATTAAAATTATATTATTTTAAATAATGTTTATTACTTAAAAAATTTCTAATTAATCATTTTGGATTTGGATTAATTAAATACATTGATTTGAGATCATCCTATTAATGGAAACTAATATTTGGCCAAAAATTAAAATAATTTTCTACATTTATGTAAACTAATCCAAGTTAAAATCTCTTATATCTTGCTTAAATTTATTTATCATATATTTTTATATCATGCTTTAAATTAAAATTGAATCTTTAATTGGAATATAGCTTGGCGACCACCTTATTTTGGGGGAACTTATTTTCTTAGCAAATAAAATAAATTGGCTCTTGATTATTTGAAATCTTTAATGAAATTTTATTTGGTATTCTCATTAATTCCTCTTATTGATTTGGCCGATCATTCATCTTTAAATTTTATATTTTTTTAATCATATGTTGGATGCTCAAAGTTCAAAATCCTTTAAAAAATATTTTCCTTCTCATTGCTATCCTTGGCAAATCTTCATTGGACATCTCATCATATGTTTGAAATGTCTCCATTCAAATTTGAATAATTTCCTTGCTCGGACTCCCTCTCACGCCTTAGCTGTGAGCCACCTTGATTTCCTCCAATTTTGTTTAATATCAAATATGCTAAGGAGCCAAATTATTCATTACTTTTTCTTGGTCAATCCATTAGAATTCCATCATGTGCTCTTGAATTCAAAATTTAAGCTGTTGCCAAATTAAATTTCCCTCTTATATATGCTTGCTTGGTCGAACCTCATCATCCCTTTTCTATATATTGGAGTTGTGTTTTGTTGGAAAAGGTTCCATGGATCTATTCTCCTCTCTTGGCTGAATTTTGCTACATCATTTTCTTGGAGAGCATTGTGACTCAAGTGCTAATTTCTTCATCGTTCTTACTCTTCCTTCTTACAAAGTGATTGCTTTGAAGTTTGCTTAGAAAAAACTTAGAGGATTGGTGAATACTACCTTGGATGAAAGCTACATATGGTTCATTTGAGTTATATTGTACATAATCTCTTTATATGACCTTGATTTTTTATCTTAGCCAAAATTTTTAAGTAAGTTACTCAAGTTTTATTTTTACTTAACATCATACTTCATCTTGTTCTTGAGTTGGCAGAAATATTGGTTTTATTTGAATTAAAATTTGTGCATATTTTTCTCTTTTTCTCACTTTATTTTCATATATTTGTAATTGAAATTCATCCTCAGCTGTTACTTAAAATAGTATACAAGTGATTAGCCAGTTTTCTTATTTCCAAATCATTTTATCACTTGCATATATCATAGCTATTGTGAAAAAGAATTCAAGTTAACTTGGGTGATTCAATTTTTTGTATCAATTAGTTCATCACTTAATTCAAGTTTCCATTACTGAATTCTTTATGGTGTTGTATTTAAAATTAACAACTTAAATCATTTTGTTTTCAAGCTTTCATATCCTTATATTAAATCAAATCTCATAAAGACATACTTGCATCAAATTGTTCTTCAAGTTGTTACATTGATTTCAACTTTAAATATTAAATAAGTGAGCACTTTTTCTTTTTCACTTGCCTTAATATTGGTATAGTTGGATTGTGAGTGCAAGTTTTTTAAAATTGAGAGTTAGATCTTATATCTCTTCTTTGTCTTTATTGTTTGTTGGGATTATACTTGCCCATGTAGAAAAGTATGGTGTTGGGTCATACTTACTCGTATAGGAAAATATTGTGTTTGGTTATACTTATCTGTGAAGGAGAGTATGAAATATTTGTTGTGATCTAAACTTTGAATTAGTGAATTTCTAGGTTGGGTTGCTAGGCGTGGATGCAGCTCAGATTTTAGTGTCTGGCCAAACCAAGTAAAAATTTCTCTCTGATCTCTTTTTACTTTTCTCACACCTTTAATTTTCCTTATTGTTGTTTATTAATTATTGTGGATCTTAAAGGAAAACTCATTTATAGTTAAATTTTATACAAAGCATTCAAATTAACTTTTAATATGAAAATATATTAAAAAACTCAATTCACCCCCTTATTGGGTGTCATAACTTCATAATAATTTCTAGTATGACTTTTTTACCTAAATAACATAATTTAAAACCTAAATTATCAATCTTCTTGGATGTTTTCCCAACCTATTTAGTTTATTAAATACATAAGGTATTTATATTTCCATGAGCCATAATATCTATTAATTCCATTAGAAGATTACATATATTCCAAGTTCATATCCTAATTCTAGATTCATGAACTAACTTCTTTTCCCTTATTCATCCATAATGTAGGATCCCTTGAAAATTTAACTCTATGCTTTGACATTGATGTAGTAGCCTTTGCACACTTTTCAGTATATTCAGGCCATATAATACACCATCTGAGATACATTTTTATATTTTATAATTTTGAATTATGATTGATCATCTTTGAAAAATCACGGTGATTTTATCTTTATTCAATTTGACTCCAATTTTTTATGATAAATTCTTAATGTTCATTAGCATCATTTGATGAAATTTGGTTGTTACTAGAGGTTATTAAGAGGTTAAATAAGTCAAATAGAGAACTTTTGAATTTTTAAATTATAAATAATTAGATTTACTAAAGTTCAAAATTTTCCTAAATTTTACACAGTTGATTACACCTACACCTAAAATTTCAAGTCATGTTGAGTGGTAAATTATCTAAGGAATAATATAAAAAAACCCATAAAATTAAATCATAAATGGATGGTTTTATAGTCCAGCTCAATCAGACAAATTGAATTCAGTATAAATCCAAGCGGGTCGTGGAGGCTTTATCTCTTACCTATTAATGGACTATAAGGATGCCTTTGACTAGGCTCAAGTCTATGTGACCTGAGCCTGACCTTGAAAAAAATCTCACTCTTTAGGCTCTCCCAAGATAAATTGTGCACTAGAAAGCTAGAAGAATAGAGGAGAGAGTCGAATGCATAGCTCTATGAGCTGTCACTGCCTAGAAAGTTTAGGTTACCAATCCTAAAACTAGGGGAGAGAAGAAGTGATTGGGGTTATCTAAAAAAGGCTAGGGAAGAGTTGGAGTTGATCATAAGAGATTCACGACGTTGCAACAAGATTAATATTTTAAGGCATTAACTTACTTCTATAGGGGTTGGTAGCTTGATCAAGCTCTAATGAGCTTCCTTCCATACTTGGTCTCAGGATTGGTTTAATTAATGGAAGTGGCATAAAAAGGCTTGGTTAAGTTCATGGAGACTCTAAGAGGGTGCTAAAACTCTTTAATAACTATAGAAAGAGGCATTATAAGTAGCCACAAAAATAAAGCTTAACCATAATTTAACTTGATTTATATCAAGTTGTAGTTACTTTTGCCAAGTTTTGGTTGAAGGATACAGTAGGTGGTTAAGATGGTTAATAGGTGACTTTGAGAGGAGTTTGAATGTCTAATTAGCTTTGTTCCATGTATGGGTTTAACTCTCTCTATAACACCTTACGCTACCTTGTCCACCTTAAGAAGGACAACTAACCAGGACAATTAGTTGATTATGGGGAGGGGAGGAGTAAATTTGTAATTAATAAATTTTAAAATTGGAAGAAATTAGCTAAGTTTTGCCTATATGGGTAAGGTTTTCATGTTTGAACCGAAATCCATTGATATGTTCATTTGACCCATTTGGCTTGATCAAAATGGATTGCAGTGAGCTAAATATTTGCTCTTAACATTTGTCCTTAGCTTCCTTCCAAAAATGATAAAATAATTTGCCTATTTTCTTAATTAATTTCAATCATGAAGATGAAGTATTCCCATTTGGGTTTAATTTGGACACCTTTACTCATTTGATTAAATTTTGGGTCAAATTGGATTGAGATGAACTAGACATTTGTTTGGAAATTTCGTGCCTATGGAGCCGCCCAATGATTCAAATATTAAAGTTAGGTTGGTCTAATTGATTCCCCAAGTAAAATGTATGCATTAATGGCTTAATGCACTTCTTATGGCTAATTAAGCCCAATACATGGGTGATTAGGCCAAGCAATATCTAAGAGTTATATGGGATGTCAAATGGAGTGTATTCAATTAATTATACTAATTTTTTTGATGTAATGAAACTTTAATCCAACTTGCCTAGGTGGGTCAATTTGTGTCAAATAAGGCCAACTAGATTAGGTTGAATCTATGATTGTACCCAAAGTATCAGTTTGACTACTTAATTTCATGGACATGCTCGTTTGATACATTTGAATGGTTAACAGAAAGCCTATTAGATCTAGGTTTATATTAAGCTCAAAATTGACTTGGGTTGACTTTTAATGCTTTGTCCTCTAGGAAAATGATCATGTATTTTATGGTCAAAGGCCATAAATGAATGATTTAAAAATGAAATTGGATGCAATAATCCATTAAGGTTATTGGAGTAGGAACCTACATATAGAATGGATATATGGTGAAGATAGATGGGTATTAGTGACTTAGCCATGGGTCAAATTTCTAAGTTGATTTTGAGGATGGTCAAGCTAATCCTAAAAGTCTCATGACCAATTGCATAGGAAATTGAGCTAATGAGATTGATGATTTCTTAAATTCAATACACACATCCACTAAGGAATGGCTGAGTCTAAATAATAAAATAAGTTTACCTTAGAGCTAGCTAGAGTCTGACTTATAGTGCAAAATGATTAGCAAATGACCCTCTTATATGGGGTCCTTCTAAGGCTTGCTAAGGCCAACCTAATAAAGTTGATTAGGTCAAGGCTATTGATGCTTAAGTAGGGTATGATGCTAATTCCTTTCTGAAATTTTTTTGTCAACAACTGTAATAAATGGTTTATATTCAACTTCATTGTTTGCATTAGGATTGGTTAAAATAAAAATCAAAATCTCATGAATCCTCTTTAAGGAGATATAAAATTTAATCTAATTCTTTATTTTACTTGATGATATTAATTGGATTTGTTTTTTATAAATGAAGCCCCAATGAAGTATAAATCTCATTCTTATTTTATTGTTAAAATTTTCTTACCATAAAAATTATTATTTAATAAGAAATTTATTAAGATATGATGGGCTATGATGAAATCTACTAAGGTTTTCCTCCAATATCCTTTTGAGTAACATATGTGTGGTGTTTTAATTTGGAGTCATTGCGTACACCAACGATCTTAGGAGATACTTATTGAAGTGATCAGGTACACCATTAAGGTATGATGTACCATCTCGAAAGATGAAAATATCACCCTACAATGGACCTAATCACTTAATAAGGACTCCTAAGGCAGTGGGCCTTCTTATAAAGATCTTTCCCTATTTTATATGGAAAAGTAAAGCAAGGCATATTATGCCGGGTTCTTTAGTTCCCTATGGAAGTAAGCTTTCATAGTTAATTACATCCTAGGAAATGAAAATCTCCTAAAAATACTCTCGATTAAAGTAGTCAATAATTATCTTCAAATATTTCAAAGATTAGACTTTCAATGGTTTGGGTATTTTTAGAAAATCAAGTGGGAATGTTCAATTTGAAAGGATTTATCTTGGATTCTAAAGGAAGATAAATAGGGAGAACTCATGATACTAGGAAGCCTAGTAAGCACTCTAATATATCATATGGTGAGGTTTTATATATTTAAAATAGAGAATTTATTTTAGTTTTAGTTTAAATTTTATTAGAATATTAGGGCTTATTGTCGATCAACACAATATTATGAAAATGCCTAAGAGGTGAGGACTTATGCTCATAGCTAGAAGGAAACAAGCAACCTCGATCCTAAATCTAAAAGGCTTTAGCATAAGCTAAAAGTATGGCCTAAGTTTAAGTGAAAATGGGGACATAATGGTTTACCTCCATAAGAGAGGGTAAACCCATCCCAATTCTATTGGACTTATAACCGCCTGGAGTGGTCGCCAACTAACACCTTTTACACTCTAAAATCATGTAGGCCAGTATCATGTTAGTGCAAGATGTTATTTAATTAGAAAGAGACTAGATCATGACTCGCATAAAGACATGGTTTAGACTAAAATACAAATTTTACAAATTTTTATCAGTTTGACGCAATCTTTTGGACAAAGGCTTAGGACAATTATGCTTAAATGCATGATAAAATTAAATTATTGGCTCAATCAGCAGGAGGAAGTGTTCTCCACTATAAGGGATGCCATCACAGGTCAAACATTCCCCTATCATGTAAGATTGGAGACCCTCCCTATTCCAGAACTAAATAATATGTTATGCATGACGTTAGAACATTCATTATTCACCTATGGGGTTGATAAATCTTTTAATTATCTTAATTATGACCTAAGATTTAAAATTAGGTTGTTAAATAATTTTAAATTTAATTATGAGTTATTAATGCGAGTAGAAAATTTAATTTCATCCTAAAGAGCCTACAACATCCAGGCCACACATTCAAACATCAAGCTTAAGAAACCTATGAAGAACAAGCAATTTCTACTACACAATCTAAACGCAACAATAAAGAATTTATAGATTATTATGATAGAATAAAAGGCCAGTACGGTCAGGTACCGCACACCCGAAAAAGAGAAAAATTGGGTAGCTGAACTCTACCCTTATACAAGCCAGATTATAATGAAATTTTATAATTATAATTAAATAAGTGCTATGGGGGTCTTCACTCTTCATTTTTCTTTCTTTTTTTGATTTGATTTAGCTCCAAGGCTTCACAAGGCCTCCAAGGGATTTGCCTTCTAGCCACGCTCATCTTAAACCCCATAGCACTAATCTTAATTCCTATTGCAAAATTACATGTTTGGAAAGTAAACTCTAATTACACTTGCAAGACAGATGTTAGCTAAATCAACCATACAAACCCAAGTAGTTATATTTTATAATTTGGACTTAGCACCCTACACATGGATAACCAAGTCCACCTATCCTAATATAGATTATGCAAAGGGGGATAAGCAACTAAAGCAGAACTATTTATATTTATTCTTTTAGCAACCCCTTTAACATAATCCCCTGTAGAAAATAATATTAGACTAACAATGACCTAACATCCAGTCTATGCACAACAGTCCTAACATCCAGTCTAAAATATTACATCACATAACAAAACACAACATGACAACATACACCATCCTAACTTAGAGCTAGAAGTAGTGACTTAGTATTCTAATGTGTATGCTTAGGCTTCGTGTGGTATGTCTTAGCTAGGCTTTATAGTTACAATTGGCTAAGGCTTGGAATTGTTTAAGTTAAACATGAGGGGTGGTTTCAATTTAAGTTATCAATAGGATTAGTGAGTTTTAATTTGTATTTTTTTTGTTTCATTTGACATTTACTTAGCATCTAATTTTTGTAAAGAAAGAAAAGAGACTTAACCCTCTTCATCCCTATCCTAAGTTATTTTCTAAAGACATGTTATTATGACTTGGTTTATCTTAGTGAATGTTTTATTAAATGTTTTATTAATCCTAAGTTTGGGTTAATCTTAAAGAATTCTATTCAAACATGGAAGGCATCATAAAATTAATGAGATTTAATTACTTTCACATGGATAATGTCATATCATTCCTTTTCATCAGCAATATCATGCATATGATTTAGGACTTAACAAACCTATACATGCAATGCATTTTGGCACACTTAGATGATTATGAATGCATATATTTTTGGTAGAAAAGAGGAATCTCATTCCTTAGCTAAGTACACATACACATGTTTTAAAGATTTAAGCAAGTACGTGCCATTATTTAGACCAGGGAAGTAAGATAATCTAAGACCTCGTTGGGGCTACTTAAAGCCTTATATTCCCAAGATGTCTAGACTATATACTTGCTATCTTAAATAGATATTAATGTATGCACAACCATAAGAGTGAAAATCATGCAAAAGGTTGTATGTTAATAAATTTATTTATTCATGTAAAGTAAAGCTTTATCCAAACTCTAATGTAAGTAAACATATGAAATGAAATTAAGCAAGTATATGCCATTGTTAACCAGGGAAGTGAGGTAATCTAAGACCTCCATGAAGCTATTTAAAGCTCATATTCTTGAGATATCTAGATTATATACGTACTAACATTCAAATACATATAAACATACACATTGAAACATGCAAATAAAAGAATACTTTAGCATGTCTAAGCTATAAAAAATATAAATCATATAGAATATTAATAGCCAACATCAATTTAAATCTTCACCATTAATTTATAATTTTGAAAATAACTTTGAAATTTATTAGTGATAATAACCACACATATAATATATTTAATTCAACAAATGCAACTTACACGTAATTAAATTCCATTGACTCTTTTATTTGAAAACATGAATGCATGATATCAAATGACATACAAATTTATGATGATTGAAAAGGAATAATTGAACATTTCCAAATGATACATTCAATCATATTAATTCTTAAGGGAAATTAAGTTGAATAAGATTATTTAAGGTTAACCAAAGTTGTTATGAAATTTAATTTTGGATTTGAATTATTAAACTTGAAGATGAGAAAGAACATGTCCTTTTTTAACCCCATCCCACATTAGTAACTTAATGTGTTTAAGAAAAAGTAATTTAGTGAATTTCATAAATTAATTAAGTTCAAGTCATTAAGCAATTCATTTAATTTCCCTTTCCTATGCTTCTTTAATTTAATTAATCATTTAATCATGAGCCTCCAATGATATGCAAATGAGAAATTGAAATATTCAATGTTCCTAATAGGCCCTAATGGAATTAGGCTCATGATTAAATATTAATTAGATTAAAGAGGGATCTAATTAAGTACTTATATAGTTTTTCCACACTCATGGGTTAACCATATGTTCCTTAAGGGTCTTTATGTTATTAAACACATAAAGAGGAACCAAAAATCAATTTAAATTATCTGATCTAATTATCATTTCAATTTGATTTAATTTTATTATTAATTACTTAATTAATCTTTAATTAAATCATAAGTTAATTAATGCTCCTATGGAAAGGGGTTTAGGCAAAATGATTAAGAAAAAGGTCTCAATCATTTACCCTCATCATTTTCACAGTTAATAATAATTAATCAAGTTTAACTAATTAATTTTAATATTTGGCATTTTTAATAATTATTAAATCACTTAATGAGGGTAATTAAGATTTAAATTTCAAATTCTCTTTATTTTCTAGCCAATAAATCTCAACAAAATTATGGGAGGTAGAGGACATCCCAAGGAATCAACTCATCCAATTTTAAACTCATTAGGAGTAATTAATGTAATTAAAAAAATTCAAACCCTAATTAAGCACTGTTCACTATTCAAACATTAGGGTTTTTATTTTTATTAAATTTTCTTTGTTTACTCTTTTCAAAATGTGTTTACTCATATTTTTAGAATTTTTCTATACTAAGTTACAAAATTTTGAAGTTTTGGCTAATTAAAAATATTTTTGATCCCTAATTAATCCCCTAACCCATCGGTGATGCAGTGGAGCTGATGTGGCATCACTTTCCACATGTCACCATAGGATAGGCTACTTAAATTTTCCCAGGGTAGCTGAGCCAGTGGCAGCGGGTGAGGTTTCATCCACCCTGTCTGATCTTGGATTAGCAATGGAGATTAAACCTATGATCTCTAATCAATTAAATTAAAATAAGTAGCAGATTAAATCATGGTTGTCCATTCTAATCATGTGGAACGGATGGCGGATGATCCTTCATCCTCTGAGTGTCAAAATATAGACATTGTTCCCTCCGTCGCTCAATTTGAGCTTGCTGAAGCTCGTGAGACATTGGGATCAACTCCAAAATGTTCAGGGAAGAGATCTAAGAAGATCCTACAGTGGAAATCACATGAAATTATAAGACTACATAAAAGGGCAACTCCTATTATATTTTCTGTGGTTTGATAGAATTTACCTTTCCGGAGCTCAAGATCGATGGTCCAATGATTGAGATAGCTTCATCTTGAAGAGACAAAACCTTGTTGAGAAAAAATCGAGTGGCCTCCCTGCCAAAGTCTCTATGGATCAAACGCTACAATCATTGAAGTTGTTCTAAGAGTGGCCTTCAATGCTCAAATCAATCTGGATTGATTCATTTTGACTTGCTAAAGCTTGGGGAAGGTGTGGGAGAAGTTATTTGATGTTTGATGAGGTTCGAGTAAGGTTTGATGGATAGAGGGCTCAATTTTGCTCAGGTTTGGTCTCACTAGTGATAGGGAACGTGAGAGGGTTCAACTATGCTCTAGGGATGCTTGCAAACTCTCAAGGAAGCTCTCTGTGTGGTTTGAATTGATGGAGAGGAGTATACCCTCCTCCCCTAATTGATCCAATGGTTGGGATCAATTCAACTTTTAGCAGCCATCCGGCCAACGCAGGCAGTCAGGGCCATTGATGATGGGCTGAAGTGGAGGGTCTTGAGTGGCTGAAGGCATGTCATGGGCTAAGCTGGTGTGTACCTCCTACCCCAAGTGTACCAATGGGAAGCCATGGGTTATCTCACCCTCTCTTGACCCATGGCTGAACCAAATTAGCTTTGGGCCAGGTTAGTCAGTGGTCCATATGTCTAGAATGGGCTAAAGGTGGTTGCCAAGGGTTGGTGGGTAGGTATGACCATTCAAATGGGGATTTTGTCTCATTTGGATGGGTTTGTCCAATGAGGTTTGCCCTAATTTTGGTCCAACATGGGTTGGGTTCATTTGGGCTGACCCATGGTACCCAAGGATGGGTCATGCCATGTTTGGTTGGGTTTGGACTTGGTTTGAATGGGTTTGGCTCAATTTGACCATATAGGTCAAATTGGGTTCATTTAGGTTAGGTTGACCAATTAGTCAAATTGGGTCAAATTGATGGTTTGGTTAAGTTTAATGATCATTTGGGATATTTTGGTTCAATTGGTTTGGTTTAATTTGAAGTGGATTTATTTTTTACTCATATGGGTTCATATGGGTCAAATGGACTAAGTTGACCAATTTGGCCAAATTGGCTTAGGTGGAAGGTTTATTTAGGTTCAAATGATTATTTAAGGATGATTATATGTGTGATCTGAATTGATTTGGATTTGAGAATGATTTAGCTCAATTTACCCATTAGGTCAATTTGGGCTAAATGGACAATTGGGTTGGTTTGATCAAATTGGATTCAATTGAGGGCTGGATCATGTTCGATAATCAATTTGTGATTAATTAGAGGCATTGATTTCAATCAATTGGTTTTGGAATGAGATTTGATTCAATTTGGCCCTTTAGGTCAAATTGGTTTAACTTGGGTCAAGGGGGCCAAATGGGCTTGGTTAGGTCCAATTGATGGTCAAATCATATTCAATACTCAATCCATGATTGATTGGAGGTATTGCTTCAATCAATTGAGTTTAAAATGAAGTTTGGTTCAATTTGGTTCATATAGGCTAATTGGGTCAACTTGGGGAAGTAATTAAATTAGCTTGGTTTGACCCAATTGATTGAAATTAGATAATCAAGGGTGATCAACAATCATTGTAGAAGGGATTAGATGAATTGATTCAATCCAATTTGGGTTGGATTGAGGTTTGAGTCAAATTGGTCCTTTATGTCACTTTGGGTCAAGTGGACCAAATGGGTCAATTGAATTTAATTGAAATAGGTTGGGTTGTGTTTGATGATTGATTTAGGATTAATTAATGGATTTGATTGCAATTGATTTGGGCTTAATTAGATTTTGGCTCATTTTTGGCTCAATTGGTTTGATTATAGGTATTGGAAGGGTTTGAAATAGAGATTTGAATAGTTGGAGTGCTTTTGTGAAGTTCAATTGGATTTGGTCCAATTGAATGGGCTTTGGGTTTAATCCATAGGATGATGGAATTAGTTTAAGTTAAGGGTTAAGTTTATTTTGCTTGGAGCTTGAATATGAAATAAAATTCAATTAAGGTTGATTGTGTTGGCTTGAGGTTGGTTTTAGATGAGTGAATAAGCATAGGTTGTGGTTTAGGCCATAAGATAGGTAGGACCTATTTACCCTAGGGTATGACCTAAGCTTGGGGTATGCCTTCTTCTCTAGGCTTGGATTTAGTGTTCCTTTAATCACTAGAAGTGTCCTATGACTAGAGAAATCTAAGTGTCAAAATGACTCCTAAGTCTAGGATAGGAAGGATGAATCCTCACTCTAAAAGTGAGGTCAATAATATATAATATTGAATTATAATATAATCATTAACCATTGAGCCAATATTCTTGATATGATTGGTTTAGTCATCAGATATTATAGTAGATTAAATCAAGAGATTAGACTAATTTTAAGGAATAATATGTAATGCCTTAACTTTTTGACTATAAAGAACAATACTGAAAAGTTTCTCTATGATATAATACTTTATTTTGACAAGGTTGAATTAATGATTGAGATAATACTACCTTTTGTTATTTATTATTCTGACCAAATAATGCTCCTACCAGGTCGTTGAGGGTTGTTATGTAGAATATTAGTAGTTTTCCTAGTACTGGAGATTTTAATATTGGTGGATGTAATATCTTTTGATATCTCCAATGACATCTTGATGAGATTTTTCCTAAAAAATGTGAATATTTTTTTTAGCCAAAGTAGTAAATGGCTTACATCTTTCTCATAAGTTAGAAATGAATTTTCTTAAGAATCTAAGTCTTCCTAATATAAATATAAGTTGGGTAAGATTCTTTGGGTGCTCCTTTTTTAGATTTGTTTTGATTTTGGTGGAATCTACTTCAATACCATGATATTGTACAATAAAACCTATGGAATTTCTTGATAGAACTTTAAAAGGACATTTCAATGGATTCATTTTTAACCCATACTTTCAGATTCTCTAAAAAAAATGTTTGAAGGTTAAATACATGGTCTTCATAACTTAACTTTTGTAGTGATATTATCAATATATCATTTCACTACATGGTTCAATAACTCATCAAAAATTTGTGTCATCACATATTGGTACATTACATCTACATTCTTTAGCCCAAAGCTTAACCTTTTAGCATGAAATGAGATTGAAGTCTTAAAATGTATATGGAATTCAACTTCAGTGGTCATCTTAATTTAATTGAATTTAACAAGTCATCTAAGAAAAAGAACATTGAATTATGGTAGCTATGATGTCAAACTTTTCAAGAGTAGGTAGAAAAATTTTAAAATTAGAATAAGCTTTATTCCGGTCTTTATAATTGACATTAACACAAATACATCTATTACTTTTATGAATGGGGACAATGCTAGATATCTAACTATGGTATTGTTCCACTTAAATAAAGTTAACTTCTCTTTTCTTTGTTGAATAACAATATTTTAATATCATGTTGCATTCTTTTAGTTGCTTATTTCATTAAGAAAGTATTAGGATCAATTATTAATTCATGCAACACTATCTCAGGGAATAATTTGGAAAATAAAGAAAATAAATAACACTCTAGCATCGAGTCTAAAAGTGAACAATCCTAATATCTCATCTAAAATAATATGCTATGAAGTAAGGAAATTAACACATTGCAAACAAAGAACCATTTTAACATGAGTCTAGAGTTAATGACTTAGTATTCTAGTGTGTATGAAAGGTCCAATATGGTAAAGGTATATTATGTTTTTATGAGTTTAATTTTTTTTAAAGTTTAAAGTTCAATTTATTTTACCTTTTGGTGTTTATAGTTTAGTTTGTTTATGTGATTTTTAGAAGAATTTTAAATTTTAATTTGGTTCAGGTTAAGATTATATTTAAAATTTTAAAGGGTGAGAAAGATTATTGGCCCCACTTAAGGTAAGATGTGCTCTTCTTAATACCATGATCTTAATAGGATAAGAATTTCTCCAAAGGGTCAAGAAGCCTCTTCTAGATTCTAAATGTGATGATTTTCATAAATTTAATCATTTAAAATGATTAAATTAATTAAGATTTAATTAAACTTGATTAGGATTGATTTAGAAATTAAACATCTTTAATGAAGTTTAAATAGTTTATTCATGATTTTTTTTGTATTTTAAGTTATTTTACTTATTAAAAAGATTTCAAGTTTCATTCATTAATTTTCATAATTCTTTTATTATTTAAAGGTTGATTATCAATTTTTATTATTTATTCAAGTTTAAATCTTAATTATAAACCATAAACCTATGTAAATTCTTCAAGGAAATCATTAGAGAAAGAAGGTACTCATACAAATATTTCTTGAAAGTTTCATTATGATTGGACTTATATTTTTTTATTAATTTTATTAATTCTTTAATTAGTTGGTAATGTTCTCATAAAGTTTAGAGCATTGATTTTTATATAATTTCTCTCTAAGTATTGAATTCAAAGAGGGTTTATTCATAGTTTTTGATTAAGTATTTGATTTTCTATGATTTATTAAAATTATTTTGAATTTTCTTAATGAAATTAATTAATTTATATTACTTTTGGTTTGGATTTAAGAATTTTATGCTTTAATTATAATTAGATTGTCTAACTATTTTATTTCAATGATCCTCTCATAAGGGCGATATTTTAAACCTTTTGGTGTCTTTTTTTGTAATTTTTGTGATTTTAAAACTTAATTATTTTATTAAATTTTTTATAGAGAGTTTAAAATAAATAACTTTTAATTTAGTGATCTTGGAATTTTTATGAGAATTAGAAAATGATGCTGAACATATCATAAAAATTTCCAAGTTAGTTAAGCATGTATTTTAAGAGTAATTAATAAAATTAGATTTCTTATTAAAGTAAAATTACTCTGCAGTAATTTAATAAATTTTAGGGTTTTTAAGTTTGTTAGATTCCTCTCTAAGTGATTAATCGAGATATCATTATTTATTAGTTTTGGCTCAGTGATTGATTTGCAATGAATATTTTAAGTTTGGTTTACATTTAGGTTAATTAATTGATTATTTTATTAACTCTATATGCCCTAAATTGATGCTTTTGAGAATTAATTAGATCCAAGGAGAATAACTAAGCTTTTTAAAGTTATTAATGTTAAAAAATATGTTTTAATTCATTTTAATGGATTTTCATAATTTTTACAATTTAATATTAATTACTTATTCAATTTAGTCCAAGAAGGTTCAACATTTACAACTTTTAATTTAAATTTTAAAATGGCTTGAAGTTTTTATGGTAAGTAGATATTTACAATAATTTTTTTTAACAATTTCAATCCACTTAAATTTATATTTTGGGAGTAATTAAAGGAGTATCCATTTCACTAAAATTTAAATTAATCTCAAAAGAGTTGGTAAAATCAATCACTTTAGGAACTATTAGATTTCTCACTAAATTTTGAATCCATCAAAGAGTTATTTGTATTTTTTTTAGAATAATGGTTGATTTTCTACAAATTTTTAAAAGTTTGGCTGAATTATATTAATTAATTTTAGTTTAACTAACACTTTATTAATAATTTTGTGATTTTGTTTGATTAAAAAGTGTCTTATTAATTTTCCTAACCTCTATATTAATTATGAAATTATTTTAAACCATTTGATAATTTTTTATAATCTTTATAAATTTTATTTAATCATTTATTCAAAATTCCCTAAGATTGTTTAAAAATTAATAACTTTCAATCTAGAGATTAAAACGACTTGAAATATTTATGGTAGATAGGAAAAAATATTATGTTTATTTTCTAAAAATTTCAATTTGATTGAATTTATATTATTGGAGTAATTAAAATTTTTTATTTTTAATAAATCTTAAATTACTCTTAAAATACCTAATACAATTAGGAGGTTTTTGAGTTCATTGGATTCCTCTTGGGATATTGAATCCATAGAGAGATTATTTATATGGTACTCTAATATATATATATATATATATATATATATATAAACTTTAAGAATTTTCTAATAATTTTTAAATTCCTTAATCCTTTATTTTGCCACCTAAACATGTTAGTGTTGACGGGGCACTCGGTTTATGCATTTTATTGCGCAATTGGGCCACATAGTTATCCTCATGGATGGTAGCAAAATTGTGAGATTTATTCTAGAGTTTGTATGGCTCGAATTAATCTTGTGATCTTAAAAGAAATTAAATCACAACTGTCCATTCTAATCAAGATGAGCAAACGGTTGGGTGGTCATCTACCTCATCACCTTCAAGAAACAGAACCTTAGCCCAAACTAGGCCAAAATTTTAGTAATGCTTTTGAATCTTTGTGATTTTTAATTTGTGAAGCTTTGAGAAATGAAATACATTGAAATTATATGGTTTTGCCCAAGATTTCTGCTATTTCTTTTCACAAAACATTACTTCCTTATTTAAGCTAATCTTGAGTAAAATATATGATTCAAAATACTTCCTTGGTGTGAGATAAAGCTTTAAGATAAACATCCAATCTTACTCACTATAGATCGCTTTAACCTCCAAAGGCCACCACCCTTCACTAGCGTTTGATCAAATTTGGGTGTTTTGAGGGTAGGAAAAATGGTAGGAGGCATGGTTTTGCTCCTTAGGTGATGAGGAAGGTGAAATGATTTTGGGTTTAATTAATGCAAGATTAATGGTTTTATGATTTTCTTTAATTCATAAGTGTCTAATTAATTTTCCTATGTTTTTTATTAATTATGAAAGTATTTTAAACCATTTGAATGAATTTTTATAAATCATGTTAATTTTAATTAATCATTTATTCAAAATTTCTTAAGATGTTTAAAAAAACCTTCAATCTAGAGGTCAAATTGAATTCAAATTTCTATGGTTAAGTAGAAAAAAATATTATGTTTGTTCTTTAAAATTTAAGCATGAATAGATTTATCTTATAAAAGTAATTATAAAAATTCCATTAAAATTTAAAGCTTTTGAGTTTATTAGATTCTCTTAAGATGTTGAATCCATAAAAGATTATTTATATTTTTTGGATAAGTTTTTAATTTTTTTTCATAATTTTTTATTCTTCAAGCAATTTTCTAATGACTTTTAAAATTTTCAAACCCCAACTTTGCCACTTAATCATGTCAGCGCTAATAGGGCTCGCTTTTTGTATATTATTGCATGATTGGGCCACATAGTTTCCCACGTGGATGGCAGCAAAAATGTGGGATTAATCCTAGAGATCAGATGGCTTGAATTAATCATGTGATCTTTTGGGAATCAAACCAAGTTTACGCATTTTAATTACAACTACCCATTTAGTCAAGAGGAATAGAAAACAGAAAGATTGTTCCCTAATCACCTGCGAGAGGTGGAACCTGAGTCCAAACTAGGCCAAAATTTTAGTGATTCTCTCCAAATTTTTGCAATTTTTCAATTTGTGAAGCTTAAAAAAAAATGTAAGAACAATGGAATTCTATGGTTTTTCCCTAGATTCAAATTATTTCATTTCATAAAAAACCAAATCGCTAGTTTGAGCTATGATTTGAGTTAGTTAACTCATTCAAGCCAATATTTAGTGGATTGTTTTATTCAAAAATATTCTTTAGTGTGAGATGAAGCTTTGAGATGAATTTCCCCTCTTGCCTCACTATGGATTTCTCTAACCTCCAAAGGTTGCCACTCTTTATGAGAGTTTGATCAAATTTGAGTGTTTCATGCTTGGGACAAGTAGGGGAAGGCTTGGTTTTGGTTCTTAGGAGATGAGGAACATGTATAAAGTGTCAAAGGTGAGTGAGGAGGCTTGGGTTGGGGTTTTTAGCTTATCTGACCATACCTCCTATAATGAAGGTCATGGGTGATCGGCCATGGGAAATTAAGGCTTGGTTTGTTGTGTGAGGTGGTTAAATAATTAAGAGTATCTTTAAGTAGAGTAAGTGAAGGGATAGAGGATGATTCAATGGAATTACACATTTTGGAATTATCTTTTTAAATTTTTTATTTTTTATTTTCCTTTTGACTTTGACTTCATACCAAATATGTTGTGGTATCACCTCAAATCTTATTAATATTTGATAAGATTTATAATGCCACAAATTTATTTGGCATTGGTCAAAGTGTTATGATCTTGGTTTGACTTAAATTGACAAAATTGGGTTAGGTTCAGTCAAATGAAACATATTTGGCCATTTAATTTATGAATAAGTTAAAATTATGTTTAAATAACCACATAAAGCATTTAGGATGATGCGAGTTAGCTTTAATTTAGAATTAAAGTTAACTCAATTTGACATAAATAGGCTAAATTTGGTTAAATGACTTAATTACTCACTTTAACTTTGATTAAGTTTCAATTATAGTTGGTGAATTATTTGGAGTGGTTAGGATTGATTAGTTACAATCAGTTTGGACCCAAGGTGACCCAATTGGATCAATTTTGATTTACTTGGATTTGTTTATCGAATAAGTAAAATTAGACCCTCAAAGAAAGGTTGTATTAAATTAAATTGACTATTTTTAATGAATTTGAATGTTTAATATGTTTTAATTATAATTTTATTAGATTTCTACTTAATAGGATTCATTTAAGTAAATTTGGGTAAAATGACCTAATTAAGCAAATTAGAACTTTATTAGTCTTGAATTAGTTTTAGTTAACTTTGTATGTTGATATTAAGTCCTCAAGAAGGTTTGATTTTATTTAGTTTTGATTAACTTTGATTTGAGCTTAGTAGGATCCACATGTGTCTACTTTGGTCAAGTGGCTCAATTGGCCAAATTGAACCTTAATTAAATTTTGATTTGAGTTTAATTAAACTTAAATTATAATTCTAAGCTTTTAAATAGATTCAATTTAATTTAAATTTTTCATTTGAATTAGTTTGATTTATGGTTCATTAGGACTCAAATGGGCTGATTTAGGTTAAGTAAATAATTAAGTTAGCCTAGTTAGGAGTCAATCATTCTAAATTTTATTTTTTTAATTAATTTATTTTTTTTATGAATTTAGGAGAATTTGAATTTATCTAACCTATTTGGGAAATGTTAGGTCTTAGTGAGGCTCATTAGCTTAATCTAGGTTTTACCCTTGTGTTTTGGTTTTAGTTTAGTTTTAGTTTATGCTTGAATTTTAAATTCCATTTCATTTGATTTTATTTTTTCTTTCAATTTAATTATTTTAATTCTGGCTTGAGCCTTGTGCTCACTTAACCACTTGAGAAGTTTCTTATTCGTCTAGGTGAGGATGTCCCTAGCCTAGAACTAAAACCTTAAATGCTAGGAGAAAGATGGGTGTTGACCTCATTAAAAATGAGAAGCATGGTGGACTAGCTAGAGTACACCATACTTATTGGTGTTGATCATACTAACCAATTAAATTTAGAGAAACTATGACCAAAAGAATTTGTAGGGATTATGATTTGGTATAAAGTTTTAGAATTTGGATTTAGTCCTTTATTTGATTTAGTCTAAAATTTAGGATTTGGTTTTAGGTTTGAAAAATTTTGGTTTAAAAGGAATTATGCTTGGGAAGATCTAGAAAAATGGTCTTACTAAGCTTATTAATCCCTAAGAAGGGGAGAGATGCTACAAGGCTTTAATATAACTATACTTAAGTAGGATGCCACTAAGGGACAAAGTCCTAATTAAGTGTATTTGTAGAAAGGATGCCACCAAGAGACATAGTCCTAATCCAACCATACTAGAGAAAAAGGGTGCCATTGGGAGACTTAGTTTTAACCTCATTATACTAAGAAAATTTTTCTTAGATGGATATCACTTCGGGACTTAGTCTTAACTAGTTGTGATATTTGGAAAGGATGCCACTAAGGAATTTAGTTCTAGCCAAACTATATTAACTTAATTTAGAGAAATATTTTGTTGGAGATTTAGTCTTAATCTAGTCATATTAGGGGAAGGATGCGATAAATGATTTATTATTGAACTCATTATACACAGATAATTATTTTAGAAAGAATGATGAACTTAATCTTAATTAGCTATGATAATTTTAGAAGATGACATTGAAGGACTTAGTCCAAACCTAACTACATTAGTTTAGCCTAGAGAAGGATGTCATTGGGAGACTTAGTCCTAATCTAGTTGTACTAGAGGGAAAAATATTTTTGAGATTTTCATTACTAACCTCATCATACTAAATAAATTTTCCTAGAATTCATGCTATTAATGGACTTTGCCCTTGCTAGTTGTGATAGTTGGAGAGGATGCTGCACGGGGATTTAGTCCTAACCTAACTATGCTAGTTTAGCATAGAGAATAATATTATTAGGAGGACATAGTCTTAATCTAGTCTACTAGAGAGAAAATATTCCATTAGGGAATTTAGTTCTAATTTTATTATACTAAGATAATTTTTCTAGAAAGGATGTCACTGAGGACTTAGTCCTAATTAGTTGTTAGAGAGGATGTCAATAAGGGACTTAGTATTAACCTAACTATATTGATTTAACCTATAGAAAGATGCCACTATGGAACTTAATCATAATCTAGTCATAGTAGAGGGAAAGCGTGCCATTAGGAGACTTAGTCCTAGGCTCATTATACTAAAATAATTTCTTAAAAAAGATTCCAATAAGGGACTTAATCTTAACTAGTTATGATTGTTGGAGAGGATATTGTGGTGTTTTATTTTGGATGCTAGATGGATACCATGCATATCTTAGGGGGTACATGTTGAAGTGATTGGATACAACATCGAGGTATGATGTACTATCTCGAAAGATAGAAATATCACCTATAATGGACCTAATCACCTAATAAGGACTCCCAAGGCATGATGGGTCTTCGAATATACCAAAGATTCTTTCCTTACTTTAGATGGAAAAGTAAAGTAGGGTTTATTTTATGTCTGGTTCTTCAGTTCTCTATGGAAGCAAGCTTCTATAGTTAAATATATCCAAAGAAATGGAAATTTCCTATGAATACTTTTGATTAAAGTAGTAAATCATGTCTCCAAAGATTTCAAGGTGACGCTATCAATGAATTGGTTATTTTTAGAAAATTAAATGAGAATAT
Organism: Cymbidium sinense; assembly: GCA_021442155.1. Lineage (NCBI taxonomy): Eukaryota > Viridiplantae > Streptophyta > Magnoliopsida > Asparagales > Orchidaceae > Cymbidium > Cymbidium sinense. Next base: position 147,174,925 of record CM038218.1, on the reverse strand, counting down.
TCAATTGGAAAGACTTATTTTTGGATTCAAAAGGAGGACAAGTAGGGAGTACTTATGATACTAGGAAGCCTAATAAGCACTTCAATCTACCTTATGGTGAGACTTTATATGTTTAAAAGATAGATTTATTTTTATTTGAATTGGAATTTTATTAGAATCCTAGGGATTATAATCCATCAACACAAGATTGTGAAAATGCCTAAGAGGTGTGGATTTATGCTAGTAGCCTGAAGAAAATGCCTATTGATATTGGGATGCCTAGTAGACACTTTAGCTATCCTGTAATTGGGCTTTAAGTATTGGAATTCAATTTAGATTTTGAGTTGATATTTTCTTAAAAGTCTAGGACTTAGATTCTAGTAGCATAAGACTACAGAAACACTTAGGGTTGAGGACTTATTCCTAAAAAGGATGCTTCAGAAGCTAATCTATAGGTGGTTCTGACTCAAGTTAGATGCTTGACCTAGTTTCATTTTTGGGAATTATCACATTTCTCTTACTTGAGGGAACTAACCTATCCCTGATACTTCTGGACTTACAACCTGCCTGGAGAGGGCTGCCAGCTAACACCACCTAAGCACATTTTAAATTCATGATACTAAGTCTCATGAATGCAAGATGGTTGGGCTGTTGCATTTTTAAGAAAGAAATCTATGAACTTAAACATACTTCTGAATCTATATAATCATGTAGGGTATGAAATGTATCTAATTATTGCACATTTTTAAAATTTTTAAATGTTTTGATTCAAAATTTATTTGAGGCCTTGTGTATGCATTTTTAGGCCTAATATTATGCAATTAGAAATGATTATTGACCAAATCAATTATAGAAGGCAGGTTTCCCCAAGAAGGTGGTCATCCTCACAGGTCAGATGACCCTTATGGGAAATGGGAGAAGTTGCCCAATTTAAAAATTAGAGCAATATGATTTCATGGTTTTAAAACTTGATTAATTAATTTTATATTTTCCATAAGGCTTTAGTTTATGAGAGGTTTTAAGTTTTTTATAGTTTTGTTTCAGTTATTTAGATTTAAGTTGGGTATAAAATTTAGTTTTTCCTATGAGCCTAATTATCCATGCATTCAATCACAGGAAAGCACAACCCAAAAAGAAGCCTAGAATAAAAGGTTAATTCTATTGCGTACATAAAAATAAATCAAGCCAATATAATTTAAGAAAAAGGCCAATGTGGCTCGGTACCATTGCACACCCCAGAAGAAAAGAAAAATGGGCACCCGTTCTTTGCCCTTATACAACCTGGCCTAGAACTACAAGTTTAGATCTATGGGTCTTCTTTTCAAGATGTCTCCTTCTTCAGGGACATCCATTGAGCTTAATAGGGGACCACTACACCTATCTTCTAGTAAGGTCAACTCCTACTAATCCTAGACCCTATAGATCCTAACCTAATTCTAAGCTCAAGTTATGTTTTGATTTCAAAATTAATTTTTAGCCCTACAAAACAAATGTTAGGAATTACAAATGACACACAACAATTATATTTCACAAATATATGAACTTAGTATTAGTTGCTTGCCAAGCCCACCTATTCTATGTGCTGTGCTTAAGGACATAAACATACCTACAAGAAAACAATATTTTTAATTTTATTTATGGTAGTAATCCTTTTTAGCATAGCCCTCTGTAGAAGACAATGTAAGATCTAGATGGAACATCCTACCATCTAGTATATGAGACAAATAATCCTAGACATGCAGTCTAAAATAGTACACCATAAAGGCATGTGAAGCACATCATATCAAAACACATCACAATGAATCATAAAGAATCACAGAATGGACTAACCTAAGTCTAGGGTGTGTGACCTAATGATTTAGTGTGTGAAGTAAATAGGCTTAGGTAGCAACACTTTGCCATGCCTCTTTAGTTTAAGTTTCAAGTTGTAGTTTGAATTTGCTTGAATTTTACCTTTGGGTGGTTTCAATTCAAATGATTTAGTAATTTATTTTTATTTTTTTTTATTTCCACTTTATTTGGTTAAAGTGATGTTTAGGTTTTCAAGAATTTATAGTAGAATGGATTCCATTTTTGGATGGAATTCACCCTATTCTACATCCTGACTCTTAATGAAATGAACACTTTTTCCTAAGATGAAGATCCATCCCAAAGATCTAACTAAGATCCATAAGTATCTTAATTAATCATTTTGACTTCATTTATTTTGTTTGAATGTGGATTGATTTTTCATTTCTTTTCTTCAAAATTTAGATTTGATTTGATTTTAATTTGATTTGATTGAATTATTTCATATGATTTTATTTTAATTGGTTTAATCCATTTAATTTATTTAATTCATTTGTTTCATTAGGTTTTAGTTTAATTTGGTGTTTTGACTTTGGTTTGTTTCATTTGATTTGATGTTTCCAAAGAGGGTTCATTCATCATTTTGGGACATTTGATTGATTTATTATGATTTAATTAAGTTCTGTTTAATTATTTGAATTATTCAATTCATTTAATTGCTTAATTAAGCTAATTTGTGATTTATTAAGTTTGGTTGAGTTTAATTAGTATTTTAATGTTCATTAAGGTTAATTAAGTTGATTTAAGGTTGTTTGATTCATTTTTATTAATTTATTTATTTAATCAAATTGAAGGTTTAAGATTTAAAATTTTATTTCTCATGAATTACATTGCAATAATTCATGAAACATTTTTCTAATGTGTGTTTTAACATCAATTTTGGTTCCCCAATGTTTCATTTCAATTGAATTAATGGTTTGAGATTTAATTAAGGATTAATGGATTTTAATTAAAACCAAATTAAGGCTAAAATACAGAAAATTAATTGGGGATTTTAATTTTAATGGATTCTTATCATCAAGATGAATCCATAAAGCCCAAGTTTGCATTTTTTGGATTTACATTTATTTTTCTATGATTTTTTGAATTTTTAAAAGTTTCTAATTAATTTTTAATCAATTTTAAAAGGGATTTACCATTTTCTAATGGAAGGTGGACATGGCACAATGTGAGTGAGCCATGTGGATCCCACATTGCATTTGCGTCAAAAGCGATGCCACATGGGATGATCCTCGATCGTCCGATCAAAGATCGGACGGTCCCAAATAATCTGCAGCATCCTTAAGGGCTTATATTGAACCGTTCGCTTAGATCAAATTCCTTCGATCCTAATAGAAGGATTAGACGGTGACAATTTAATCCATAATTTGTTGATGAGAGATGGATGTTGTCCATCTTTCTTGCCTATTATCGATGATCATCAATGAATTGCTCCACAATTTCAATTCAAAAATGATCAGTGATTAATTTAGGACCCATCTATATGGTTGGATCCAATTAGGTATCAAATTCACATTGAAAAGGTTTAAAACTGATGGCCTAGGGAGGTGGCGATGGAGGATACCTTGATTCTGGTGATCATTGGTGATGGGATCGACTCCATTAGCTTCACCGCGCCTCAACAAAGGTGTGGATGAAGTTTGATGGCTTTCCTCCTCATGGATTGATCCCTAGACCAACATCAGTTTAGTTTTTTGGTGGTATTAATCTTTTCCTGGCTTGCTGACGGTGATGGGTCAGGGTGGCGAGAGGTCACCCCGACCTCTACAACATGTTGAAAGCTTCAATTTAATGAAAGAGACCCCCTTTGGATTTCACCATTAGAGGTCCATCCATTCACCGGCATGATGGTGGTGAGAAGCCGGGGGAAGGGATCGGATCTTCATCTCTTGCATTGGTGGATGTTTTGGAATGAAAAGTGGGAGGGAATAGGCTCCATTTCAACTCTTTCTATAGTTGGTCAAAAGCCTCTACTTTGGGAGTTTTGGTGGCCAGAATCTGACCACCAGTGGTGGCAAGGCTAGCCAAGGGGTGGATTCAATCCCCCTTGGCCTTGTTGACATGCTTGGATGGTCACTTGGAAGGGAGGAAGGCTTCTTGGCTATTTTTCTTCTTTGGCCGAGCCCCTTTCTTCTTCTTCCTCTTTTCTTTTCTTCCTCTTCTCCTTGGCATTTCTTCCTTTGGAGAAAGAGAAAGCCAAATTGCCATTTTCTTTGGCTTTTTTTTCATTGATGGTAGCCCTCCTTTTAAAAGGTGGTCAAAGATCCAAGGTTACTTGGATAAATCCAAGTAATTTTTATGATGGAGAATGGGAGGAATCTTCCTTTGGTCATAGATTTCCACTCCCTCCCTTGGTTTAATTTTCTCTTTGCTTTTGGTTTTAAGCATGACTTATTAAAATCCTAAGACTAATATGTGACTGCCCACATCAAACTCAATATGAGTTTGACTTCAAGTTTAAACCCAATTTGACTTGGATTGGAAATTTGAATCCAAACCAAGTGCTTTGATTCAAAGTGTTTGGATTTCAATTAAAATTTTGTAATTTTAAATTTAATCATCTTTGATTGATGATTGATTGATTTTTGATTTAATTAATTCATTTAAGTTTGAATTAATTTTGAATTTTATTTCATTTAAACCCATTTTGCATAAATGGGTTAAGTTTGATTCCAAGAGTTCAAATGACCAATTTGACTTAATTGGATTGGGCTTGGACTCCAATCATGCTTGATCACATGTGTGAGATGATTTGGAGAGATTGATTTTATTTAATTTTAATTGGATTTCAATTTGAACCCATTTGACCCAAAGTGGGCTTAATGGGCTAAGCTTGGGTTTCATTTGGATCAAATGACCAATTTGACCAAATCAGACCCAATGGTGGGTTGAATTATTTTTGATTATCATTTCCAAATGATTTTTAATAATCAAATTGAATTAATTTCAATTTGATTTGGGTTTGAACCCAATAGGACCCATTTGGGTTTATTTTAGACCAAGTAGTCTAATTAACCCAAATTAAGATCTAAACTAATCTGAATTTCTATAAATTTGTGATCAAACATATTTATTTGATCATTTGAGACATTTTGAATTATTTAATTTGGTCAATTTTTTGGTGGGCGAACTTTTGACTTGGTGGGACCCACCTATGTCAAACATGTGTCAAATGAGTTGACTAGATTTGTCTTTGGATTTGGTTTCCCTATTTTAATTTGATTTCATTTTGATTTATTTGGATTTTATTTGAGTTGATTCCACCTAAGCACATTAGGTTAGATCAAACCAAGGAAGGTATCCTAGGTCACTAAGTATAGTGTCCTAAGCACTGAATTAGGGGATTCCTATTTGAGATTAGCACATCCTAATTACAAATTTTAGAGTTCAAATTAACCTCATCCAAAAATGAGGTCAACAAATGGACCCGCAATATGTGTAGTGGATCGGCCATAATACACTGCATATATTAGCATTGACCGAATTGATTAACATTACAAGCATAAGCTTGGGGTTCAAATTTAGAATTTTGACTTTTGATTTTGATTTTGATTTCAATTTATGTTTTGATTGGATTTGATTATGAAAGATAGGCATATGTATGTCCATACTAGTTTTGGAATGATTCACTCGTAGGAACTTAAATTTACTAAGTTTTAAGATGAATAGGAATGGACCCAAAGGATGGTCTAATCTTAATGTAATCACTATGTTCATAGAAGATACCTTCTAGGGACTTACTCTTGTTTGAGAATTGTAGTTGGAAAGGATGTCAATGTGGACACTTACTCCTAATCGATATTACATGATGTTTTAACCAAAAAAATATACCACTAAGGGATTTACTCTTATCTAGTTAGCTATTAGAAAGGGTATTTCAAGACTTGATTTCAAATCAAATAGCTAAGTAGAGGAGAATGGGCTTGAATAGCTTAATCCTAATCTCAACATCTTGATTACTAAGCAAGGGACACATGGACTTAATTCCTATTTGAGTAGTTCAAAAAAATGGGGCCTTCAATGGCTCAATTCCATTTCTTAGTTTTCTTTTCTTTCATTAGAAAATGAATCACAAAAATAAGGATCCTATTCTAATGAAGTAAGCTAACAAGAAGGGGCATTCAATGTCTTAATTCCAACCTTGGTATCTTAAGAAAGGAAAGGGGTCATGATGACTTTATCATATCCTTATAAGGATGCCTACTAAGGGAATTAGAAGGGGTCTTCATGACTTCATTCCTTCTTGAATAACCATAATGAGGAAGAGGGGCATTAATGATTTATTCATAAACCAATAATTTAGGCTAATAGGAAAGGGCCTTCAAGACTTATTCTTAACCTTGGTAGCCTATTTTACAAGAAAGGGGTCTTCATGACTTATTCCTATTCTTGTCTTTTAGAAAGAATGCCTACTGGGACTTATTTCTTTCTAGCTAGCTATTAGGAAGGGGCCTTCAATGGCTTAATCCAACCTAAATAGCTTGGGTGGAGGAAAGGGGTCTTTGATGACTTGATACTAAACCTCACATTTTTGTTCTGACTTAAGAATAGTGGTCTTAATGACTTTATCATAACCTTAGTAGCTTTAAAAGGATGCATACTATAGGACTTACTCCTATATGATTAGCTATTAAGATGGGGCCTTCAATGGACTTAATCCTGCCTAAATAGCTTGGTTGGAGGAAAGGGGTCTTTGATGACTTGATTCTAAACTCACATTTTTGTTTTGATTTAAGGACAGGGGTCTCAATGATTTTATCCTAACCTTAGTCACTTTAAAAGGATACCTATTGAGGGACTTACTCCTTTATGATTAGTTATTAATATGGGGCTTTCAATGGCTTAATCCATCCTAAATAGCTAGGAGAGGAAAGGGGTATTCATGACTTAAACAAATCCTCCAAGGTTTGGTTAATAGGAAAGGGGTCTTCATGGATTGTTCCTATCCAAATTAGCCTATGTGACTTGAAAGGGGTCTTAGTGACTTAATCCTATTATGTAATTAATAGGATTGGTGCCATGAAAGGCTTGCTCCATACCTATGGGAAGTTATAAGAAAGGTGCCACAAATGGGCTTACTCCCATCTTAATGAAATAAAAAAGTTATGCCATAAAAGGCCTACCAAATTTATGAGAGGTGAACAAAAGCTTAATCCAAACTCATAAGGAAGACATGAGAAAGGTGCCACAAAAGGCTTGCTCATAACTCAAGATATGTATAGGAAATATGCCACAACAGGCTTGCTCCTATCTTATGAATGATATGAGTAATGCCATAAAAGGCTTACTCTAAGTTTATGAGAATGATGCATAAAAGCTTACTCCAAACTCATATAAAAAGACATGAGAAAGGTACCATAAAGGGCTTGCTCCCAACTCAAGATATGTATAGGAAAGGTGCCGCAAATGGGCTTGCTCCTATCCTATGGATTATATGAGACATGCCATAAAAGACTTACTCTAAGTTTATGAGAATGGTGCACAAAGGTTTACTCCAAACTTATAAGAAAATATGAGAAAGGTGCCATAAAAGGCTTGCTCCCAACTCAATGTATATATAGGAAAGGTACCATAAATAAGCTTACTCCTAACCTATAGATGGGAGTGGGTGAGGAAAGGGGTTAAAGTGACTTAATTCCTAATCCTCAAATCTTTTGACTGATAAGCATATGGACTTAATCCTTACTTGATTAGTCTTACTAGTGAAAGGTGTTGGAAGGTTTTCTTTCATATCTTGGTTTCACTAATGCTTCTTATACATGAAGAAGTTTAGTGGAGAAGGTTTAAGATTTTATGTGTATTTTTGTAAGAGGATTTGGGTATATTTTGGACCCAGTGCTTTACTATGTCATGAGCATAGAAGTTCATCATTTTTCTTTCCTTCCTTTTTTTTATCTCAAAGGTACATATAACCATGCTAGATGTCTAATTCTCTATAGGCAATACATCATAGGGTACTGACCTGAGAATTTTTACCTTTTGAACTTGCATGTGACTATGTAGTTCTTTAGGCGGTAAGAACCAAAGTCAACTAGTGCATCTCAAATAAAATTTCTTATTCTTTTTCTTTAGACATGTATTTTATTTTTGATTTTGTTGATATGAATCAACAGCTTATAAGGCCTTCCCTTGGATTCAATAAAGATCAAGAGATTCCCTTAAAGATTTCTAAAATGAATGAGAATCAAGATAAACAAACTCTTGGATTCTGATGGATACATTTTTTTGTCCCTAATCAATAAGGGAATTGAAAGGATTAACTTACTATAGAAATTAAGATTCTCCTCATAAGTTTGAAATTGAATTTCTTTAATTAATTTATTATTCTTTAAAAGTTTTACAAAATGATATTTCATAAATGACTTTGATTAATTTCTTATTTTTGTTATTTTAAACTTTCTAAATTTTACTACAAGGTCCTTGAAATACTTTAAAGGTATATTTCAAGACTCTATATGTAGTGTTATGATTGTTTTTCATATCACATTGAAGTTTCTTTTATTTTCTTTTATTTATTTATTCATTTTTTTTGGTGTGATTTTCAATATAACTCTCTAATTAATTGAAAGAGGTTATAAGAAATCTTGATCATGACCTTTTGACAAATTGCCCTAATATTTTTAGACTAAATGATATGATAATGGAACATTCTTGTAAGAATTTTGAATGTCATATCAGAAGCTTCCAATTCTTCTTTTCTAGAATTGTTTTAATTTGATAATTTTTTGATAAGTTATCCTTAAAGAGGATAATCTTATTCATGAAAACCTTTTTGATTTTGAAATGAAGTATGGGTAATATAAACCCATTTTCAAGGTAAAGATTTTATCCTAGTCCCAAGATGTGGGTCACATGGATTCGATCTTTTACTTTTTTTTTCTTTTATTTTCTTTCCATAATTAAGTTTCAAGATTTTTATGATGTTAGCTAACCAAGAAGAATGTTTTCTTCTCTTATAAAACCATCATTTTCTACTTTTTAATTTAGAAAAATTTTACTTTTATTTTGGAGTTTGATCATAGTCACTTAATTTTTTGAAATGGCATCAAGCTTAAGTTTATAGACTGCTACATCTGAAGATCAGTTCAATTTATTTTCAGATAAAGTAGTCTTTAAACTCGAAGGATAGCTCGATCAAGTCATCACTATCAGACTCATTAAAAAGTTAGATCATTGATATCAGTTGTAGATCAATTTCTCTTATTATTTTTTTATTTGTTTCTTTTAGCTTATCAATTGTGGATTTAGATTCCTCTTTAAATTCTATGGGTGCATCTTGAACTTGAAGATTATATAGATCTTCAGACACATCTAAACAACATTCATTCAATATGTTAGAGTGCCTTTGAAAAGAAAGTTAGGACCATGACTACTTAACAATTTTCAACTTATAATGGCCCTATGGCCCCATAACTTTTCTTGTTTATGGTTATAGGCCATTTGCAATGGAATCATAGTATACTCAATTGAATCTTTAGCATACAAAGGATATGGACCCCTAGAAAAAAAAGATCCATTATCTCTTTTAACTTGCCATGTGAGCTCACCAACAGGGCAAAGGTCGTGATGACAGAGTATGAGATATATGATTACTTTTGTTTTAGTTAAAGACAATTCTTGACTTCTAATTCTACCACTTTATTTTGATGTGGAGGAATTTGAAGTTTAAAATGTGCATATGCTTAGAAATTTTAGACTTCATCCTTTTGCTCTTGGATATAGTCCTTCCATCCCTTTACTTTTCTTTCTTTCTTTTGTTCTTTTATTCTTTTTGTCAACATTTCTATAACATTTCAATTCTTTATGAAATGTTGCATTTAACATTTTTCCTAGTTACAACATTTACTAGGAGATTGGATGTATTCGAATTTTTTTTATAACATTTCATTCTTTGTGAAATGTTACATTAAGCATCTTTCCTAGTTATAATATTTACTAGGAAATTAGATGTATTTGACATTTTGTCCAAATACAACATTTGATATGATTGACTTTTCAATATGATTCAAGCTTTATTTTTATTGATTGATCATATTAGTTGATATGATCCTTTAAAATTTTGATTGAATAAAAGATTTAGTGAGGTCAATTTTCTTAAAGACTCTACACTTATAAAGTTAGAATAGATACAAACATCCTTTCTCAATTATTGTTTTTCTTATTTTTTGTTTCATTTCATTTATTTCTTTATTATAGAATAGATACAAACATTTCATTATTTTCTCATTTATTTCTACACTTATAAAAGATTTAGTGAGTATTAAAGATGTTCCTGAATTCCTAAGTTTCTTTTTCATGTTTGAATTATTATCTTCAACCAATTATGTGATTGAGATTAAGGTTTTCTTCTAAGTTGAGTTTTCAAGATTAAATTTTCATGAAATTGATAACTCCTTTCTTTATTTGATTGAATTTACATGGCACCATTTTATCAAAGCTCTATTAGAATTGAACTTATATAAATTCACTTTCATGTTTATAATTGATGTTGACCGATGCACCCAGATCGACAAGTATTTTGGAGATTTCCTTCTTTTGAATTTTCCACATCAAATGATATGTTAATAAGTTCTTAGTAGTCTATATTCATCTTTGAAGATAACCCTAGAAAATTTTTATACTTGAATGCCACATCTAGAAGTTGCTTATAGTTAAAGAAGGCAAATTACATGATTATGTAATGCCTTAGCTTAATGGTAATTTTTTTTATTCCTTTTTAGTTTATTTCATTTCATTTTCTTTGCTCTTTTTTTAATATGGCATTACGATGTTTGATTTTGCAAATAACTTCTCTAAGATGGGCAAAACATCATACTTTGAAGATGACTTATTTTCCATTTCTTTTCAATGTCATTTGAGGTGGTATGACTCTACCATTTTGAATTTGATTTCAAGAATTTCCCTTTTGATATGGAGAGAAGGTAAGTCTAACTCTATTCTTAATAGCTCAATCAGTCGTATGATCTATTCATTTAAAGGATCATCATTTAAAAGTGGACCCTCTAGGGAAGATGATGTGCTATTAGAAAGTCAAGTTTGACTTATACTTTGTCATAGAACATATAAGATTAAAGGTTATCTTAGCTTGCAATGGAATCTTTGACCACCATACTAGACATTAAGACAATGTCAAGCGGGTCATATGACATTGCAAAGGATTCTCCATAGATTCACTTTGCGTTGAAAGCATATAATGTCATAGTCTTTGAATGAAGAAAACTAAGGCTTTCTTCATTCATTTGGACTGACAAAGTCCTAAGTGATTTATCTATCAAATTACTACAGAAATAAGTTTCATACTTTTACTCTAAGAGATAGAAATATCACCCTTAGGACCCAATACTAAGGTCATGATTTCTTTAGAAGGATTAAAGTCTTCATTTATTTTCTTTCATGATTTGTCCTAAAAACAAATATGGCCATTCATGAAATATCATTTCATTCAATGGGAGAAAGCTCCCATTAAGAAAGTTGATTTAAATTTATTAGGTTTAAATTTCATTCATTTCAACTTAATTAGGAGAATTAGATTTCTCTTTTGTAACCCTCTCTTTTCTTTTATTGATTAAGAGCAAAAGTGAAGCCTATCACATCTTTAATTATTTATGTCATGCATCTTTATCTTTTGAATCTCTCCTTTATTCTTAATGATATAAGGTTTTGGAGAAGTCTAAAAGAGGGTTACCTCCAAGTCACTCCTTATAACTGGCCAATCAACTTGAACAACTGGTTTTCCAATATTCTAGTGGACATGTGAAGAATAATTAAGATTAAAGCTGATTTGCATTTATGTAAAATTTTCTTCTATAAGGATAGAAGATTTACATTTAGTTCTTTAATCAACCTCTGCCTAAGGTCAATAATGCTTTTGGGATGATTTTTGTTTTTTATCCCTCTTTTTATTTTCTTTTGAGTTGATTCTTCTTTAAATACAATTCAAGCTTCAATCATAGTGGTAAGGTCCAATAGGCACAACTATGCCTCCTTTTGATTTAGATTTTTTTTTTCAAGATTTGAAGAAACTCATTCATTTCAATTTACATCCTTAGGTATTTGTTACCTTTCAATGTAGTAGAACAAAAAGTATCAACTTAAGACATTATCCTCATTCTCTTTTACTTTAGTATAAAGCTAAAGTAAGATTAAGGAAAAGTTTAACTTTGAGATTTTATTCTTGAGATTTACATTTCAAATTTTGAAGTAATTTTCAAATATTTTTGAAGTTAACATTTCTTTTCCACATTGAAATGGTTTCAACTCCATCTTGATTAGATTTAGGTCTTAACAGAAATGAGTTAGTTTTCATGTATTTCTCTCCCCATTTTTTTTTTATTTGGTGGTCTAGGACCCAATCATTTAACTGGAAAAACAAAGTTCTAGAACCTTAGTTCGATGTTGGATGGGCTCAACCAAGAATGAAATGGAGGCATCCTCAAAAGAATCTTGATGGCACTAGTACATATATATATAGAAATAACCACTTATTTCTAAAGATGGAGAGGAACCATTCCCCAGTAGTCAAAAATAATCTGTGGAGAAAATTATGACACTACATAGAGTTTAGGAATTTCTTATTTGGATGATCAAATGCGTCATTAAGGAATAAATATAATATCTTGGAAGATAAACTTCTTATCCGGCAATGGATTCGATCATTTAATAAAAAGACTCCTAAGGCTAATTAGTCTTTCATGTACCTGAGATTTTTCTCTTGAACTACATGAAAGGTAGAATAGGGTTTAATTTAAACTGGGTTCTTGGTTCCTATAGAGGCAAGCCCATATAGTTAGTTACATCTTAAAAAGGGTCTCTTCTTAAGAATACTCTTGATTAAAGAAACGAGTTATTATTTCTAAGAATTTCAAAGTTGGTTTTCAAAGGATTGATTTTTGGAATTTCCAATTAGGATTGATTCAAATTAGAGAATTCTTTTTAGAAGCCAATTGGGATGAAGTAGGGAATGCCTATTGATATTGAAATGCCTAGTAGACATTTCAACTATCTTATAATTTGGCTTTAAGTTTAGGAATTTAATTTAGATTTTGAATTGATATTTTCTTAGAAGTATATGACTTAGATTCTAGGAGAAATTACAAATGCTAGTTGAAGACTTATTCACGAAAGGATGCTTGAGAACCTAATTTAGGGTTTTGTCAAGTCGATCAATCTAGTTTCATTTTGGATTTACATTCCTTTGGGGGTGCCAACTAACACCACCTAAGCTCATTTTAAATTCATGATGCTAAGTCTCATGAATGCAAGATGGCTTGATTGTTGCATTTTAAGAAAGGAATCTATGAACCTAGACTCACTCCTTAATCCCTAGAATCATGTAGGGTATGAAATGCATCTAACTAATGCACATTTTTTAGATTTTTAAATGTTTTGATTCAAGATTTATTTGAAGCATTGGGTATGCATTTTTATGCCTAATCGCATGTAAATAGAAATGGTTATGGGCCAGATCAATAATAGATAACAGGCTTCCTCATGAAGGTGGTCATCCTCACAGGTCAGATGCCCTTTATGTGCAATGGGAGAAGTTACCCAATTTAAGGATTGGAGCAATATGATTTCATGGTTTCAAAACCTAATTGTTTCTAATTTATTTTATGTTTTCCTTAAAGCTTTAGTTTATGTGAGGTTTTAAGTTTTCTTTAATTTTGTTTCACTTATTTAGGCTGGGTATAAAATTTAGTTTTCCCTATGAGCCTAATTGTCCAGGCATTCAATCACAGCACAACATATAAATAAACTTAGAAAAGCAGGTTGATTTTATTGCACACCCAAAAATAAATCAAGCCAAATTAAATTAAGAAAAAGGCCAATGTAGTACAGAAGAAAAATGGCGCAGCTTTCTATACTGAAGTCTAGAACTACAACTCTAGATGTCAGTCTTCTTTTCTAGGATAGTCTTCTTCTTGGACATTCATTGGGTTTCATAGGGGTCCACCACACCTATCTTCTGGTAGGGTTAGCTCCTACTAATCCTAGAAGTAAATCCTAACCTAATTTTAAGCTTAACTTTACATTTTGATTTAAAAATTAATTTTTAGCCCTATAAAACTAATGTTAAGAAATATGAACAATACACAATAGTTATATTTCCCAAATATATGCACTTAGCATTAGTTGCTTGCCAAGCCCACATATCCTATAGGCTATGGTTAAGGACTTAAGCATACTTGAAAGAAAATGGAATTTTTAATTTTATTTCTGATAGTAATCCTTTCTAGCATAGCCCCCTACAAAAGATAATGTTAGATATAGAAGGATTGTCCTACCATCGGTCTAGAAAAAAACAATCCTAGACATATGCACAAAAAGAGTACAGACATAAGCACATCATATCAAAACACATCAAGAAATCATAAAGAATCACGCAGATGGAGTCAAAGTCGTGACTAATCTAGTGTGTGAAGAAATAGCTTGTGTAGCAAGACTTTAGGACTCTTTGGTTTAAGTTTCAAGTTGGATTTTGAATTTGTTTGAATTTTACTTTTGGGTGGTTTCAATTCAAATGATTTAGTAATTTATTTTCATTTTTTATTTCAACTTCATTTGGTTAAAGTGATGTTTAGGTTTCAAGAATGAATAGTAGAATGGATTCCATTTTTAGATGGAATTCACCCTGTTCTACATCTTGACTCTTAATGAAATGAACTCTTTATCCTAAGATGAAGATCCATCCCAAAGATCTAACTAAGATCCTTAAGTATCTTAATTAATCCTTTTGACTTCATTATTTTTGTTTGAATGTGGATTGACTTTTCATTTCTTTTCTTTGAAATTTAGATTTGATATGATTGAATTATTTCATTTGATTTTATTTTAATTGGTTCAATTCAGTTAATTTATTTATTTCATTTGTTTTATTTGGTTTTAGTTTAATTTGGTGTTTTGACTTTGGTTTGTTTCATTTGATTTGCATTAATTTTTGGATTAAGTTATATTGGTTTCATTTAGTTTGATTCATGTTAACTTAGAGTATTTAGGTTAAAGTTTGATTTGATTTGATTCATGTTGTTTAATTATGTTTAAATTTCATTCAGTGTTTGTGATTATGATTTTATTAGCTTAATGTTTAATTACTCTTAATATGATTTATTCATTTCATTAATCCTTAAGTATGTAATTGATTAAGTTCACTAGACTTAGGATGTTTATAGAATTATCCTATGTATTTCTAATGGTTGATTAAGATTACTTCAATTTGTTTCATGATTTAGCAGATTAATGAATTTTCTTATTCATTATTTGATCCATATTGACTTAGAAATTTCGAAATACATCAATTCCCAATCCAAAGGTCAATTAGGTTTGAAATTTTTATGGAAAGTGTGGTTACAGGCCAATTTCAGGTTTCAAAAGTTTCATCTTGATTAGACTCATAATTAGGGTGAAATTAAGGTTTTAATTATTTCATTAAAACCCAAATTAAGCCTAATTTTATGAAAATTATTTAAGGATTTTATTTTTCATTGATTTCTCTCTAAGAGATGTTTCTAATGATGGTTCATTCATAATTTTGAGACATTTGGTTGATTTATTATGATTTTATTAATTTTTGGTTAGTTATTTGAATGATTTAATTCATTTAATTGCTTAATTAAGCCAATTTGTGATTTATTAAGTTTGGATGAGTTTCATTAGTGTTTTAATGTTCATTAAGGTTCATTAAGTTAATTTAAGGTTGTTTGATTCATTTTCATTCATTTATTTATTTAATTAAATTGAAGGTTTATGATTTGAAATTTTATTTCTCATGAATTACATTGCAATAATTCATGAAATATTTTCTTAAGAGTGTTTTAATATCAATCTTAGTTCCCGAAAGTTTCATTTCAATTAGAATAATGGTTTAAGATTTAATGGATTTTAATTAAGCCCAAATTAAGGCTAAAATACCCAACATTAATTGGAGAATTTAATTTTAATGGATTCTATCATCGAGACGATCTATAGAGGCCAAGTTTGCATTTTTTAGAGTTATATTTATTTTTCTAAGAATTTTTGAATTTTTTGTGATTTTTAATTAATTTTTAATCAATTTTAAAAGGGATTTAACATTTTCTAATGGAGGCGACGTTGCAAGTCATGGTACTGCCACACGCGCACATGTGGTTACATGGATCCCATGTGGCATTCACTTCAAAAGCGGTGCCACGTGGGATGATGCTTAATTGTTTGATCAAAGATTGGATGTTTCTGATCATTTCACAACATCCTCGAGGGCTTAAATCAAACCGTCCACCTAGATCAAAGCCATCCAATCCTAATAGTAGGATTGGATGACGAGAATTTAATTATGCAATCCGCTGGTGATAGACGGATCTCGTCCATTTTTTTTGCTTAATCATCTATGATCGTCGGTGAACTGCACCACGATTTCAATTCAAAACTGACCAGTGATCGATTTAGGACCCATCTATACGGTTGGATCTAATTGGGGATTAAATTCCCTTGAAAAAGGTCTAAAACCAACGGCCTAGGGAGGTGGCTAGGGGGCATACCTTGATTCTGATGATCACCGGTGATGAGATTGACTCCATTAGCTTCGCCTCACCTTGACGAAGGTGTGGATGATGTTTGGCGACTTGCCTCCATGATTGATCCCTAGACCAACCCATTATTTTTGGTGTTAGTATTTTTCTAGCTTGCTCGGCGGTGAGGTGAGGTGGCGATTTGTTTTAAGTCTCCCTGACTTCTAAAACATGTTGGAAGCTTCAATTTGATGAAATGGACCCCACCTTTGGGTTTCACCGTTAGAGTTGATTTTCGTCATTCACATGTCGGCCGAAGGCGAAGGTTGATTTTCGTTAGCATGTTGATGGTGAGAGGCCGAGGGAAGGGTTCAGATCTTCCTCTCTTGCCTTGGTGAACGTTTTGGAATGAAAGGTGGGGGAATTATCCCTCTTCCATAGTTGGCGGCCTATTTTGAGATTTTTGGTAGTCAAAATCTAGCCACCGATGGCGACAAGGCTAGCCATGGGTTGGATTCAATCCCCCTTAGCCTTGTTAACATGGTTGGATGGTCACTTGGAAGGGAGGATGGCTTCTTAGTTATTTTTCTCCTTTGGTCGAGCCCCTTTCTTCTTCTTCTTCCTCCTTCTTTTTCTTCCACTTCTCCTTGGCATTTCTTCTTTTGGAGAAAGAGAAAGCGAAATTGCCATTTTCTTTGGCTTTTTTTTAATTGATGGCAGCCATTCTCTTAAGTGGTGGTCAAAGATCCAAGCTTACTTGGATAAATCCAAGTTATTTTTATGATGGAAAGGGGGAGGAATCTTCCTTTGATCAAAGATTTCCACTCCCTCCCTTGGTTTAATTTTCTCTTTGCTTTTGGTTTAAACATCACTTATTAAAATCCTAAGACTAATATGTAACTGCCCACATCAAACTCAATATGAGTTTGAGTTCAAGTTTAAACCCAAATTGACTTGGATTAGGAATTTGAATCCAAACCAAGTGCTTTGATTCAAAGTGTTTGTATTTTAATTAATTTTTTTTAATAATAAGTTAAATCATCTTTGATTGATGATTGATTGAGTTTTGGTTTAATTAATTCATTTAATTTTGAATTTCATTTCATTTTAACCTATTTAGCCTAAATGGGTTATGTTTGGTTCCAATTAGGTTCAAATGACTGATTTGACTCAATTAGATTCGGTTTGGACTCCAATCATGCTTGATCACATTTGTGAGATGATTTGGAGTGATTGATTTCATTTAATTTTAATTGGATTTCAATTTGAACCCATTTGACCCAAAGTGGGCTTAATGGGTTAAGCTTGGGTTTCATTTGGGTCAAATGACCAATTTGACCAAATTAGACCCAATCATGGTTGAATTATGTTTGATTATCATTTCAAAATGATTTTGAATAATCAAATTGAATTAATTTCAATTTGATTTGGGTTTAAACCCAATAGGACCCATTTGGGTTAATTTTAGACTAAGTAATCTAATTAGCCCAATTAAGACCAAAATGAATTTGAATTTCTTTGAATTTGTGATCAAACATATTTATTTGTTACTTTAGACATTTGGAATGATTTAATTTGGTCAAATTCTTGGTGGGTTGACCTTTGACTTGGTGGGACCCATTTAAGTCAAACTTATGTCAAATGAGTTGACTAGATTTGACTTTGAATTTGGTTTCCTTATTTTAATTTGATTTCATTTTGATTTATTTGGATTTGATTTGAGTTAATCCAAATTTGAAATTTGGGTTGATTCCACTTAAGCCCATTAGGTTAGATCAAACCCAAGGAAGGTGTCCTAAGTCACTAAGTATGGTGTCCTAAGCACTGAATTAAGAGATTTCTATTTGAGATTAGGACATCCTAATTACTGATTTCAAAGTTCAAATTAACCTCATCCAAAAATGAGGTCAGTAATGACTTGGACTAAATGTAACAATTTACAAATTTTATATTATTTTGACACAACATTTTGGACACATGCTTTGGGATATTTCATGCCTAAATGCATGAGAAAATTTGGTTATTGGCCAAATCAAAAAGAGAGAGGGTGAATCTCCACCATAAAGGGGCGCTCTCATAGGTCAAGCGTTCACTAAAGTGCAAGAATGGAGGCCCTCATTTGTTTAGTAGTGATATAAGATGCCATGCATGACGTGACACATTGAACCATTCAGCTAAAGGGTTGCTAAATCTTTTAATTATCTTGATTATATCCTAGGCTTTAGGTGAGATCGAAAGTTATTTTAAACTTTTAGTTATGAGTTGTTAATTGGAGTAGAAAAATTAATTTTATCTTAAGAGCTACTGCATCCAGGCCACACATTCAAACATTAAGTTTAAGAAACTATGAATAATATGCAATTCTTGTGCAATCTAAACATAACAACAATCAAACCTGTGTAGATTATATAAAAGAATAAAAGGCTAGTGCGGCTAGATACCATCATACACCCCGAGAAAAAGAAAAGATTTGGTAGCCGAGCTCTACCCTTATACAATCTGAATTACAAAATAATATTACAATTGAAAGTGAATACATGTTATGGAGATCTTCACTCTTCATTTCTACTTTATTCTTCCTTCTTTTGATTTGATTTGCTCCAAGGCCTCACAGCTCACCCTAGGACTATGCCTTCTATCCACTGCTCATCCAAAATCCCATGGAACTAATCATAATTCCTATTGTAAAATTACATCTTATAGAAAGTAAATTTAACTACACTTGCAAAACATATGTTAAATAAACATACATATATTTCTAAGCAGTTATGTTTTATAATTTGCAGTTAGCACCCTGCACATGGGTAACCAAGCCCACCTATCCTAGTATGGATTATTCTTAGGGGTGTAAGCAACCTGCAAGAAAAAGTATTTATATTTATTTTAGCAACCCCATTAGCATAATCCCTTATAGAAAATAACATTAGGCTAGCAATGGCTTAACATCTAGTCTACGATCCACATTCCTAACATCCAGTTTAAAACATTACATCACAAAACAAAACACAGCATCATACATACACCATCCAAACATAAATCTAGAAGAGGTGAATTAGCATTCTAATATGTGTATTTAAGCTTAGTGTGGTATGTCTTAGCTAGGCATTGGAATTGTAGTTTTCTAAGTTTGGGATTGTTTAATTTAACATGATGGATGGTTTCACTTTAAGTTTTTAGAAGATTTATGAGTTTTAATTTGTATTTTTGTTTATTTCATTTGATATTCACTTAGCATCTAAGTGTTCTAAAGAGAAGAAAGAGGCTTAACCTCCTTCATCCCTATCCTAAATCATTTTCTAAATCATATTATTATGATTTGATTCCTTTTAGTGAATGTTTTATTAAATGTTTTAGTATTCCTAAGTTTGGGTTAATCTTAAAAAATCTTATCCAATATGAAAGGTTTCTTAGGATTAATGTAATTGAATTGCTATCACATAAAACGTGTTACACCATTTATTTTTATCACCCATAACATGCATATGATTTAGAGCTTAGTATACCTATACATGAAATATATTTTGACATACTTAAATGATTATGAATGCATGTATTTTGGTAGAAAAATGAATTTTCATTCTTTAATAGAATTCACACATAGATGTATAAAAGATGTAAGCAAGTACGTGCTGTTGTTTAAACTAGGAAAGTGAGATAATCAAATGACCTCCGTGGGGCAATTTAAAGCCTCGTATTCTCGAGATGTCCAAACTATATACTTGATATCTTATATATATATATATATGGATGTACACATAATCATGAGAGTGAAAATCATGCAAGAGATTGTATTTTCATTGAATTATTTATACATGTAAAATAAAGTTATATTAAAATTCTAGTATAAGTACACATAAGAATAAATTCAAATAAGTATGTGCGTTTGTTAACCAGGGAAGTGAGATAATCAAATGACCTCCATGAGGCTACTTAAAGCCTCATATTCTCAGGATATTCATACTATATACTTATTATTATTCAAACAAATGTAAACCTATACATGAATATAAAAAAGAGAGCAACACTTTAGCATGCTTAGGCTATAAACACATGCAAACCATATATATATATATATATATATATATATATATATATATATATATATATATATATATATATATATATATATAAAATTCAAATATTGATTATCTGAAGTAATTATTACTTTATATTGATTTGATTTCATTATTAACTACTTAATTAATTTTTTAATTAACCCATGCATTAATTAACTCTCTTTAATGAAATGAGTTTGGTAAAGTAATTTGGAAAGAGGTCTTAATCAGTCCTCCTCATCATCTCACTGTTAATAAGCAATTAATAGAGTTTAATTAATCAATTTTCACTATTTAGAATTTAAATAATCATTAAATCACTTATTGAGGGTAATTAGGATTTGAGTTTCAAATTATACTAATCACAGCCAATAAATCCCAAGAAAATTATGAGAGGAAGAAGTCATCCCATTAAATCAACATATCAAGTTTGGGATTAATTTCCTAAGTTATCAAATCTTAATTAAGCTAATTAAAAATATTGAAACCCTATTGTGAAGCTTACGAGTTGCCTCCCCGTCGGTGGCTCTATGGACCAAACGTTGCCAGAATCCTCATTGAAGTTAGCTTAGGAGTGGCCTCTGGTGCTCGAATCGATCCAAAATCGATTTGTTTCAAATCTTCAAAGCTTGGTTAAGGTGTGCATAAAGTTAATTTGGATTTGGTGGATTTTATGTGAGGTTGGATGGAGTGGAGGCTCTGTTCTATTCGAGTTTGATGTCGCCGATGATGGGGAGGCTAAGGTGTATCGGGAAAGCACTGGGGAGACTCATTTCCTCACTCTGAAGCTCTCTGAATGCCTTGTTGTGTGTTGGAATGAGATGAGAATGAGTGTACTCTCCTCCCCCTCAAAACTTAAGGCTTAGGTTGGCCCTGTATTTTGGCAAACATCCAGCTAGCGCAAGCATCCAGGGACGTCAGTGGGCGGCCGAGGTGGAGTGCCTTGAGTGGGTGAAGGTCTGGGATGGGCTGCCAAGGCTTGTCCTCCTTCTCCTAGGTGTACCAATGAGAGTGGAAGGGTTAGATTACCCCTTTTGACCCATGGCTGACCCAACTAGCTTTGGGTCAGGTTAGCCAGTGGGTCAAAGATCCAAACTAAGTTAAGGGGGGCTTCCAAGTGCAAAGGGGTAAGGAATACCAACCAAATGTGGGTTTTGTCCCATTTGGAGAGCTTTACCCAATGGGTACTAGCCTAATTCAGATTTGAAATGAGTTGGGTTTGATTTGGACTGACACATTGTGACCCAAGCATGGGTCATTCTAAGTTTGATTGAGCTTGGTGTGGGTTGGTTGGGTTCAGCTCAATTTGACCCATGTAGGTTAAATTGGGTCAAGTTGAGTTAGGTTGACCAATTGGACAAATTGGGTAAAATCAAGGGTTGAGTCAAGTTAAAATGATGATTTGAGATGTTTAGATTTAATTGGTTTGATTTGATTTGGAGTGGATTTGAATTTGACTCATATAGGTTCATAAGGGTCAAATTGGCTAAGTTGACCAATTTGGTCAAATTGATCAAATTGGCTTGGGTTAGGTGTTGATTTAGGTTCAATTGATGATAAGAAGATGATTGTAGGTGCTCATTTCAATTAATCTAGATTTAGTAATGATTTAGACCAATTTGACCCTTTAGGTCAATTTGGGCTAAATGGGTCAATTGGGTTCGATTGATCAAATTAGATTCAATTAAGAGTTTGATCATTTTCAATAATCAATTTATGATGGGTTTGAAGCATTGATTTGGATCAATTTGGATTAGGCTAAGATTTGGCCCAATTTGGCCTTTTAGATCAAATTAGGTCAACTTGGGTCAAAGGGGTCAAATGGGTTTGGCTAGGTCTAATTGATGATCAAATAATATTCAATACTCAATTTATGATTGATTAGAAGTAATGTATTCAATCAATTGAGTTTAGAATGAAGTTTGGCTCAATTTGGTTCAAGTAGACTAATTGGGTCAACTTGGGTGAACTGATCAATTAGACTTGGTTAGGTCCAATTTATTGCAATTGATCAATCAAGGATAATCAACAATCATTATATGAGTTCTTGGCTAAGTTGGTTAATCCAATTTGGATTGGATTGGAGTTTGGTTTATTTGGGTCCTTTAGGTCACTTTGGTCAAGTGAACCAAATGGGTCAATTTTAGTTGGGTTGAGTTTGATGATTGATTTAGAATTGATTGATGGCTTTCATTGTAATTGATTTGAATTTAATTAGATTTTGGCTCATTTGGATACTTTGGATTCAAATGGGCTAGCTTGGGTTAATTGAATTGATTTGATTGATTATCTTGATTGTAGGTTTTGGAATAGTTTGAAATGATGATTTGTAGTGTTAGAGTGCTTTTATGAAGATCTATTGGGTTTGGCTTGATTGAAGGAATTTGGGTTAAGTCCATAGGATTGGATTTGGATAATAAGTTTAAATCATTTGGCTTGGAGATTGGATATAAAATAAAATTTATTTGGGTTTTGTTTGGATTGGTTTGAGATTGGATTGAGGTTTGGTTTTAGCTAAGGGGATAAGCATGGGTTTGGTTTAGGACATAGGGCAGGTAGGTCTCCTTAGTCCTTAAGGCATAGCCTAAATCTAGGGCATGCCATCCTTAAGTCTCTAGGCTTAGGTTCAGTGTTCACCTAACAATTAGAAGTGTTGTATGACTAGGGAACTCCAAGTGTCTAGAAGACTCCTAAGTCTAAGATTGGATGAGTCAATCCTCACTCCAAAAGTGAGGTTAACAGATATCACTGAGAGACTTAGTCTAAACCTAGCTACATTGGTTTAATTGAGACATGGATGACACTAAGGGACTTAATCTTAATCTAGTTATGCTAGAAGGAAAAGATACCACTGAGGATTAGTCCTAAACTCATCATACTAAAGAATATTTCCTCAAAGTGAGGCCATTAAGGGACCTAGGGCCTATTTTGGACCATCGCGGCCTTGTGTTGTGCTATATGATGCAACACTGATGTTTAAAAATCACTATGGGTTGCAGCAAGATTGTGGTGGAGAGGTGTTCGATGGTGTAAACCTACAGGCCAATGCCTTAGCTGGCTATCCACGTTCCATTGCATTTTGCCTTCTTGACAAATTCATGGACATGTTTTCAGCTCCACTTTCCAAATGACATGTGATGTACAACCTCATAAATTTACACTTTACTACTTACAATCACCCAGATGACCTCGTAGTACCCTCTAGGGCTTTTAGATTGCATCACCCCTCACCAAAACATTCAACAAACTTCTTCTTTCTTTAAACTCATAAGAAGATTACATGACATCCTTTATACTTTATTATTGTTCTCATCAACAGCTTGTGGCCTATTCTTCCCATGGACTTCAATTTTGAAAGCTTTCCACCGGTTATGTTTATGTTTAGTGTACTTCAAAGTGCTTTGGTGAACTATTAGAAGTCTTTGATTTGTGCAATCATCGCTTACGAATTATGGGATTGCGGTGGATTTACTTTTTAACTTTGAGTTATTTGTTGGATGTTTTTAATTGCCTCAATTATCACTTGTGATTAGTCGATCTATGCTGGATTTTGTTCTTGTAATGAGTTTTCAGTCAAATGTCTTCACTTTATTCAACCATAGCTTATGTATTCTAGCAATCTAGTGGATTTTGTTCTTAAGGTGACTTCTCTACCAGGTTGTCATTGATTTCTACCATTGTTGCTTGTGATTATTGGATCTACAGTGGATTTGATGTTTAGGGTGTTTCATTTTTACCCTGAAATCAAGCTCTCACCTTCTTTGTGAGAGTGAGCTCCATCCTCTATATGTCTGGTCAGCCTACACATCTCTTATTATCATTTGAGTAGTTAATTCAACTTATTCCCAACTATTCTTGTGCTATATATATATATATATATATATATGGAAAATCATTGGGTGATCTATTGAGTATTCTTAATAGGTTTAGGAGTTTATTTTGATTTATTATTCTTTCCTTATCTGCTAGTGCTTACTATCAAATCTCTTCAATGTTGTAAGAGATAGCAAAGCTATACTTATACCTTTTATGGCTGCTGTTGCATTCAAATTCTTCAAGGAGGGTGTAGTCGAGTATTTGTTGCTCATCTTCTTTGGCAGAAAAATGCCTTTGTAATATGAGAAGAGTTTCTCTCACTAGATGCCTCATTGAGTCAATTGCATCTATTTAATGATTTTTTTTTTGTGTTGCAATGCCTCTTAGGTCAATCTGCTGAACAATGGCAATTGCATGTGAGTTATTGGAGTGGCATTCTTAAATGAGCTAACACAATTTGATTCATAGTGGAGAAGGGTGTTCTTGAATTCCTTTAGTTTGTTAATGTTTCATCCAACTTACATGACTACTATTTACTTTAATTTTAATCTTCAACTTATGAAATTGAGAAAGTGTCCGATTTTGATTTGAGATTGATATTCTTCACACATTTAAATTTGTGCACATTACATTCTTAGTACACTATCATTTTCTTGTACATTCGAGCTTTGTGGATAACTTCTTTATCTTCATCTAACAATGTTTATCTTATGAAGTTCCAAACATTTCATTTTGAGCTTCATAGTCTGGCAATGGGAAAATCTAAAGATGGTGCATGGGATACATGGGAACGTGATATTAAGCTTACATTATATGAGGTTTTCATGCAAGATGTTAATGAAGGCAATCAGGCTACCACCTACTTCAATAATGAGGGGTGGCAAAATTTTATAAAGAAATTTAAGTAATACACTGGGAGAGAGTATAATTAGGCCTAGTTGAAAAATAAGTTTGATGGGCTTAAAAATATTGGAAGCTTTACAAGGGGTTGAAGTAAGGAGCCACTGGTTTAGGGAGGGATACCACTAAGAAGACTATTGATACCCCCAACGAGTGTTGGAAAGAAAAGCGTGAGGTATTAGCACCTTACATTCTTTCTTGAACCATAATAATTGAGTGATTCATATTCATATTGCTTCTACTCTTCATTTTATGTATTTTCCCAAGCAAAACAATTTAGATTTATTTGAACTAAACCAAGAGTTGGAGGAGAAGTTGGATGTAATGTTCGGGGGTGTCATTAACACTAGTGTTCATGCATAGACTCTGGCACACTAGGCAACTAAAATTGTAATTTTTGAGACACCAAATGTAGAAGAGGAAGGAAGCTCAGATGACCCAATAGAAGTGTCTATCAAGCCTAGCAGTAGTGGCTAAAAGCATTCCTCATCTAGTGCATCTAAAGGTGGGAATAAGAAGAAAACAAGTGTCAAGGTTCTACGGTAGCAAATTTTTCATTTGATATCTTTATGCACTTCCATGAGCTCATCCTCAACTATTTTTAAAACACCCCCTTCTATGTCATATGCTATCAAAGTACTTAGTAAAATTGAGAAAGTATTTCAGGACATGACTATCTTTTCACTATGAAGTTTCTAAAGAATACTTTCAAGAGAAAGTCTTCATGTTTATGTGCCCATAAAGATGGGTTCTCTACCAGCGTCACATCTTTGGTTATTTTGATGTTTTGGTTTAGGAGTATTAGGTTTTCCTATTACTTCCTTCTTATCACTATGAATTATTATTTTTGTTGTACATGCTACATTTACTTTTTTTGCTGTTTCTAAACATGTTAAATAAATATATATTGTGGTTTATGATGCATTTCATCAGTGTATCATTATCTTAACCATCTATTCAAGTATGGATGACAATGAAAATGAGCAAGGAAAGAAAGTATTACAACTTCCTTGTACCTAATAAATAAATACTATGAATCCTATTTGTGTAAGACACAGTGCATTAATTCTTCATACATTGGTGAAAAGTAGATTGTTGAACTGCTTGGGGGACATTTTGGCAAATTTCATAGTATCTTCCATATGTCATAGGAAGTTTTCATTGATCTAATACAGTAGCTATAAGCCTTACATGGGCTTCATGGCTTCTCTTTGACAACTAGAAGAAAAGTTTTGGGAATAACCTTCTACATAGTGTCTTATAGCAAGTCAATAAAGACAACAAGGTGAGCATTCTCAACATTCCACTGATACAATAAGCAAGTATTTTACAGTTGGGTTGAACACATTAGTAAGCTCAGATAAAGAAGTGGTACAACCACTTGATCAAACATTTTAATTGACTCTAATAGAGTTTGCAAATGAACTCGTATATATGATTTTCTTTAAAGTAAACCCTTAAACATACTTATCATGATTGATTTTAAAATTAGCAACTACCTTCTAACTAAATATGATATGCTTTACACATAATTGTGTTTGTGTTGAAGCTATTAATGGTATACATGTGGATGCTCATGTTTGTAGAATTCATAGCATTGCATATATTGGTCATTGTGGGTCCCCAACTCAAAATATAATGGCAGCGTGCGACTTTCACTTGTGTTTTTATTTATTTATTATGGCTAGTTGGGAGGGAAGTGTGAATGATAGTCGTATCTTCAAGTCTACTATACATAATCTAAAGTATAATTTTTAATGTAACCACCAAGTTGTTGTGCACTTTGCTGTTCTTCTTTAATCAAGTGAAATTTTTTAAATCTATACTGATGTTCATCAAGAAAAAAATATCACCTAGTTGATGCTAGGTGCTCTTTGCAAAGAAGATTGTTGATGCCTTTTTCATGGAAGTAAGCACCATATTCCTGGCATTTAGAGAAGATAGATAGTTTGAGGAAGGATGATGGAACTGTTCAATAGAAGATACTCCTCCTAACATAGAGTCATCGAAATAAATTTTGGTGTTTAGTAGAAGAAGTGGGTAATTTTGCACAATATGCTATCGTACCCATTCCCATAACATGTTTAAATAGTTTGAGCTATGATGGATCAACATAATTTTATTTATGGACACCCAAGTTATAATGACAGGACCAAACATTTATTCTTCCTGAGGGGTATGAATTTAGGATTATGGAAGTCATGCCACAATCTAGTTTGAGCGTAAGTGAATCACAATCTTGAGATGGTGAGGAATCAACGGAGTTGATAGTGCTCTAAGATCAGTTTTTTGATGAGTTATCTTTGTGAGTGATGCGAGCATGGTGGGCATAGAAAAAAATAGTATGTGATTTCAAGCCTATTTATGAAAATTAACTTCTCAATTTTTCACTTTTTTGGGTTTAGATTGTTAGCATGTTGTTGGAATATTTTTCATTGTTTTTATGAATAGGCACTATAATATTTTTATTGAGAAAAGGTCATATAATATTTGGGTGTTTTGCATTCCTGATAAGGATTCATACTATATTATTTTATGAGTGATGATAAAATATCAACTAGACATTAGATTGAGATTCAACCCAATCAATGTTTGTGCGACATCAAGTTTTTCTATGTTGTATCATTGATAATAATACATAGTGCATGTATTCTATATTTTGGGTTATAGGCATACATATGGATGCTAGATGGAATCAATTATGTTGGATTAAGTTGGTTGTTGTTGGTTGATCCTAATTTTAGCACAAACAAATAATTTTCTTTGATCACTTGTTCAATTTTTTCAAGCTGTGAGATTTTCATGTGACTTATTCTTTCTTGATGCTATATATTTGTGGGCCCTTGGCTATTTTTATTTCATATTTTTGTGCTTTCTTCTACATTATCAAAAATTTATTAGGATTATGCCTTTGAATTATTACATCTTTAAAAATATGCTAACTGAAATATCAAAAATAGAATATGAGATTTAAAAGCTCAAGTGACTCTAGGGTACTATACTACATTTGTAGTTTATAATGCTATTTGTTTACATTACATCAAGAAGCCAATTATGGTAGAAGATTTTATAGATGTACTAAGAATCAAACACTATATGATTGTAATTTTTTAGATGGATAGAAGAATATGAGGAGGCATCTTTTGATACTGAATAGATTTGGTAGGCATCATTACAAAAAGATGTTTTTTTTTAAGATTTGATTAGTTGGAAAGAAAATTTAATTTAATGATTAGTTTACTTATTGTATTTATATTCTTAGTTTTCATTGTAGTACTCATTTTTATTTAGTTCTTCTACCCTAGTAATAATGTTACAAACATATATGTGTATATGCATTTTAATGAGAACTCCTTTTATAATTGCAAATTATGTACTTCCAATTAATTTTAATTAATTTAACATTTAAAAATATATGAATTTATTATTTTACTGTGTAATACTTTCTTTTATAGCTAAAAAATGCATTCATTCTATCAAACTGGTGCATATTTTCTCTATGTAATATGACATATTGTAAGGGAATTTCTATCATTTGGTTAAGACATAGCCACAACATGCTAGTTTCATTACTGCCTCCCAACCAATTCAATAGATTTTCTTACATCAACTTCTCCTGCCACAGCTCCACCACCGCCTTTTTATATAGCTGTAGCTCTCCCAAATGGGCTCTTGGTCCTAACTAGTAAAAGCAAATTATTATCATGATTGGTAAGAAATTATCATTTTAATTAATTTTTGTTAGAAGAAAATTGATTTATTATTTTATTATAAATATTTTAAAGAGGAAGACACCATATAGCAATGTTCCATTCCCAAAATTTTGAAATCATTCATTATTAAAGATCAACACAAGTGTATTATAAAAAAATTAAGTTTTATTAACTCAAAACTTTTTCTCAAATATAGTTAGGTGTAATATTTCTTTAAAAATAGCTTTTAACAGGAAGCATTAGATGTTTAACATTATATTCAATTAATTGGTAGGAATCAACTTCATAAACCTTTCCATGTGTTAAAATAGGCCTTCGAAGAACCAATACCTAGTTGCTTACTTAGAAGATTTTAGCATGGACCAATTTATTTAGAGCTTGAACCAACTTAAGGATGGACCATTTTGCACCTCACTTTTTAGATTGATAAAATTCAAGATCTTATTAAGGTTGAAAGCATTTTTCTACAAAACCATCAAGCTCTACCAATAAGAGTTGAGAATTCCATTCCATCATTATATAATTATTGATGGTGATTCTCAAAGAGGGTAACTATAGTTCTAGAAAAAAAATGAAAAGTTTTAGTACAACAAAGTAAAGCAAAAGATGTGGATTAAGTTAATGTCATATAAGTGGTCTGCTAAGCCCATAATGCTTTAACCAAACTTTCAATTCATCATATTAAAAAGAATTATATGTTTAAGTTGAATTTTTTTTAGAAATATAGCTTACAAATTCACAACACTAGATCATGGAAATGCCTAAGAGGTGAGGATTTATGCTTGTAGCCCGCAAAAGAAAATAACAACCTTGGATCCTAAGTCTAGGGAGCTTTGGCGAGGGCCAAAGCATGACCTAAATCTAAGGCAAAAATGGGTATATGGTTTATCTCCATAAAAGAGAATAAACCACCCGACTGTTAGACTTACAACCGCTTGGGGGTGGCCGCCAACTAACTCCTCCTATGATTTTAAATACATATAGACAAATCCTATGCTTCGCAAGATAGCTAGGCTATTATTTATTAGAAAGGAGACTAAGCCCTTAAACACATTCCCTAAGAGAGTAGATCATGAAGAGAATGAATAAATGACTTAATCTAATACAAATTTTGTTAAGTTTTAGTTTTTGGACATTTTGAATTGACACAGGCTAAGAGATTTCATATTCCTAATGCATGAGAAGATTGATTATGAGCTAAAATCAGAAAGAAGGAGGCATGTTTCCATCATGGCTCTTAAAGATCAAGCCATTTTCTCTAGTAAAGGTGGAAGTCATCCATTAGCAAGAGTAAGATAATATGATTTTTATGCATGATGTGAGACATACAACATCTAGTTAAGGGGTTGCTAAATATTTGTTATCTTGATTTATGTCCTTGGATTTAGGTGAGGTTATGAGTTGTTAAATTTAATTTTGAGTTGATTAATTGGATAGAAAATTTATTTTTCCCTAAGAGCCTAATCCCATCCAGGCCATTCATCAAATAATAAAGAAACTAAAAAAAATCATGTCATCCTAATTGCACAATCATAAATAAAATATCAATTAATTTATAAAATTAGCGCAAAAAAATAAGAGGTAGATTGCTCCACCGCATAACCCAAAAGAAAAATGGGTAGCTGAGTTCTACCCTTATACAACCTGAATTACAAATGAATGATTACAATTAAAAGGAATTCATGTTATGGGGGTCTTCATTCTTCATTTTTTCATTTCATAATTTCTTCCTTTTTTTGATTTGACTTGGGTTGTAGTTTGCTCCAAGGCTTCACATGGTACATAAGACATGATTTTATGACCAATGTTCACCTTGATTCCCCCATAACATTCATTCCAAATTTCAGTTGCAAAATTTATATCAAAATGGGAAAGATAAAACTAACTAAACTTGCAAAATAGAGATTAGCTAAACATACCACACAACCCAAGCAATTATAGGAATAATTTGGACTTAGCACCCCACACATGGGTAACCAAGTCCACATGTCCTAGTTTGGATCATGCTTAGAGGTATAAGCAACCTACATAGCAAAAAGCATTTATATTTTTATTACAGCGCCTATTAAGCACAATCCCTAGCATAATACATGATTAGACTAAGGTCGTTCGATCATCCAGTCTATGCACATGCACCCTAACATCTAGTCTAAAAAGATTACATCACAAAACCAAATCAGGCATCAAACTATGCACCGCCTTAACATAGAGCTAGAAATGGTGACTTAACCTAATGTGTGTGCCATTTAAGGCTTGTGAGGCATGTCTTAGCTAGGCTTTAAGGTTGAAATTTTTTAAGCGTGAAGAATTCAACTTAGAGGGTGGTTTCATTTTAAGTGATTTAGTTGATTTGTCAATTTTCTTTGATGATTTGATTGGTTTGAATGAACCTACACTTAGTTACTAAATGTTGTAAAGAGAAGAAAAGATAAGAGAACTTCTCTTTCAACCCTACTTTAAAACATTTCTAAGGTAGATTTATTGATGAATTTTCTTTAATGAAAGTTTTATTATGTGTTTTAATTAACCCTAAGTTTAGATTTGATCTAAATAGACCTATTCAATAAGAAAGACATCATAGGATTAGTTAAGGTGAATTACTATCACATAACACACAATCATTTATTTCTTTCTACCATGTATACCACGCATATGAATAATCATAAGCATACTTATACATGCAATGCAAATTTTAGCACACCTTGATGATGAATGCTAAGAGATATGATTTGGAAATTTGGATATTCCATGAATGCATGTCTTTATTATGTAGAAAGGAGGGATTCTTTATCCATTAAGATAATGCACATTCACATGTGTAAAAAGACATAAGTGAGCATGATGCCATTATTTTCTAGACCAGGAGTGTAAGGAACAAGACCTACTTAGGGCTACTTAAAGCCTCACAACCCTGAGATATCTAGACTTATATACCACTTTTCTTAAATATATGTGAATGTACAAAAAGGAACAAATGGATGAAGAATCATGCAAAAGATTTATGTTTGATTTGGTTGTATGATTTACATGTGTAAATGTGAGGATCCTTCTTAAATCATAATATAGAAATGCATATAAATAAATTTAAGCAAGTGTTATGTCCTTTTCAAATGAACTATACACTTTACAAATCCTATACAAGTTCATGTTAAGAGAAGAGAAGAAAAATAACACAAAACACATCTTATGCTTATAATCACATGCAAGCTTATAAGTACTTATAAGTAGCATCACTTCATTCATAATCTTTAATTTATAGATTTTAGAAATAGTTTTTGGTTTAATAGTGATAATAGCCACTCATATTCTTAACTTTAGCCAAAACATGTAGTTTGATATAAAATGAAATATTTTATTTAATTGATGTTTCAAAAGATATGAATGCATGATTTCATATGACAAATAATATTTAGCATGCTTGGAAATAAATAAAATGATGTAAGCATATGACTGCATTCACCCTAACTAATTCCTAAAGATAATCCCATGAAATAAGATCATTTAAAGTGAATCAAAATTTTGTAAAGAGATTTTTAGTTTTGGATTTAATTTGACTTAGGAAATGTGAAAAGAATTTTCAAGTTCTAACCCATTTCACCCATCTGTGGATTGGTTTAGTTTATTTTTAGAACAATTAGGTTGATTTTATATTTTATTTAGGTTAAGGTGTGATTTAAGTACATTAATTACCCCTTACCTATACCACTTTAACATAATTAAATAAATAATTATGAGCCAACATATGATATGCAACCACATGAAATTTAAATCAGCAATGCACCTAAGAAATAAAGGAGCCTAATGCAATTGGCTCATAATTATTGATTAATTAAGCTAAAGGGTTTAATTAAGTACTTTCATAACCATCCTACACATGTAGTTTGATTATAATTTTCTTTGAAGTTCTCTTAGGTTATGGAACACCTAAGAATCTACCCACGATTAAGTGATCAAATTATGGAATAATTTGGTTTTGAGTTTAGTTAATTAAGCCATTTAATGAAGTGATTAAATCATTAATCAATTTGCAAATTAATCAAGTTTTTATCCAATTGAAATAAACTTAGGATAAAGATTTAGACAAAAATCTTAATCTCATTCGCAAGTCTATTCGCTATTTCATGATGATTAACAAACTCAATAAATGAATTTATCACTATTTAATAGATTAATTAATCATTTATTTAGTTAAGAGAGGGATTAAGGATGGAATGAGAAATTTTCCTAATTAACAAATTCCAAGAAAATCATGAGTGAGGTCATCCCACTAACCTTGGAAGTTTGGAATTAATTGTTGAAGTAATTAAGGAGTAATTAGCCAAATACATAATAAAAACCAAACTGAGTGATAATTACATTTTAAAATCAATTAAACTTAATTTTATATTATTCTACTTTGAATTATCTTTAAAATGAACTTGAGTTTATATTTTTTGGATTTTTCTACAATTAGTTATTAATTTTAGAAGTTTCAGCTTTAAAAATGAATTAATTAAGCCTAATTCACCCCTTAATCCCATCGAGCCATGTGGCGGATGACACGGCGTGCTTTCCACATGGTGTGATAGGATAGGTTATTTAAGTTGTCACATCCATTATCCAGTCAGCTTGCGGTGAACGCACTTTCTCCACGGGCCGTCCAATCTAAGATTGGACTACCGCGATTAATCCTGTGGTTTAGGCTTAAATTAGAGGGAGAACTATAATGATTTAATCCCAACCATCCATTCTAATCATGCAGAATAGATGGTGTGTGATCTATCTTCTCCCGAGCGGCAAGAGATGGATGCTGTCCATTGATTGTTGCTTGATCCAAGCTCACCCGAGCTCGGATGGAGTTCAAACTCACTCCATACCTTCAGGGAAGCACAAGTAAGGTATCCAACGATCAAGATCTAATGAGATTACAATTCCCTTCACAAAAGACCAAGTAAATTTTATCTTAAGATTAGTTTTGAGCAATACCTCACTAGAGGCTATCACCGACGCTTCCAACATAGGAGGTAGCTTTTTCTAGTAGAGACAAAGCTTTGTTGAGGGTATCATGTCTTGATTTGAAGTGGATGGCTCGGTTGACCAAGCTCCCCTTCAATGGTAATTGTATTTGATCAAAGTCCTCCTTCTCATGGCTTGGTGGCTTGGGAAACAACTTGATTGGGCTCAACTAAGTCCCTTCATGGTGCTTGTGAATTTAATTTGGGTTTGGTGGATAATTGGATGAGTTGGATCTTCACTTCATCTCCCTTATTTTGACCTTGAGAAAAATTGAGAAGGATAAATTGAGGAAGCTTGGAAATGGCTTTACGAAGCTTAGGAATGCTTAGTCTCGATTCCTGAGTTCAATTCAATTTGATTTGAGTGGGAATGAGGGGGAGTATATCTTCCCTCCTGATCGACGGAGGAACAATTTGCCATTTTGATCAATGGAAGAGATTGGTTTATTGATTTGAGTTGTTTAGCATCCCATGTACAAAGTGGAGGGAAGGAGAGTGAGTGCCCATGTGCTGTGAGTGTATGGGTGATCCAAGTGTCCACCCATTAGAGGGTTAATTTTGCCTCTGTCATGGTCAACCCAAACCCATTGGGTCATGTTCACCCTCCTTGTGTGGACTAGAGGATGTCAAGTGGCCTTGAGAAGAATTGATCAAATTCCAAGTGAATTTGGCCATATGATACCCTTTAAAAGGGAAAATGGTCATTTGGCCTTGATTTTGATTTGGACAGATTTGAAATGATTCAAAAATGGCTAGGGCCAAATTTCAAGTGATTTGGAGTTCATTTGGTTGAATTGGTTCAATTTGACCTATTTAGGTCAAGTTGGGTCAATTTGGGTTAGGTTGACCAATTGTCAAATTGGGTCAAACTATGGGCTAGGTCAAGTTCAAATGATCATTTAGATCCTATGGGTATCATTGGTTTGGTCAAATTTGATTTATATTTAGTTTTGGTTCATTTAGGTTCATTTATATCGAATGGGTCAAGTTGACCAATTTGACCCATTTGACCCAATTGGGTTAGGTCATGGGTTGGTTGATCATTTAAAATGTATTGCCAGCTTTGGTTTCAAAAAAATTTAGTTTTATTTGATTTCAAGTTGATTTGACCTTTTAGGTCAAGTTGGGTTCATGTTCAATTAGCTAGGGTCAAGTTGGCCAATTGAAGCTTTGGTCAAGTTCAACAAGTGATTTAGAATAATTTGAGGTTGCAATCAATTTGCTTAGATCAAGATTTGACCCATTTTGACTTTTAGTTAGGTCAACTCAACTTTGGTCAAGTGGCCAATTTGGTTTGATTCAATTGATGGCTTGGTCAAGTTCAATCATTGATTATAAATTTATTTAGATAAATGGTTTCAATCAATTTAGCTTATGGTGAATTTTGGCTAGTTTGGGTTTCATTTGGGCTAAATGTTGACTTGGTCAAAGGCTAGGTTGGACTTGGTTTGACCCAATTTGAGTGATTGATCATCCTAAGATGATTGTTGCTCACAATGTGTGGCTTAGATGGGCTTAGTTCAATCCAATTTGGGTTGGATTAGAATTTGGCTCAAAAAGGTGCTTTAGGTCACTTTGGGTCAAGTGAGCCTAGGTGGGTCAATTGGCTTGATCAAGGCTTGATTTAAGTTTGGTTGAACTCACATATGGACTTATGATTGAAATATAAATCCAATTGCAAGTGATTTGGAGTCAAATGGGTTTTGATTCATTTGATAAATTCAAGTCAAAAGGGTGAGTACGGGTTTGACTTTGATTAGTTTGATTTTGGTTTGATGATTGAAGTTTGTGTTTATATTTGGCATGATTGAAGGAATGATTGTTTGAAGAGAAAATCCAAAGGTTTGGATTGATTTGAGATGATTTGGCATAAGTTCAAGGATTTGACTTGAAAGAGTATAAGTTGGATTTAAGTTGATTTGGATTTGAGTTTTGAATTTAGTTTTGTTATTTGAATTTATATTTCATTTATATTTATAAATATAAATGAGAATATAAATGGGTTATGAGAAAATATTTGAATTTGGAGTGATTTGGATTTGATTTGAGCTAAGTCAAGATGAAATCAAGGGCTTAGGAAAGATTTTGATTTGGAATTGATAATTTTTCAACTATTTTGATTCATGAGGATTTTGGAATTGATTTGATTTGAATTAATTGAGTTGGAATTGATTTAAGATTTGATTTGGAATTGATAATGGATTTTAATCATTTAAGATTTGATTCATGATTTGAATTTTGGAATTGATTTATGATTTGAAAATCAAATTGAAAGATTTGATTTGAAATTGATTTATGATTTGAGAAAATCAATTGAGAAATTGATTTAAGATTTGATTTGGAATTGATCCATGATTTGAGAAAATCAATTGAGTTGGAATTGATTTAAGATTTAATTTGAGTTTGAAGCTTGGCTTGAAAGAAGGAAGCAAAGATTTGTTTAGGGTAGGCAAGTCCTCCTAATACCCCTAAGGCATAACCTATTGCTATGGCTAACTCTTCTTAGTCTCTAGGATTAGGTTAAGTGTTTACCTAATCACTAGAAGTGTCTTAAGACTAAGGAACTCTTAGGGTCTATAAGAGTCCTATATCTAAGGTGGAGAAGTTGAGAGCTCACTCCAAAAGTGAGGTCAACAAAGGGAGCCCTATAGGTGTGGTGTGACTGACAAGGCATTCTGCATGTATTGGTGTTGACCGAGACAATCAACAATGTTCACATGATCACAAGCACTAACAAAAATGATCTACTCCTAAGCCCGAGATGTATAAGGAATCAAAATCTTAGTGCAATGTGACTCTACTCATGTCAAAAACATAAGAGAGTGAAGGGGGAATCCATTAGGGATGGAGTGTGTGAACCCTCCACTAGGGAAGCAGGTTCAAGTCATCCACTGGGGGATGAGAGGTTATGAAGTCCACAGGAGAATTAAAATTTGGAATCCACCGGAGATAAAAGATGTGAACCTTTGACTAAGGGAGAAAGTTTGGATTGGATTGAATTGAATCCACTAGAGAAATTGGAAGGATTTGCATCTCACCGGTGGGAGAAGCCGCATTGATTTTAATTTGACTCACCGGGAGGTTGATTGATTTGTTTCAAATTTATTTAAAATTTTAAATTTTGAGATGGATCCTGTCAGTTCACGATGGACTACACTGAGTAGGGGCCATGTTGTCCTTGGCCTACTTCAAATTTATCAATCCAAAGGGGTAGTCTGCCAACCACATAGTAGGACTATCCAACCAAAGGAGTTGCCTTTCGATATGCAACAGCTGTACAAGGAAGAAAGCATAGTAGACTTATATCCTCCAAGTAGATCGTCGGATGATGGGTGAGGCAATATCAACCCAACCTCGATTACTAAGTGAATGCCACTAGGGGACTTAAATCAGCTCAAAGATAGTCAAGATTAATCTCATTTTTTAATTAAATTTGATGGATCTCATTGATTTGTGATGGACTGTGACCTAGGCCATGTGGCCTACTTCTATTTATCAATCAAAGGGAGTAGTGTTGACCTCATTTTTTAGAATGAGCTCTCAACCCCTCCATCTTAGGCATGGACTCCTCAGACTTAAGAGTTCCTAGTCTTAAGACACATCTAGTGATTAGGTGGACACTCAACCTAGCCCTAAAGATTTAGAACAGTTAGCCATAGAAATAGGTCATGCCTTAGGGGTGTTAGAAAAATTTAGCTTGAACCATTCCTCACCTTCGTTCCTTCAATTCAAACTTCAAATCAATCTTATTTGATTTTCTCCAAATTCAAATCCACTCCATGATTGAAACCCATGATCAAAATCCATCAAAAAATTCCTAAGTCTAGATTTTGCCTAAGAATTTAATCTTCTCTTAAAGAACTTAGCCAAAACCATGATCAAAACTATGTTAAATCTTTGAGATTTTCTCATAATTCATTTATATTCACATATATAAATGAAATAGACATTCAAATCAATCAAATCAAAACCTCAAATTCAAAATCAATTCCTTAATTTTTCATTAATGGACTTAACCTAAATCATGATCAAATCAACTGAAATTTATATGATTTTCTCATAATTCATTTATATTCACATATATAAATGAAATATAAACATAAATCAATCAAACCAAATCAAAAATTCAAATCCGTACTCCAAAATTTCCTAACCCCTTAAATCCTTCTTAATGGACTTAGTCTAAGTCATGATCAAATCACTTCAAACCCTTGAAATTTTCCCATGATCCATTTATATTCTCATTTATATTCACATATATAAATGAAATATAAATTCAAACAATCAAAACCAATTCCAAAAATCAAATCTAAATCCACTCAAAATCCACTCTAAGACTTTCAAGTCAAAATCTTGAACTTAGTCAAATCAATTTCAAATCAAGCAAAACTCTTGATTTTCTCTCATGATTCAATCGAATCTACAATGACGAGTTCAAATATAAATACAAACTTCAATCACCAAATCAAAAAAACAATTCAAAATTCAAAGCCTAAATCCTTTCATATTCTTCCTTTGAATATGAAATTATCAAATGGATCAAAACCCATTTAAATTCAAACCACTTGTAAATGGATTTATATTTCAATCATAAGTCCATATACAAGTTCAATCAAACTCAAATCAAGCTTTGACCAAGCCATTTGACCCACTTAGGCCCACTTGTCCTAAAGTGACCTAAAGTACTCTTATGAGTTAAATTCTACCAACCAAATTGATTGAACCAACCTATGCCTCTCATCATGATCAATAATCATCATGGATGATCAATCAATCAGTCAAACCAAACCTAAGGGTTGACCAAGTCCAAATGAATCCAACAGTTCTACTATAGGCCAAATTGATTGAAACCATTGATCCAAGTTCATTCATGACCTATGTTTGAACTTGACCAAACCAATATTTGAGCCTAACCTAGCCCAATTGGCCACTTGACCCAAGTTGACCCAACTTGACCTAAAAAGTCAAAATTTGATCTAAGACAAACTGATTCAAACCAATGAGACAAGTTCATTCCAAATCACTTGTTGAACTTGACCAAAGCCTTAATTGGCCAATTAGACATAACCTAGCTCAATTAACCTTAGACCTAACTTGACCTAAAGGGGTTATGTTGAGCTAATTTTGAACATAACCAAAATTGATTGAAAACAAAGATACCAATCCATTCCATATGACTAACCTAACTTAAACCTACCCATGACCTAGCCCAAAAAGGTCAAATGGGTCAAATAGGTCAACTTGACCCATTTGACCTAAGTGAAGTCATATGAGCTAAATTCAAAACTATACCAAATTGAATCAAACCAAAGCCGCCAAAACATTTCAAATGATCATATGAACTTGACCCAACCTTAGTTTGACTCAATTTGACCAATAATTGGTCAACTTGATAAGTTGACCCATTTTGACCTAAATGGGTCAACATGAGCCAAACCTTATCAAATGAATTCCAAAAACTTACAACCAAACCTAGTTTCTCCACATACCCAACATATCCAAATTGAAAAATTAGCAAAATGACTATCCTACCCCTAAGCCATAGAATAAATTATGGACTAATCCATGGGTAATTTGGTCATGCTCTCTTCATATCCACTTCATACTTTCCTATACCTCAAGGGGACCTAATGAAGAGTGGTGCACCCAACCCAATGGGTTTTAATTGTCTCCAAGGCCAAACTTGACATCAAATTGGCTCATTCCAAATCCCTCCTCCACCCAATTTGATGCACATGGGAGGTTAGCAATCCACTCAAGGACTCAAATAGACCATGTGCAAAGAGCTAACTGATCAAACAACCTCTCCATTGTGATCAATTGGATCAAAATGGCAAAGGAGCTAGGTCCGATCCTTCGGGGAGATAATGCAATTCAATTTAAATCCATCATTCCTCAATTTGATCAAGCCCTAGAGAGTGTTAGGAAAGATTATAGAGCCTCCTTAAGCACTCTAAGGAGGATTTGAATTTGAGATTTCTAGATTTTCTCCATTGAAAAATAGGGGAGCTCACTTGAACTTCCAACTTTCTCCACACTCAAAATCACTTCAATCTCACACTGGAGGGCCAAGTGCAACCAAGCCTCCATTTGAGTTCTCACAAAGAAAGGAGAATTGATCGCCAGGACCAATTGGTGGTCATGGAATAATCCATTGAGCCCCAAGGCCTAAGAATTTCAATAGGGCTTCGTCTCCACTAGTTGAAGCTATCTCATCAATCTCTGATCTCCCCGACAAGGTATGGAATTTGACCACCTAGCATAGGTGTGTTGGTCTTTGTGAAAGGAATTTTCAAGTCAAGATCCACCATTAGATGTGTTCCTTATTGGCTTTAGATGGTGTGGGTAAAGTGTTATTCAATCCGAGCTTAATCGAGCATGGATCTTCCCCTAGATCATGGGCAATCTCTATTGAGCCTAGGGGAAGAACTTGGGAGATCCTAGCCATCCATCAGCACATTTTGGATGGATCGCCAAGATTATTTCCACATTTAAAAATTCTTTTATCCCTCTTAAGATTGCGGGTTGATCCCTGGCCAAAACCAAAGAAGGTTGGGATATTTCTCTATCCAAAACCTCTAAGAAAATCATTCAGAAGATCAAGAAGCTTTCCATGCAGGTGCTTGAGTCAGAACCTCCAAGGAAGGTGTAGTGCCAACTCTAGGAAAGGGGAGATGAGCAGCAAAGAACATGTGTTGGCCCTGATAGCCCATTAGCACGCCATCGACGGTCCCCTCCTATAGTTTTCCACACCGGTGACTCTTCCAACTTCAACTAGCTCTTCTATTTCTTCTACTAGTAGAACTCTTATCGATAGATAAGGGCATCAAATCCCCACCCCACTTTTTACTTGATTTCTACTTTGTACCTCCAAATAATTCTAAGAAATTGAAGAATAAAGCTAGTTTGAATTACATCTGTGTCACTTCTGATGGGTTGTCTTCTTCTATTCCTAATGATAACTGTTCAAGTCAAAATAACTATAATAATTCTGTTCTGCCTCTTTTTAATTCAGAGTTGAACTTTCCAACTCTAAATACTATGGGTTCACCTCTTGAGATAGACTTGGAATCATCTGATTCTGAGGGTCCCAAAGGAGAAGCTGTAAGTGAGCCTAATGTGCAAGTAAAACCTTCCATTATCCTACTACAAGTGATCACTGAAGTCAACCTCCATAGTGGTAAGGTTCTACCTCCTAGGGAAGCACCTCAAGATAGAGGGAAACAAGTCATTGGTAGTAAAGATCGAGAAGCCCTTCCACAAGATGCTCCACCCTTGGATATGCTTATAGAACACCTGTCGAAGGTGGAATACAACGTCCTTTCTCATCTAAGAAAGTTGCCATCTTAGCTAAGCATATATGATGCCCATATCTTATCCAAAGAGATGAGGGAATCACTAATAAGGGCCCTCCTTGATCCTAAAATATGCTTAGCTTAGTTGACCGCTATAGGTGAGAAAGCACATTATGCAAAACAAGCCCAAGGTATCACCTTCATAGATGAAGACCTTCTTCTGGGGAATTAGAGCACAACCCCTCTACATCACAGTTGACATGGACAGGTTCATACTTGCCAGGGTTCTCATGAATTCAGGTGCATCATTAAACATTATGAGTTTAAAGACCCTTGCCTATTTGAGGATTGACATCTCTACACTTTGAGGAGATCGGATGATGTTGAGAGGATTCAATGACCAAGGTGAGTGGGCTTTAGGTTCTATAGTGTTACCTTTGAGAGAGGTGACTGAAAGACTGAAGCCAAGTTCTACATCATTGATTCAAATACTTTGTTCACTACTTTGCTTGGTAGGCCTTGGATACATTAGAACAAGATCGTTCCATCCTCCCTTCATCAGTGCTTTAAGTTCAAAAAATATGGAATTGAGTACCGTCAAGGAGATGAAAAACTATTTTTAATTAGAGAGGTTGAGATTTACGAGGATGCGACCTACTATCTTCCTCAAAATACCCTTTCTCGTAAACTTGGACAAAATTCAAATGCAAAATCAAAAGAAAAAGAAAATGAAGAAAAGAAAAGATAAAAGAAAATGAAAAGAAAAATAAAAGTCCAAATGAACAAGAAAGGGGAATTGAAGAAGAAATAGATTCACATATCACATTCCAACTATAGTTCATTCCATCATATGGACATATGGGTAGGATGGCTCAACCTCCACCGTGAGGCAGAGAGGCGTAAATAAAGATAGTTCAGACCATGGCCTTCAACCAATAGAGGTCATGTTCTAGTTCATAGGAGTACCCTTACTATTCACATAGACTTGGAATCCAGATCAGAGGATGAGTCTAATATAATTAATATACCAGCCAACCCCTCTCAATGGGTTCCATTAGAGGTGACTTTCGATCCAGACAGAGATGAAGACCAAGCTTCCAAGCAAAGCAAAGTATTCGAATCCAGTTTTTGTGAAACTATTAGGTAGTTGGGAACCTTAGCTCTTACCTCACTCACATCTAAAAAAGTGAAGGTTTAGTAGTTAAAGAAGTCCCTAAGTCTTCCAGTGACATGAAGTAGAAGGAGTTCTTTTTGGGATCATCATCCTCAAGCCCTGAAGTTGATGTAGAGCTTGAGGAGGATACTTTTAAAAAAATTAATGGAATTACCTTTTGACTTTTACTCTCCTTGTGTTCAAAATCTTATACATAAATGTTTAGTTCCTCACACATGGTCCAAGCACAGGTCAGAATGCTTTGAAAAGCTATGGAACAATACAAGCAGGGAAGCACAATCAAGAGCAGGACTAGGATTCAGTACAGTGGGTCTGGTCAATGATGAAGATTATTGCCTAGTTGTTACCAATCATATGGAGTCAGATAGGCTCTTCTCACACATCCCTAACTCTTATGAGAATGTGTGTTTAGAAACCTCAGATGATCCAGATGATCTCCAAGCCATAGAGGCATCACCAAAATTTGAAGAGGAGATTCATTCAATAATAGACAAGCTTAAATAAATCAACCTTAGGAAAGAAGAAAATCCACACCCGACATACATCATTTCATTGCTAAATGAAGAAGAAACTAATGACTTAGTTAGGCTATTGATGTTTAAAGATCGCTTCATGGAGTTATGAAGAGATGCCCATTATCTCCTAACGTCCACAAGCTAGCAATAGACCTAACACTACTATTAAGCAAGATCCTAGATGCATGCAATTAGAAATTGAACATGTCATTTCAAAGTCAAGAAATTGATGTTGGTTTCATCGAAGAAGAATATCCTACTTGTTAGCTAGTGTCATCCCGTTAAGAAGAAGAATTTGTCAATTTTAGGGACTTAAATAAGGCATGTCCCAAGGATGAGTTTCCTTCCTATACCAAAGTTAATGGTGGACATCCTCATCTCATGCGGTTCTCTTTCATGGATGGGTCATCATTATAACCAAATCAAGATGTCTCTTGAAGATGAAAGAAACACAACCCGATCAAAAATCTTCTATTATAGGGTCATGCCTTTGGCCTTAAAATGCGGTACTACATACCAAGCCATGACTCGATCTTCAATGAACTCATCCATCATCGCTACATTGATGATCTAGTATTCAAGAGCTTAGAAAAGGAAGACCATCTCTTTGACTTGAGAGTAGTTTTTGAATGATTAAGATAATATAACCTGAAAATGAATCCCCTGAAGTGTGCATTAGAAGTAGCTTCAGGGAAATTCCTTGGGTTGATTGTTTGACACCAGGGAATAGAAATAGATCCTAAAAAGATTAAAGCTATCTTAGAAATGCCACCTCCTAAGAGTTTAACTCAACTCAGATCCTTTCAAAGATGATTGGCGTATCTAAGATGCTTTATCTCCAACCTATTGCAGAGATGCAAGCCATTCTTAGCACTTGTCAAAAAAGATGCTAAGTTCAAGTGAGATGATAAGTGTCAGCATACTTTTGAAGACATCAAAGAGTACTTGATGAAGCTACCAGTTCTAGCAG
Organism: Cymbidium sinense; assembly: GCA_021442155.1. Lineage (NCBI taxonomy): Eukaryota > Viridiplantae > Streptophyta > Magnoliopsida > Asparagales > Orchidaceae > Cymbidium > Cymbidium sinense. Next base: position 147,131,183 of record CM038218.1, on the reverse strand, counting down.
CCCCTATCTTGAGCAAGCCACTCATCACCTTGCATTGATGACTCTCGATGCTCGGCCCAAGCCAATTGAAGGGAAGGAAAGTGCTCTCTACTACTCGTTATCCTCGCAAGTAAACTATCCACCTATTGAGAAACATTGCCTAGCTTTGATCTTTGCTTCCTAAAGCAATAATATATGCTTTCTTATAAGGTGAACTTGATCTCTAAATCCACTACAAGATCTCATGACACAAACTACCTGGATGGCTCATTGTCCATGATTCTCTCATAGTCTGAAAGAAAAAGGACAAGCACTAGTGAATTTCTTAGCAAAGACACTAATTTTCAAGTTGATTCTGTGATGATCATGAACAAATCATGAACGGAGGCCAATGAGAGATGTATTTTGATGGTGCTGCTTCTTTTCTTAAAGGTGAAGCACCACGATCTATTCTTCCAAGAAAGGCAGGGTAGGAATAGTTCTCCTAACTCCATACCATGATGTGATGAGATTCTCATACTATCTATCCAACCCCTACACAAATAATGAAGCTAAGTATGCAGCTTTGATTGCCGATCTGGAGTTAGCCATCACTATTAGTGTCAAGAGAATCAACATCTTTGGGGATTTTTAATTGGTCATCAACCGATTGTCCTAGGTTCTCAAACCCAAGCTTCATCATACTATGAGTATACCACAAAGTCATTGGCCGATTTTGAAGTCACCATCTACAAGGTTCCTCGAGCAGAGAATGCAATAACTGATGCTTTGGCCAAACTTGCCAAAGAGTTGGCATGTACGGAAGATGAGTCCATTTCAATAAGGGTCCAAAATAGACAAGTCCTATCCCTTATTGATGTTGAACTCATTGAGAGACTTTCTCTTGAAGGGGAGGTTGCCGTTGCCAAAATGGACAAGGTGCTAGATTGAAGGAAAATATTCATAGATTACTTGAACATTGACAAACTACCTCAAGAAAAGTCATAAGCCCATCAGGTGAAACAGAGAGCTCTCTCCTATGCTCTTGTTGATGGCACCCTGTACCGTTGGTCCTTTGATCAAATGTGGTTATGCTGTTTATGCAAATATGAAGCCCGTGACATTATAATTGAGGTACATTTAGGTCTATATGAAGCACATCAATTTGGCCCGAAGATGAAGATGAAGATCAAGTGACTTGGATACTACTAGCCTTCGATGATTACAGACTGCATGGATGTAGCTAGGAGATGCTATCAGTGTTAGGTACACGGTGTGGTCCTCCACCAACCACCCACATTCTACACCGTACATTGGCTTCATGGCCATTTAAGTGTTGGGGTACTAACATTATGGGTTTGATCGATCCTCCTTCTTCCAAAGGGCATCGATTCATCTTAGCTTCCATTGACTACTTTTCCAAGTGAGCGGAAGCCATCCCACTCACAGAGGTCACAACTCATCATGTGCTTTAGTTTTTCAGGAACCATATCGTATATAGGTTTGAAGTGCCTTGATAAATTATATTTGATAATAGTACTACATTCAAAAGAATGAAGATCAACAGCTTCACCAGAAGACACAACATAGATTGGAGATACTCCACCATTGACCACCCCAGAGCAAATGGCTTAGTAGAAGCATTCAACAAAATTCTCATCCAGACACTGAAGAAGACTCTTGATGATAACAAACGTTAGTAGAATGAGCAATTGGTTGAAGCCTTGTCACCACACCACACATACCAACTCAACCCACCCCATTTTTTCCATAGTGTATGGGTCTGAAGCTGTTCTACCTTTAGAATTTCAACTCCCATCACTAAGGATAGCATTGGGTAGCAAGATCACTATAGAGAAGAATGCAAAGTTGTGGTTAGAAGAGCTCAAAGGTTTGGAAGAGAGTCACCAATGGGCGTTCCAGAACCTTGAGTTGTACAAGGCCAAAATGATTCAAGCTCATAACAAGCTGGTCCACCCTAGGTCTTTCTGAGTAGGAGAACTTGTGTTAGTCCTAAGGAGGCTAATTGTTGCCCGTCAAAAGATGGGAGGCACGTTTGAACCCACTTGGGAAGGCCCCTATGTCATAGAGAAGGCCTACCAAGGAGGATCTTATCAGCTTATTGATTGTAAAAGGGAACACCTGATGCTTCCAATTAATGGGCTCTATTTAAAAAAGTATTATAAATGAAACAAATAATGTTTGAAAATAATCATTAATAAAAAGAACAAAAATCTGATTTCATTCATAAAATCTTCTCTTCTTCAAGTTGTTTTTGCTTATCTTTGAATCCGTGCATGTTTAGGGTAGGTGTAAGAGTCCCCTAGTGGCTTCCTATCCCACTTTCACAACACGAACACAATCTCCCAATGCTTTTAGAATAAGTGTAAGAGAACCCAAGAGGCATCCTATTTTGATTAGCATAATTAAGTTAGGTGTGAGAGAACTCAAGCGACATCCTTTCTTAAGTGGGAATCATGTTTGCCATCCGTAGAACCATTTCATCAAAATCTCTTGTGTGTTTAAGGTAGGTGTAAGAGTCCCCACAGAGGCATCCTATTCCTTATGACACATGCAAAAAATAAACACAAATCTTTTATCTCGAGCTATCTTGATGTGGGAGCAAGCCCCCTGTGGCACTCACTCATTAGTTGCTCTAAGTCAAGTCTACATGCAACCTCACTAGTATGTCACCCTAGTGGTCACTTGTTGGAAGATGTGAGTCCCCACGCTTTCTTCTTATCTTGACCATTGCAAACTAACGAGCACCTTGTTAGTGTGGTAGGCTTCACTGCCCATCCAAACCTCATGTTGACTTTGTTTAAGAAGATGTGAGTCCCCATACTTTCTTCTTGAACTAGCCATCATGCTCTAACTTGATCGAGTATATTTGAGGTTTAGGATAAGTCCCCCAAAAGCACCTTTCCTCTTGACTACTTTTGGATTGATATAAGTCCCCATTCACTCCTTGGTCGGCTGAAATAAGAGACTATCCCAACAGTCAATTCTATAGAGGATGTGAGTCCCGAGCTTCTTCTAGTCGATTGTTGCAAACCCATGCACCTCAAGTTGATTGATGTTTGCTATGCTGACAATGACTCACCCTATGAGTACACCACTCTTGACAGATATGACTCCTTGCACTTTCTCCTTGACTTGGAAATTGAATACTATTGGATATATGACTAGCCATGTCATCTTCTCAATGGTGTTGAATTAAGCCCTTAGTGGCCCCATTCCCTATGGGCACTCTACTTGGATCAAGTCCTTTGCAACCCCATTTAGACATTACCTAGGGTTACCTTTGGATTGGATAGTTCTCCTTTCCGGTTGGAGAATTTGTTCTGGATTAAATTCTCCTTTGGTTCAAGATAAATAGGTCATATAAGCTCCTTCTCAGTTTGAGCCCTTACAAACTAACATGGTCCATAACAAACAACCTAAATAAAATAAACAAAATTAATTTGCTTATGGATTAGGAATTCAAGCCTCCAAAGGGCTCCTTTTCCCAAGTAGGCATCCTATCTTTAGGGCATTGTCAGCAGAACTCCTTATAAGAATTGCCTAACTACCTGAGTCGAGATAAATCCTCAGGTCAGTACTCACTCCGTAGTCACCCTTAGTTTGGGTTCAATCTATTATTCCATGAGAAGGTTACCCCGACAGTCATTCCGCTTTGAAAGATGAAAGGCTATGAAGCATTCTTTCTAAGATGATCAAAAAATGGGCAGCCCTAGTCGGGTTTGATTTCCAAGGAAACCAATCACCCGTAGTGGAATATGTGAGTCCCAAGCTTTTCCCTTGAATTGATCATAGCAAACCAAAGGCACTCCTTTGGTGGATAGTTCTCCCATACTATCCCTTGTTCAAGAATCAGATAGGATGATATGATCCATCAAACCAATAATCAATCAAAATAAATTAAATCTTGACTATCTTTGAGTTGATCTAAGTCCCCAAAGCAAAGATTTACTTCATCTCTTGTCCTAAATTACCCCAACAACTGGTCTCTACCTTGGAGGATGTAAGTCTACGCTTTCCTAAGATACTGCATAAAAAGACATCCTTTTGGTTGGCTAGTCCTACTATATGTTTAGTAGACTACCCCTTTAGATTGGTAAATCTGAGTTAAGTCTTGGCCTCCATGGCTCCTACTCAGTGCGATCTATCGCAAACCAACAGGGTTCATCTCAAAAAATTCAAACCTAACAAAATTAAAATAAATTCATCCCTCTCCCCTAGTGGAGATATCTCCTCAGTAATACTCAAATCAAATCAAACCTCTCATCCCCTTGTGGATGACTTGAACCTGCTTCCCTAGTGGAAGGTTCACACTCTATCCCTTAGTGGATTCTCCCCTCTCTCTTATGTCTTGGACATAAGAAGAGCCACATTGCACTAAGCTCTGGATTCTTTCTATGCCTTGGGTTAAGGATAGATGATTTCTATTAGTGCTTGTGATCTTTCAATGTCGTTGATCATTTCGGTCAAAACCAAAACGTGCAATGTTCCTTGCCAGTCACACCACACCTATTGGGCACCCTTTGTTGACCTCATTTTTAGAATAAGCTCTCAACCCCTCCATCGTAGGCATAGGACTCCTCTTAGATGTTAAGAGTTCCTTAGTCTTAAGACACATCTAGTGATTAGGTGGGCACTCAACCTAGCCTTAGAGACTTAAAACAATTAGCCATAGAAATAGGTCATGCTTTAGGGGTGTTAGGAAAATATACCTACCCTTAGCTTGAACCATTCCTCACCTTCCTTCCTTCAATTCAACCTTCAAATCAATCTTATTTGATTTTATCCCAATTCAAATCAACTCCATGATTGAAATCCATGATTTAAGTCTATGATTGAAACCTATGATCAAAATCCATCAAAAAATTCTGTCCAAATTTTGCCTAAGTCTTTAATCTTCTCTTAAAGAACTTAGCCAAAACCATGATCAAAACCATGCCAATTCTTTGAGATTTTCTCATAATTCATTTATATTCTCATTTATATTCACATATATAAATCAAATATAAATTCAAATTAATCAAATCAAACTCTCAAATTCAAAATCAATTCATGAAATCTTTCTTAAGTCCTTAATTTTCCATTAATGGACTTAACCTAAATCATGATCAAATCAACTCAAATTCATGGGATTTTCTCATAATTCATTAATATTCTCATTTATAGTCATAGATATAAATGAAATATAAATACAAATTAATCAAACCAAATTCAAAAATTCAAATCCCTACTCCAAAATTTCTTAAGTCCCTTAAATCATTCTTAATGGACTTAGCCTAAGTCATGATCAAATCACTTCAAACCCTTGAAATTTTCTCATGATCCATTTATATTCTCATTTATATTTACATATATAAATGAAATATAAATTCAAACAATCAAAACCAATTCCAAAAATCAAATCTAAATCTACTCAAAATCCAATCTAAGCCTTTCAAGTCAAAATCTTGAACTTAGTCAAATCAATTTCAAATCAAGCCAAACTCTTGATTTTCTCTCATGATTCAATCAAACCTACAATCATGAGTCCAAATATAAATACAAACTTCAATCACCAAATAAAAAATCAATTCAAAAATTAAACCCTAAATCCTTTCATATTCTTCCTTTGAATATGAAATTATCAAATGGATCAAAACCATTTGACTTTAAACCACTTGTAAATGGATTTATATTTCAATCATAAGTCCATATACAAGTTCAATCAAACTCAAATCAAGCTTTGACCAAGCCATTTGACCCACTTAGGCCCACCTGACCCAAAGTGACCAAAAGTACCCTTATGAGTTAAATTCTTATCCAAACCAAATTGGATTGAACCAAACTCATCAATGCCTCTCATCATGATCAATAATCATCATGGGATGATCAATCAATCAAATTGGGTCAAACCAAGTCAAACCTAAGGGTTGACCAAGTCAACACTTAGCCCAAAATGAAACTTAACATAGCCAAATTCCAACATAGGCCAAATTGATTGAAACCATTGATCCAAGTTCATTCATGACCTATGTTTGAACTTGACCAAGCCAACATTTGAGCCTAACCTAGCTCAATTGGCCACTTAATCCAAGTTGACCCAACTTGACCTAATAAGTCAAAATGTGTCAAAATTTGATCTATGCCAAATTGATTCAAACAAATGGGTCAAGTTCATTCCAAATCACTTGTTGAACTTGACCAAAGCCTTAATTGGCCAACTAGACCTAACCAAGCTTAATTGACCTTAGACCCAACTTGACCTAAAGGGGTCATGTTGAGCCAAATTTGAACATAACCAAAATTGATTGGAAACAAAGATACCAATCCACCCCAAATGACTAACCTAACCTAACCCTACCCATGTCCTATACCAAATAGGTCAAATGGGTCAAATAGGTCAACATGACCCATTTGACCTAAATGAAGTCATATGGGCCAAATTCAAAACCATATCAAATTGAATCAAACCAATGCCACCAAAACATTTCAAATGGTCATATGAACTTGACCCAACCCTTAATTTGACCCAATTTGACCAATTGGTTAACTTGACCCAAGTTGACCCATTAAATGTGTCAACATGAGCCAAACCTTATCAAATGAATTCCAAATCTCATGAAACTTGGCCAAACTGAGTTTTTCCACATACCCAACATATCCAAAATGAAAAAAAATGACCATCCTGCCCCTAGGCCATATAATTAATTATGGACTAATCCATGGGTACTTTGGTCATGCCCTCTTCATATCCACTTGATACCCTCCTAATACCTCAAGGGGGCCTAATGAAGAGTGGTGCACCCAACCCCATGAGTTTGGCTTTGCCCAATTGGCCCCAAGGCCAAACCCGACCCCATGGGTCAAATTGGCTCATTCCAGATCCCTCCTCCACCCAATTTGATCCACATGGGAGGTTGGCAATCCACTCAAGTCCTCAAACTAACCATGTGCCAAGAGCTAACTAATCAAACAACCTCTCGATTGTCAATTGGATCAAAATGGCAAATGAGCTTGCGGCCATCCGATCCTTCAACGGGGAGATATATTCCCCGTAATTCAATTCAAATCCATCATTCTTCAATTCAATCAAGCCCTAGAGTGTTAGGAAAGATCATAGAGCCTTCTTAAGCATTCTAAGGAGGATTTGAATTTAAGGTTTCTTAATTTTCTCCATTGAAAAATAAGGGAGCTCACTTGAACTCCAACTTTCTCCACACTCAAAATCACTTCAATCCCTCTTGCACACTTCCTCTGAGGACCAATTCAAGTGCACCCAAGCATCCATTTTGTTCCCAGCAAGGAGAGAGGATTGGATCAAAGCAAGGGACTTCAAGTGGTGTTGGTCCATAGAGATCCACTCAACCCCAAGGCTCAAATTTCAGGGGCTTTGTCTCCACAGACAAAGCTACCTCATGGGTGATCACCTCTGAGGTATGGAATTTTTTTTGACCACTAACATAGGAGGTGTTGGTCTTTTGTGAAAGAATTTTTTTGTCATGCAAATCCACCGTTGGATGTGTTCTTTGGCTTTAGATGGTGTGGGTAAAGTTTTGTTTGATCCCAAACTCAATGAGGATCTTCCCTAGATCATGGATGGTCTCTATTGATCTGGGAAGAACTGAGATCGGCCATCCATCCATGCATTTTGGATGGATGGCAATTATTCCCACATTTAAAATTTTTTTTAAACAGGGATCATTCCGATCTTTGATTGGATGAGGAGATCAATGCGCCATCGCCACTTGATTTGATGATTTAAGTAGTTGCTCATTCACGTGCATGTAAGTGCTGACCGCCACCACGCATGTGAGTTGAGGGATTAGTTAGGGGTTTAATTAATAATTAATCTATCTTCTAAAATTCATATCTCTCTCAATAAAATTAAAAATATGAAATAAATTCTATGGAGATAATTCAATAGAATATTTTAAAATAATTTAGATGGATTTTGAATTATGCTTTTATCTAATTTTGGATTTTATTAAAATTTTATTTTTTAATTACTTTTTAATTAAACCTCTGATTAAACCCAAACTTCTTGGGTATATTTTAGGGGATGACTTCTACTCTCTAATTTTCTTGGGATTTATTGAGGCTTTTAGAGAATTGCAAATGTTTCTAATTACCCTCTGTAATTAAGGATAATTAAGGTGATTAGTGGTTTTAATCCATTATTAGAGTTGATTAAGGTTAGATCAGTAGATGGGTTTTAGGAATAATTTTGGGGCATTTCCCAGCTATTCCCTAAACCTCTTTTCTTAATCCTCTTAATTAAGGGTTAATTCATTAATTATCCCAATTAATTTCTAAAAATTCTAAAAAAAACTTCAGAACTTAATTAATCTACTTTGGGTAGATGCTTGGGTGTTTAATAGCCTAAGTTCAATTAAAAATCAAAACCAATTCATATGTGAAGGGGTGTTTTGAAATTAAAATTAAACCCTTAGCTTAATTAACCATTAATCATGAGCCAAATTGCATTAGGCCTTTTCTTCCTAGGTGCATTGCAAGTTTAAATTCCTTGTGAGTTTTTATGTCATCTCATTGGCTCATAATTATTTGGTTAACTATGTTAAGGTGGTGTAGGTAAGGGTTAATTAATTTGCTTAATTCATACCTTAACCTAATTAAAATATAAAATGAATCTAATCATCTAAAAATTAAACAAAAATATCAAACACATGTGGGAATGGGTTAGGAACAACAAACTCAACTCACCTTTTCAAAATTAAATCAAACTTTAAACTAAAAATCACATTGAATACACTTTGATTTATTTTAAACTTTCTTATTCCATAAGAATGTCTTTAGGATTTAATTAAAGTGAATGTGTTTACATGCTTTCATTGCTTTGATTCTTTCCCCAACATGTTAAATTTGTATGTCATGTGGTTTCATGCATTCATATTTTTCAAATTCAAATTTAAAAATGAAATTGTTTACTTTATGTCAAATTTGCATGTGTTGGCTAAAAGTAGAAATATGAGTGGCTATTATCACTACTAAATTCAAATTATTTTCAAAATATATAAATCAATTATCAAATGAAAGTGTGCTACTTATATTTTAATTATAAGCTTGCATGTGAAAGAATATAAGGTGTGCTTAGCATAGGTTTCCCTTCTCTTTTATGTTAGTATAGTTTTGAATAGGAATTTGGTAAGATGTATGGTTCATTTGAAAAGAACCTAACACTTACCTAATTCCATATCCTATTCATTCCTATGCTATCACTTAAGAAGGCTACCAATTCTTGCACACATAAATTGCATAAACAAAATGAATCAATTAATACAACTTTTGCATTCTTTTTTCCATTTCATTTCTTTTTTGTACACATGTTTGTATTTAAGGAAAGTGGTTAGCTTTAAGTAGCCTAAGTAGGTCTTTACCTTACACCTCTAGTTAACAATGGCATACTCACTTATGCCTTTCTTACTTTCATGTGTGTATGTGAAAAAATTGGATAAGAAACCCTTTCTACTTAAGAAAATCATGCATATTAAACTTCCAAATTTCCTTAAATGGATTACTTAGCATGCATCATAAAGTGTGTTAAATATTCTCATTTGTATGTATAGATATGCTTAGTACTCATTCATATGCATGTTATACATGTTGGGAAAGAAATGAAGTAATGTGTGTGAATTTGATTCATTTTATTTAATCTTAAAATGCCTTTTTTTTTTTTGAATAGGTTTGTTTAGAGTTCATCTAAACTTAGGATTAATTAAAATATTTAATCAAAACATTCACTAAACAAAACTAAAATGTGAACCTACTTTAGAAATTACTTAGGTTAGGGAAGGAAGAAGTTCTCTTCTCTTTCCCTCTCTTTATAAGTAATTAATTAGGATTCACTTGAACCTAATCAAAACATGAAATAAAATCATCCAAAATAATTAAACAACTTAAATGAAACCCTCCTCTAAGTTGAACATGTTTTCACACTTAGAAAATTTGAACTAAAGACATAATTAAGCATACCACACAAACCTTCAAAGCACACACATTAGCCTAAGTCACCACTTCTAGCCTTAGGTTTGGTCAGTGCATAGTTTGTTGTTTGTTTTTTTTGTGATATATGTTTTAGACTGGATGTTAGGGTGTATGCTCATAGAATGAATGGTAGGACGCTCTTAGTCTAATCATTATTTTTTATAGAGGATTATGCTTAAGGGGTGCTATCATAAATAAAAATAAAAATGCTTTTGCTTGCAGGTGCTTTATACCCCTAAGCATAATCAATAGGCCAGGTAGACTTAGTCACCCATGTGTGGGTTGATAACTCCAATATACATGCTTGGGATTTGTGTGGTTTATTTTAGCTAACTTTGTTTTGCAAGTATTAGTTAGATTTCCATTCTTTTCTTTTTCATGTAAATTTTTGCAATTAGGATTTTGGAATGATTATTAGGGGGTTAGAATGAACATTAGTGATAAGAGCCTATCTTATGCACCATGTGAAGCCTTGGAACATCCACCTTCCAATCATTTAAAAGAAGGAACTAAATAAGAAAGAAGAAAAGAAGAAGAAAGAAGAAAAGAACAAAGAAGAAATGAAGCTGGAAGACCCCCAAAATAATGAATTCTTCTCTTAGTTATAATTTAATTAATTTGTAATCTAGGTTGTATAAGGGTAGATCTCGGCTACCCAATTTGTTATTTTGGAGTTTGTGTGGTGGTGCCGGACCATAATGGCCTTTTATTCTTTTGTGATTAGCTTTATAAATTGATTGATAATTTATTTAGCTTATGCATTAAGTGGCATGTTTTTCCTAGTTTCTTTATTACTTCATGAATGGCCTAGATGTAGATTAGGCTCTTTAGGGAAAAATAAATCTTTTACCAAACTTAAAAACTTAAAATTAAAATAAAGAACTCATAACCTCACCTAAAGCTTAGGTTTAAAATCAAGATAAAAGAATTAGCAACCCATTAACTGGATGAGCATTTATTTTATAATATCATGCACAAGAGTACCTTATTTCACTCTTCATTGGAGCTTCCACCTTTGCTAAAGAAACATGGCTTGACTTTTGAGAACCATGGTGTAACTCACCTCCCCCTTCTCGTTGATTTTGGCCAATAACTTTATTTCTCATGCATTAGGCATATGAATCCTATTAGCTTAAGTCAAAATGATTGTCCAAAAAAATGAAAATAAAATAAAATTTGAATTACATTTGATTTAGGTCATTTGGAACATGTCCCTACATGATCTAGTCTCTTTAGAGAATGAGTTTAAGGACTTAGTCTCTCTCTAAATGAACAACAGCCTAGCTATCTTGCATAAGCATAAAGACTTGCCTACATGTATTTAAAATCATAGGAGTTAGTTGGCAGCCACCCCTAGGTGGTTGTAAGTCCAAGCTGTCGGGTGGTTTGTCCTCTCTTGTGGAGAGAAACTAAATACCCATTTTTTGCCATAAATTTAGGTTATGGTTTCTGCCAAAGCTGCCTAGATTTAGGTTCTGAGGTTTCTTCTCCTCTTTGTGGGCCATAAGCATAATTCCTAACCTCTTAGGCATTTTCTTAATCTTGTGTTAATGAATCATTAGTCCTAAATTTCTAATGAAAAAAGCAACTCAAACAAACTAAATCAATTTTAAAAATGTAAAGCCCAACCGTAGGATAGTTTGAGATGCTCAGTTTCTAAGCATGTGGCATCTCCTACTTATCTTCTATTTTGGCTTCAATAATAACTCCCCCCTCTTTGATCAATCCCATTTGATATTCAAAAATGAACTAATCGATTGATAGTCCTTTCCTATTGAAATCTTTGAAGATAATGATCTGTACCTTAATCGAGAGTTTTCTTAAGGAATCCCCATTTCTTAGGATGTAATTTACTATGGGGCCTTGCCCCTATAGGGAACTTAACAAACCCGATTGAAAATAAATCCTGCTTTACTTTTCCATGTATAAATTAGGGAAAGAATCTCTTATACACCAAAGACTCTTAGTCCTTAGGACTCCTTATTGAGGTGATTAGGTCCATTGTAGGGTGGTGACTTCCATCTTTTGAGATATTACACCATTCCCCAATGTTGTACCCAATCACATGAATAAGTATATTTGTAGATCTACGTGGCATCTTAAAAAGCTGAATTCTTATAGTCTTGTCTTTCTTTTCTCACCACAGATTTGAAAGGCGGACCATATAGAAAATTTTCTCCACAAGTAGCTTCTTTGCCAAGGGGAAAACTATCCAACCAAAGGGGTTCTTTTGATTCACAATGACCAATTTAGTGAAGAAAGCATGAGTACTCACATATTTCCTGAATAAAAGATCACTAGTGACACATTAGCAAGGTAACATGTCAACCTAACCGTCGGTTTGTGGCTCTTGAAAGAATGCGTAGTAGATTTACATCTTCCAAAGCAAAATGACTACCGAGGAAACCTGTTTGTGACAAAATAGATTGAACCTGACCTAAGAGCAACTACAGAGAGAGTGCTGACCTGGCAACTTATCTCAACTCAAGTGTAGTCAGGCAATTCCAATAGGGAGTTTTGCTAACACTGTCATAAAGATAGGATGCCTGCTTGGGAAAGGGGCCTCTGAGGGCTTGAATTCCTAATCCATAAGAGAATAAATTTATTCATTTTGTTTATTTATTTGTATATCGTGGACCCTATTGGTTTGTGAGGGATCATACTGAGAAGGAGCTTATATTAGCCTAGACCTATCTTAGATTTACTTGTCCAAGGGAGAATCTGTGCATCCACTGAACAAATTCTCCAACCACAGGGGTGGCTACTAGGAAAGGGAGATTGTCCAATCCACGAGTAACCCAGGAAGTGTCTAAATGGGGTTGGAAAGGATGTGATCCAAGTAGAGTGCCCATAGTGGAAGGGACCACTAAGGGTTTTATTTAAAACCCCGTAGAAGATAGTATCTATAGGTATTCGGTGGCCAACTCAAGGAGAAAGTTTGAGGACTCACATCTGCCAAGAGTGGTGTATCTACCAGGTGAGTCTCTATCAGCATAGCGAACATCAACCAACTTAAATTGCCCATCAATTTGCAATAATCAGCCTAGGTAGAAAGCATCAGGGACTTACATCCTCCTATAGTGGATTGGGGATAGCCTATCTTTAGCTCGATAGGTACTATCCAACATAGAGACTCTTGAGTGAATGCCACTATGGGACTTATATTAACTTAAGGGCAGTCAAGAGGAAAGAAACCACTTGTCCATGATGGCTAGTTCAAGAAGAAATTATGTAGCTTACATCCTCTTAAATGAAGTCAACATGAGGTAGCTTAAGCTGCATTGAAGGGTCTAACTAACAAGGTGCTCATCGGTTTTGAATGGTCAAGTCGTGAAGAAAGCACGGGACTCATCTGCCCGGATAAGTGACACTATAGCAAGGTAGTGTCAACCGACCTAGATTAAAATGAGTGAGTGCCATAGGGGCTTGCTCCCACATCAAAATAGCCTGAGATAAAAGATATGTGTTTGTGTTTGTGTTTTTGTTCGAAGAGGACAGGATGCCACTTAGGTTCTCTTACACCTATCCTAGTTGTGCTAGTCAAAATAGGATGCCTCTTGGGTTCTCTCACACCTATTCTGGTAGCATCAAAAAATCATATTTAATTGTGTTTGTGTTTGTGTTATGAAAGAGGGATATGATGCCTCTTGGGTTCTCTTACACCTACCCTAAAATACATCATGGTATATTTGCAAATAAGCAAACAATGCTTTGAATGAAGAGAATATTTTGATGAATTGGAATATATTTTTAAAGATAATTATTTTCAAACATAATTTTATGGGTAATATTTCTTCAAATAGAGCCCATTAATTGGAAGCATCAGGTGTTCCCCTTTACAATCAATAAGTTGATAAGATCCTCTTAGGTAGGCCTTCTCTATGATAAAAGGGCCTTCCTAAATGGGTTCAAACTTGCCTCCCTTCTTTCGATGAGCAACAATTGGTCTCCTTAGAACTAAAAAGAGCTCTCCTACTTGAAAAGCTCAAGGGCAGACTAGCTTGTTGTGAGCTTAAATCATCGTGGCTTTGTATAACAAGAGGTTCTGGCATGCTCGTAGGTGTCTCTCCTCCAAACCTTCGAGCTCTTCTAACCACAACTTTACATTCTGCTCTATACTAATTTTACTACTCACTATTATCTTTAGTGATGGGAACTTAACTTCTAATGGTAGAACGGCTTTGTACCTGTACATTAAGGAGAATGGGGTAGTTTGAGTTGGAGTTCTATATGTGATGCAGTATGCCAACAAAGCTTCAACTAGCTGCTCATGCCATTATCATTTGTTATCATCAGTGTCTTTTTTAGTATCTAGATGAGAATTTTGTTGAATACTTCTGCCAGGCCATTTACCCTGGGGTAGTAGATAATAGAGTATCTCTAATCTATATCATGTCTCCTGGAAAAGCTGTTGATCTCAGTGCTCTTGAATGCAGTACCATTATCGATATATAATTGAGGCACTCAAACCTATATACTGATGTGATTCTAAAAATTGGAGCACATGTTGAGTTGTGACCTCTCTGAGTGGGATTGCCTCTGCCCACTTGGAAAAGTAGTCGGTGGCAGCTAAGATGAACCGATGACACTTGGAAGGAGGAGGATCGATAGGACAAACTATGTCGGTACCCCAACACTCAAATGTTCATGAGGCCATTGTAGGATATAGAATATTGGGTGGTTGATGTAGGACCACACCGTGTACCTGACATTGATGGCATCTCCTAGCTACATTTATACAGTCTGTGATCATCGAAGGCCAGTAGTATATTAATCTCTAGATCTTTTCTTTCATCTTCAGATCGGATTGGTGCACTTCGTATAAACTGAATGTACCTCATTAATGATCTTACGAGCATCGTGTTTGTCTAAATAGTGTAACCACATTTGATTAAATGACCGTCGGTATAAGGTGCCATCCACGAGAGCATAGGGGAGAGCTCTTTGCTACATATGATGGGCTTATGATTTCTTATGAAGTAGTTTGCCTATGTTCAGGTAATCTATGAATGGTTGCCTCCAATCTAACTCCTCCTATTTATTGGCAACAACAACCTCCCCTTCAAGAGAAAGTCTCTCGATGAGCTCAACGTCAATATGGGATAGGACTTCTCTATTTTGGACCTTTACTAGAATGGACTCATCTTCTAGACATGCTAATTCCTTGATGAGTTTGGCCAAAGCATCTACTACTACGGTCTCTCCTCGAGGGACCTTGTAGATGGTGACCTCGGGAATTTGGGCCAACAACTTCATGGTGTACTCGTGAAAGTGAAGAAGCTTTGGTTTTAGAACCTTATAGGATCCAACAAATTGGTTGATGACCAATTAAGAATCCCCATAAATGTTGATACTTCTGACACAAACTATAATAACTAACTCCATATCATAAATCAAAGCCTCATACACAGCTTCATTGTTGGTGCATGGATTGGAGAGATAGTATGTGAATCTCATCACATCGTGGTTTGGTGTTAAGAGAACTAATCCTACCTTTACTTTTCTTAGAAGAGTAGAGAGTGATTCTTCTCTTTTTTGAAAGGAAGCTGCTCCATCAAAATACATCTCCCAGTGGTGATTGTCAACCTCCCCTAAGTTCATGATTTGTTCATCGGGCAAATCATCACTAAGCGGGAAATCAGCAGGTAGTGGGTGTGTTGCTAAGAAATCCGTTAGTGTCTACCCTTTCATCACACTGAGGGGGTACAAATATAATATCAAACTATGAGAGAATCATGGAACAACGTTCCAACCATCCGGATAACATCGACCGTGTCATGAGATACAGCAGTGGATTGATTCTTGAAATCAAATTTACCTTATGAGAAAGCATATAGTGTCGTAGCTTCTGGGATATAAAGATTAAATCTAGGCAATATTTCTCAATAGGTGGGTAGTTTGCTTCAGCAGGAATTAGACAATGGCTGAGGTAGTAGAGAGCATTCTCTTTCCCTTCATCATTGGTTTAGCCAATAAAGTGCCAAGGGGAGTCATCTGATGTAGAGAATAAGTGTCTTGCCGGGATAGGGCTGCTAGCGCTTCACAAATACTACTTAATATCTTCAAAAGCATCGACACTTATCATCCACTTGAGCATCCTTTTGACAAGTGCTAAAAATGGCTTGCATCTCCTCGATAGATTGGAGATAAAGCATCTTAGATACGCCAGCCTTCCTTGGAAAGATCTAAGTTGAGTTAGACTTTTAGGGGGTGTCATTTCTAAGATAGCTTTGATCTTTTCTAGGTCTATCTATATTCCTCAGTGTCGAACAACAAACCCAAGGAACTTCCTTGAAGCTACTCTTCAGGGGGTTCATTTTGAGGTTGAATTACCTTAACTGTTCGAAAACTACTCTCAAGTCAATGAGATTGTATTCTTTTTCTTTGCTTTTGACTACTAGATCATCAATATAGCATTCAACTTGATGATCAATGAGTTGGTTGAAGATCTAAGTCATAGCCCCACTGGTATGTAGCACCGACATTTTTAAGGCCGAAAGGCATGGCCATATAATAATAGATTTCGATCGGGGTTCAAAAAGTAGTGTTTCGTTCATCCTCGGGGGTCATCTTAATTTAGTTGTAGCCAGATGGCCCATCCATGAAGGAGAATACTGCATGAGATGAGGTGATGCCCACCATTAATTCTGGTATAGGAAGTGGAAATTCATCCTTGGGACATATTTTATTTAAGTCCCTGAAATTGATGCATATGCAAATTTGTCCATTCTTTTTCTTAACTAGCATGACACTAGCTAACCAGGTGGGGTATTTTTTTTCCATGATGAAATCAGTATCGATCAATTTCTTGACTTCAGAAATGACCTATTATTTGATTTCTAATCGTATGTGTCTAGGAGTTTGCTTGATAAGGTTAGTGCTATAGTCTATTACTAGTTTGTGGACTACTATGTTAGGAGATAATCCGGGCATCTCTTCATAGCTCCATGCAAAGTAGTCCTTAAACTCAATCAATAGCCTAACTAAGTCATTGGTTTCTTCTTCATTCAACAAGGAACTGATGTATGTTAGGTGTGGATCTTCTTCTATCCTAAGGTTGATTTATTTAAGCTTGTTGATAGTTGAATGGATCTCCTCTTCAAATTCTAGAGGTGCATCTTTTATTTAAAGATCACTAGGATCATCTGAAGTTTTTAAACACACCTCTCACAAGAGTTAGTGTGTTTTGAGAAGATCCTATCAGACTCTAGGTGGTTGGTGACAACTAAGCAATAATCATCATCATCGATTGAATCCACTATACTGAATCCTCATCTTGGTCTTGATTGTGCATCCCTACCTTTATTATTCCACAGCTTCTTGAAATACTCTGACCTATGCCTGGACCATGTATGAGGAATCAAACCTTTCTTTGCAAGATTATGAACACAAGGCGAGTACCAATCAAAAGGTAATTCCATTAAATCTTGATATGAATTATCCTCAAGTTCTACATCAGCTTCTAGACTTAAGGATGATGATCCCAATAGAAATATCTTTGGCTTGACATTCATGGAAGACCTAGGGGCTTCCTTAATTACTAAACTTTCATTTTTTTGAGAAGAAAGTGATGTTAGAGGTAAAGTTCCCAACTGATAGTTTTATATAATCCTTATTCGAATACATTCATGCTTTTCTTGGAAGCCCGATCTTCATCACTGCATGCCTTGAGTGTCACTTTAAATGACACCCGCTTAGTGGGGTTGGCTAGAATGCTAACCACATCTGACTCATCCTTCGAGATGGATTCCAAGTCTGTGTGAATAGCTGGTGTGCTCCTATGAACTAGAACATAACCCCTATTGGCTAGCAACCAAGGGGTCTTCCACCTCTTGAATTGCCTCTATGTCAGCCTCTGCCTCTACTTAGTGGAGGTTAAGTCATCCTACTCATATGTCCATATGGTGGAATGAACTATGGGTAGAATGTAATATGCGGCTTTACCTCTTTCTTGGCATCCCTTTCTCTCTCACTTGTACATTCCATTTTTTTCTTTTTCTTTTTCTTTTTCTTATTTTTCTTTTTCTTTTGTATTTGAATTTTAACCAAGTTCGTGAGAATAGACATTTTGATTTTGAGAAAGATAGTAGGTCGCATCTTCATATATCTCAACCTCTCTAACTGAAAATGGTTTTTCATCACTTTTAACACAGTATTCGATTCCATCTCTTCGAAACTTGATGAATTGATGAAGGAAGGATGGAATCATCTTGTTCTGGTGTATCCAAGGCCTATCAGCGGTGAATGATGTATTTGAATCAATTATATAGAACTTGATCTTCCGGTCACTATTTCCAAAGTAACACTATGGAGCTAAAGCCTCTTACTGTTCATTGAATCCTCTCAACATCATCGATCTCCCGAGGAGATGTCAATCATCAAATGCAAGGGTCTTTAGACTCATAATGTTCACCGATGCACTGATCAACCAAAACCCTAGAAAGTCTAATCACCATATCCCATGTAATGTAGGGGCGGTTGTGCTCCATGTCCTTCAGAAGAAGGTCTTTGTCGATTAATGTGACTCCTTGAGCTTCTCTCAAATAATGTGCCTTCTCTTCAATAGCAGTCAACTGAGCTAAGCATATCTTTGGATCAAGAAGATCCTTGAATAATGATCCCCTCATCTTTTTGGATAAGATCGCATATATGCATTTTCGACAACTTTCTTAGGTGAGAGGCATTATAATCAACTTTGGGTTGATCCTCCAAGCATATCCATGGGTGGAGCATCTAGGAGGGCTTCTTGCTCTAGAACAACTTATTTTCCCTTATCTTGAGGTTTGCCTAGGAGGTAGAACCTTGCCACTGAAGGTTAACTTTGGTGATCTCTTATGGCGTTAGTGGAAGATTCTACACGCTCATCAGCATACTAGCTTCTATAGGACCCTCAAAATCGATGATTCCAAGTCTATCTCAAGAGGTGAACCCGTAGTATTCAAAAGGAAAGTCCATCTCAAAGAGGATGATTGGAGTTGTTATAATAATTATTTAGACTTGAAGAGTTTTATAAAAGAATAAAGTCAAAAAATCCATCAGAAGTGACACAGATATAATTCAAACTAGCTTTATTCCTTGATTTCTTAGATTTAGAAGGAGATACATAGTAGAAATCTAATAAAGTAAGTGGGGTGAGGGATTTGATGCTCTCATCCGATAAGATGTCTACTAGAAGAAGAAGCTAGGCGAAGTAAATCGGATAGTAGTGCATAGTGGAGTGGCGGGCTGTCGATTGGTTGCTACTTGGCTATCCGAAAGTATGGGTTCTATTCTTGAGCTCCCACTTTCCCAAGTTATCTTTGGCAACTTGAACTTCCTTGATGTTGGAGGTTGAGCTACTTGCACTGTAAGGAAAGTTTCTTGATTTTTGAAACAATCTTTTTAGAGGTTCGGGATAAAGATATATCTCAACCTTCTTTTATTTTGAGAGGATCACATGTATCCCCAATAATTACTCTAACAGAATTGGATGGTTGTTCCACTAGATATTCCTTATGGATAACTATAGTGTCTTACTTGTAGTAATGCTCAAGCCAATCCTTAAATGTAAAGCAATTCTCCAAAATATGGCCTAACATGTGGTGGTATGGGAAAAAGTTAGGATCATTACTCTTGCCCACTTTGTCCGGCTTCCTAGACTAGGGTAGCTGAAAATCAAGTTTCTTTAAGAGGTTCTTAAGGATTTTCTGACTACCTCCCTCTTAAATGAATAAGTTTTGTTTAATTTATCCAAAAGTAGGTGGATGATAGCTACACGGGGTGGTATGTGTACCCACTGAGAGTATGGCTGAGGAGGAGGCGGCAAAGGCCATGGATGCTACTGTGGTGGCCGATAGAATGGCCTAGGTGGTGGTAAAGGAGGTAGAAGTGATGGCTATGGAGTTCAAGGTATCTCTTGATCTGAGGTTGCTTCCCCTTGTATCTTTCTTCTTCGGCTTCTTTTCATATGGCTTTGGCTTTGTGATGGTGATCTTGAAAAGGAAACTATTTGACCTCTCCTTGTTATTTGGCCTTCTCCTTGTAGCTAGCCACCTTATTGATTAGCTTCTCAAATATCTTGATGGTGAAACCTTTGAGCATGAAGGTGACCGCCATGAATATTCTTTAGTAGAATTTCAATGGCATGTTGTTCACAAATGTTTGCATTTCATACTCAAATTGCATCCATCTAAGAATATAATCAATGAGGGACTCACTGTGTTGTTGAGCCACAATGAGATCGCCTAGTTACCCTTTGAGCTCCAACAAACCTCTTAATAAAGAGTTGCTCCAACTAAGAAAAGTCTTCACGAATATTGAGAGTTCATACCAATCAAAGGCTAGCTAAACCGACAAAGATGGAACAATAGTATCACCGCCACCAAGCAACAAATTGCCCTCAAGTGCTTATGTGCTGAGTTCCCACCGCCAAAATTCTTGAAAGAAGGAGGCACAAAACCCTTAGGATATTGGATAGCATCAAATTCCTCAGTAGGGTCTACCCTTTGGAACCGATGAACCACCTCGTTTTGCCAATGCTTCTTCACTTATTGTCAACCATGAGTTTAATATCTTTTCTTGTATGGAGGTACCCACTACCTTCCTATACAAGCTATGTGCCTCGCTCTACCGAGGAACTCTTGGGTTGATCCAAGACATGCAAGAACTCAAACTACCGCCCACAATGGTAGGATGTGTCGCCGAGTTTAATTGGTGTACTATTGCTAGAAAATCTTCAAGCCTCTTTCTCTTCTTGTCAATCTATTCATCCTTCTGTTTGAGTTGTTGAAGGAGGTGTTGGGTTGAATAGGCAGTATCATCCTGTTCGGTCGTAACACCTTTCAAACTCTGGTGATCCCAAAGGAGGGAAACCCTAGTGTCAACCATATGCACCTCTGCTGAGTCTTTCAACAAATCATCTTCATTGGGATCAAAGCTAACCTTCTCTTCTTCTAGGTCAGACTAATCATACCCAAGGATTTTCTTCTTCTTCTAATGAGATAACAATATCATCCAGTGGTCCAACCATAAGCACAAATGCTCATAGACCGGCAGGGATCATGCTCATGAACTGGTGGGATCATGCTCATGAACAAAGATACACCTCCCCTACTATCGAGATGGAGGGCTATGCTCACCGAGGATACATGCTCATGGCTATTAACCGCCATGGTGGAGTACTACTGGGAGGATCTATCATGGGGCAATGGAACTCCTTCTCCCTCTGCCATATGTCCATGATCTTGAGGTGGTGGTGGTGATGACATGACTATGATTGAGGTCGCCACCTCTTCACACCTAAGTAGGTCAAGCAAGAGAGCTTGGCCTCACCTTAGTCATTGGTGTAGATGAATTGGGATCTCTTGGTCATAGATAGATCACCAGTGGGGCTTTCTTTTCCCCTAATGCTGCCTTCATGGCTTTAGATGGAACTGTGGAAGAAGGAACCTGTACTGGCAATGGCGGCATGGAGTAGAGTAGTGCGATGGAGACAACACCAATTCTCTCTGTGCGAGGGCTCTCTTCTCATGATGGGTAGTACCAAGATATATACATGGGTAGCAAATCGGAAATCCATGAGGTCACATGGCATACCTTCACCTCTCTCTACCAGTAATATACACTGATACACAGTTATGGCCCTCTCTTGCTGGATATGCTCACCCACACTATGAGGAATAACTGATCGTAATCAAAATGGGCACCAAACTCTGACCGTCCATAAGCCCCACCAACTCGAGGCAGAACTGTCCTGAGGCTAACATATGACCTCCTCCTATTTTTGGTAGGTGCCTCATAGTGAACTGCAGGTGGAGGTGACACTGTAATCCTCCTAACATCTTCTTCTCCATCATATTTGGAAAGAGGATGGAACTTGTTCTGTGTAATAAGAGGAGAAACTACTGGTGACTCTACAACCCAAAAAGACTGCTCCATCTCTTTATGCGCACATGATACCGCTTGATCTTGCCTCTTAGGGGAGTCTAGGTGGAGCAGAACTAGACCCTATCTCAAAGGTAGGGAGACTATCCTGAAGCTGAGTAGCCTTCCCAGAAGAAGCTAGTGAGTGGGTGCAGCACTGGGCAATGGGAACAATCAATGCAGCACATTACGGGGAACCTCCACCTTCCTCTCAAGTGAGAAATTTAGAATCAAGGCATCTCACATGGATGAATGGCTTGTCACCACACCTCTATCAAGGTGGTGAGGGTTGCCCCTCACAAGTGATCACCCCCCTTGAATCCTCACCCAAAGTGTAATGAGCAAAATTAGTTTGGGAGGCCCCATCCAAGGCCAAATCCATCCCAAAGGGAAAGTAAACACATACCGAAAGCATCCATTTACTGCATTCAACTCAAGAAAAGCTGAGATTGAACTAAAACTCTACAATTGTTGGAAACAAACTCAAATCAATTTTTTGTCTTAATATTCTATTGAATTTTTGAATTTAATTTAGAATTTGAACCCACACTCAACCATTCGAATATGTTAAGCGGGGCTCTTTGAATTTAGGAGAAAGATTTTGAATGAATTGGAGAGAGATTTTGAATTTATAATCCATTTTCAACAAATTTGTTTATGTTGGAAATGGGTTCAAATTTTTTGAAGAGTTTCTTTGATGTTCCATTGGTTCATATTTGAATTTTATTTTTATGTTTGGGGACCCTTTATTTAACAAATTTGAGTATGTTAAATATAGGGTCAATTTATTTCACTTAGGATTACTCACTTAGCAAATTTGGGTATGCTAAATGAGTTGTTCAAAAACAATTTTCTTCTTTTGCTTGTTTGCCCATGATGTGAATCACATGTGAATTTGGAAATGGGATATTCACTTAACAGATTTGTGTATGCTAAATAAAGTCCAAATATTTTCTTTTATTTTGATTTTGAAAAATGAGATCTTTACTTAACAATTTTATGTATGCTAAATAAAAATCCAAATATGTTTGATTTTTGTGTTTTGATTTTAAAAAGAGGATCTTTACTTTGCAAATTTATGTATGCTAAATAAAGAATCCAAATGTTTTTGATTTTGTGTTTTTGAAAAGAGGATCTTTACTTAGCAAATTTGTATGCTAAATAAAGTCCAAATGTTTGATTTTTTTGATTTTGTGTTATTTGAAATGAGAATTTTATTCAACAAGTATGGTGTTGATAATTTTGTTTTAATTTTCTTTGAAAAATGAAACTCAATTGAAAATTTGGGTATGTCAAATGGAATTCCAATGTATTTGATTTTCATGATTTTGAAGTAGATTCCATTTAACAAATTTATGTATGTAAAATGGAAGTCAATTATATTTTATTTTTTCAAAGATGATTTTATTTGTGATTATTGCTTTTTAAAAGAAGGAAATTCTAACAAATTGTAAATGAAATTTCAAATGGTGTGATTTTATTTTGAAATAAAATTGATATTGGATTGAAAGATTTATTTTCATTTGTACTTGAAATTAACTTCAACATATGAGATATATGAAATGGAATTTCTTATGATATGATTTTGAAATGAAATCTTCATTCAAAAATTTTGTATATTGAATGAAGGTGTTCATTTTCAAATATGTGCTTTTGAAAAGATGATTTTTTTTGTTTGAATGAAATTTCATTCAATAAATTTGTATATTGAATGAGGATGTTCATATATGCTTTTTGAAAGATTATTTTTGATTTTGTTTAGATTTAAAATCTTCATTCAATAAATTTAGGTATATTGAATGAGGATGTTCATTTGTGATTTTTGAAAGATAATTTTGACTTTATTTGAAATTGAAATCTTCATTCAATAAATCTGGGTATATTGAATGAGGATGTTCATTTAAGCTTTTTGAATATGATTTTTTTTTAATTTTATTTGGAAAAAAAATTTTCATTTAATAAATCTGGGTATATTGAATGAGAATGTTCATTGTGTTTTGAAAGATGATTTTGATTTTATTTGAAAATGAAATCTTCATTCAATGAATTTGGGTATATTGAATGAGGATATTCATATGTGCTCTTTGTAAGATGATTCTTAACTTTTATTTTTGAAAATATCCTACATGTAACAATCTTGAAGATTGTTAGATGAGGTTGAATTATAAAAGTTTTGTGCAAGTATTTTATTTTGTGAACTTTTTGGAAAGTGATGTTTTTATAAAGGATTTATTTTTCTTATTTGTGGAATGATCTATTTTCTTACCATAAAGATGATAACAAAAAAGGTCTTTAATAATCTATTTTTATTAAATTTTTATTTTCACCTTTTGGGGGACCCAATAGGGGTTTTAAGACTTACACGGAGTGAGGTCCTAAACCCTAAAGAATGTTGGCTAGCTTAGCTTAAGGGTTAAATAAACTAAGTGCCTACAGAAAAGAAGGATAGTCTCAGATTCATATAAAGTACAAATCTACTAATGATACTTGGAGACAACGATCATTCATCAAAGATGGAGAGAGGAACCATCCCTATAGGAGTCACAAAAAACCCTATGATTTATTTTTATTTTCAAATTGTGAGATTTGAAAAATATATACTTGTTGGGACACCACGTAGATCTGCAGATGTACTCATTAGGGTGATCGGGTGTGACATTGAGGAATGATGTACTACCTTGAGAGATAGAAATAACCATCCTACAATGGACCTAATCATGTAATAAGGACTCCTAAGGACAATGGGTCTTCAAATGTACCAGAGATCTTTTCCCTACTTTACATGGAAAAGTAAAGTAGGGTTTATTTTAAATTGGTTCATTAAGTTCCCTATGGAAAGCCCCATAGTTAATTACATCTTAAGGAATGAGATTTTTAAGAATACTCGATTAAGGTAAATGATCATTGTCTCCAAAGATTTCAAAGATAGACTATCAATCAAATTGGTTATTTTTTAAAAAAAATCAAGTGGGATTGATCAAAAGAGGGAGTTATTATCAAACCAAAGGAGATGAGTAGGGATGCTCAGATACTGAAACAAGTAAGCATCCCAAACTATCCTATGGTTGGCTTTATATTTTGAAATTTGAAAAGAATTATATGTTTGAGTTGAATTTTATTAGAAATCTAGGGCTTACAATTCCACAACAAGATCATGGAAATGCCTAAGAGGTGAGGATTTATGCTTTAGCCGCAAAGGGAAAACATCAACCTCGGATCCTAAATCAGGGAGCTTTGGCAGGGCCAAAGCACCACCTAAATCTAAGGAAAATGGGTATATGGTTTACCTCCACAAGAGAATAAACCACCCACCGTTGGACTTACAACCTTGGGGGTGGCGCCAACTCCTCCTATGATTTTAAATACATGTAGTAAGTCTTATGCTTTGCAAGATAGCTAGGTTGTTATTTATTTAAAGAGACTAAGTCCTTAAACACACCCCTAAGAGACTAGATCATGAAGGGCATGAATAAATGACTTAATCTAATGCAAATTTTGTTAAGTTTTATTTTTGGACATTTTATTTGACACGTGCTATGGATTTCATATGCCTAATGCATGAAAAATTGATTATTAAATAAAATTAAAAGAAGGAGGTGTGTTTCCACCATGGCTCTCAAAGGTCAAGCCATTTTCTCTAAAAAGGTGGCCCTCCATTAGCAAGAAGAGTGAGACAATATGATTTTATGCATGATGTGAGACATACAACATCCAGCTAAGGGGTTGCTAAATCTTTTATTATCTTGATTTATGTCCTAGGCTTTAGGTGAGGTTATGAGTTATTTAATTTTAATTTTGAGTTGATTAATTGGATAGAAAATTTATTTTTTCTAAGAGCCTAATCGCATCAGCCATTCATCAAACAATGAAGAAACTAGAAAATCATGCCATCCTAATGCACAATCATAAACAAACATCAATCAATTTATAAAAAGCAAAAGAATAAGAGGTCATGTGGTCGATCCACGCACAAACCCAAAAAGAAAAATGGGTAGCTGAGTTCTACCCTTATACAACCCGGATTACAAATGAATAATTACAATTAAAAAGAATTCATGTTATGGGGGTCTTCATTCTTCATTTCCTCATTTTTTTTCTTTCTTTTGTTTTGACTTGGGATGTATTTTTCTCCAAGGCTTCACATGGTACATAAGACATGATCTTACGACCAATATTCACCTTGATTCCCCAATAACATTCATTCCAAATTTCAATTGTAAAATTTATATCAAAATATAGAAGATAAATCTAACTAAACCTGCAAAATAGATATTAGCTAAACATACCACACAACCCAAGAAGTTATAGGAATAATTTGGACTTAACACCCCACACATGGGTAACCAAGTCCACTTGTACTAGTTTTAATCATGCTTAGGGGTATAAGCAACCTGCACCACAAAAAGTATTTATATTTTTATTACATCACCCTTGAGCACAATCCTCTGTAGAAGACATGGTTAAATAAAGATCATCCTATCATCCAGTGTACACACATGCACCCTAACATCCAGTCTAAAAATATTACATCACAAAATAAAATCAGGCATCAAACCATGCACCGCCCTAACATAGAGCTAGAAATGGTGACTTAGCCTAATGTGTGTACCATTTAAGTTTGTGGGTATGTCTTAGCTAGGTTTTAAGTTGAAAATTTTCTAAGTGTGAAGGATTCAATTTAGAGGGTGGTTTCAAGTGATTTGTTAAATTTTAGTTGATGATTTGATTTGGTTTGAATGAACCTACACTTAGTTACTAAATGTTGTAAAGAAGAAAAAGAGAAGAGAACTTCTCTTTCATCCCTACCTTAAAATTTCTAAGGTAGATTCATTATAAATTTCTTTAATATTTTATTATGTGTTTTAATTAACCCTAAGTTTAGATTTTCTCTAAATAAACCTATTTAATAAGAAAGGCATCTTAGGATTAGTTAAGGTGAATTACTATCACATAACACACAACCATTTATTTCTTTCCACCTTGTATACCATGCATATGAATAATCCTAAGCATGCTTATAGATGCAATGAAAATTTTAGCACATCTTGATGATGAATGCTAAGAGATATGATTTGGAAATTTGGATATTCCATGAATGCATGTTTTTATTATGTAGAAAAGAGGGATTCTATATCCATTAACATAATGCACATTCACATGTATAAAAAGATATAAGTGAGTATGGCACCATTATTTTCTACACTAGGGGTGTAAGGTACAAGACCTACTTAAGGCTACTTAAAGCCTCACAGTTCCGAGATGTCCAGACTAATATAACACTTTTCTTAAATACATGTGAATGTACAAAAAGGTAGAAATGGATGAAGAATCATGCAAAAGATTTATGTTTGATTTGGTTGTATGATTTACATGTGTAAATGTGGTGATTCTTCTTAAATCATAATATTGGAATGCATAAGAATAAATTTAAGAAAGTGTTATGTTCTTTTCAAATGAACTATACACTTTGTAAATCCTATACAAATTCATGTTAAGAGAAGAGAAGAAAACAACACAGAACACATCTTATGCTTATAATCATATGCAAGCTTATAAGTACTTATAAGTAGCATCACTTCACTCATAATCTTTAATTTATAGTTTTTAGAAATAATTTTTGGTTTAATAGTGATAATAGCCACTCATATTCTTAACTTTAGCCAAAACATGCAATTTGACATAAAAGGAAACATTTTATTTAATTGATTTTTCAAAAGATATGAATGCATGATTTCATATGGCAAATAATAGTTAGCATGCTTGGAAAGAAATAAAATAAGGTAAGCATATGACTTCATTAACCCTAATTAATTCCTAAAGATAATCCTATAAAATAAGATCATTTAAAGTGAATCAAAATTCTTTAAGGATATTTTTATTTTTGAATTTGATTTGACTTAGAAAATGTGAAAAGAGTTTGTTGGTCCTAACCCATTTCCCCCATGTGTGAATTGGTTTAGTTTAATTTTAGAACAATTAGGTTGATTTTATGTTTTATTTAGGTGTGAATTAAATCCATTAATTACCCCTTACCTATACCATTTTAACATAATTAAACAAATAATTATGAGCCAACATATGATATGCAACCACATGGAATTTAAATCAACAATGCACCTAAGAAATAAAGGGGCCTAATGCAATTGGCTCACAATTATTGATTAATTAAGCTAAAGGGTTTAATTAAGTACTTTCATAACCATCCTACATGTAGTTTGATTATAATTTTTGAAGTTCTCTTAGGTTATTGAACACCTAAGAATCTACCCAAGATTAAGTGATTAAGTTCGGAATAATTTGGTTTGAGTTTAGTTAATTAAGCCATTTAATGAAGTGATTAAATCAATTAATTTGCAAATTAATTAAGTTTTTATCCAAATGAAATAAACTTAGGGGAAAAGATTAAAAAAAATCCTAATCTCATTCCCTAAGTCCATTCACTATTTCATGATGATTAACAAACTTAATGAATTTATCAATCATTTAATAGGTTAATTAATCATTTATTTAATTAAGAGAGGGATTAAGGATGAAATGAGCAATTCCCCTAATTAATCCAATAATAAATTCCAAGAAAATCATGGGAGGCAGAGGTCATCCCACTAGTTAACCCTAAGAAGTTTAGAATTAATTGCTAAAGTAATTAAGGAGTAATTAGCTTAATTACATCCCTAATAAAACCTAAATTGAGTGAAAATTACTATTCAAAATAAATTAAACTTAATTTTATATTATTCTCCTTTGAATTATCTTTAAAATGAACTTTAGTTTATATTTTTTGGATTTTCTATAATTAGTTATGAATTTTGGAAGTTTTAGCTTTAAAAATGAATAAATTAAGCCTAATTAACCCCTTAATCCCTTCTGCCATGTGGCGCTAACGCCAATGCGATAGGTTATTTAAGTTATCACACTGCCGAAGTCAACCGGTGGCTTTACGCTTTCTAAGATTATCTAATCTTATGATTTAGGCTTAAATTAGAGGGAGATCTATCGTGATTTAATCACAATCATCCATTCCAATCATACGGAATGGACGATGTGTGATCTTTCTCCTCTTGAGCACTGAGAGATTGATGTCGTCCATCGATCATCTCTCGATTCGAGCTCGCTCGAGCTCGGATGGAGTTCAAACTCACCCCACACCTTGGGGGAAGCACAAGCAAGGTATCCAATGGTCAAGATCTAATGAGATTATAATTCCCTTCACAAATGATAAAGCAATTTTTATCTTAAGATTGATTTTGAGCAATACCTCGTCGGAGGCTATCACCGACACTTCCAACGGAAGAGGTAGCTTCTTCTAGTAGAGACAAAGCCCTGTTGAAGGTATCAAGTCTTGATTTGAATGGATGGCTTGGTTGACCAAGATGTCCTTCAATGGCAATCAACTTTGATCAAAGTCCTCCTTCCCGTAGCTTGGTGGCTTGGAAAATAACTTGATTGAGCTCTCGATGTCCCTTGATGGTGCTTGTGAGTTTAATTTGGATTTGGAGGAGAATTGGATGGGTTGGATTTACTTCACCTCCCCTATTTTGACCTTGAGCAAAATTGAGAAGGAGAAATTAAGGAAGTTTGAAATGGCTTGGGAAGCTTAAATGCTTAGTGATCTAAAACTCAAATTGCTTCATTTTGAGTGGGAATGAGGGGAGTATATTTCCCCTCCTTGGAGATGAATAAATTTATCATTTTAGCTCAATGGTTGATCACTTTGGGCTGTTTAGCAAAGGAGAGCCCATGTGCTAGGTGAGTGTATGAGGTGATCCAATGTCCAATTCCCACTAGAGGGGTCAGTTTATCCTTGGGTTGGGTCATGTTCACCACCCTCCTTGGTGTCCAGGTGG
The DNA here is from genome assembly GCA_021442155.1 of Cymbidium sinense. Lineage (NCBI taxonomy): Eukaryota > Viridiplantae > Streptophyta > Magnoliopsida > Asparagales > Orchidaceae > Cymbidium > Cymbidium sinense. The sequence continues at coordinate 147,101,478 of CM038218.1, read as the reverse complement.
ACCACTAGGAGGATGCCAAGTGGCCTTGAGAAAGAATTGGCCAAATTCCAAGTGAATTTGGTCATAGGATACCCTTTGACCTAAGGGTAAAATGGTCATTTGGCCTTGATTTTGATTTGGGAAGATTTGAAATGTTTCAAAAATGGGTTGCACCAAATTTCAAGTGATTTGGAGTTTATTTGGTTTGAATCGGTTCAATTTGACCTATTTAGGTCAAGTTGGGTCAATTTAGGTTAGGTTGACCAATTGGTCAAATTGGGTCAAACCATGGGTTGGGTCAAGTTCAAATGATCATTTGGAGCCTATGGGTATCATTGGTTTGGTTCAATTTGATTTATATTTGATTTTGGTTCATTTAGGTTCATTTAGGTCAAATGGGTCAAGTTGACCAATTTGACCCATTTGACCCAATGGGTTAGGTCATGGGTTGGTTTAGGCTTGGTTGATCATTTGAAATGTATTGCAAGCTTTGGTTTCAATCAATTTTGGTTTGGTTTGATTTCAAGTTGATTTGACCTTTTAGGTCAAGTTGGGTTCATGGTCAATTGGGCTAGGTTGGGTCTAGTTAATTTGGTCAAGTTCAACAAGTGATTTAGAATGAATTTGACCCATTGGTTGTAATTTCTTTAGATCAAGATTTGACCCATTTTGACTTTTAGGTCAACTTGGGTCAACTTTGGTCAAGTGGCCAATTAGGCTTGGTTTGGCTCAGTTGATGGCTTAGTCAAGTTCAATCATTGATTATGAATTAATTTAGAACAATGGTTTCAATCAATTTAGCTTATGATGGATTTTTGCTAGTTTGACTTTCATTTGGGCTAAATGTTGACTTGGTCAAAGAGTAGGTTTGACTTAGTTTGATCAAATTTGAGTGATTGATCATCTTAGGATGATTGTTGCTCATAATGTGACTCTTAGATGGGCTTAGTTCAATCTAATTTGGGTTGGATTAGAATTTGGCTCAAAAAGGTGCTTTAGGTCACCTTGGGTCAAGTGAGCCTAAGTGGGTCAATTGGCTTGATCAAGGCTTGATTCAAGTTTGGTTTAACTCACAGATGGACTTATGATTGAAATATAAATCTAATTGCAAGTGATTTGGAGTCAAATAGATTTTGATTCATTTGACAAATTTCAAGTCAAAGTGTATATGAGTTTGACTTGGGTTAGTTTGATTTTGGTTTAGTGATTATAGTTTATGTTTATATTTGGGTAGGAGATTGAAGGAATGATTGTTTGAATAGAAAATCCAAAGGTTTGGATTGATTTGAGAATGATTTGGCTAAGTTCAAGGATTTGACTTGAAAGAGTATAAGTTGGATTTAAGTTGGTTTTGGATTTGAGTTTTGAATTTGGTTTTGGTTATTTGAATTTATATTTCATTTATATTTATGAATATAAATGGGTTATGAAAAAACATTTTGAGTTTGGAGTGATTTTGATTTGATTTGGTTAAGTTCAAAGATTTGACTTGAAAGAGTATAAGTTGGATTTAAGTTGGGTTTGGATTGGAGTTTTGTATTTGGTTTTGGTTATTTGAATTTGTATTTCATTTATATTTGTGAATATAAATGAGTTATGAGAAAATCTTTTGAGTTTGGAGTGAATTGGATTTGATTTGGTTAAGTTCAAGGATTTGACTTGAAAGAGTATAAGTTAGATTTAAGTTAAGTTTGGATTTGAGTTTTGAATATGTTTTTATTTATTTGAATTTATATTTTATTTATATTTGTGAATATAAATGAGATTATAAATGGGTTATTAGAAAACCTTTTGAGTTTGGAGTGATTTGAATTTGATTTGAGCTAAGTCGATAAGATGAAATCAAAATGGCTTAGGAAAGATTTTTGGGATTTAAATTCAATCATGGGTTTCAATCATTTGATTTGGAATTGATTTATGATTTGAAAAAATCCACTGAGTTGGAATTGATTTAAGGTTTGATTTGGAATTGATTTGGCTTTGAAGTTGATTTGAATTTGAAGTTTGACTTGAAAGAAGGAAGCAAGGATTGGGTTCAAGCTATAGGGTAGGCAAGTTTTCTTAATACCCCTAAGGCATAACCTATTCCTATGGCTAACTCTCTAAGTCTCTAGGGTTAGGTTAAGTGTTCACCTAATCACTAGAAGTGTCTTAAGACTAAGGAACTCTTAGTGTTTAGAGGAGTCCTTATGTCTAGGATGAAGAAGTTGAAAGCTCACTCCAAAAGTGAGGTTAACAAAGGGCGCCCAAATAGGTGTGGTGTGACTGACAAAGTACCCCACACGTATTGTGTTGACCAAGATGAGACAATGCTCAATGATCATAAGTCCAAACCAGGTGTAGAAGGAATCAAGAGCTTAGCATAATGTGACTTTACTTATTTCAAAGGCATAAGGGAGTGAAGGAGGAATCCTTTAGGGATTGAGTATGTGAAACTTTCACTAAGGAAGCAGGTTCAAGTCATCCACTAGGGGATGAAGGTTGTGAATTCTACTGGGGGATTAAAATTCGGAATCCACCATGGATAAAAGATGTGAACCTTCCACTAAGGGAATAAGTTCAGGTTGGATTGAATTGACTCCACTAGGGAGATAAAAGATTTGCATCTCACTTAGGAGAAGCTAATTGATTTGATTGTTTAATTTGACTCTACTGGAGAGGTGGGTTGATTTTGTTTCAGATTTTAAAATTTAAATTTTGAGATGGACCCTATCGATTTGCAATGGACGATGAGTAGGGCCATGTTGGCCTACCTACACTCGGGGTAGTCTAACCATATAGTAGGACTATCCAACCAAAGGGGTTGCCTTTTGATATTCAGCAACTATACTTGAAAGAAAGCATAGTATGCTTACATCCTCCAAAGTAGCCGGGTGATCATGAGGTATGGGTCAAGAACCCAATTAGTCGACTATTGAGTGAATGCTGCTAGAGGACTTAAATCATCTCAAAGATAGTCAAAATTAATTTCATTTTTTTATTATATTTGATGGATCCCATCACTTTACGATGGACTGCACTGAGTAGGGGCCATGTCAGCCTTGACTTACATCATATTTACGATCCAAAGGGAGTAATTTCTCGACCGAGGGGAGAACTATCCAACCAAAGGGGTTCCTTTTGATTTGCATTGGTTAATTTAGGGAAGAAAGCATGGGGGACTCACATCTTTCCTGAATAAAAGACCACTAGGGAGACACGTTAGCAAGGTAACATGAACCAACTAGGTCGTTTTTGCACATCATGCTAGAAAGAATGCAGTAGACTTACATCTTCAAAGCAAAATGATTGTAACCTTTCTAACAAAATAGATTGAACCCATTTAAGGTGACTGTAGAGAGCAACCGGGACTTATCTCAACTCAAGTAGTAATAAAATTCCTATGGGGAGTTCAACCGCTAAAGATAGGATGCTTGCTTGGGGGTCATTGGGAATTCAATAATCCAAAATAAATATTTGTTTGTTTATTTGTTTATCATGGACCCTATTGGTTTGTGAGGGATCAAACTGAGAAGGAGCTTATATTATCCTAGACCTATCTCAGATTTACTGGTCCAAGAGAGAATATATGCATCTGCTAAAAAAATTCTCCAACCACAAGAGTGGCTACTAGGAAAGGGGGGACTATCTAATTCAAAAGTAACTTGGGTAGTGTCTAAATGGGGTGCAAAGGATGTGATCTAAGTAGAGTGCCCACATGGAAAGGGGCCACTAAGGGCTTTATCTGAAACCCTGAAGAATGTAATATCTATAGGTATTCGGTGGCCAACTCAAGAAGAAAGCATGGGGACTCACATTTGCCAAAGAGTGGTGTACCCACCGTGTGAGTTGCCGTCAGCATAGCGAACATCAAGCAACCTAAAGTGTCCATTAGTTTGCAACAATCAGCCTGGGAAGAAAGCATCGGTGACTCACATCCTCCTATAGTATAACTAATTATCATAATAGTCTGTCTTCGGCTTGACAGGTACTATCTGACCTAGGGCGACTACTAAGTGAATGTCACTAGGGGGACTTATCCTAAACCTCAGATATACTAGACCTAGTCAGTGCAAGATGGCTAGTTCAAGAAGAAAATATGTAGGTTTACATCCTCTTAAACAAAGTTAACATAAGGTAGCTTACTGGCTGTGCAGTGAGGTCTACCAAACTAACAAGGCGTTCATTGATTTATAGTGGTCAAATCAAGAAGAAAGCACAGGAACTCACATCCACTAGAAAAATGACCACTAGGGTGATATACTAGCAAGGTAGCATGTCAAGCCGACCTAGAGAAGCTAATGAGTGAATGTCAGAGGCTTGCTCCCACATCAAAATTGCCCGAGATAAAAGATATGTGTTTGTGTTTCTGTTTGAAGAGGACAGAATGCCGCTTAGGTTCTCTTACACCTATCCTAATTATGCTAGTCGAAATAGGATGCATCTTGGGTTATCTCACACCTATTCTAGTAGCATTAGGGAATCATGTTTAACTTGTGTTTGTGTTGTGAAAGAGGGATTGGCTGCCTCTCGGGCTCTCTCACACCTACCCTATACATGTCATGACAGATTCGCAAATAGGCAAACAATGCTTCGAATGAAGAGAACAACTTGATGAATTGGAACAGATTTTTTTATGATAATTATTTTCAAACATAATTTTTTGGGTAGTATTTCTTCAAATAGAGCCCATTAATTGGAAGCATCAGGTGTTCCCCTTTATAATCTATAAGTTGATAAGATCCTCCTTGGTAGGCCTTCTCTATGACAAAAGGGCCTTCCTAATTTGGTTCAAACTTGCCTCCCATCTTTCGATGGGCAATAATTGGTCTCCTTAGAACTAAAACAAGCTCTCCTACTTGAAAAGCTCTATTGTGGATTAGCTTGTTGTGAGCTTGAATCATCTTGGCTTTGTATAACTTGAGATTCTGGCATGCCCATAGGCGTCTCTCCTCCAAACCTTGAAGCTCTTCTACCCACAATTTGACATTCTGCTCTCTAGTGATTTTATTACCCATTGCTATCCTTAGTGATGAGAGTTGAACTTCTAATGGTAGAACGGCTTTGAACCCATACACTAAGGAGAATGGGGTAGATTGAGTTGGAGTTCTATATGTGGTTTGATATGCCCCCAAAGCTTCAACTAGATACTCATGCCACTATAGCTAGTTATCATCTAGTGTCTTCTTTAGTATTTGGATGAGAGTTTTCCTGAATGTTTTTGCTAGGCCATTTGCCCTAGGATAGTATATTATGGAATATCCCCAATCTATACTATGTCTCCTAGAAAAGTTATTGATCTTGGATCTTTTGAAAGCAGTACCATTATCAGATATAATTCATTGAGGCATCCTAAACCTATATACGATATGGTTCCTAAAGAACTAAGCACATGCTGAGCTATGACCTCTCTGAGTGGGATTGCCTCCGCCTACTTGAAAAATTAGTCGGTGGAAGCTAAGATGAACCGATGACCTTTGGAAGAAGTATGATCAATAGGACCCACTATGTCATTACCCTAACACTCAAATGGCCATGAGGCCAATGTAGGATGTAGAATATTGGGTGGTTGATGTAGGACCACACCGTATACCTGACATTGATGGTATCTCCTAGCAACGTTCATATAGTCTGTGATCATCGAAGGATGTAATATCCTAATCTCTTGATCTTTGCTTTCATCTTCGGACCATATTGATGGGCTCCACATAGACTAAATGTACCTACCATGATCTTATGGGCTTCCATGTTTGTCTAAATAGTAACCACATTTGATTAAAAAAGACTCATAAGGTGCCATCCAGAGCATAAGAGAGCTCTCTGCTTTATCTGATGGGCTTGTGATTTCTCTTGAGGTAGTTTGCCTATGTTCAAGTAGTCTATGAATGGTTGTCTCCAATCGAACTCCTCATTATTATTAGAAATAGCAACCTCCCTTTCAAGAGAGAATCTCTCGATGAGTTCAGCGTTAATAAGAAATAGGACTTTTCTATTTTGGACCCTTATTGGAATGGACTCATCTTCCGAACATGCCAATTCCTTGGCAAGTTTGGCTAAAGCATCTACTACTACATTCTCTACTCAAGGGACCTTGTAGATGGTGACCTTAAGGATTTAGGCCAATAGCTTCATGGTATACTCATGGTAGTGACGAAGCTTAGGTTTAGAACCTTATAAGATCCAGCAATGTGGTTGATGACCAACTGAGAATCCCATAGATGTTGATGATTTTGACACAATGTAATAGCTAACTCAAGATCATAATCAAAATCTCCGCCTTCATTATTGGTGCATGGATTGGAGAGATAGTATGAGAATCTCATCACATCGTGGTTTGGAGTTAATAGAATGATTCCTACCCCCTTTCCTGGAAGAGTAGATCATGGTTCTTCTCCTTTTTGAAAGGATCTGCACCATCAAAATATATCTCCCAATGGTGATTGTCAACCTCCCCTAAGTTCATGATTTGTTCATTGGGGAGATCATCACTAAGTGAGGAATCAGCAGGAAGTGGGTGTGCTACTAAGAAATCCACTAGTGCCTGTCCTTTCACCGCACGCGGGGTATGAATGTAATATAGAACTGCAAGAGAATCATGGACCAATGTGCCAACCGTCAGGATAATGTTAGCCATGTCATGAGATACTGTAGTGGATTGGTTCTTGAAATCAAGTTCACCTTATAAGAAAGCATATAGTACCGTAGCTTCTGGGATGCAAAGATTAAAGCTAGGAAATGTTCCTTAATAGGAGGATAATTTGCTTAAGCAGGGATCAAACGATGGCTGAGGTAGTAGAGAGCATTCTCCTTCTCTTCATCATTAGTTTTGGCCAACATAGTGCCAAGGGAGTCATCAAATGCAGTAGTGTAAAGGATAAGTGGCTTCTAGGATAGTCGCTAGAACGGCTTTCACCAAATATTTTTGATGTCTTCAAAGGATATGACACTTGTCATCCTACTTGAACTTGGCATCCTTTTGACAAGTGCTAAAATGGCTTGCATCTCCCGATAGATTGGAGATAAAGCATCTTAGATAAACCGCCTTGGAATGATGAGCTAAACTTTAGGGCATTTCTAAGATAGCTTTTATTCTATCTCTATTCCATGGTGTTGGACAAAACCAAAGGAACTTCCCTAAAGCTACCCTAAATGCGCACTTCAAGGGATTTATTTTGAGGTTGAATTATCTTAACCGTTCAAAAACTACTCTCAATTCAAAGTGATGGTCTTCCTTTTCTTTGCTTTTGACTACTAGATCATCAACATAGCATTCAACTTGATGATGAATGAGTTTGTTGAAGATCTGAGTCATGACCCGCAGATATGTAGCACCGGCATTTTAAGGCCAAAAGGCATGACCTTATAATAATTGATTCTGATCGGGGTTTAAAAAGCAGTGTTTCTTTCATCTTAGAGGGCCATCTTAATTTAGTTTTAGCTAGATGACCCATCCATGAAAGAGAATACTGCATGAGATGAGGCAATATCCACCACTAACTCTAGTATAGGAAGTGAAATTCATCCTTAGAACATGTCTTATTTAAGTCCCTGAAATCAATGCATATGCGAATTTGGCTATTCTTTTTCTTAACTGGCATGACACTGGCTAACCAGGTAGGGTATTTTTTCCTCTGATGAAACCATCATCGATCAATTTCTTGACTTCAAAAATGACCCATTGTTTGATTTCTAATCACATTTGTCTAGGAGCTTGCTTGATAGGGTCAGTGTTAGGGTTACTAATTTATGGACTGCTATGTCAAGAGATAACGTAGGCATCTCTTCATAGCTCCATGCAAAGCAGTCCTTAAACTTAGTCAATAGCCTAACTAAGTCATTCTTTCATCTTCAGAGAACTAATGTATGTAGGCATGGATCTCTTCTCGGAGGTTGATTTCTTTGAGCTTGTTGATAGTTGAATGGATTTCCTCTTAAAATTTTGGAGGTGCATCTTTGATTTGAAGATTATCAGGATCATCTAAAGTTTATAAACACACCTCCTCATAAGAGTTAGTGTTATTGAAGTTCCTATCAGACTCTAAATGATTAGTGAAAACTAAGCAATAATCATCACCGACCCACTATCAATCCTAGTCGGTCTTGATTATGCATCCCTACCTTTGTTGTTCCAAAATAAATACTCAACATGTGCCGGACCATGTATAAGAATCAAACCTTTCTTTGCAAGATTATGAATAGGCACCAATCAAAAGGTAATTCCATTAAATCATTATATGAATTATCCTTAAGTTCTACATTAGATTTTAGGCTTGAGACGATGATCCAGATAGGATTTTTTTTCTTGACATTCATGGAAGACCTAGGGGCTTCCTTAACTACTAAACCTTCAACTTTTTGAGAAGAAAGTGAGGTTAGAGCTAAAGTTCCCAACTGCTGCATAATAGTTTTACATAAACCTGATTCGAATACATTCATTATTTACTTGGAGGCCTAGTTGTCATCACTATCTGGCTCGAGTGTCACTTCCAATGAAACCTACTGATAGGGGTTGGCTAGTATGCGAATCACATGAGACTCATCCTTCGAGCTGGATTCCAAGTCTTTGTGAATAGCAGTACTCTTATGAGGAACAAACATAACCCTGTTTTGGCGGCCAACTGTGGGGTCATCCACCTCTAATTCCTCCGCCTTCTACCTTTGCTTCTGGAGGTCGAGTCATCTTACCATATGTCCATATGGTGGAACAAACTATGGGTGGAATATAACATGCGGCTCTACCTCTTCCTTGGTGTCCCTTTCTCGCTCACATGTACTTTCCTTTTTCTTTTCTTTTTCTGTTTCTTTTTCTTTTTTTTTTTCTTTCTTTTTTTTCTTTTGTATTTTAATTTTGACCAAGTTCAAAAAAAAAGGTATTTTGATTTTGAGGAAGATAGTAGATCCCTTCTTTATATATCTCGACCTCTCTAATGAAAATGGCTTTTCAACTCTTTTGACACAGTATTTGATTCCATCTCTTTGAAATTTGATGCACTGATGAAGAGATGATGGAATCATATTATTCTGATGTATCCAAGGCCTACCAAGCAAAGCAGTGAATGATATATTCAAATCGATTATATAGAACTTGGCTTCAATCTTCTAATCACCTATTTTCAAAGGTAACCCTATGGAGCCTAAAGCCCTATCGCCCTGTTCATTGAATCCTCTCACCATCATCTGATCTTCTCAGAGTGCAGAGATATCAATCTTCAAATAGGCAAGGGTCTTTAAACTCATAATGTTCACCACCGAGGATCAACCAAACCCTAAATGAATCGCCATATCCATTATGATGTGAGGGGATGGTTGTGCTTCATGTCCCCTAAAAGAAGGTACTCATCGGTGAATGTGACTCCCTGGGCTTCTTTTGAATAATTGCCTCCTCTCTAATAGTGGTCAGTTGAGCTAAGCATGTCTTTGGGTTAAGAAGAGTGTTGATTAATGATTCTCTCATCACTTTGGATAAGACAAGGGCATCATATATGTTTAGTTTAGTTGACAACTTTTTTATGTGAGTGGGGACATTGTAATCAACTCTAGGCTGATCCTCCACAAGCATATCCAGGGGTGGTGCATCCTATGGAGGGGATTCTTGCTCGCTGGTACTAATGACTTATTTTCCCTTATCTTGAGGTACTACCCTAGGAGGTAGAACATTGCCACTATGGAGGTTCACTTCAGTGATCCCTTATGGTGATTTAGTGAAAAATTCTACTTGCTCATTAGGCTCACCTACGCTTCTCCTATAGGACCCTCAGAATCAGATGATTCTAAGTCATCTCAAGAGGTGGACCCATATTATTCAGAGAAGGAAAGTCCATCTTTGAATCTAAAAAAGGATGATCAGAGAATTATTATTAAGACTTAAAGATTTTTCTAAAAGAGTAGTGCCGCATAAACCCAAGGCAACACAAAATGTAATTTAAACTAGATTTATTACTTTCTTAGATTTAGGAGGTTATAGTAGAAATCTAGTAAAGTAAGTGGGGTGAGATTTGATGCCCTCATCCACTAATATACAAGATGTCTACTAGAAGAGCGATGATAGAATGCAATGGTGGAATGGAGCTCGATGGTTTGCACTATGTGGCTATCTCGAGAAAGTATGTGCTGGTGCTACTATTGCTGAGTTCCTACTTTCCCAAGTTGTCTTTGGCAACTTGTGAACCTTCCTTGATGTTGGATGTTCGAGCTACCTCAGGCACATGCAAGGAACATTTTTTGATTTTTGAAATAATCTTTTAGAGGTTCTAGATAAAGAGATATCCCAACCTTCTTTTATTTTGAGAGGATCACATGTATCCCCAAGGATTATCCTAACAAAACTAGATGGTTGCTCCACTAGTTATTCCTTAGGGATAACTATATCACCTGACTTGTAGCTATGCTCAAGCTAGTCCTTAAATGTAAAGCAATCCTTCAAAACATGGCCTAGCATGTGGTGGTAGGGGAAAATTTTAGGATAATTACTTCTGCCCACTTCCTCTGGCTTCCTAGGCTCGGGTAGCTAAAAATTAGGTTCTTTAAGAGGTTCTTAAAGATTTTCCTGACTACCTCCCTCTTAAATGAATAAAGTTTATTTAGTTTATCCAAAAGAGTAGGTGGATGAAAGCTACCTAGGGGCAAGTATGTGTACCACTACTGAGAATATGCTTGAGGAGGAGGCAAAGAAGGCTGTGGAGGCTATGTGGTAGCCGATAGGATGGCTTAGGTGGTGGTAAAAGAGGTGGAAGATGGTGGAGAAAGGTCTCTCTCTAATTCCTTTCCCTTATCCAATCGCACGCCCTGGCTTCTTTTCATAGGCTTTTTGTGACTTTTGGCTTTAATAACTGGTCTTGAAAAGGTAAATGTTTGGCCTCTTCTTATAGACTAGTGTATTGTTGATTGGCTTCTCAAATATCTTGATGGTGAAACCTTTGAGCATGAAGGTGACCGGGCCATGAATATTCTTCAGTATAATTTCAATGGCATGTTGTTCAGATAGCTACAGTCTGCATTTCATACTCACATTATACCATCTAAGAAAATAATCAATGAGGGACTCACCAGAGTGTTATTGTGTTACAACGAGATCCCCTATAGTTACCCTTTACTGAGCTCCAGCAAACCTCTTAATAAAGATTTGCTCTAACTCAATAAGAGTCTTCACTAAATTGTTGGGGAGTCAACATACCAATGGCTATGCTAAAGCAAAGGCAAAAGATGAAATAATAGTACATCGCTGCCACCAAGGTAAAATAATGCCTCAAGTACGCTATGCTGCGAGGTTCTCGCCATCAAAACTCTTGAAAGAAGGAGGCACAAAACCCTTAGGATATTGCATAGCATCAAATTCCTCTAGGTAGGGTCTACCCTTGAATTGATGAACCACCTCGAGCTTGTGCCAGCACTTCTCTAACTTATTATTCAACCATGAGTTTAATATCCTTTTCTTGTATGGAAGTATTATCCACTACCTTCTTATACAAGCTAGTGCTGCCCGCTATCAGAGGTGAACTCTTGGGTTGATCCAAGACATGCAATAACTCATGCTAACCAATCTCCATAATAGTAAGATGTGCTACTAGAGCTTGATTCTGATGTGCCAAAACTATCGCTAGCAAATCTTCAAGCCTCCTTCCCATCTTGTTAATCTGTTCATCCTTCTATTTAAGTTATTTAAGGAGGTGTTGGGTCAAATAGGTCATATCATCCTATTCGGCCGCAACACCTTCCAAACTCTGGTTATCCCGAAGGAGGGAACCCCTAGAGTCAACTATATGCACTTTTGCTGAGTCTTCTAATAAATCATCTTCATTGGGATCAAAGCTAACCTTCTCTTACTCTAGGTCAGACTAGTCATACCCAAGGATTTCTTCTTCTTAGTGAGATACTGTGCTACGATATCATCTAAGGAGTGTACTATATATGCAGGAACAAATGATAGTGGCTGACCGGTGGTGGGATCATGCTCATGAACAAAGATACATCTAACCTCCCCTGCTAACAGAATATTGATCTTGTGAGGGATGTGCTCACTGGAGGATACATGCTCATGGCTACCATCTGCCATGGGTAGAGTGCTACTCCTGGGAGGATCTATCTCCATAAGGATAATGGAACTATTTCCTTCTCACTCTACTGTTGTTATGTCCATGATCTGCTGAGGTGGTGGTAGTGATGGCATGACTACAATGCTATGAGGTTGCCACTCCCTCTTCACTGCAACTGAAGTAGGAGGCCGAGCAGGAGAGCTTGACCTCACCTTAATCGATGGTGTAGATGAAATGGGATCTCTTGGCCGGATCACCAGTGGGGCTTTTCCCGATGCCTTCATGGCTTTAGATGGAACTGCAAGATGGAACAATCCTGGCGGTGGATGTGGAGTGAGCGTGTGATGGAGACACTCACTCTCTATGCAGAGCTCTCCTCCCATGGGTAGTACCAATAGAATGCTATCAGTGACAGCAACAGTAGCGCAATCGAGGAAGTCCAGGGCGGAGGCACCGGCTTTACATACCTTCTTTCTACTAGTAACATGCACTGATACATGGGCCTCACCCTCTCCTGATGGATATGCTCGCCCACACTATGAGGAATAACCAATCATAAATCAAATTGGGCACCGACGACCATCCGTATTCTCGCCACCAAGCTTATCTTGAGGTCAGATCCTCATTTCTTTAGTAGGTGTCTCATAGTGAACTACAGGTGGAGGTGACACTGTGGTCCTCCTAACATCTTCCTCTCCATCAGATCTGAAAAGAGGATGAAACTTGTTCTATGTAATCAGAGGAGAAACTACCTTGGGTAACTCCTCTACTACAACCTAAGACGCCTCCATTTCGGACATGATCTTTTCTTTCTTGACATCTATTTTCATGCCGAGTCACTGGGAGGAGCTGGAACTAGAACCTATCTTAGGTGGGAGACTATCCCTGCTGGGGTAGCCTTCCCTTGGAAGTGAGTTGCTTAGCCCGGCAAGAATGGTAAACTAAAACATACGAATGAGCTATGGCTGCCATGGGGAACCTCCATAGCCTTCCTATTAGTGAGGGAAATTTAGAATTTGAAGGCATCTCAACATGGATGACTAGCTTTTGCCCCGTCACCATATTCCTACTGATGGTGGTGAGGGTTGCCCCCTCATAAGTGATCCTGTCCCCCTCGAATCCTCGAATAAAGTGTATCAGATGAGCAAAATTAGTTTGTGGGAGGCTGGCCCAATCCAAGGCCAAATCCATCCCAAAGGGGAAAGTAAACACTTACTTTTGAGCATCCATTAGCACTATACTATTCTCGAGAAAAAGCTGACTAAGACTGAACTAAAACTCTACTATTGTTGGAAACAAACTCAAATCAAATTTTCTATCTTGATATTCTGTTGACTTTTTGAATTTGATTTAGAATTTGAACCCACACTCAATAATTTGAATATGTTAAGTGGGGCTCAAATGAATTTAGGAGAGTGATTTTGAATGAATTGGAGAAGAGATTTTGAGTTTAGAATCCACTTTCAACAAATTTGTGTATATTGAAAATGGGTCCAAATATTTTGAAGAGATTCTTGATGCTTCTGTTGTTTCATATTTGAATTTGATTTTTATGTTTGGGGACCCTTTACTTAACAAATTTGAGTATGTTAAATAGAGGGTCAATTGATTTTGTTCGGGATTACTAATTTAGTAAATTTGGGTATGTTAAATGAGTTGTTTGAAAATGATTTACTTCTTTTGCTTGTTTTCTCATGATGTTAATCATGTGTGGATTTAGAAATGGAACTTTACTTAGCAAATTTGTATGCTAAATAAAGTCCAAATGTTCTCTTTTTTTATTTTGAAAAAGGATCTTTACTTAGCAAATTTGGGTATGCTAAAATAAAGTCCAAATGTGTTTGATTTTTGTGATTTTTGAAAATGGGATCTTTACTTAGCAAATTTGTGTATGCTAAATAAAAATCCAAATATTTTTGTTTTGATTTTTGAAAAGAGGATCTTTACTTAACAAATTTGTGTAAGCTAAATAAAAATCCAAATGTGTTCGATTTTTGTGATTTTGAAAAGAGGAACTTTACTTAACAAATTTGGGTATGCTAAATAAAGAATCCAAATGTATTTTATTTTTTGTGATTTTGAAAAAGATCTTTACTTAGCAAATTTGGGTATGCTAAATAAAGAATCCAAATGTGTTTGATTTTTTTTATTTTTTTTTTAATTTTGATTTTGAAAGGAGGGATTTCTATTTAACAAGCATGGTGTGTTAAATGGAATCTAATTTATTTTTCCAATTTTCTTTTTGAAAAATGAAACTCTCATTTGATAAATCTAGGTATTTCAAATGTATTTTGATTCTTATGATTTTTGCAAAGTAGATTTCCATTTAACAAATTTGGGTATGTAAAATGGAAGTCAATTATATTTTATTTTTCAAAGGTAAAATTTTTGTGTGTGATTATTGCTTTTTGAAAAGAAGGAAATCCTAACTTAACACATGTGGAATGTGTTAAGCGGAATTTCAAATGGTATGATTTTATTTGAAAATAAAACCATCCAACACATTTGGATATATTGAATGAAGAGGCTTATTTTCAAATTTGTAATTTTTGAAAAGAAAGAAATTCCAACTTCAACATATGTGAGATATGTTGAAATGGAATTTCAATGTTATGATATGATTCTATTTGGAAATGAAATCTTAATTCAAAAAATTCAAGTATATTAAATGAGGGCGTACATTTTCAAATATGTATTTTTGAGATGATTTTAGTTTTATTTGGAAATGAAATCTTCATTCAATAAATTTGAGTTTATTGAATGAGGATTTTCATATGTGCTTTTTGAAAGATGATTTGATTTTATATGGAAATGAAATCTTCATTAAATAAATTTGGGTATATTGAATGAGGATGTTCATATGTGCTTTTTGAAGGATGATTCTTAGCTTTGATTTTTGAAAAGATCCTACATGTAACCATCTTGAAGATTGTTAGATGGGGTTGATGTATATGTATTTGTGCAAGTATTTATTATGTCAACTTTTTGAAAAAGTGCTTTTTTTGAAAGTGATGTTTTTATAAAAGATTTATTTTTCTTATTTGTGGAATGATCCTTACCTTACCATGCAAATGGTGCGGAGGTCCAACAAGGTTTTTAGTAATCTCTTTTTATTAAGTTTTATTTTCACCTATTGGGGAACCCAATAGGGGTTTTAAGATCTACACGGAGTGAGGTCCTAAAACTAAAGGATGTTGGCTAGCTTGGCTTAAGAATGAAATAAACTAAGTGCCGATGGAAAAGAATGATAGACTTGGATTCATATAAAATATAAATCCACTATCGACACTTGGAGACAACGATCATTTATCAAAGATGGAGAGAAGAACCATCCCCAGCAGAGCTGCCAAAAACAATCTGTGGTATTTATTTTTATCATATTCCCTCAAGGAGAATGTTGTGGGACACCACATAGATAAGATGTACTCATTAGGGTGATCGGGTGCAATATTGAGGAATGATGTACTATCTCGAGAGATAGAAGCCACCTACCCTGGACCTAATCACTTAATAAGGACTCCTTAGAATAATGGGTCTTCAAATGTACCAGAGATCTTTCCCCTGCTTTACATGAAAAAGTAAAGCAGGGTTTATTTTAAATCAAGTTTGTTAAGTTTCCTATGGAGGCAAGCCCCCATAGTTAATTACATCTTAAGGAATGAGATTCCTTAAGAATACTCTTGATTAAGGTATATGATCATTATCTCCAACAATTCAAAGATAGGACTATCAACAAATTAGTTATTTTTGGAAAATCAAGTGGGATTGATCAAAGGGAGGGAGTTATTATCAAAACCAAAAGGAGATGAGTAGGGGATGCTCATGATACTAGAAAACCTAGTAAGCATCCCAAACTATCCTATGGTTGGGCTTTATATTTTTGAAATTTGAGAAGAATTATATATTTGAGTTAATATTTTATTAAAAATTTAGGGCTTACAATTCCATGACACAAGATCGTAGAAATGCTTGAAAGGTGAGGATTTATGCTTGTAGCTCATATAAAGGGAAATAATAACCTCGGATCCTAAATCTAGGGAGCTTTGGTGAGGGCCAAGGCACAACCTAAATCTAAGAAAAAATGGGTATATAATCACACAATTGTTGGACTTACAATTGCCTAGGGGTGGTCGCCAACTAACTCCTCCTATAATTTTAAATACATGTAGGCAAGTCTTATGCTTTGCAAGATAGCTAGGATATTGTTTATTCAGAAAGGAGACTAAATCCTTAAACACACTCTCTAAGAGACTAGATCATGAAGGGCATGAATAATAATTTAATCTAATGCAAATTTTGTTAAGTTTTATTTTCATTTTTGGGCATTTTTATTTGACATGGGCTATGGGATTTCATTTTCTTAATGCAAGAGAAATTGGTTGTGGGAAAAAATCATAAAGAAGGAGGTGTGTTTCCACCATGGCTCTCAAATTTTAAGCCATTTTCTCTTGCAAAAGTGGAAGCCTTCCATTAGCAAGAGTGAGACAATATGATTTATGCATGATGTGAGACATACAACATCTAGCTAAGGGGTTGCTAAATCTTTTATTATCTTGATTTATGTCCTAGGATTTAAGTGAGGTTATGAGTTATTAAATTTAATTTTGAGTTAATTTAATTAGATAGAAATTTTATTTTTCCTAAGATCCTAATCGCATCCAGCCATTCATCAAATAATGAAGAAACTATGAAGATCATGCCATCCTAATTGCATAATCATAAACAAAACATCAATCAATTTATAAAATTAGTACAAAAGAATAAGAGACCGATGTGGTTGGCCTCCACCACAAACCCAAAAAGGAAATGGGTAGCCAAGCTCTACCCTTATACAACCTGGTTTACAAATAAATAATTAAAATTAAAAGGGAATTCATGTTATGGGGGGTCTTCGTTCTTCATTTCTTTATTTCTTCATTTCTTCCTTTCTTCCTTTCTTCCTTTCTTTCTTTCTTCCTTTCTTGCTTTTCTTCACTTCTTTCTTCCTTTCGATTTGACTTGAAATGTGGTTTGCTCCAAGGCTTCACATGGTACATAAGACATGGTCTTATGACCAATGTTCACCTTAATTCTCCACAACATTCATTCCAAATTTCAATTACAAAATTTACATCAAAATGGGAAAGATAAATCTAACTATACCTGTAAAATAGAGATTAGCTAAACATACCACACAACCCAAAAAATTATAGGAATAGTTTAGACTTAGCACCCTACACATGAGTAACCAAGTTCACCTATCCTAGTTTGGATCATGCTTAGGGGTATAAGCAACCTGCATAGCAAAAGTATTTATATTTTTATTATAATGCCCCTTAAACACAATCCCTTAGAAGATATGATTATACTAAGATCATCCAATCATCCAATCTATGCACATTCACCCTAACATCCAGTCTAAAAATATTACATCACAAAATAAAATCAGGCATCAAACCATGCAACGCCCTAACATAGAGCTAGAAATGGTGACTTTTAATGTGTCATGGCTTGGTATGTCTTAACTAGGCTTTAAGGTTGAAATTTTCAAAGTTAAGTGATTTAGTTGATTTGTCAATTTTAACTGTTGATTTGATCTGGTTTGAATGAACCTAAACTTAGTTACTAAACATTATAAAGAGAAGAAAAGAGAAGAGAACTTCTCTTTCATCCCTATCTTTAAGTAATTTCTAAGGTAGATTCATTAACGATTTTTCTTTAGTGAATATTTTATTTTGTGTTTTAATTAACCCTAAGTTTAGATTTACTCTAAATAGCCCTATTCAAATAAGAAAGGCATCTTAGGATTAATTAAGGTGAATTACTATCACATAACACACAACCATTTATTTCTTTCCATAATGTATACCATGCATATGAATAATCCTAAGCATATCTATACATGCAATACAAATTTTAGCATACCTTGATGATGAATGCTAAGAGATATGATTTGAAAATTTGGATATTCCATGAATGCATGTCTTTATTATGTAGAAAAGAGGGATTCTTTATCCATTAGCATAATGCACATCCACATGTATGAAAGACATAAGTGAGTATGGTGCCATTATTTTCTACTCTAGGGACGTAAGGTATAAGACCTACTTGAGGCTACTTAAAGCCTTATAGCCTCGAGATGTCCAAACTAATAAACCACTTTTCTTAAATACATGTAAATGTACAAACTGAAATAAATGGATGAAGAATCATGCAAAAGATTTTTATGTTTGATTTGGTTGTATAATTTACATGTGTAATGAGGATCCTTCTTAAGTCATAACATGGGAGTGCATAGGAATAGATTTAAGCAAGTGTTGTGTTCTTTTTAAATGAACTATTCACTTTCCAAATCCTATTCAAATCCATGTTACGAGAAGAGAAGAAAACTACATAAAACACCTTTTATGCTATAATCAAATGCAAGCTTATAAGTACTTATAAGTAGCATCACTTCATTCATAATCTCTGATTTATAGGTTTTGAAATTAATTTTTGATTTAATAGTAATAATAGTCACTCATATTCTTAACTTTAGCCAACACATGCAATTTGACATAAAAGGAAACATTTTATTTAATTGATTAAAAGATATGAATGCATGACTTCATATGGCAAACAACATTTAGCATGCTTGGAAAGAAATAAAGTGATATAAGCATATGACTTCATTCTCCCTGATTAATTCCTAAAGATAATCCTATGAAATAAGATCATTTAAAGTGAATCAAAATTCTTTAAGGAGATTTTTATTTTTTGAATTTGATTTATCTTAGGAAATTTGTAAAGAGTTTGCTGGTCCTAACCCATTTCCCCATGTGTGAATTGGTTTAGTTTAATTTTAGAACAATTAGGTTGATTTTATATATTATTTAGGTTAAGGCGTGAATTAAATCCATTAATTACCCCTTACCTACACAACTTTAACATAATTAAATAAGTAATTATGAGCCAACATATGATATGCAATCACATGGAATTTAAATCAGCAATACATCTAAGAAATAAAGGGGCCTAATGCAATTGGTTCATAATTAATGATTAATTAAGCTAAAGGGTTTAATTAAGTACTTTCATAACCATCTTACACATGTAGTTTGATTATAATTTCTTTGAAGCCTCTTAGGTTATTAAATACCTAAGAATCTACCCAAGATCAAGATGATTAAGTCCTGGAATAATTTGGATTTGAGTTTAGTTAATTAAGCCATTAATGAAGTGATTAAATTATTAATCAATTTTCAAATTATTTAACTCTTTATCCAAATGAAATAAACTTAGAGGAAAAGATTTGAAAAAGAAATCCTAAGTTCATTCACTATTTCATGATAATTAACAAACTTAATTAATGAATTTATCATAATTTAATAGGTTAATTAATCATTCTTTTAATTAAGATGAAATAAGAAATTCCCCTAATTAATCTAATAATAAATTTCAAGAAAATCATGGGAGATAGAGGTCATCCCACTAATTAACCCTAGAAAGTTTTGAATTAATTGCTGAAGTAATTAAGGAGTAATCAGCTTAATTACATTTCCAATAAAACCCAAATTGAGTAAAGGTCACTATTCAAAATCAGTTGATTTGAATTTTAAATTATTCCTCACTAAATTATCTTTAAAATGAACTTGAGTTTGTGTTTTTTTTAGATTTTTCTATAATTAGTTATGAATTTTGGAAGTTTCAACATTAAAAATGAATTAATTAGAGCTAATTAACCCTTTAATCCCATCGCCATGGCTACAACATGCCCACGATGGATGGATAGAGTTATCACATTTGTTGTCGAGTTAGCTGGTGGTGGACACGCTTTCTCCATGGCCATCCAATTTAAGATCGGACGGTCATGATTAATATCATGGTTCAAGCTTAAATTAAAAGGAGATCTAACAAGATTTAATCACAACCATCCATTCTAATCACGTGGAACGGATGGTGTGTGATCTATCTCCACCCTAGCAGTAAGAGACGGATGTCGTCTATCGATCGTCACTTGATCCAAGCTCACCTGAGCTTGGATGGAGTTCAAACTCACCCTACACCTTTGGGGAAGCACAAGCAAGGGATCCAATGGTCAAGTTTTAATGGGATTATAATTCCCTTCACAAAGGACCAAGCAAAAATTTCTATAGCTACAGTTTTGAGAAATACCTCTCCGGAGGCTATCACCGGCTCTTCCAATGAAGGAGGTAGCTTCATCTAGTAGAGACGAAGCCCAATTGAAGGTATCAAGTATTGATATCAAGTGAATTGCTTGGTTGACCAAGCTCCCCTTCAATGGTTGGGCTTGATCAAGGTGAGGCTTCCAATGGCTTGAGACTTGGGAAACAACTTGGTTGAGCTCGATGAGGTCCCTTGATGGTGCTTGCAAGACTAATTTGGATTTGATGGAGAGTTGAGTGAGTTGGAATTTGGATTGGCCTCCCCTATTTCGGCTTGAGTAAAATTGAGAAGGAGAAAATTGGGAGGGGAGCGAATGCTTGCTCTCGATTCCTAGAGCTCAATCGAATTCAATGCATGTGATTTGAGTGGGAATGAGGGGGAGTATAGGCTAAAGACTAGATGTACCATTTTTGATTAATTGCTGAGATTGGTTGGTCAGTTTAGGCTGTTAGGCACTCCATGTGATTCATTTTAGGTAGAGGAGTGGAGGAGAGGGAGTGCCATGTGCTAAGTGAGTGTATGGGGTGATCCAAATGCTCAATTCTCTTTGGAGGGGTCGGTTTGGCTTTGTTTGGGTCATGTTCACCACCTCCCTTAGTGTCCATGTGGACCACTAGGAGGATGTCAAGTGGCCTTGAGAAAGAATTGGCTAAATTCCAAGTGAATTTGTCATAGGATACCCTTTGACCTAAGGGTAAAATGGGCATTTGGCCTTGATTTGATTTGGACAGATTTGAAATGATTCAAAAATGGGTTGGGCCAAATTTCAACTGATTTGGAGTTCATTTTTTGGAATTGGTTCAATTTGACCTATTTAGGTCATGTTGGGTCAATTGTTAGGTCAACTAATTGGTCAAATTGGGTCAAACCATGGGTTAGGTCAAATGATCATTTGGTTTGGGGTATCATTGGTTTGATTCAATTTTATTTATATTTAATTTGGGTTCATTTAGGTCAAATGGATCAAGTTGACCAATTTGACCCATTTGACGCAATTAGGTTAGGTCATTGGTTGGTTTAGGCTTAGTTGAAAATTTTAAATGTATTTCAAGCATTGGTTTCAATCAATTTTGGTTTGGTTTAATTTCAAGTTGATTTAACATTTTAGGTCAAGTTGGATTCAAAATCAATTGGGCTAGGTTGGGTCTAGTTGGCCAATTGAAGCTTTGGTCAAGTTCAACAAGTGATTTAGAATGAATTTGACCCATTGGTTGCAATCAATTTGGCTTAGATCAAGATTTGACCCATTTTAACTTTTAGGTCAACTTGGGTCAACTTAGGTCAAGTGGCCATTTGGTTTGGCTCAGATTTCAAGTTCGAAATTGATTATGGATTGGTTTAGATCAGTGGTTTCAATCAATTTGGCTTATGATGGATTTTGGCCAGTTTGGGTTTTCATTTGGGCTAAATATTGACTTAGTCAAAGGGTTTGACTTGGTTTGACCCAATTTGAATGATTGATCATCCTAGGATGATTATTGCTCATGTGAGGCTTAGATGGGCTTAGTTCAATCTAATTTGGGTTGGATTAGAATTTGGCTCAAAGGTCAAGTGTGCCTAAGTGGGTCAATTGGCTTAATCAAGGCTTGATTCAAGTTTGGTTGAACTCACATATGGGCTTATTATTGAAATATAAATCCAATTGCAAGTGATTTGGAGTCAAATGGGTTTTGATTCATTTGACAATTTCAAGTAAAATGGGTAATATGAGTTTGACTTGGGTTAGTTTGATTTTCATTTGGTAATTGTAGTTTATGTTTATATTTGGGCATGTGATTGAAGGAATGATTGTTTGAAGAGAAAATCCAAAGGTTTGGATTGATTTGAGAATGATTTGGCAAATTTAAGGATTTGACTTGAAACGGTATAAGTTGGATTTAAGTTGAATTTGGATTTGAGTTTTGAATTTGGTTTTGGTTATTTGAATTTATATTTCATTTATATTTGTGAATATAAATGAGAATATAACTAGGTTATGTGAAAATATTTTGAGTTTGGAGTGATTTGGATTTGATTTGGTTAAGTTCAAGGATTTGACTTGAAAGAGTATAAGTTGATTTAAGTTGGGTTTGGATTTGAGTTTTGAATTTGGTTTTGGTTATTTGAATTTATATGTCATTTATATTTATGAATATAAATGAGAATATAAATGTGTTATGAGAAATTCTTTGGAGTTTTGAGTGATTTGGATTTGATTTTCTTAAGTTCAAGGATTTGACTTGAAAGAGTATAAGTTGGATTTAAGTTGGGTTTGGATTTGAGTTTTGAATTTGATTTTGGTTATTTGAATTTATATTTAATTTATATTTGTGAATATAAATGAGAATATAAATGGGTTATGAGAAAATCTTTTGAGTTTGGAGTGAATTGGATTTGATTTGAGCTAAGTTGATAAGATGAAATCAAAATGGCTTAGAAAAGATTTTTGGGATTTGAATTCAATCATGGGTTTCAATCATTTGATTTGCAATTGATTTATGATTTGAGAAAATTCATTGAGTTGGAATTGATTTAAGGTTTGATTTGGAATTGATTTGAATTTGAAGTTGATTTGAATTTGAAGTTTTATTTGAAAGAAGGAAGCAAGGATTGGGTTCAAGCTATAGGATAGGCAAGTTTTCCTAATACCCCTAAGGCATAACTTATTCCTATGGCTAACTCTCCTAAGTCTCTAGGTTAGGTTAAGTGTTCACCTAATCACTAGAAGTGTCTTAAGACTAAGGAACTCTTAGTGTTTAAATAGGTCCTTATGCTTAGGATGAAGAAGTTGAAGGCTCACTCTAAAAGTGAGGTCAACAGAATTATGAGAAAATCTTTTGGATTTGGAGTGATTTGGATTAGATTTGGGCTAAGTCTCTCAGATGAAATCAAGAGGCTTAGGAAAGATTTTTTATTTGGAATTAATCATGGGTTTGAACTATTTGAATTGATTCATGATTTGGATTTTAGAATTGATTTATGATTTGAAAAAAAAATCAATTGAGTTGGAATTGACTTAAGATTTGATTTGGAATTGATCATGGGTTTTAATCATTTGAGATTTGATTCATGATTTAAATTTGGAATTGATTTATGATTTGTGAAAATCAATTGAGTTGAAATTGCTTTAAGATTTGATTTGGAATTGATTTATGATTTGAGAAAATCAATTGAGTTGAAATTTATTTAAGATTTGATTTGGAATTGATCCATGATTTGAGAAAATCAATTGAGTTGGAATTGATTTAAGATTTGATTTGAGTTTGAAGTTTGACTTAAAAGAAGGAAGCAAGGATTTGGTTCAAGCTATAGGGTAAGCAAGTCCTCCTAATACCCCTAAGGCATAACCTATTCGTATGGCTAACTCTTCTAAGTGTCTAGGGTTACATTAAGTGTTCACCTAATCACTAGAAGTGTCTTAAGACTAAAAAACTCTTAGGGTCTAGAGGAGTCCTATGTCTAAGATGGAGAAGTTGAGAGCTCACTCCAAAAGTGAGGTCAACATTCCCACTTGATTAATACTAGTTGGAAATCTCCATATATTTTAATTTATTTTATCTCCATTAAAATTACCAACTTCAACCCAATTATTAAAGCTTCATACTTAGCTTCACTATTTTGTATAAGACTTGGATAGGTGGTAAGAAAATCACATCATTCCATTGTCTTGAGGTATAAAAATCAAGTCCAATCTTGACTTTCCTTAGATTATTTGAATTCATTTCTTTACACTTTTTGGGAGATGATGTTCCGTCAAAATAAAGTTATAGTTAGCATTATTTTGTTATTTTAATCTCTTGATCTACTCTTGGGAAGATCATCATTTAGTGAATAGTTTGCATGAAGCAAATGTGTTGTTAAAAAAGTTAGTAATGGTTTAGCCTTTCATACCACCTATTGGGATGAAGTTTATTTTGAACTAAAGAAAAATCACAGACCATTATGACAAATTTCCTGATAGAGTTAAATGAGTCATAGGATACTTCAAAGTGTTTTCCCATGAAATTAAATTTACTTTTAGAGAAAGCATGTATTATCTTAGTTTCAAGTAGTGAAAACCAAGGCCAATTAATGCTTCTCAATTAGTGGATAGTTCATTTCTATTGATATGAGTCTATAACATAAATGCTACAAGGAATTCTTTTTGCTCCCCTTAATGAAATAAGCAAAGAAGCCACCAAGAGATTCCTCCAAAATTGTAGTAGATAAAATTAAAGTTTTTTAGAGACTAGGGTAGCCAGAACGTGTACATTTGTTATATTTGTTCTATATTTTCAAAGGCATTCCAACTTTCTCATCTTATTGAACTTTGTATCTTTTTTATTTATGGTAGTGAGGGGTTGACATCTTTCTAATAATTTAAAAGAAATTTTCTAAGATAAGCTAGCCTACCTTGAAAAGATTTTACTTGTGTGAGGCTTTTAAGTGGAGGCATTTTCAAGATGGCTTCAATTTTCTCTAGTTCAATTTCAATCCCATCCCATGGTGTCTCGCTGTAAAGCCTAAAAATTTTCTTAACGTCACCCTAAAGGCACACTTCAAGGAATTCAATTTTAAGTTATAGCAATGCAACTATTCAAAAATAATACTTAAGTCATAAAGATGCTTTTCTTGTTCTTTACTTTAATGACCAAATCATCAATGTAATAATCCTCTTGATTATGAATTTAATTATTAAAAAACTTGGTCATGGCTTCTCATAAGCTGCCTCACCATTCTTGAGGCCAAATGACATGAATGTGTAACAGAAGACTCCTATAAGAATTATGAATGTTATATGATTGTCATCTTCAGGGACCATCTTGATTTAGTTATAACTGGATTAGCCATCCTTGAAGGAGAATATTTCATATGAAGAGGCTATGCCCACCATGATTTTTGATATGGCTAGCTGAAACTCAACTTTAGGATAACCATTATTCAAGTCTTTGAAATTGACACATATGTAGATTTGATCATTCTTCTTTTTCACTAGAATGGTGCTAGCTAACCAAGAATGATACTTTTATTCTCAAATGAATCCAACATTAATTAGGTTCTTAACTTCAATAATGCATTACTATTCAATATCTAATTGCATGCATCTTGAGTTTTACTTTATTGGAATGGCATCAGAGTTAATCTCGAGCTCATGGACTACTATTTCTTGAGATAGACTAAGAATATTGTCATAACACCAGCCAAAGCAACCCTTAAATTTTAAGAGAATTTGATAAGGTCATTGGAAACCTGTTTTCTTAGGAGTGAGTTTATGAATGCAAAACATGAGTCAACTTCTATTCCTATGTTTACTTCTTTCAACTCATTAATTATGGATTTAATTTCTTCTTCCAATTTTGAGGGCACATCTTGAACTTGAAGGATATCTTGATCGTCTAACATCTCTATACAAAATTCATCTGATAAGTTAGATTGATAAGTAAAGAGAAGGTTAAGATTCTAATTATTTGTTATCATTAAATAGTATTCAAATCCTATAATGTAGCTAAAGTACCAAACTCTATGCCTTTTTTAGATTTAAGTTTCTTCAACTTTGTATCCTATAACTTTTATTAGAATTCAGTTGTACCTTTAGACCACGTGTAGGGAATTAAACCACATTTGATTGAATTTTTAACACATAAGGGATACCAATTATAAGGCAATTAAATTATTTCATCAAAATCTTCATCTTCAAACCTTACACCCTTCTTTGAGCTTGAGGATGGGAGTACATAATAAAATTTTGAACTTTTCCACCCTCTCTAATAAGGTCAGAAGCCACTTTAACCTCCAACCCTATCACCCTATTCTAAGATAAAGGAGTTAGAATCAAAGTGCTCATATACTTATTGAGCCTTTCATATATAGAAGATTTAGATTCACCTCCTAGCTCTTTCACCTAGTTTTCATCATTATCATATTTTAATAAGTCGCTATTCTTTTCATTTATTTTTGAAATCTTGCCTCTCACACTTAACTTTTCATCTAAACTAGATTTTAAGTTCATTTGTATTATTGGAATTTTATTTTCAAAGATTTATTTTTATTATTTTTATCATTATCTTTTCCCTCATCTTTTTATTAATTCATTTTTTTCTTTCTTTTTGTGCTCTTAGCTAAAGATTGTATCCCTGAAAATATAGGTCAGTTTCTAGACAAATAAAAGGTGGTGTTCTCATAAATCCCAACCTCATGATAGAGAATGACTATATATCCATTTTTATAACATGTTCAACTCGATCACATGCATACTTGATACACTAATAGAGTGTGGAAGCACCATCTATATTCATGGATCCAAGGCCTACTTAAAAAGGCATGAAAAGATGTCTCTAAATTTATGATATGAAATTTAGCTTTAGTTTTAAGATAATTTATTTATAATAACAATGTGATTGAGTTTAAATCTCTTTCTACTTTTTCATTTAAACAATGTAGCATCATCTTGTTAGAGCTGAGTCTATGTACATCCACTCTCAAGTAAGCCAAAGTTGTATTACTCATAATGTTGATCGATGCACTCGGTTCAACAAGTACTTTAAGGAATTTGAAATAATCCATATTCACTATGATATAAAGAAGTCAATTATGATCAATAGTCCCTAGTAGTAGATCATCATTGAAGAAGATAACCCCAAGAACTTCTCTAAACTACAACTCCTTATATGAGGAAGTTGTCTCTAGCAGAGCAAGACAAATTTCTTGATCAAGGACTCTCATCTTTTTAAAGAGAATGAGGGTATTGCAAATGCTTAGCTATTTGCGCAACTTTCTAAGATGGGTAAACACATTATAGCCAACTTTTTTAAGAATAGATTATTACATGAATATGTTAGAAGAAAGATCTCCTTATGGTAGCTCAAGAATTTGATTTGTGTCAATGAATTATTTTCTAATTTCTTTTGGTACCATGCGATAATAAGACTTTGCCACTATAGAGGTTAAATTCAGTAATCTTCTTTGACTCAGAGATAGAGGTAGAGTCAGCTCTATACTAAATGGCTTTCTTGTGTTCTTCTATTGAACTATTAGAGTTTAAGTTTATTGCTAAGAGGCACACTCAGAAACTGAAAGTAATTATCTAAATCTAACTCACAAAATATCTTAGGGTTGTAAAGATTATGTAAATCATCTTGAGAATTATTTTTTAGCGAGATCAAAGTTTTAAATATTATTTTTTCTTTTAATATTTTATTTCTAATTTTGTTATATTTTTAAGAATTATCAAAAAAAAGTTAGAACATAAGTAGAACCCTCCTTCATATCCTTTTTATCAGGATCAAAATGGAAATGATATAGAGTGAGGGGAATGTAGGGTATGGCCCTACCATCCTTGCTAATAATGATTCTATCAAATTCATGTTTTATCTCTCTTTCTTCACTCTCTTCTAAACTCATACTGATTTGGGGTTTCAAAATGGGATGAAGGGGAGTCATTCTTAAGTCACTTCTTGAAACTAGTTGATCAACATGGATAGCTAGCTTACTGAGTTTCCAAGACCAATAAGAAAGTTATAAAAGATTTAATTAAAAAATTTATATATGAATAATAAAAAATTAAATCCCATTCATTGTGATAAGAAGTACTTTCAATAGGGTTAGAAGGGTCACTTGTATTTATCTTGATTGACCTCTACTCACATAATATTGTTTTAAGATCACAACTGTCCATTTTTAAAATTTAAGGCCTATGCTTTCTAATTCTAACTAAGACTGATCTTTAATAATGGGTATGCAAGATGCTTCCTTTGGAGACTTGAAGTTTTACTCAAAAGTTTTTCAAAAGTCCTAATCATGAACCTTTTTAGAAGGAAGTCCACTTAACCATGAATATTCTTAAGGAGGATTTTCAGAGCATGTTGCTCTTATAACTATAGTTTCTACTTCATGCTCATGTTCCTCCACTCTAAGTTATAATAAATAAAGGACTCATTCAGCTTTTTATTTTTCATAAAAAAATCCCCAACCATGATATGTTATTATGCTCCAACAAATCTCTTAATGAATAGCTCTTCCAACTTAGCAAATGCTTAGAGGAATCCATTTGGTAAATTGACGTACCAATCAAATGCAGCCCTAGAAAATCTAGTAATTAATGGATAGAATAATAGGCCTCACTCCCTCTAGCATTGCAATAATTGGCCATGAAGCAGGATGGATGCTATCGGGGCTTACCCATTCCATCAGAAGTCTTAATGGAAGAAGGCACAATTCCTTTAAAATTCAACACTATGTCAAATTTATCAGAGTATCGTCTACCCTTCAAAGTGAGTATGGTGCCCTGGATTGGACCAATGCTTCTTTGACCAGCTACTCAACTAATTACCTTATATATATATATATATATATTGATATTTTTTTTATTATTTTTCTTTCCTAGATGCAATCACCTAGGTCCATAACTTCTTTCAAACACAGGTTAATTTTCTTCTTATACTTATCAAGAGATTGAAGGGTGGTTTTGGATATTTTATAAATTAACCATCATTTATTTCATTCTATTCTCCATTCACATGATCTAGTTATCCTTCTTTCAAAGTTTAAGGAGTAGATGTTGGGTCAAGTAAGACATATTTTTTCTTCCTCTACCACAACATCCTAAAGTTCTTCAAGTTCCTATTGGGATAAGTTAGTATCAACCACAAAAATATGGGCCTCAATAATTTCTAATTTTTATCTAAGAGGTTGTGTTACTCTATATCAAAACCTCTCTCAGCAACTAACCACTTTTCTTCATCTTCTTCTTCTTCTTCTATAAAATGGCTTTTAGTTCCTCTAAAATTTATTCTACGGCCTTACCAAAAACATAATTCAAATCAATCGAAACATAATTTACATATTTCTCATCATCTAGAATTATATTATTTTATGTTTCAAAAGCAATACGTAACTGAACGAAGTACAGACCGAAGTCATCTAATATTCTTCCTCAAGAGTAGCACCTAGACTTGGTATGCTATCAACAATCATCTAACCTTTCAAGAGTAAGGAGATGTCTTAGAAGAAGCTAATCTTCTCTTAATTATAAGGTTTGGTGATAAAGGGCCCTCTACATGGGGCTTAATAGTTAGATGTTGGGTTATTGAAATGTTATTTGGCTTGGCAAGAATTGTATGGGTTTGGGTGGACTAGGTTCTACATATGGTTGACTTATTTGTACTGATAAATAAATTTTCTTAATTTTAATCTTAGGATTATTTTTGATCTTTCCTAAGCCTACAAAGATGATCATGTCACAATTTCTGGACATAGGAAACCAAAATTATAGTATCCATTAGTGATGATTGAAAGTTCTTTTGGATGTGATTTGTGCTCCTTATCCCTGCAGATAGGCCTATCTACATCATAAAACTAGCATCATCATCCTTTGTTAATATTTTTCTTATTAAGTCCTGATAGATTTTTTTCTTCATGACCTTGAGGACATCCTCTTTAGTGCATCTAGAAGCATCAGCTACCTTTTCAAAGATTAGTCTCATTCTATTATGATGTTCTTTGTTGACTTGTTTGTAGGATTTTTGTACCTCATATTGAAAAAGGATGGGGTGGGGAACTTGCTATCCTTTGCACACTCTCATACCCCTATGCGGTAGAGAGGAGTGGTGAGGTGTTAAAAAGGATAAGCCCCTTTTTGGTCCTACCCTCATATAATGCTTTTAGCTCTAATTGGATTATTTCTTTGAGTATTCTCCTCCTAATTCTTCTATTATTATTTTTATTTTGGTCCTAATCATCTTACATGTGATAGAAGTGGTCCTAATTTTAAAAGTATTTGGTGCACTGAGAGCAATATAGTTAGCTATTAGCAATTTTAAATTTCGTATTAAGGGTTCCACCTTAGAGTTATTAGCAGCCTTAGGAGCAAGGGTGTCAACCACCTTCTTCTTCTCAAAAGAAGTAGCATGAGTAGCTTCAATGCTCTTATTTTCCAGAGAGAATTCTATGATGGGTATCTTGACTTCAATAACACTAATATTGATAAGGGCAATGGTAATTCCATCAAAAGTTATATTAGTGTCAGTGAAGCATGCTTAAAATTTAATTATAGAGCTATTAGCTAACTTTCCACTATAAAAAGAAAAACTAATGCAACAGTTAATAGAGAAGATGAGTTTTTGAACTATTTTCTTAAAATTATAAAAAAAGAAATTATATATGTTAATTATTTTGTGAATTTAAAAAAAAAAATTGAGCACTTGTTGGCCTCAATGTGTAAGAATACAATGATGTCAATTTGTAGACTTATCTTAACATTTTCAATCTTCTATAAAAGCTTTGAAAGAATTAAGAGAAGGAGAGATTCCACTTTGGATTTATGAAAAAATTTTGTGTTATGAAAATTTTTAATGGGATCAAATCTAGTCTAACCTTGGTTAGGTCTACTAGATTAACTTGCCAAAATTTTTAATCTTTAAAGAATTTTGATTTAAATTTCAGACATTTTTAAATATTTATTTTAAATTATGTCATGTGATTTCAAAGAAAGTTATAGGACTTGTTTATTAGGTTATGACAAATAAAGGTCTTAAAACCTAAATTAAAGAATGTTGGGTGAGCTCTACCAAAAATGAAATGGAGAGGAACTTAATGGAAAGAATGATAGTTTAGACTTATGAGTGGAAAAAATTTAACATTGATATATAAAGATAAAAGTTAACTTCTAAAGATAGAGAGAGGAATAAGTCCCCAACAAAGTCACTAAAAAAATCTATGGAGTTTCTAATAATGACATACACAAATCTTGAGGTTCTTATTTAAGTGATTAAATACAACAGTAACGAGTAATATACCATCTCGAGAGATGAAATATCACCCTTTAATAGGTCCAATCACTTACTCATGACTAATAAAGTTGATGGTACTACATAAACCATGATTCTTCCCCTATACTACATGGATAGAAATAGAACATAGTTTATTCTAAATTAGTTCTTAGTTCTTTATAAAGGCAAGCCCTTATAGTAAATTGCATCTTAAAAATTCTTCTAAAAGAACTCCTGATTAAAAAAAATTAATGCTAATCTTTATAGATTTCATTGTTTGATATCTAGATTGTGTATGAACTTACTATTGAATGTATTTTCTTTACTATAGTGTATGAACTTATCTTTTCTCTTCAAGATTTATAACCTACATGATAGAGTTGTTAGCTATAACCTCTTAATCTTTGAAACCATGAGTCTTGTCTTGTATAATGTAGGATGGTATAAGTTATTACTAAATAAGAAAAAATATATTAGCCTAAACTCAGTAACTAGAAATGAAATTATAAATAATAAGTTATGGTTCTAACTAATGTAATAATTTCTAAATTTTATGTATTCTTTAACACTTAAATTTATTTTTAAGGTTTTGGCTATACAATAATTCCTATAATGGGATGTAACTTAAGTAGTTTTGGGTTGAATCAATAGAGAAGGAAAACTTCTCCCAAGAAGGATAGTCATCCTCAAAGGTCAGAAGCCTCTTTATTTGTAAATAGGAGAAAGGCCCAATTCAAGAGATGAAGAAGAAATATGCTATCAGGATTCTCATTTATAGGTTTTTAGTCATTTTAATTATATAATACTAAGGCTTTAATTATGAGAGATTATGAATTTATTAGTTTTAAGTAAAAGTTATTTAATTATATTGGATAGAAAAATTAATTTTATTCTAAAAGATTATCGTATAAATCAGGCTTTCATAATAAAACAAAAATTATATAGTCCTAAAAATCTTATGAAAATCATATTGTTCTAGTGCACAAATAAAGTAAACATGCCAAATAAATTAAATGAATATATAAGAGAAAGGCCAATGCGGCCGGGTTTTGCTATACACTCTAAAAGAAAGAGAAAAATTGACAACTAAGTTCTGCCATTATACAACTCGACCTAAAATTAAGACTTTGATCTTTGGATGTCTTCAAGGCTTTCTTCTTATTTAGATCATCGACTTCTTTAATTACCTCCTTATGGTTCATAGGGGGTCTATTAGCCTTTATAGTCCATTCTTGCTAATTCTAAACCTCGTATATCCTAACATAATTCAAATATAAATTACATTTATAAATTCTAAAAAAATTCTTTAAAATAAAGGTTAATAGAACAAACATACACTCGAGAAAGTATATCTCAAACATACAAACTTAGCATCAGCAAGCACTAAACCCACTTACCCTAATGGGCTATGCTTAAAGACTTAAGCAAATAGCACTTGCAAGTAAGTGATGTTAACTTTTGACTTTATTACAACAAACTCTTTATCAAGAACTACTTAGTGTGATTGATGGGGATATATCGATTAAATTAATGGATTGGGAGCTCCCCTAAAATACTTAGGAGAGTAAGGCTATATAAGGAAGAGCTTAATTTTAAGATTAATTAGATATTTCAATGGGAAAGAAGTCGGGCAAGAATAAACATAATATAATCCTAAATTTGGAACCCCAACTTACTTCAATTGGAGCTCCCATATCAAATATCCAAATTACATGAAATAAAGGAGATTTTAGTGAAAGAATGTAGATGAAAGCTTCGAAGTTTCATATAATTCAAAAAATTTTGATAGTATTTCTAGAGTATTTCTCCAAAATGGTCACACAAAAAATAAGTTCTGGTAGCAGACTATTTTGGACTTTAAGCGGATTAAACTACAAAAATGTTTATAGGACATGACCAAATTAATACATTGTAAGTAATTATGTAATCTATTGATTTGGATATTTTGGCATTTTTTTGGAGGTTTGGTTGGTCAAATACAAGCCACACAAAAATTAGATTCTAGAACACCTAGGTTGAGGTTCGGTAAAAAAATAATAAATTTAAATTTTTTAAAGTACAACACAATTTCAAGAACCTAAAACTATATAATATTATAAGGAAAGCATAACCTATAAAATGAAAAAAAAACAAATTAAAAGCACTACTCACCAAAGTAGTGTATGGAAGCGAATCATCAAATTTATATCATTGATTGGCCACCAAGCTCCAACCTAAGAATATTTTTTTCTCGAATCTTTCCACTAAACATTAATAATCACTTAATTTCAAAGATAAAATATTTTTTATAGAAGTTACAAGTCGCCAAAGGCCGTTACCTTTTGAAATAACTCCATAACTAGTTTTAAAGAATTGCCTAAAACTAAACCTATTAGAATACAAAACCTAGGCACTAGAATACCAGCATTTAGGCATTGTCCTCTCTATCCCCAAACATAAAATACTTTGAAATGTAGTTCCATGGATTTAGAAAACTAGCGCCTAAGCATCAAACTGCCACTTTCATGTATTATTATATGATTTCAACCCCAACATATGCACAACATTTAAACATGATAATAAACATCACATAACAAAAACTACAACATAAAAAATTTACATATAAACTCTTCTTAGTGGTCATCACACATCAAACTTCAAGTCCTCATGGATATAGTCCATTTAGTCACTTGATTATGACCTTGTGCCATATCAATTCTTCAAGATTTGAAGTTCGTCCATTTTCTCATTTGATTGGCACTTGTACCGCATCACTACCTCTTATAGAAAATAATGATAGTCTAATATTTAGCACCTATCATTTTGTAAACTAGTAAATAATCTTAACATCTAATATAAG
The DNA here is from genome assembly GCA_021442155.1 of Cymbidium sinense. NCBI lineage: Eukaryota > Viridiplantae > Streptophyta > Magnoliopsida > Asparagales > Orchidaceae > Cymbidium > Cymbidium sinense. The sequence continues at coordinate 147,067,780 of CM038218.1, read as the reverse complement.
CAATACACCATAAAATGAAATAAAATAAAAATCAATACATAATAAATAAAGCATCATCATAACCTAAGTCTATAGTCAGTGACCTAGTAGTCTTATGTGTGTGTGACGAAGCCAGTGTGGTGAAGTTATACATGGCTTTTAATAATTTATATTTTGATTTAAGTTTAGAGCTTAATTTATTTTACCATTGGGTGGTTTTAGTTTAGATTTTTAGATGATTTTGATATAAATTTTAAACTTTAATTTGTTCAAGTAAGGACTAGACTTAAAGTTTTAAATAGTGAGGAAGAAAGTGAGTCCCACTTGAGGTAGGGTTTGCTCTCTTTAATACCCTGATCTTATAGGATAAGTATTTCACCAAAAAAATGTAATGGCTGAAGTTACTTTGCTTATTAAAAAGATTTCAAACTTGATTCATTAATTTTCATAATTTTTTTATTTAAAGGTTGATTATCAAATTTTAATCTTTATTTAGGTTTAAACTTTATTATAAAATATAATCTTATGTAACTTCTTCATGCAAATCATTAATTTGGAAAATACCCATACAAATATTTCTTGAAAGGTTCATCATGATTAGACTTATATTTTATGATGAATTTAATTAATTAATATTTCATTTATTCTTAATTATCCATTAATCATTTGATAAAGTTTAGGACTTTCATTCTTATTAGATTCACCTCAAGATATTGAATTCAAAGAGGTTTTATTCATGATTTTTGGTTAAGTAATTAATTTGAAATGATTTGTTGAAGTTTCTTTGAATTTTATTTAACAAAGTTAATTAATTAAAATTACATTATATTTGGATTTTAGAATTTTGTGCTTTAATTAGAATCAAAGAGTCTAGTGGTCCTCTGTTAACAGAGATGTTTTATACCATTTCATGCCATTTTATAGTTTTGTGATTTTTTTTTATTTGATTAAATTGTTTCGAAAGGGTTGAAAATCAAAAACTATTGATTCAGTAATTTAAATATTTTACTATTATTATAAAAATTAGATAATTATGAGATGAATACACCATAAAAATTTAAAGTTAATTAAGCTAGTATTTTAAGAGTAATTAAGGAGATTTAATTTCTAATCAAAGTCAAATTATTCCAAAAATTTTAAGTAAAATTTAGGGCTTCTATATTTGTTGGATTCCTCTCAGTGTTAAATCCAGTGATGGATCATTCTTACTTTTTCACTCAGTGATTAATTTTTTTTTTAATTTTAAAAGTTTAGCTTCATTTAGGTAAATTAATTGAAACTTTAATTAGCCCTGAATTCCCTAAATTGATGATTTTAAGAGTTAATTAGATCAAAATAGTCCGATTATTTTTATTAGGGACTCTAATGTTAACAAAGATATTTTAAGACATTTTGGTGGAATTTTGTAATTTCCTATTGGTTGTTTATAAAAATTACTTCATGATGTTTCAAAAATTATAACTTTCAATTTAGAGGTTATAATAGTTTAAAACTTTTATGGTAAGTAGATATTTATATTAGGTATATCCCCTAAAAATTTTAACCCAATTGCATTTATATTTATGAGTAATTAAAAAAGTATTAATTCCAATCAAACTTAAATTCATCCCAAAATTTAGAGCTTTTAAAACTATTAGATTTATCTTTGAATGTTGAATTTATATAGGGATTATTTGTATTTTTGGTTTAATGGTTTATTTTCTATGACTTTATAAAATTTTGGCTTAATTAGATTAATTAATTAGGGTTAAATTAACCCCTGATCAACAAATTTTTAATTTTGTATGATTCACAAGCTCTAATTAATTTTTATATGTTCTTTATTGATTATGGAAGTAGTGTGACCATTTGAATACATTTTTTTAGTTAATGTAATTTGTAATTATTCATTTATTCAAAATTTACAAAGATGGTTAAAAATTAATAACTTTCAATCCAATGGTCAAAAAGATTAAAAATTTAAATGGAAGGTAGGAATAAGTATTAGGTTTGTTCCTTAAACTTTTCAACTTCATTGGATTTAAATTTTAAGGTTAATTAAAATTTGAATTTTAATCATTCTTAAATTACTCCTAAAATACAAAACAAAATTTAGAGCTTTTGAGTTCATTTGATTCCCCTCTAGATATTAAATCTATAAAGAGGTTATTTATATTTTCTTAGAAAAAGATTTTATTTTTTTAAGATATTTTAAGCTTAATATATTTTTTTAATAATTTTTAAATTCTTAAACCATAATTTTTCCACTTAAACATGTTAGTGATGATGGGGAACATGCTTTAGCAGTGTCATTATGTGATTAAGCTGCATAATTACCAATATGAAATTGATCCTAGCCATCCAATCAAAATCCTATGATCATTTACAATCATCCATTCTAATCAAGATGAATGGATTGCATGGAGATCAGCTCCCATGTCACTAGCGAAAGGCAAAATTTGATCTTGAACCAACCTAATATTTTAGAAATTCTCAATAGATTTTGGTGATTTATTGATTTGTGAAGCTTCAAAAATGACAAAATAATGGGATTCTATGATTTTTCCCAGATTCGTGCAAATTTATTTTACAAAATACCAAAGTCAAGAGTTGAGCTATGATTTGAGTTAGTTACCTTACTCGAGCCAATGTTGAGTGAATTTTCTAATTTGAAATTATTTCTTAGCCTGAGATGAAGCTTTGGGATGAATTTCCTCTCTTACTTCTTTGTGGCTAACCTCCAAAGGCTACCACTCTTAACTAGAGTTTTATCAAATCTGGATGTTTTGTGGTCAAAAATGTGTGGGAAGGCTCAGTTTTGCTCCTTAGGTGATGAGGAAGGTGTATAAAGTGTCAAAAGTGAGCCAATAGGATTGGGGTTAGGGTTTATCATACCTCCACTATTGAAGGTCATGTGTTGCTAGCCATATGAAATTGAGGTTTGGAACTTTGTTGTGTAAGGTGATTAACTAGATAAAAGTATCCTTAAGTCAACAACTGGAGAGATGGGGGAAGATTCATGGGAATTAGACTTTTTGGAATTTTCTTCTTTTTTTTGTTTCTTCCTTTTTTGACTTTGACTCTATGCCAAATATGTTGAGATAGCAGCTCAAATCTTATTAAAAATTAATATGATTTACATCACTTAAACCAATTTTGAATTGTTCAAAGTGTTTTGGTCCTGGGTTAACTCTACTTGACTTATATGGGTTAGATTGCTTCAAATAAATCCTATTATCCTAATTAATTCAATATTAAGTTTAAATTATGTTTAATTCATTATTTAAAGCATTTTGGATCACTTAAATTAGACTTAATTTGATTGGAGTTCAAGATGACTCAGTTTTTCCTAAATGGTCAAATTATATCAAATGACCCAATTAATTACTTTAGACTTTGAATAAGCTTCAATTATATTTGTTGAGTTATTTGGAGTGATCGAGAATAAATGGTGCAATTAGTTTTGTTTAATTTTGAATTTGATCAACGGTGACCTAATTGGATCAATTTAGGTTTGCTTTACTCTATAGGTCATATACATCAAGTTGGACTTGAAGAAGGATTAGATTAAGTTCAATTAACTATATTTAGTGAATTGTAATAATTTAAATTGGTTTTATTTCACTTTTATTAGATTTTTGGCTTTATAGGATTCATTTATATCAATTTGGGTCAAATGACCAAATTGGATCAATTATACTATAATTAGGCTTGAATTTGTTTTGGTTGAGTTTATATGATGATTTTATGCCATTAAGAAAGTTCAAGTAGATTTAGTTTTGATTAAATTTTATTTGAACTTAGTGGGATCTGAATGGGTACCTATGTCAAATGGCCCAATTCTCCAAATTGAACCCCGACTGAATTTAGATTTGAGATTTCTTAAGATTGCATAATAATTCTAAGCTTCTAAATAGATTTAGTTTAATTTAATTTAGATTTGGTCGAATGTTTTTCAATTGGACCCAATTAGGCCAATTTAGGTTAACTAATTAATTAAATTAACCTAGTTAAGAGTCAATTGAACTTTGATTTAAGTTCAAATGAGTTTCATTTTAAGTTTTGCTTAATTTTGTTGGATGTAGTGGTGTTTAAATTTATCTAATCTATTTAAGCTATGCAAAGTTTTTATTGGGCCCACTAGCCTAATCAAAGTCTTATCTTGGGGGTTTTGGTTTTAGTTTAGTTTTAGTATAAGTTTCAATTTTGAATTTCATTTCACTTAATTTGAAGTTTAATTTAATTTTGTTTATTTTGATTTTGGTCTTTAGTCTAGTGCTCGCTTCATCACTAGGAAGTGTCTTAAGGGTCCAACTGAGGAAGTTCATAAGCTAGAATTGAAACTCTAGGTGCTAAGAGAATGATTGGTGTGAACCTCATTAAAAATAAGGTCAATAAGACATTCCCCATCTTAAAAAGGTATATTATGAGACTGGAACCACTAAAATGTACTCATATTCTAGCAAGTTCTTAGTTTTTTTTCGTTGTTTCACTCTTGAGGAGAGGAAGATGAACCTTGATTAGTTTAGAGTGATATTTGAGATGCTATCATCAAGGATAACTAAGGAGATATAAGGATTCATAGGCCCAGTCACATGGCTAAAAGAATTTCTCTTAAAAATAAGAGAATGATGATAGGCCTTCTTAAAGCTTCTATTACATCCAAAACATTTCAAATGCAACTTTGAGAGTAAAACTACTTTCTAATAATAATAAAAGATCTCTTATTATTATTATTATTTAAAGTCCACAATCTAGGGAGGACATGTTGTTATATTTTAAAATAGTAAGCATGTTGTGAGCTACATATTAGCAGGGATAAAGGAAGAAAATAGTAGCTCATGTACTAAAAAGAGAAATGATCCATGTCTTATGTCGATATATAATTATAGAGAAGTTGTTCTAGAACTTGTCACCACATATCGACAACTTTCTCCTTACAACTAAGTGCATTTGATCTTGGTCATTACTAACTAGTTTCTCATTATTATGCTTGTCAAGCCTAAACACTTGTGGAGATTAATTAAATAAATAGTGGAGCAAGTTTGATAATTCATACATCCCAATGCTAGAATGTTAAGCACTCATTGGCATGTTTTTCTTTATCAATAACATAGATGAAAGTGTATACATGGATGGAGTGTTAAGATAATAAGGAATGGGAATATGAGTCAACTTAAGAATCCAAACAGTAGTCACTTTAACAATGGGACCAAGACTCATTGTGGGACTTGAAGCCAAACATCCATTAGTTTTCTTAAATTCATAGCTAATTATCAATCAAGTACACGACAAGTGTGAAGTTCAAGAAAAATCCAACAAAAACCTATGTAAGGTAAAAGCAAGGTAAGTTGACTCAACACTTAACGATGCATGAAATTTCTAGAGTGCAAAACTAGCTTGCCAATCAAACTTAAAGAATCCTAATAAATTGCGTTTGATGGAGCTTACTTGCCTTTTTATATAGAAAGAGAAAGTAATTTGAGTATAAGAGGGGCACTTAGTGAGTTTGATTAATTTTTATATAGAATATTTAAAGAATAGGAAAATCACATCTTATTTGACTAATTTATGTAGATTCAGAATAAAGGCTATCTAATATCTTTTAATTAAAGATGAATTATTTTAGTATATAATGTTCTCCTTGTGTTTCAAATTGGATTTGCATGACAATTTATTGAAGGATGAGCACTAGCCCTTTACATACTCAAGCAAGGGTATTTTTGGCTTACCCTGAAAAAGTATTCAAAAGATTTCTAAACAAGTTACCTAAATATTAGAAATTTGTTTCAATTAATTTGTAGTCATCTATCGAGCTACAATATATCATTAGTCTTTGATTGTTCATTATCTAGAATTTGGACAATCTTGGACCTCTTCCACCATTGGATGGGTATAAAAATATTCATCCTTATTATTATGGGCTACATTTAAAAGTGGATTAAGTAAAGCTTCAATAACTACTTATGTTATCCATAATTTCTTATGACTAACATCATTTATAAATACCAATTTCCACTAGCCATTATCTAATAATAAACAATAATTCATGAACAAAGTGATGAAGCTATTTCACAAACTGTAGAATATTTGTCTCAAATGCACCTCACTAAACCACTCTTACATTAATTAACAAAAAGGTAAACAATACTAGTAAGTAGATACTTAACCTATTGAGGAAGAAAGTTAAAGAAGCCAAAGAAAAATGGGTGAAGCCACAACCCATAGTCATGTGGAACTTGAGAACCACACTATTTTTCAACATTTGGCTACATTTGGACTATCTCAAGGAGTTAGGTGCACTACTAGTTAAGTGCAAATTGCATAATAAATAAGTAGTGGTTCCAACAAGTTTTGTGGAAGTATGATGAATAGGCAAAAAATAATAGAAGGCATGGAGATACTCCTCAACTAATTAGCAGAGCTTACAGCCTAAGGCATCCTCAAGTAAGAAGAATTAATGTAAAGAATGGCCATGCAGATGCAACAGCTTGATAGATGGCACTAAGAAATCTCAAATCAATTTTAGGAGGGACCCTACATCATTAAGAAATAGGTTTACCCTTGATCTTATTAGCTATAAATTCATTATGGGAAAAAAGCCTTAAGGAAATGAGCAAAAATGGAGTAAATTATTTCATTTATAAGAGAAAGCATTAACTTATTTTATTTATAATGTATTTTGCTAAAAAAAAAATTTAACAAGCAATTTATAAGTTTAAAAAAATCCTTAAGAATTAAGCTAAGTGATAAAAATAACCCATTGAGGATTCAAAAAAGTAACCACATGCCATTAATAAAGTTCAATAAACAATCCCCTTAACTATAGTTCACAATGAATAAACTTGCTCTTTATTAGTAGGCATGCTTAGGTATTTCATTATTCTCACTAATTCCTCAAGCAAGTAAAATTGGAACTATTTGAGGCTTGCCCTATGTAGAAGCTTGTCAACATTCGAAACCAACAAACACTACATGCTTGTGACTGACATGGCCGACATTTAAAAATATCTAACTAGAAGGAATACCTAACCAAGAGTGTGAAGTACACCAAGTTGAGCTAAAATTAGAAGGTATAATAATTTAGGAACTATCAAAATATAAAGAAACTGCTCCCTATAGGGGTGCTAAAGCCCTCAATGTATATGGCCTAAAAGAAAGCCAACATCCATAAGAGAAGGATAATATGTAATGAACAAGGTAACTTCATATTCTAATTAAGTCACATGTATAAGTAAAATAAATTTAATGAATTCTCTATAACAAGAAAATGTCCTACCTTAAAACTTCAAATAATGAAGAACATTAAAATACAAGTTACTCTTAATAAATTCATTCTCTATTCTTTATTTGTCCTAAGAAAATTCATCTTAGAATATAAGTAACACTAAAAAATCATAACAAGTTAATAAATAGCCTAGTACCAGGAACCAACTTTCCCTTTATGATGAGATATATTGTGAGTAGTGTGTGTGTTACTTCAAGCCTAAGAGCTAAGATGACTGCAATCAAATGAATAAATAGCCTAGCGTTAAGAGCTAACTTTCCCTTTATCATTATATATGTAATTAGTAGCATGCGAGCTTCTCCTGGTCCTTTATTTAAGATGGTTTCTCCTATGAAAACCATGGTCTAGTAAAAAGTGAGGTATATCTAAAATGGTAGCAATAAATATTGTAAATCTAATTGAAGATGGGGCTCACTCAAGGTGACAATGTAAATAACAAATATAAAAGATTGTAAGCCTAGAGAAATTCTTCTACTAGTGATAAAATCCATAATGAATAGCACATATGTCCCTCATGAAGATCATTTAAGTGATAATCTCCATAAGAGAGAGATCCACTTAAGGAATCTAAAATTAAAATTTTGGCATCATTTTTTTCTTTATTATTGCTAAATTCCAAAGTAGAATAGTATCAAGTACCTTTATAACATATTTTACTCCAATATAAAGGACATGCAATATACAATTTATAATAAACTAATATATATATATATATATAAACAAATAATATATTTTTACATTTACTTTCATGTCATGTTATTAGAGTATTATAATATGAGTCTAAATGATCATAAATCAAGCACTCAAAATATAACTGGAAGCATTATTACATTATGTGAGGAATTAAACAATGTTCAAATCTTGTTTGCTTATGATTAAAATGAGAGGATGGATCTTAGTACAAGATCAACTTCCCTACTTTAAATATTTTAGCATGCAATAATTTGGCATCATCAAGGAAAAGTAATTATAGAATTGCAAGCACCTTTCTATGATTCCAAATAAATAACATTTTATTAGTAGCCTAAGCTTCCTCCTCCATCCAACAAAGCCAAAGCATAGTCTTACGCTTTTAAAGGACCGAGGTGGTACACCTAGTTAAGGATGACCACATAATAAAATCAAAATCTACTTGCACATTGATGTGGATGGAGCTAGTTGGATCATATAGGTGATCCAATTAATGGTTGGAGATATTTTTAAGATGCCTAGAGAATTAAAGATTGGTATAGAGGGACCAAATTTTTAAGTGAGTTTAGATTATGAACTAAATGGTGGTCAGCCAACCCAATGCATAACCCATGCCTAAAGAATTTACACTTATTAAGATCATTTAATTCTAATGCACTAACTTCAAAGATTCAACACTCCCATTACTTTACTCTAAATAATCTTAATAATGTAAATTTTTAGGAATGGCATCTAATCAAAATCTAGAAGGTTTCATTATTTTTGTATTCATTAAAGTTCTTTCAACTCTAGGTTAAAGAATAACATCTCTGGTAGGCAACACTAAAGTTAAAATTAGACTTTTAGAAAGTGGAAGTAGGTTTAAAAATGAGGATAAAAGTATAGTGAATTGTAGTTTAGTATTTCTAGTTATGATATATAATTTTTTACACCATTTAATAAAATTAAAGCTACCTATTGAGTATTACAAAAAGACTACTTTATGTTGTAAGAAACATTTGGCCAACCTTGGATTATTTTTTAGGGATAAATTATAAAAAATAGTTTTTAGTGGAGGAATGAGTGAAGGTATAGAACAAATTAATAAAATATTGGTTATATGAAATAAATGTAAACTAATCAATTGCCAAAGTGACTAGGTAGGATGAGTTGACTAACCCTTCCTTAAGGAGAAAGCCACCAAGCATCCTCTCTTCTTGGCATTGAATCCAATTCTTCACTAAATCATCAATAAAACTTCATTACAGATTAACTACATGTGCACGCACGCACGCACTCACACACTACTTTATAAAGATATGAAGAGAGGGAAAGAGGGAGTGGCTACCAAGTTGTGGATAAGAAGAATAGAATGCAACCATCTAAAACCACTCCAAGTCCTCCATGGTTGACCAAAATGAGTTAAAATTAACTATTTAAATGATTTACATATTAAATAATCAAATTATAATAATATTACAAATCATGACTTATTTTTTAAAAAAATTTAAACTTTCAAATTTCAAAAATTTAAATTTTTATAATTCAAATTTTTAAAATTTATCTCTATATTTAAAAATTACAAATTATAATAACATATTCTTACACAACATGCAATAATCAAATTATAAACACTACATAAACATGATATGTCCCTTGCTTTACTATAACTTATTTCTTACTTAAAACTTTGGTTATTTGTTATATTCATCTTCCATAAGCTCTTTGTGCCACAACACACATTATATAGCTAATGACCAAATATAGAAAAAATAAGAAAGACTTTCATTTTATTGTCAATGTATTATCGATTCTTTGCATTAAGTGAATGAAAAATAAAAGAAAAAGTAGAGGTCAAATGGAAGAAGGCAAAAGAGAAAAGCTACCTTTAGCAGATGGCCCTCATCTAACCACTCACATCTTCAGAGGCCTTCACCTTTTGGACATAAAAATTCTCTTTATTAGCAGACCTACTCTCATGCTTATTGCTAATGATTGGCTTCTACATGTAGTACTCAATGTCTTCATCATATTTAGCTCTAAGAAACTCTTGATTTTTCTATAAGTCCAAGTAGCTAGCCAACTCACATTCCTTATTATGGACATCCTCTACAAAGAGTGTGCTATGTAATGGTATTCTCCTGCCTCTTCAGCCACCTTCAATTAGGAATTCATCTTTATGAGTTCTCCAAATAGAGATTCACACTTTTTTTGGCATCACATAGAAGAGACAACTCATCATGGAGAACCCTTTATATCTCCTCCTTAAGCTATTGATTCATTCTAATTAAACTTTTAAATTTTGATTCTAGCACATACATAGCTTGCTAGCTTACAACATATGCATTTATCATCTCAAATGGTAACTTAGTCAAGGAACTGAGCAGAGGTCTTGTTTAAAAAGGAAAAGTAGATAATGTCTCTTAGATTATAGGTATTTTGTGTTAGGTCAAGTAAGTTATCATATAAGCTATTAGAAGTTGGAGTCTGAGGTGGAGGCATGATATTCATCATTTAACATTAGGAACCTCATGATGCCTTTTTATTTTCTTTAGGGATAATTAATTGGAGGCCATGACTTGGCCTCTTCTTCTCACTTTCACCATTAATGATGGGGACTTAATGAATTTGGCCCTTTCCCTTAGTAAACTCACACACTAGAGCTCTACTTTGGGGGTGGAGTGTTCAACTCACTATCTCCATGGAATTCACTTATAGGCAGTCACCTCAAGCAAACTATGCTAATAGGGACTATAGTAATTTCATGTAAACCAAGAAAACTTAGTAGATAGGCACCCACAAAATCTAGGACTTAAGGTTCCACTAGGAAGCAATGGGAGACAAATCAACTCCATCTAAAAATAATAAAATATTCATGACTAAAGAAGAAAGAAGCTCAATAAAAATCTAAAGAGATAATGGACTTACAATAAAGGTTCTCATATACCACAATCACCATGGTAAGTGTGGGAATAGGTAAGACCCTAGATAACAACCTTCATCTTGTCCTAAAAATATGCCTAATTAGTACTAGCTACATAATAGATAACTTGAAAATAAGAACATGCCCTTCTAGCTACTTACCTTATCTCAAATTCTAACATTCTCATGCTAATGTCAAGAATTGTAAATACTCATCCATAAAATGTTGCATATATATATATATATATATATATATATATATATATATATATATATATATATATATATATATATATATATATATATATATATATATATATATATATATCCTTTCATAAGTAAGAGATGATTACCTTTTATTACCCTTTAAAATTTGAGCTAGCATATACATAGCCTTCTATCGTATAACATATGCATTTATCATCTAAAATGGTAACTCAAGTCAAGGAACTCATAAAAGTCTTGCTTGAAAGAGGCAAAGTAGATAAAGTCTCCTTGATTATTGCTATTTTGTGTTAGGTTAGGTAAGCTAAGATCACATAAGCTAATAGAAGTTAGAGTCTTAGGGGGAGACACACTATTCATATTGACCAATGGGAACTTCATCGTGCCTTTTATTTTTTTGAGGGAGCATTATTTGGAGGCCATGACTTGGGACTCTTCTTCTCCCTCTCATCATTAATGATGGGACCTAATGAATAGGGCCATTTCCTTTTGTAAACTCACACACTAGAGTTACCTTTAGGGAATTACTCAATGGGGGAGTGTTCAACTCACTGACTCCATGACAGTCACTTAGTTGTAATCACCTCAAGCCAACTATGCTAATAAAGACTATAGTAATTGCATGAAAACCAAGCAAATTGTGTAGACTAGCACCCACAAAATCTAGCACTTGAGGTTCCACTTGAAAGAAATGAGAGACAATCAACTCCACCTAAAACATAAAATATGCATAACTATGGAAGAAAGATGTTCAACAAAAATCTAGTGAGATAAGTCACTTACAATATAGATTCTTATGCACTACATCAGCTTGGTAAATGTGGGAACAAGTAAGGCCTTAGAAGATGGCAGCTTCTTCATTATTTAGCTCAATGGTAACCACCATCAACTTTTCAAAAAAAAAATATTATTAATTCACAGTGCTACCTAATAGATAGCTTGATAAATAATAACATGCCCATCTAACCACTCGCTTTATTACCAAGTCTAACATCCTCATGATAATGTCAAGAATTATAAACTCTCATCCATAACAATTTTCAAGATGGATACATGGCCAAACATGGAAACAATTTAAAAAAATACTTTCATAAGAAAGTGATGAATGACATTATACTTACTAATTAATTTTGAATCAATTGGGTTGGAATAAGTGCACAAAAATTTTGCACTTCAGTGAAATCCATAGATAATGGGAACTATTGCCCCAACTTGAAATGTGTGCATGAGGAAAACAACTTTTCTTATAATAAGCTCAAGTCTTCATCTTTATGAGTAGCATGCACAAAGATGTTTCCATCTTTAAAATAATAAGTATAAAAATCATGTCAACCAATAGTGGAGCAACATCTTAGGGCTCATTATGCCCAAAGATGATGAAGGTTCGATGACACTTTCTCAAGGCTATCATCTTAAAAAACATTCATAGCAACAAGTGGAGAAGCAACGAGAGAGAATGTTTAAAGCAAATGTAGAAGATATCTCTTAAACTTAATAAGAGGATTTTATAAAGAGGAAAAGTTTAAATTTTAAGGTAGGTTCACTTCTTTTATTAAATGCCAAAATTGTATATCACTACTCTCATCACTACGAAGAGATTCTCACACTCATCACTTGCATGATGCAAAGTTTTCTCGCTTTAAACACAAAATAACCATTTCATCACTTCACTATTAAAAATAATAACTCATGAGTGTGCAAATAATAGAAATCATATAATTCGATAAAACTTTTAATAAATAATGATAACCTTTTACATTACATAAAATTGAGTTTACATCACAAAGCACTAAGAAATTTTTAAAAATGGATATAATAACATATCTAGAAGATTTTGTCCCTCATAAATAGATTACATAAGATGAAATTACTCCCAATTAAGAACTAGCTAAATCACAATGACTCATGGTGTCTGTGAAACACCATTATCTCTACATTCAACTCTACCACCTCCCAATATATCAAATCCACATTCTCACACACACAAGAAGAGCATGCCTTGTCCTCTAATGTCATGATCCTCTTATTGTTGGTCTCAATATTGGCCCTAAATTTGGTAAGCATCTCTTCTAAGGCATGCATTTTCCTAGCTAGTGAGGCCAATGCTAACATCGTTATGTCTTGACACCTCCTTTACTCTACTAGGAAAATTTTGCCTAGTAAAAAGGTAAAAGAGAAAGTGGTGACCATTCAGGTAAAGTTTTCTCAGACATTGTGTCAATGTTAAGCATCACCAATGAAGACATCCTATAATTCTTTTCAAAGTAGGCCTATTAAGCTAATATGTCATACTCACAGCAGAAATAGTAAGTATAATGGAGACTTTTTTTGCTAGCATACTAATAAAATTGAAGTTAGAGAAACTTTAAAGAAAATGAAATGTAAAACACAAGTAAGGCCTAATTATATTCCGCTAAATGTGTAGAAATGCTTAGGAGATGAAGGAATTTAATGCCTTACTAATCTACTTATTTTATTTTAAAGATTGAGAAGATATCAGACAAGTAAATATGAGTTTATTAGTTCTTATTTTTAAGAATAAAGGTGATTCATGAGAGTGTGCAAATTATTGAGAAAGTTAATGTGCAATACATTAAAATTATAGGAGAGTGTTAATGTGCATAAGTTACTGCTTGATACAAAAGTTTTTCAAAACCAATTTGGTTTTATGATGGGCAGGTCTCTATTGATGTTATACATTTGTTGGAATGTTTGATGGAGAAGTGTAGAGAGATTAAGGAGGAACTGTATATGATATTTATTGATTTAGAGGTGTCATATGATAAAATTTCAAGAAAAGTACTTTAAAGAGTTCTAGAAAAGGAAAAAGTTAATATATTTTATATTAAAGTCATTAAGGATACTTATATTAGACCTATTACTTATGCTCAAACATAAGGGGATTGACTAAGCATTTTCCTATTTCAAATGGATTACAACAAGGATTGACTTTAAGCCCATATCTTTTTTACTTTAGTTATGGATATTCTTACTAGACATTTACAAGAGGATGTACCTTAATGTATTCTTTTTGCTAATGATATTCATCTTGTTGATGTGACTAGAAAGGGAGTTCAAGAGAGATTTGAATTATGAAGGTCAACCATAGAGTGTTAAGGCTTTCATTTGAGTAGACCTAAAATTGAATACATGGAGTGTAAATTTAGTTGTAGAAGATCTAATGGTGAGGCTGTGATAGTGGGTGATCAAGTCATTAAAAAGAGTGAATATTTTAGATATCTTGAGTCTATTGTTCAAAGTGATGATGAAATAGATGGGGATGTTATTAGTAGAATTCAAGTTGGATGGTTGAAGTGGAGGAATTCATGAGGCATGTTGTGTGATAGAAAAATACTACATAAACTTAAGGGAAAATTTTATAAGTTGGTGGTGAGAGCTGCAATGCTTTATGGCTCAAAATGTTGGCCAATAAAAGAGAAGCATAAAATGTATATTAAGTGTTGCAGAGATGAGTATGCTCAGGTGGATGAGAGGATTTACACAGAGAAACAAAATGTGAAATGAGTGTATGCGTGAAAAGGTTTAGGATAGCTCCAGTGGTAGATAAGATTAGTGACAGTCGACTTAGATGATTTGATCGCATAAAATGTAGGTTGTTCAATGACCTAGTTAAGAGAGTAGATGTATTAGATTCAACCTATGATAAGAAATGTAGATGTATACTTAAAAAGACTTGGGAAGGAGAATAAAATTTTATCTTGTTGAGATAAAGCTTGTTGTTGTATTATTGATTAGTCAAATAAAATAAAATATTATATTTCTATAATCTTCATATATGTAAGTTTTTTTTTTTTTTAAGCATGGAGAAGTTTAGCCATATTTATAATGAAATAACACAAATATAACTATTTGTGATCTTACCTGACCTTCTGGATTGTGATTTGTGTTGGCAAATATATTTTCTTAAAGATGACTGATGCTAGACACCACGATGGGTAAACATGATTCTTGTTTTATCATAGATTTTGATTCTCGTTGGCTCTCCGCCAAGGCAGAACGGATCCTTTTCAGTGGAGAGTTTTTTTATGATATATATATATATATATATATATATATATATATATATATATATATATATATATATATTATTTATTATATATTTATTTATATCAAATTAAATTAATAAGTTAAATTATCATTAAAATTGATTCTAAATTACAATATTCTAACTAAAATATTTTCTATTTTTAATTTTGTTGATATTGCTTTTGATATGAAGATTCAAGATCCTCTTAGGACAGGTCATGGATTTTAATTTTATCATTTGTTTTACATAATCTCGTCGCCTGTCACCCCCATTTCATAGTCATTAGAATCATAATATAATCTTATATGACGTTTATTTAAAATTAAAATTTTTCTCATATATATATATATATATATATATATATATATATATATATATATATATATATATATATATATATATATATAACTTTCTTTAAATATGTTCAACTAAACATATCTTTATCATTGTTTCTATACTTTTACTCAAACAATGAATATATTATTGGTCTATTCTTTTACATTGTTGACTTCGTACATGAAATATATTTGCCGTTGAAGATTAGAGGAGTGCAATTTTTTTAAGGAAATTGAGGGCATCAGATCATATATTCAATAACAATTATGAAGCATGTGAATAAAAATGATAGAAAAATAATCGCAAAAGCTAAAAGTCCAAAAGGATCAAAGATCTAAGAAGCAGGCTCAGACCGGTCCAAAAATTATAATATTAAGTGATCAATGAAGAGTAAATGTGTTAAATTAAGGCAAATTTATTAAAATAAGTATGACTTAAAATATAATTAATAATTTAAGTATATTAAAAAAATAGATATAAGTATAGTCGGTTTTAACGACTTGCTTGCCACATCAAATCTTACTTGATGCAAGTCACTCGTCAAATCTTATAGGCTATGAAAAATTGGGCCTACGGCCTCATTTTCATTTGACTTATGCCGTTTCACCCGACAAGGATTCAACCTTTATCCCGACAGCGGCCCCCCATCCAAAATCCCAGTCCGACAGCTCATAAGACTGATCATATGCTTTGAGTCAGATTTAAGTTTAATACAATAAACGACATTGTTGGATAATTTAAATCCGCTCTTTTTGTAATCTCATTAAAGCCGCTTTACATGGCTAAAGTTGGACTTCATAAATTCTATTGGTGGTTTTTTACATGTTTATTATTTAGTTTCCTAGTGCAATTGATTATATTTTAACTACTTATTTAGTGTTTAGGGTATATTATTTCAACAATGAATCTAGAATTGGTCTCATTGATCTTATTCTATGATGACGAACTAAGTGTTGATGAATAATTTATTCCAACTTATGTTGGCGGTCGAAATCGTCTCATTAAGTTCAACGACATATGAACTTATGCGATTTGAAATAAAAAATTTTAAGATCACTACATATTAATTCAGAATGCCACACAGTTAATCTTACATGTCATTTTTCGATGGGGAATGGATTTATAGCATCAGTCATTTCTTATGAAGTTTGTGATGTTATATTGGACGAAGCTTCTAGTTAAACATTATTTCTTTATGTGGAGGTGGAAAATCTTAATATTGCATCCGCAGTGATCCTTCTTTGAGGCACTCAAATATTCCATCAAATCCAACACAAGAATTCATTTCACCTACTACTATGACACAAAGAAGCTTTGAGAAATTGAGTCCACTGTAATTTCTTGTCTAACATAAGTTAATTTCATTACTACTTTCCTCTATTATACAAAACTCTTGCTAATTACATGTAAACTGGAATTACAGATCAACATAGAATGTTGCCTTTCATTCATACAACAAACAATCGCACCTTCTAGTGCACCTGATGATGATTACGAGATAATGAATAGTAACTCAAGTAGTGCATCTGAGCACACTGATAGTGATGATGATTGTGCAACTAGCCTATGACTCCAACTGAGAATATTGGTGGTCATGATCTTTCAAAATATTGAACAGGAAAGCCAGATGATTTCTAATAATGATTATGTCTGTATTTGTCAAACAACAAGAGAATGGGACGAGGAGTTTATTTTTATGGGCCATATGATAGCAATTTACTATCTGATGATGTTGATATTTCGGATGAGCTTGTTGAAGGTATATGTTTTATGACTAAAAGAAGTCTTCAGTTTACTATTACTAGTTGGTCAATACATAATAATGCTCAGTTTGAAATAATTACATCAAATCAAAAGAACTTCACAGTAATATATGTACACAATAATAACACTGATAGAGCATATCACTCGTGACTGCATTGTAGTAGTAACAAGCGTCTAGGAGATGCCTAGAGAATATCGTAAATTGAGAGGACCAAATATGTATAAATACATTGATAGGTGGCATCATTAGTGTACTTCTAAATTCATTGCTTACTTCATTCTACATGTAATAGAACATCAAATAGATTTAAAACATATGGAGATTATAGGTTGAATAGAATCAAAATTTAATGTTAAGGTATCTTACATAAAGACTTGGGATGCTAAGCTTAAGGCTATAAGAATAATTTTTGTCACTTAGAAGAGTTCTACAGGTCTCTCAATATCTTTATAGAAATAATGAGCTCTACTTTACTAGGTACAATTTGCAAAATACATTCAACAACCTCCCATCATTTTCAAAGAATTTTTTGGGCTTTCGGTCCATCAACTTTGGGCTGGGGAAGTTGTCATCCAGTCTTGAGCCTAGATGGAACTTTCTTGCTTGGAAAGTATCATGGAATGTTACTGATTTCCATTGGAATTGATGAAAATAACGAATTGTTCCCTTTAGCCTTTACTAGAATTCAAATCAAACGAATCTTGGCTTTGGTTTTTGATTTGTCACCATGATATGTTGTCAATAGTCTGTACATAGCATGATCTCTATATAGTATCAGATAAACATGCTGACTTATTGCATGGTTGTAGAGACATATTTTCATGGGCCGCTCATCGGCATTATTTGAGGCATCTACGCAAAAATTTTAAGAAAACCATTCGTAAAATGGGCATTATTGATATAGAATTTTTATGTCAGAAAATATATACGGCTAGTAACACTACCGATATATGTACTTCTAATCATTACATGGCTGACATACAAAATGTCAAGGAAGAGGCACACAAATGGCTTCTTGAATGTGATATTGTGAAGTGGTCCATTATGCATGATTGTGGGATGCGTTACTGAACTATGATGATAAATGCATCTAAGTGTTTCAATGGAGTGCTTAAATATGCATGTGGTTTGTCAATTCAAGCCCTAATCACTGCAATTTATTATAATATCATTGCAATATTTATAATAAGGTCTACTAGTGCAACTCGACAGCAAGAGTCAAACATTTTCATAATCACACAATGGGTACAGACCTTACTATAGCATTTTGAATGAAAGGCTCGGCATTTTCTAGAGCTAGTCAACATATACCCTAGAGAACTGCAAGTGTTTGATATGTCATGTAGTTCATTCAAAGTTGATCTATCTGATAATGGATTCTGTAACTCTAATAGAATAGTAATATATCATTTTCCTTGTCCACATGTTATTGCAACATTAGGATACAAAAGATTAAATCATTTAATGTATGTATCACAATACTACATTGTTCACCTGATAAGGAAACATATGCTGCTGAATTTTATATGCTACCAGATCGTTTGTATTGGCCAACTTATAACACCGATCAAGGTATTGTTGAGTTATTACCACCTGCTTTCAAAAGAAGGTCTAGAAGACCACACACTAATAGATATAGAAATACATTGGATGAGAACAGAAGTAGCATAGTAGGTCATGTAGCTTATGCAAAACTATTGGTCATTATAGTCATCATGCCCTTACAATATTAGTAGCAGAAAGTAATTCATAACTACAAATGTTAGAACCTCTTAACATGCTTCAATACATAATTATAGTATTTTTTATTTTTTGCTTTTTATTACTAATTATATAATATATTTTTTCCTCACGTGCGATGGTTGAGAAGCATCACACCGGGTAGATGCTAAGGAGAGGCATGCTAGGGAGGAGACTGTCCAAGCAATAGATCCACCACCTCCTGAGGTCCACCCTAGCTTAGCCTCCATGCATGATCGACACGCCACCCACTTGGATATAGTAAGTAAAGTATTAGTTTGATTATACTATGTATGTTCGTATAGCTGACTAATATTTCTTTTTCTTGTATTATATGTAAAGTACTATTCCTGAAGCCACTTCACATTTACATATGTTGAAAGAGTGGCCCATCACATGTCCTAGATTTACATTTACTTGCACGATGTGGGATCAACTCCACTAATCGTTGTGTTATATAAGTATGGATCGTAATTTGCTTACTGCACTAGTTGAGAGATGGTCTTGACATGCCAATACTTTTCATCTAGTAATTGGTGAGATAATAGTGACACTCTAGGATGTTACGATGATTCTTGGATTATGTGTTGATGGAAAGCCAATTATAGGCCCGATTGTGGTTGGTGAGAGGAAGAGGTGGCATAGTTGGTTAGCCTACTGTGATGATTTACTGGGTTGACATTCTATACTATATGTGGTGTACCATGGCTCAAGCAATCCAAATATTACATCCACATTCCGAATGGGTCAGGCCCAAGCACAAACATGCATGCCTTTGAGGTGGCTCAAATGGTCATTTTACAAGGATTCATATGTAGACTTGACTGAGGTTGAGTTCAACAGACACTTGCGAGCATACATATTATTCATTATAGGGAGTTTTCTACAACCAGACACTTCTAGATTTGAGGTTCATCTATAATATCTTTCACTACTTGAAGACTTAGATGCCTTCAGTATTGTGTCTTTAGGGGGAGCAGTCCTCACACATCTATATCGGGAGCTATATGAGTCCACTAGGCCTATGAGGGCCAATATGTGCTGGTTGCTTACATTTACTAGATCTAGTCTTGAGAACACCTTCATGTTGGGAGGCCAACATTGCATGTGCCATATCCAAGAGACCTGGATGGACTGAGCATTAGGTTAAGGTAAAAAATACATGTTCATAATACTTCTGATGGATATATGATTATTATTATTATATTGTTTCAACATGTTGAACAATAATATGTGCACCAAATGCCAATAGGGAACGTAGTGCTATACAGAAATGAGCTAGATGGTCTGTTACATACTCAGGTTTGATAGTGAAAATAGTCAATAACATAAATTCTCATAATTATAATCAATGATACATTATGACTTGTAACATGACCAAGTTATTTGGGAGCCAATATTAGACATATGCTTGGTGGGCGAAGATATTTAGATAACACTCATTCCACTTATCAACTAGAAGATGGTGGAATGGTACCTACTAGAGTTCTTAGGCAGTTTGGACGTCTACCCCATATTGCTATGGCACCTGTAGACCCCAGCTTCAAAAGGGTTGATGGTCGTGGAAAAGCTTATGTCGACTAGGTTGACTATCATCAGCTTCATATAGTTGTGTGGGAGAGGAGAGATTACATAGTTCACAGTATATATGGGGACAAGGACGATAGGGCTTTACAATAATCATATAGCACATGAAGAAGAGTCTTAATTACTACAATATTTTATACTGTTGTTTACATAAATAAGGATAATTTCTAATATTATATTTTATGCCGGAGGATATAATCTCGGTCCAAATACAATTAGTAAATAAATATGAGAAGCTCTATAGGATATGATAGATGCAGATGCACGACACTCACATCTAATCCACATGTGAGGTATCTCACAGAGGTTCCCCAGCCATATGACTGCCATATGACTTGGACCATCTATGATCTCAAACCATCCACATATCGCCTAGTTCTCTCATACTATATACCCCATCACATGTATCCTATCCCACATCTAGAGCAACACCACATGTTGATATACCAAAGGTTCATGAAGAACCTGCATTGGAAGGCCACCATCAATTGTGTGATCATCCATCATGTGCACCTGATCAGCACACACCTGAAAGTTGTGTGATTCCAAACAGACAACACTGGAGGTGATAGTTCGAGAGGACACAGTGTTACTCATCTTGTTTGAACTATGTTATTTCCATTAATATATGTATGTCATATGATTTTTTTTTTTTTTTTGCTATTTGGAGTATATGCATTTTAGAATCATTTATCATAATTTTCAAGTTTGGTTTATATATTTATATGTTTTTATTTTTCAATATTTTTTTGATAATTTGCAAGTGAATGAGTATTTTAAACTGATATAGTCGTGGAAGTTCTTGCAAGAGATTTATAGGAGGATGTACCTTGGTGCATACTGAATGTTGTTAATATTCCTCTTGCTCATAATAGTGCAGAGGAATTGTAAGAAAACTATAGTTATGGAGGCCAACCATAGGATCTAAAGGCTTTCATTTTAGCATATTTAAATTTAAAATATAAATAATGTGTATTTTTAATTTCATAAGGTCTAGTAGTGGAGTTCTAACATTGGAGATTAAGTGCTTGAAATAAGTGAACATTTTAGATATCTTTCATTGATTATTCAAAATGATTGGCGAAATAGATGGAGTGACTTTATCCAATGAAAGAGAAGCATAAAATTGAGTGTTCAAGATATGAGGTTGCTCGGAGGAATGAGTGGCTTTATCCTTAGATACAAAATCACAAACATATATATATATATATATATATATATATATATATATATATATATATATATATATATATATATATATATATATATATATATATGTCAAAAGGTTGTAGTGCTCCAATGGATAATATTATTGGAATCTAGATCCAACAAAGCTAGTAAAATCTTTTTTAAAAAGTAAGTCGCCGCTTAACCGATAACTCAGTGATTAGTATTGTTATAAACTGACGACCAGCTATTAACGACCGACTTGTGCCAAGAGGATTTAACGAAGCAAAGTCATTAAAACTTAATACCCTATATCTATTTTTTTTAATATACTTAAATTGTTAATTACAATTTACTTGATACTTATTTTAAAATTTTTGCCTTAAATTAACTGCACAACAAGACATAAATAGAGATAGGCTAACGATAGAATGGTGCTCTTCGAAATTCGACACAGAAAAAATTGGGAAATCATCATCAACAAAAATAAACAAGCATCACAATGTGATTTATCTTCCCTAAACCAAACTAATAGAAGAAGAAAATGCAGAAGCTATGATTTTTTAAGAGAGGAAAATATTTTGAATAGCAACAAATTGTGAATCATGTTTCTATTTAGATAGTTCAGCACAAAATAAAGCTTTAATTTTTTAGACATGTGGATACAAAAGCAAAATTTTGTTCAAACTTCTTGTCATTTATCTCCCTCTATACAAGATATGATACAGTAAATAAATAAAAAAATCTTTCTCAAATTTTTGAAACATTCTTCATTTCAGCTATGAATTGCAAGATTTGAGGAATAATCAGACTAAGGAATAATGAGGAAACCTAAGCAGGAATAATGCGTTTAGATTGTATGAAAATTCAATGAATTTGACAAAACTTTGATGGTCTTCGAAGAACTTTCTTCCAATAGAGCTCATACTTTGTTTCGAAGAACTTTAAAGCGGTACTTATATCACCGGCGATGAAGCTATGCTTTGTTTTTCATAGAACTACTGTGATAAAACTTGAGATATGTAAAAAGGATTAAAAAAAACTAAATGATTCTTTAAATTTCTTCAATTTAAAACGATACAAAATTATTAAATACTGTTTCTTACTTGAACTGGTGATCACACCTATTTTTTATCAAATATTTTTTATTGTAAATTTATGATCTAAAATTACATTTGAATAACATAATCTAATTTTTTTTTCTTAAAATACATCATGATTTTTTGACATAATTATTTTTCTACTGAAGAAAAGGTCTAACTTGAGGGAAAAGATAATATGCATGTATTACCTTGTTGAAGCGGTGAAACTTTTACAAAGAACTGAATTATTAAGCCAAAATAAACCTTTTTTGACATAGGATGATCCAAGCAATATAGCCTGGAATGCAAATTAAATGTATGGTATAAGATGATCCTAGCAGTATAAAATGGAATTCAAATGAAATATGAAGAATTGTTGAACAGTACAATTGAGAGAATATCAGATTTAATTAAAGATTTATAGCGCAGAGATGGTAAATTGGCTCCAAATATTCTTGTTTAATTTTTGGTAAGGAATCTTATGAGACATGTTTTTCTGCTTAGCAAGAAAAATGTTGTGTGCTGCTATATTATTTTGACATGATAAAATTTAAAATCATTGAATTTACTTTTATGTGCTCATAATAGGTGAAATTATAAAATATATATGCTACTTATTTCTTTGTAAAAATATGTCCAATAATTTATTTTGAATAAAATTAGCCTTCTTGTATTCGCATAATGTTTATAGATGTTTTTTGAGAGAAATTGATTTGACTTGATTTGAATTCAAATCTTATATCAAAGAATAATTTGAATGTAGTTACTATCAGGTTATAATGTAGTTCAAGCTTGCTTTATTCAAACATAGGTCCACAAAGCTCGTTGAAGTTAGGATCGTAAAATCATGATAGAATATTTTGTGGTTGGAGCTCACTAAGTCGTCACCAACAAAACTAGAGGCATGTGAGAAGATCATTTTGTGATGTACCTCACAGTGGACTTGTTGATGTGACTGGTGACATATGTATATGTTGACCTTATTTTTTATGAGGTTGACTTACCCTCCTCTTATCTTTATATGATTCAACACTACCATTGGAATTCACCTAAAATCATCATCAAGAGACTCTCCTAGTGACTAAGTCGGCATTAAGCCCAAGACTAAAATCATTTAGGTCATATTGGACTTGTCATCCATTTGGCCCATTATGACTAAATTAAACCAAATTAAACCTATGCTCCTCCAATCCAGAAGACAAATCAAACTAAATGGTTAATGATATTAAATTCAACTTAATTGAATTAAAGTTAATGTGCAATTGGATCCAATTGAATCCCAATTGAGTTGATTGATTATTTAAACTAAATCCAAACCAACCTAACCTAAGTCCTTCATTGAACTCAATAAATCACAATCCATGCCTAATTAGAGCCCAACTTGGCCAATTAAGTCACTTGACCCAAATTGACTCAATTAAACTTCATTAAGCTAAAAATAAATTGAAACCAATTTAAACCAAACTAATCATCCAAATCAATTGAAATCATTAATTAGACTTCAACCTATATCTTCTTGAACCCAAATTGACCTAAATGAATCATCTAGAGCCAAACCCTAACTAACTTTATAGGTCTCTAGTGGTTTCCCGGTGACCTTGACCTAAGGTGAACTTGGATTAAGCTAAACCGAAGCTGAACTAATGGTTTAAATAAGGCCAAAATCCCAAATAACAAAGTTCACTCTCCCTTTACCAAGGGCGGTCACCAAATCATTATTTTAAGCTCACCTCAGTTGGTCAAAATTGGCCAAATATGATGTTTAAAATTAATGAGAGGAGAATGGCATACAAATCCTAGGAGGTACTTATTGAGATGATCGAATATGACATCAAGAAATAATATATTATCTCGAAAGATAGAAATATCACCCTATGATAGATTCAATCACTTAGGGACTCCTAAGGTTGTTAAGTCTAAGTACACCAGAGATTTTTTTTCTCTGTTTTACAATTGAGCTCAATTTTTAAGTTCTCTTAAGGGCAAGCCCTATAGTTAATTATATTTTAGGAAATAATATTATTTTAAAAGACTCTCAATTAAAGTGATAGATTAACATCTTTATGAATTTGAAAGTTTTATATCAAAGGGATGGTAATTTTTTAAAATCAAGTGGAAAATTCAATTAGAAAGAGTTCTTAATGGAATCTTAAGGACGATAAATAAAAAGTACTTATGATATTTGGAAGCCCGGTGATCACTTCAATCTATTCTATGGTAAAACTTTATATTTTTGAAATAGAGAATTATGATTTACTTGATATTATATTAAAGAGCTAAGATTTATATTCCAACAACATAAGATTGTGAAAATGCTCAAGAGAAGAGAATTACACCTATTGCAAAAAATAAAATTGGCTACCTCTGAACCTATGTCTAAAGTGCTCTAGCACAAGCTAAGTGCTTGACCTACTCTAACGAGAGGGAGATGTGATATATGGATTCATTTTCATAAGAGAGAACAAAGCCATCCCGACTCTTCTAGACTTACAACTACCTAGAGTGGTCGCCAGCTAACACCACTTACGAAATAAAATCATGTGGCCAAGCCTTATGAATGCAAAATAGTTTAGATGTTAGTTATTAGGAAAGAATCTAATATCCTAAACTCATTCCCTAAGATCCTAGATCATGATTGGCATAAAAATATGTCTTAGACTAATGCAATAAAAATTACATATTTCATTTATTTTGACTCATCAATTTAACTTAGGCTTGGGTGGACAAGTATGCATATATGCATGATGAAATTAAGTTATGAGCCAATCCATGAAATGTATCTTTCTCACTCAATGGGTTGTTTTCAATGGTCCTACACTCCTCTTATCATGCAATGAGTGAAGATCTCATATATTTAAGGAAAGAAGACAATACCTACATGATGACCTATTCTATTCTAAATCAATTTTATTGATTAATTCCTACAACTTATTTATTGATTATTAAAATTAAATTTTTAAAGTTAAAATTTTAAAAGATTTGTCCTAAAGACAAAACAAAATCACACAAATAAAAAAATCTTAGAAAAGTATGTCATTTCTATTATGCAATCAAAGTAAATACACCAAACATTTAATCAAATTAAAAGAATAATGAAAGAATGGTGCAGTCAGGTTCCAGAGCTTAGAAAAGAAAAATATAGGTTACCGAGCTCAACCCTTACACAATCTGAATTATAATTAAATAAATGGGATTAAAACAAGTCAGGAGGGTCTTCATCTTCATTTGTCTTCCATATATTGAATCCTCCAGGTATCACAGGGCCTCACAGGTCTATGCCATAGCTTTTGCTCATTTTAAACCATATGGCTCTAACCCTATTCTATTGCAAAATGACATTTGAATTTTCAAATATAAAATTTTAACTAAACTTGCAAAATAGAGATTAGCTATAAAATACATACACATAAAGTAATTATATATCATACAATTGGACTTAGCACTCACTGGTGCTAAGCCCACCTATCCTAATGAGTTATGTTAAAGGGGCAAGCAGCACTTGCAAGTGAAAGCATTTAAATTATTTTTATTATTATAGCACCCCTTTAATTAAACATAACTCTTATAAAAAATATCATTACTCTAATAAATAATATCTTACCATCCAAAGTTGTGCACAAATAATCATAACATTCATTCTAAAATATTACACCATAAAATAAGGAGATTAATACATCATAGTAAAACTCCATCATAACCTAAGTCTAAGGCCAATGACTTAATAAACTAGTTTGTGTGCAAAGGTTATTATGGTATGATAAAATTAGGCTTTAATTTTATGCTATAAATTAAATAATAGGTTCAAGTAATCAACCAAAGGGGTGATTTTGATTCAAATGATTAGTTATTTAAGAGGAAAATTTTATTTTTTTAAGTTCAGTTTTATTTAAATTTGAATCAATGTTTTAAAGAATATGAAAATTCATGAGGCTTTAATATTTAAGTTATAAACTAAATAATAAGTTCAAGTAATTAATCAAAGGGGTGATTTTGATTCAAATGATTATTGATTTAAGAAGTAAAATTTTGTTTTATAAGTTCAATTTTATTTAAATTTGAATCACTATTTTAAAGAAAATTCAAAAGTTTCACTTAGAATGAAATTTAATCCATTTTAATAGCCTACCCTAAAGTTAAACCTAAAGATATATTTAATAATTTTTATTCCTTCTTAATGAAGTGTTAAGACTTTTATTAATCCTTAAGTTTAGGTTAAACTTAAATGAAACTACAATCACATGAAAGACACTTTAAGCTAATATGAATAAAAGGTGGCCTACTTAATGATGTCCTTCAACACTTTATCAATTTAATTATTGATTTTTTAAAATATTCATTTTTATCACTTTAACTATTTCATTTTGAAATAATTATGCATTTACTCTATCACTTTAATATTTTATTTCAAAATAATTATGTATTCATTTTATGACTTCAATAATGAATCGTTTTAAATAACTATGTACTTATTCTATCATTCTAATAATTCATTTTAAAATAATTATATATTTATTTTATCATTTTAGTAATTATTTTTAAAATAATTATGTATTTATTTTAACATTTTAATGATTCAATTTTTTTAAAAAAATATTTATTTTTTTATCATTTTAATAATTTATTTTTGTATGCTTATATGTTTATCTTATTTATTCTAATAAATCATTTTGAGGTAATTATACATTTGTCTCACCATTATAATAGTTCATTTTCTTAAGATAACATACATTTCTTTTAACTGAACACAAATAATAATAGAATATATTTTTTTTAATCTTTATGATATAAAGTTAAAAGAATTATTTATATTTTCATGTGATTTTCTACATAATTTTCAAGTATGACATTGTTAAACTAGGGAGATGATGTATCTAAGACCTCCTTCAGACTAGTAGTCATGCACTCCGAGGTATCTATAATATATACCTTCAAAGAGTGTAGACTAGACACATGAATTTTACATAAGAGTTTCATTAATTTTGATAAACTTTAAATTTAACTTAAATTATAAGAAAATTATTTTTTATTTAATTGTAATAAAAATCATAATACTTATACATCTTGTAGTTAAAGGATTTAACTTTAAACATAAGTGTGAGTTAGCTATACATTCATAAATGAAGAAAGATTAACAAATAGACATCATAAAATGACCCACTTAGGCTATAAAATCTTAAGATCATTCATATGAAGATAATGATATTTAAGCCTAATCAGCATTTCTTAATTAATATGTATTAATTATACTTAGTTAGGTCTTTTGAGGAGAGGTCAAATAATAGAATTTTCCTCCACACATCCTCTGGTTGTTAATTAGACTTAAGAGGTGAAATAATGATTTCTATGAATTAATTAAATTTTATGATTATTTAATCCAATTAGTACCCAAGAGACCTTAAAAATTAATTAATTGCCTATAGCCCAAATATTATGAGAAAAATCTTACACATGCACAAAATAGTTAAAATAAATAAATAAATCCTAAGTTATTTGGGCTTATAAAAGTGATTAATTACACTAATTAAGATTCGATAGTTATGTAATTACACTTAAAATACCCCAAACCAATTTAAGATTTTGATTTCATTCACTAATTATCACCTAAATGAACCTCTAAAAGGCTCATTCATTATTTTCGAAGTTATAGATAATTAATTGTGAATTTCCTTATTCTAAGTTAATTAATTAAATTATTCAATTAATTAAGTGCCCTAAAGAGTGATTCCTCAAAAATAATTATGATCATAGGTTTAAAAATTTTCTAAGAGGCCTCTAATGGTAATTATTGATGATGGACATCATAGGCCCATTTAACTATTTTCTTGTGATTTTCAAAATTAATTAATTAGGATATTTAATGACCTAGCGCTAGAAAAATCATAATCATTAATTTGTTAATCAAATTGACTTGAAAAAATTATGGGAGAGTCAATCAGATGAGTAATTAAGAATTAATTTTAAAAAAAACTATTTTCATTCAAACCCTAATAGTTCTAAATTAATGAATAAAAATTGAGGCTTTATTTTTTCTTAAA
The DNA here is from genome assembly GCA_021442155.1 of Cymbidium sinense. Taxonomy (NCBI): domain Eukaryota; kingdom Viridiplantae; phylum Streptophyta; class Magnoliopsida; order Asparagales; family Orchidaceae; genus Cymbidium; species Cymbidium sinense. Next base: position 147,038,958 of record CM038218.1, on the reverse strand, counting down.
ATCTCCTCTATATAAGCTTTCTAAAGAGCATTTATTTATATTTTTAAATTTTTTATATAATTAGTTGTGATTTTTACAATTTTGGCTAACTAATCTTATTGTTAACCTTAATTACTAGATTTTATGGCAGCTAACTCAACCGTGCTTTACACACAACGCCATGGAATTAGTTATTTAAACCATCCCCCATGGATGTTGATGCAACAATGGCAAACGTGATTTCATTCTAGATCATTTGATCAAAGATCGAATCGTTGACATTAAACTCATAGTTTTAAAGGTTAAATGGTGTAATTTCTAACATAATTAATCACGACCATCCAGTTTAATCATGCAGAATGGATGGTTCGTGATTCTTCAATTTCTTTTAGTGAGAGAAGAACATTGTTCATCCTTTGTAGCTTTATCCAAAATAACCATGGCTCATTTCACACTCAAATCAACTCCATTAAGATCAAAATTAAAAATATGGGGTTCCCTATGGTGTGATCTACATGTATCGCTAAATCATTCCACAAAACTCCAGCACCTAAGAGAATTTCTACAAATTGGAAGCCATACCATGTTAGAGCTCAAGACAATGGTGAATTTGATCAAGGTAGCTATGCATTGAAGAGGTGAATCCCTGCTGAGAAGATGGTCAGATGCTTTCTCATTGTTTACTCTCGAGACCAAATGTCATTGTGAGTTTGCCAGAACTTGATTGCACTCCTATCTCTAATGCTCAAATTGAGTGTTTCTCGATTCATTCTTGCTCACCGGAGTATAGGAAGGGCGTGGAAAAGAGTTAATTAGAGCTTGGAGAGTATTTAGTGGGTTTAGATGTTCAGGGCATTCGAATTGAGAAGTAGGTTGATCTCATCAGCAATGGGGTACACGGGGAGCTCTGAGAAACTTATGAAAGTGTTTGGAGAACTAGGGAGGTGTATATCTCCTCCCATGTGAACCACCCATATGGGTTGGTTCAGGCCATGGTAGCTAACGAAAGTGAATAGGCCACTACTAGATTGATGAGCTGGACTAATGTAGCACATCAAAGGAGAAAAGGACCTATCACTAGGTCCCAAACCAATGCTTGAACTTAAGAGGACTTTTAGTAGTTTTTATATGTGGATTTATGTTTCATGTGTTGTACTATATAGTAATGGGTGTATTTAATCATGTGTAAGTGTTATATTAGAGTTGTGGTTAAAAATATGTGAGTTCATGTGTTCAATTTCATAGGTGTGGGTCTAGCACCTCAGTACTACACTCCATGATTTTTAGTATTTAAGGATAGAAAAGCTAGTGACTTAGCACTAGTTGATGGCACCTTGACACTAGTTCATAGAATCATGTGCTACGAAATGAAGGTTCTAACTTTTTTTTTAGTTTTTGATAGTTTTCTCCCAAGGGACATGTCCCTTGGAAAATTGTACTATTTAAACAAACTATTCTGCCTAAGGAAATAAATTTTGGCTTTATGTGTAAAAATTGAGTGAAAACTCTTATGGTTGAAGCTTCGTGATCGAATTTGAGGGATTCAGTGATCCTTCATTGTAATTATACTTTGGTTAGTAGGACTTCTTCATATCCCTTTCACTTTAGTGAGTGGAAGATCTTCGTACCCCTTCCCCTTTAGTGAGTGAAAGATCAGTCGAATATCTCTTTCTCCACATCTACTATGACATTTGAATCTCTGCAACTCATCCCCATCAATTTTGGTATCAAAGCCCAACATTTGGAGGCATGGAGAAAGTGATCATAGATAATCCATATCAAATCCAAGCAAGGTTAGTCCTATATTTTAGATTTTGTATAATTTTCTTTACAAAATTAGTGATTTCGTTTGAAAATACATACTAAATTCATGTGGTATGCAATTATATGAATGCTTGTGTTACTACCAACTAGTTATCTTCACTTATAAAACCTAGCCTTTCCCTACTTAACCTAACTTCAAGATATCATACTTGAGTGACAACTTGAGTGAGGGAGAGATCACTAAATAGCCTAACCTAGTATACAAACCTTTCATAAAAATTAAAAAAAAAATCATATCCTTAAAAATATTATGTTTATTTCTTTGTTAAGTTTGCTTAGTATTTTATAGTATCCATAAGTGTTTTGTGTTTACTAAAGGCTAGTCATTTTCAAAAAAAAAAATAATTTGTGCATCTCATATATTTAAAATTTTTATTTGGTGTGTCATACTTGCATTTTGTTAACATTATGCCACCTAAATTACTAATTTGGACTAACTAGAAGAGTAAATGAAATCTTTATGAGAAGTGAAGAGAAATCCACTAGAATAGAAGACCTCCTCATGAACTTGACCATGCAAATTCTAACATTGAGAACTAGGCTTCAAACCCAACCAACTATACCACATCCAAATGACTTAGAGCCCATAGAAGGGAAAATATTGAACTTCCAAGATATGAGTATCCTAGGAGAAGGCCAAATTTAAAGAATGCCCTTAAACAAAACCATCTTAGGATCCATGAAACATCACAAGAACCTATAAAATAAGTTAAAATAGAAGCCCCAATATATGACGGTGTCCATCACCCTAATAAACTTTTAGATTGGTTAACCCATATGAATGACTTCTTTGATTAGTATCATATGGATGAGAATCAATGGATAATAGTTGCAAAACTAAAATTATCAGGTAATACAAAATTTATTAGAATAACATTTTGGATAAAGAAAATAGATATGGTAGAAATCTCATGACATTGGTGGAAATGAAAGTAATCTTAAGGACAAAATACTATCTTAAAAATCATGATAAAAGACTCCATGAATAAGTGACTATCCTTAAACAATGAACTATGTTTTAGTAAAATATATGAACACATTTAAGAACTTAATAGCTAGAACTCAATGCACTAATCAAGAGTAGCAAATAGCTAATAAATTTGTCATCATTTTAGAGGAGATATTAGGAATTAGGTACAGTTTCATGATCCCTAGACCTTAGAGGATGCCTTTCTTTATGCCTTACTTCTAAAAAATCATAAAAAGCTGCATCCACATTTAAGATGAGAACTCAAGTAACTTTTAAATATATGCATACATCACAATCTCTAAAGTCTATAACTAAACCTAATCCTTCTACATCAACAACCCTTCTAAAATGAACTCCAATGAAACTACTTCTAAAATCCAAAAGAGATAGTTTGCTTCAATATCATAAGAAGGATCAGATGTAAAATCAATATATAGCAAAATTCATATTCCTAGATTAGTTGTAAGATTAAAGAGATGAAGAGTATATTGGAAAGATACATGATGATACACCACCATCTGATGAAGAAGTAGATCCAAATATAGATAATACAATGTCTATTATAAGGTGTATAACTACTTTAGAGAAGAAGAATATTAGAGAAAGAGGAATATTTTCTCAATGTATACTTTATGTAGGAATAAGAGGTGTAAACTAGTAATAGATGGAATGTTATATCAACCCATGCTATCATTAAAGCCAATCTTATAAATGAACCTCACCTAAAATCATTCCAAGTCAGTTGGGAAAATCACACATCCCTACATATCACTAATAGATGTCTTGTTCTAATTAAAATAGGTAGATATTATGATCAAATTTGGTGTGATATTCTTCCAATGGAAAAACTCATATCCTATTAGGAAGACAATGGATTTATGACTTGAATGTGACCCATTACATGTGTGAAAACACTTATGTATTCAAACATAATTAGAAAATAATCATGTTATTCTCTATAAATCCTATGAAGGTTAATTATACCACTTCATAGAATTCTTTATGCACCTCCTCATAAACCTAATTCTGAAGTCAACCCAAACTCAATCATTGGAGGAATGCAAAACTCCAGTTGATAGCTGATATCACCATCCAACGATAGAAAGGATACTTCTGATATACATCCTAATACATGTGAATCTCCAAGAATTCAAATTACAACCTTAAGAGTTAGACACTTGGTTAAAGAGTTCAGTGACTCAACTTCCTTATTTATCTTGCACCTTCAAGAAATTTGTATTGATACTAAGGATCATAACATATATGTTGTAGTCTTAGATCTATTATCTAAATTCATTGATTTGATCCTCAGTGACTTACCTAATAAGCTACAACCACTAAAGGAAATACAACATGCTATAGATTTGATTCTTAGTTCATAAATATCTAATTTATTTTATTATAGGATGAATCCAAGAGAGCATGTAGAGCTAAAATGATAAGCAGATGAACTCCTGAAGAAGGGTTTAATCAAGAAAGTCTTAGTCCTTATGTTGTACCTACTCTTTTAACTCCTAAGAAGGATGAAACTTGGAGGATGTATATTGATAGCAGAGCAGTAAATGAAATCATAATAAAAATAATTTTCTATACCTAGGTTGAATGACATGTTCGATCTTATTTCAGGTTCATCTTTGTTTTCTAAAATTAATTTGAGAATTGGATACCATTTGATAAAGATTAGACTAGGTGATGAATGGAAGACAGTGTTCAAAACTCTCGATGGTGTTTATGAATGGTTAGTCATGCCATTTGGTCTTTCAAACACACCTAGTGCATTCATGAGACTAATGAACACTATACTAAAACCTTTTATTGATCAATTTATTGTAATCTATTTTAATGATATTCTTATTTATAGCCTAGATAAAAGGTCACATCTACATTACTTAAGAATAGTATTAAAGAAATTAAGGTTAGCAAAATTATATGTAAACCTTAAGAAAAATATTTTTCTATTAAAGTGAAGTCATTTTCTTAGGTTTCATTGTATCTATTGATTGATTGAAAGCTAGCCCATCAAAAAATAAATTATATTATAGATTGGTCAACCCTAAAATTTTTAACATATGTTAGAAGGTTTGATGGATTAGTTACTTTCTGTAAGAGGTTTATAAGAAATTTTAGCACTGTTGTAGCCCCTATCACAAACATTCTAAAGAAAGTGAAATTTATGTGGATCATAGAAGCCAAAAGAGCCATACAATGAATTAATACTCTTATGACTCTCTCCTATCTTAAGACTTCCTGACTTCAATAAAGTCTTTGAAGTGACTTATGATACATTAGGTATTGAAATAGGAAAAATATTAAGTCAAGAAAATCATTCATTACTTTCTTCAGTGAGAAATCAAATGACACTAAGAAAAAATATTACACTTATGATCAAGAGTTTTATAAATTTATTCAAACTCTTAAGTATTAGAGGCATTTTCTATTACATAAAGAGTTTATTCAAAATACTAATCATCAAGCTTTATGGTTTATTAATTTTCAAAAAAAAAACTAAATGATAGGCACGTTAAGTGGATTAAATATATTCAAAACTTTTCCTTTGTGCATAAACATAAACCCATTATATAAAATAAACTTGTAGACACTCTATCTAGAGTATCTTTAAGGACTTTATCTTTTGAATTTTAAATTCTTGGATTTACAACTTTAAAGGATGATTACAAATTTTGTCCTAATTTCATAAGTTATATTTTGAATATAAATTTAAGCCCTTGACTTATGATAGCTCATCTATCATTCTAGATGCATATCTTTATAAAGGCAAGTAATTATGTATTCCTAAAATATTCCCGAGGGAATTTCCTATCTCTGAATTACATTCAAGAGGTATATCAGGATATTTTGGCAAATTAAAGACCCTTATATTAGTTAAACAAAGGTTTCAAGGGTCATCCTTATGAAAAGATGTTGAACAAATTGTAGCCCAATGTTTCAATTGCCAATAAGTTAAAACTATGAAATGAAGGGTGGGTCATTACACATCATTACCTATTCCTTATATACCATGGAAAGATCTATCCATAGATTTGACATTAAGTTTACTTTAGAACACCTCGTGGGCATAATAGTATCTTCATTGTAATAGGTCAATTTTCTAAAATGGCACATTTCATACCTTATTCAAAATTAAATGATGCTTCTCACATAGCTAGGTTATTTTTAGGAAAATTGTCAGGTTGCCTGAAGTCCCGTCCACTATAATTTTCAATAAAGACATTAAATTTATATCCCATTTTGTAAAACCTTATGGAAACTAATGGAAACACAATTAATATTTTTCTCTGCATTTCATCCACAAATCGATGAACAAATAAAAGAAGTCAATAAGACATTAGGAAATCACTAAAGTGCTTAGTTAGAAAAAAATTAAGAAACTGAGATTTAATATTACCTACATCAAAATTTGCATATAATAGTTCCATTTGTAGAATAACTCACAAATAATCTTTTGAGATAATTTATGGATATAACTCTAAATGGTTATTGACTTAGCTAACAAACCTACTCATGTATTCTCTGATTCAACATATACATTTGCATTTGATTTTCAAAGCCATGAAGACATAAAGAAATAATTGGAAATACAAAATGCTAAGTATGTTGAACAAAAAAATATAGGTAAAATTTTAAGGAATAAGAGGTAGATGATTGTGTATTGGTTCATATCCATCTTGAGAAATTTCCTTCCATCAAATATAAAAAGTTACAAGTGAGAGCATGTGGGCCATTTAAAATAATCAGGAAACTTAGTACTAATCCATATGTTCTTGAATTTTGCCCTTATATGTTTATTTCTTATTTTCAATGTGGAAGATCAAATATCTTTTAAAGGAGTAACCTAACCTTCAAATTTAGAAGATAATACTTTTGCAAGAGGATATAGAAATTATTTATAGGTATCTATCCAACTAATATTCTTTGAGGTGGAGAACATCATCATAGCTAAAACACCACAAATGATAGTACCACCCAGAGAATCTTAATAAGGTGGAAAGACAAGCCACCAAGTGAGGATACATGGATGACTTTAGAAGAACTATAGAGATTCGCCCCCAAACTTTTTGAAGGTCTTCAAAATCTTAACTATTTAAAGAAGGGATTTTTGAGATCCAAGGAGTTGATGTAGCACATCAAAGGAGGAAAGAACCTATCATTAGGTCATGAATCAACGCTTGAACTCATGAGGATTTTTAGTAGACTTTATGTATGAATTTATATTTCATGTATTGTATTATGTAGTAATGGGTGTGTTTAATCATGTATAAGTGTTGTATTAGAGTTGTAATTGAAAATATGTGAGTTCATGTGTTCAATTTCATAGATGTGGGTATAGCGCCTAAGCACTACCTTTCTAGCTCCTCGACACTACACTCCATGGTTTCTAGTATTTAGGGATAGAGAGGCTAGCACCTAGGCACTGTTCTATGGTGCCTCATGGCGTCATGACATCATGGAGCTAGTTTGTGGCACCACGTGTTGCTAAATAAAGGTTCCAACTTTTTTCAATTTTTTTACAATTTTCTCCCCAAGGGACACATCCCTTAGAGTATTGTTTTATTTAAACAAACTATTTTTCCTAAGGAAAGAACTTTTGACTTTTGTATGTGAAAATTGATTGAAAACTATAATGGTTGGAGCATGGCGGCCTACCGTTCAAGGGATTCAATGATCCTTTGCTGTAGTTCTACTTTGGTGAGTAGAACCTCTTAATATCTTTTCCACTTTGGTGAGTGGAAGATCTTTGTACCCCTTCTACTTTAGTGAGTGAAAGATTAGTGCATTATCTCTTTCTCTACATCCCCTGTGACATTTGACTATCTGCAACCCATCCCCATCATGGACTTCTCCCACTGCTAGAGAAGGTTGGTGGCTAGTGATGAAGTGGATAGCCAATGGTTAGTGAACCAAGGCCTGCCCAAGGTGAGAAAGACCACACCTTGGCTAATGGTGAGATAAACCAACCTTAAGTCATCTTGGGTCAATTGAGGAGAGCTCAAGGCATGCTAAAGTGGATGCCTTGGCAAAGGAAGGGGTTAGTACTTCCTATTTTGAGATTTTATCCTATTTGAAACCTTTGGTACACTTGATTTGGGCTAAACTGTGTTCACATTGGGTTAGGTCCACTTGTGCATGTTAAGAGACATATGAGGATGAGTCATGCCAAGTTTAGTTTAATTTGGACTTGAATTGGTTGGGTTGGGCTCATTTGGACTCATGTAGTTCAATTTGAGTTTAATTAGGTTAAGTTGATCGATTGACCAAATTAGGCCCAAGAGGCTTTCGGGTTATGTTCAAATGATGTTTTGGAACACATTGGTGCGATTGGTTTGATTTAATTTGAAGTGGATTTGAATTTGGCTCATATGAGTTCATATGGACCAAATGGGTGAGTTGATCAAATTGATCAAATTGGGTGCAATTGGAAGTTGATTCATGTTGAATTGTTCATTTGGAGTTGATTGTAGGCTTTGATTTGATTTAATTTGGTTAATTAGATTTTGGTTTTATTTGATCTTTTAGATCAATTTTGTTAAGTTGGTCAATTGGGCTAGGTTGATCAAATTAGCCTTAATTAGCTATTAAAGAGTGTTTAGTATTCATTGTAGAACTAATTACAAGTGTTGATTCAATCCAATTTGAATGGGATTAAGAGTTTGCTCAAGTTGACCCTTTAGATCAAATTGGTCGATGGGTTGAATTGGATTAATTATGTGCAATTATGTGTTGGGTGATGATTAATAATCATATTAAGATTAATTACAATAATTAGTTTGGCCTAATTTGGGTTAAATCATCCTTTTAGGTCAAATTAGGTCAAATAGGGTTAAGTGGGTTAATTAGCCAAATTGACCTACTTGATTTCAATTGGATGTTAGAATATGATCAACAATCATTTTGAAAGTGATTATAGAAATTGGTTTGCCTTAATTCGAGTTAAATTGAAGTTTAATTTGACCTTTAAGGTCAATCTAGGCTAAGTTGGGTCAAATTGGATGGCAATGGGTCATAAGGGATGTCCAAATTTGTGATTAGAATAAATTGGAGTTTTGAGTTGGCTTAGTTAGGCTTGGATCAAATTAGCTTTGATTTTGGCCCTATAGGGTTCAATTGGGTCAACTTTGGCTAGGTGAGCCAATTAGAAAAATTGAATCATAATGAAGCTTTAGTCAAGTTCAAATAATGTGTTAGGGGGCTTAAGTAACTTCAATTTCAAATGGTTTGGATAAATTTTGGGTTTATCCATTTTATGCCCAAATGGGTCATATTAGCAACTCGGTTACTTGGTGAAATTGAACACCAATTGGGTATGGTTTGAGAATTTTGAGATTTTGGGTAACCTATGATAAATTTGGTTTGATATTTAAAGTTTGGCTTAAATTTAGTATCATTAGGTTTCACCAAGTTAAAGTCAGGGCCGACCCATAAGGTTAGGCCTTCTGAGTCTTCTAGGCTTTGGGTTGGTGTCCCCCTAGCCACTAGAAGTGTCTTAGCTCTAAGTGAGGAAGCCTTAGTGCCTAGATCAAGTCCTAGGTCTAAGGAGTGATGATTGTCAACCTCACTAAGAGTGAGATCAACTCCAGGCAAGTTGGAACCTCTAATAGAGCCAAATCACATGTGATCAAATCTTGGTTCACTCACCATAGCTTATCCACTTCACCCCACTATCTAAAACCAAGCTAGCCACTTAGCAGCTTCAACCACTTAAAATAATCACCAACTCCATCCACTATCCCAAGTGACTCCAAACCCTAACTCTCATGAGAGCCAAAACCACCATTGGAAAACATGTGGTCACCCACCAACTTGATAAAGCTAAACACCACATTTTGAAGAGAGGATATCTCTAACTCAAAACCTTAAGCAAGCTGGAAGGAATTGAAATGAGTCGTACCACTCCCTTCTAAAGTTCAAGAAGTCAATTGATCAAAATCCAATGAGGGCTAGTAGAGGACTGACCTTAAGAACAATCGATAAGGAAATAAGTGGGGAGGAGCTACCTAGAGCTTCATCTCAATCTAGGGAAGCTCTCATAAACTAAGAAATCCACTTGAGATGAGCTCAAGTGAGGTAATGGAAAAGCTCCAAAGCCTTAATGCTTTGTGAAGTGAATTTGAATCTCATTAAAATGCAATAGTAAATCCCTAGCATATCTTCTTTTAATCATTTTAGTGATTACAAGTGTGATTTCTTACTCTTAAGACATGGATCAATACCTTCAAGATTGACGATCTCCATCTTGAGTTGGAGGGAAAGGATGACGCCATCATCATCATTCCTTTTGTTTGGAATGGTCGGTGGTGATTGACTTAGATAATATTCGAATCAATATCATTTTAAAAACCATACATTTAACCATGGCATTTGATCTTTGCTTAAATGGTTGTGATTAATACCATGGATCATGCTTACACATAGGATCCACGTAGCCCAATGACTTGATACCACTTGTAAAGCACTACCGACTCAAATGCCACTTGGGTAAATAGGTAGATCCACTTTCAAAATTAATTTAAAATGCTTAAAGTTTTAAAAAATCATAAATAAATAACAAATAATCCCAAAATTATGGATGACCCTCTAGACTATCAATGAAAGAAAAAAATCAATAAAAACAGAAGCCCCGCAATTTATTTTTCAATATCTTAGGAATAATTAAAGAAAATGAAAAAAATTGTTTTTGAACTTAAATGACAAATAATCATTTAAATGATTCAAAATTTCAAGGAATGTTTCTAGGGCTATCTTCTACCTTTGGTAATATTATTGGGACACTTAGATGATTCTATGGTTCGTTATCAAAATATAAACAAAAGATAAAAAAAAAAAAAAAGCATTAATAATTAAATATTAAGTATAAAAATTTAGAAAAATCATTAAGTTAGTCTTAAATACTCCATAGATATAAAAAGTTAAGGAAAAATAACTAAACCTTTTGGTCTACATTTAAAAAAATTAAATCTTTAATTATCATTAATTAAACCTTGAAATACTTAAATTAACCACTTAAGACTTTGAAAATTTATAACTAATTAAAGCAAAATCCTAAAGACACAAAATATGCTTCCACAGACCCTAGTTACAACTAAGAAAAAATAAATTTAAAATTAAATAATTAATACTTTAATAATTATAAATAAATAATTTAAATTAATCACACAAAATATATGTAAAGACCAAAATAAATCAAATCAACCCAAAAACTTCATCAAACCTTCTAGAGGTCACTGTTAATCTTGAGAAAAATTTTCATAAAATTTTGAATTAATATTATATGTGTTTTAAATTAATCATAAAATACCTTTATAAATAATAATTAAGAAAATGAAAATATTAAAAAAGTTTTAAAAATTCACCAACACATTACAGAATCTTCTTAAGTCCTAACCCTAAGAAATTTCATGAAGTTTGGAGTTAATTAGTTTACATAATTGAATTTTAAATGAGAAGCCCAACTACTTTTAAATAATATTCAATTAATTAAACTTTAATTTTTTAAAAAATCTATAATAAATCCAATTGACCTAGAAAAATCACAAAATTATTTTGAGACATTTATATAGACCAGAAAAGCTTAAGAAAATTAAAACCAACTCATTTTGAGTAATCAAATTTTTTTAAATATATAAATAAATCAATAATTCACCAAAAATTAAATTGTTCTTTAAATTACTTAAAAACTCTATAAGAATGTTAAGAAGTCCTCCTTAACCATCTTATAACTTTTCATTTTTATATGAGAAATATTTAACATTTAATATTTTTATAAGCAAGAATGATAAAACTAATTCTAGAAAATTCACATTAACTTGAAATTAATCTATTTTTATGGGATGCTTCTTTAGTGTTTTCTAACTCTAAGGAATACTTTTATAATTTTTTAAGTTATATTTGACATTAATATGGATTTTCTTTTGAAAATAATTGAAAATTAATAATTATTATTATTATTCCAATAATTAATCATTTTTATGGAATATTATTGAGGGTGTCCTTAACCCTAGGAAGAAATTTCATGAAGTTTTCATTGGAACTTAAATTGAAATTAGAATATGATTGAAATTATAATTTAATGGATAATTAAAATAAAGTGTCATTAACTAATTAAGTCCCATAAAAGTCAACTTTATTAGAGTTCTAGGGTAGTCTCTCTTCTTTTGGTGATGTTTCCATCCTATTAATACTAAGGTATAAAGAAGAGTACATTATGTAGGACTCGCTATTCCCCCACTCTTTAAACCCTAAATCTAACATGAATTAACCAAAAACTGATTTCTATTTCTAAATCATTAATTATTTGAATTGAAATCACCTTCTGATAATAAATTAAACCTCAAACTTGAATCAAAGCTAAAACTTTAAAGTTTAGCATAGAGATACCACACTAGTCTCAACGCCGTCGATCCTAGATTTAGAATAAGATGTTGTTTTATAGATATATGTATTAATTGCATGTATGATGTGATGTGATGCTTGTTATATTAGATACTAGGTCATTTGTTTGCTCAAGGACTGGATATTAAGATAGTTATTTATTTGATCTACAATGTTTTATATGGGGAGGTCATGCTTAGTGAAGGTTGTTTATGTTAATTTAAAAGCTGATGTGTTAACTTGTAGATGCTCATGCTTATGATCTTAAGCATGACCCACTAGGATAAGGGGATTGACACCTGCAAGTGTTAAGTATACATGATGTAGAACATCATGAGGATCCAAAAATTAGAGCTCAAAGTCCATTTATAAGATCTCAAGCTAAAGCCTAAGACAATTCAAGAAAGAAGAAGGCTTAGCCCATTAGCTAGGCCCATTTTATGATTTCATCTTTTTTATTTATGTAATTTTAATTTTCTTCTAGAAACTCCATGTTTGAAATTGCAAAAAATTCAAATCATGACATATGAGGTGGTTGAATCCACATAAAATAATAGCATGTGATATGGGTGGATGGCATAAAATAATGAGGCAATTTAATGCTTCATATTAATGTGGCCACCCACCTTTCCCTCCATGTTTTGAATTTTTTTCTTTTGAAAGATGCTTGTAATGGCTATAAATAGCCCCTCTTACTAGAATGAAGTAGATCTTTTAGCAATCATAAATTATTGAGTTATTCTTGTGATTTGAGAGCTTGGTGGCCAAACCTTGGCAATCCTTGGTGGGAGCACTAGTTATCCAACATATCTTCTTCCCTCACCTCCAATACCCACGTTCTCTCAATCTCATCAAAAGACAGAATGCCGACCTTCATCAACTTTGGTATCAAAGTGAAGCTTGGTCAAAAGTTTGCTTCAACAAAAGGAGCATCTCAAATGTTGGACTTGTCTTCAAACTTGTGAGTTTTTCTTGGACTTTTAAGGTTAATTAATTTCCTTTTATATGATAGTTTAAATACATATTAGTAGCTTGGAAAGATATATATTGCTTGCAAATTTATGGTGATAGCACAAAATTTCAATTAGTAAGATTATTATATATTTTAGTCATTTTTCAAGTGAACTTTGAAAGAAAAAAAAAGAAAAAAAATTAAGAGAGTAGCTTAGTGTAGTTTCACCTAAAACAACCTAGCCATTAGTGCAAATCAAAATCTAATTACTTGCTTTATTATCTTTATTATTATTTATGGTTAATTGTAGAAGTTTCTTTGATTACTTATGATAACTTTCTTTCTTAAGAAAAAAAGTGAGGCTTAATAAATTTGAGCATTTTTTTTCATTGCATTAAAAATAAAAAAAATATCGGCATAATAATATAAGTGTGTTAAACCAGGTGATTTTGGAAGCTAAATAGAACTTTGTCAAAAGACCTAATCAATCTCTAAGAAGAGCTTGGGATTTATTTTAAGACTATAGAAGACTCTAATGATCCATCTTGAAGAGTTAAAGTAGAAGCCCCAACTTATGATGGTATACATGACCCAAATAATTTTCTCGATTGGTTAGTTTGAATGGATGACTTCTTTGATTGGTATAAAATGGATGATTACCAAAGGGTTACTTTTGCTAAAATGAAATTCATAGGGCATGCTAAAATTTATTGGACAAATACTTTAGCTAAAGAACAAAGATTAGGAAGGACAAACCTCACTTGCATAGAAATGAAATAAATATTAAGAGCAAAGTACTATCCTAGGCATCATGATAAGAAGCTACGTAGTCAATTATTAACTTTGAGATAAGGTAATTATCTTGTAACTAAATACTTGAATACTTTTGAAGATCTAGTTTCTAGAACTGATTATGCTGATAATGATTGACAATTAGCCAATGAATTTGTTATTGGACTTAGGACTGACATTAAAAATGAAGTTGAATTATTTGACCCATAATATTTAGAGGAAACATTTTATTATGCATTATTGGTTGAACAACATAAGAAATCTGCCTCCCTCTATAAAATGAAAAGTCAAGTACCTTCCATTTCATCCCATAGATCTATTATTAGACTCGTCCATCCAAATGGCCCGACCCCTTTGCTAAAACTTCAATTGAAGGGAGCTCTAAGAACACTAGGGAAGTAATATGGTTTAAATGTCATAAAAAGGGTCATATGCAAAATCAATGTAAAGCTCAAATCTTATTTTTAGAAGAATTTAAAAATCCAATAGATGATAACCAAGAAGAAGTTTATGATGACACCCCATTATCTGATGAAGTATTGGAATTAACTAATGACCCTCATGTTAATGTGATGAGATGTCTTACTGTAATTAAAAATGAGGCAGAAGATTGGAGGATAAAGAACATTTTTAGCATGTATGTTTTGTGTAATGAAAAGCTATGAATATCATTTCAACACACACCTTAACTCAAGCCAACCTAAAATTTGAACCCCACTCTGAACCATTTCATGTTAGCTGGGTAAATCATACATCTCTTCCCATCACCAATCGATGTTTAGTTCCAATTAAAATAGAAAGCTATGAAGATCAAATTTGATGTGATGTTCTCCCTATGGACATTGCTCATATTCTCTTAGGACGACCTTGGTGGTATGATATGATTATTATTCACTATGGTAAGGAAAATACTTATGTATTTAAATATAATAATAAGACTATTAAACTCCTACCAATAAAGAAAAAACACCCTCCATAACACTACACAAAATAACTTTTGACTTGCAACATAAGCCTCTATTGAAGAAAAATGTCAAACTTCAATTAATTTAAAAGCTTATGTGTTAACTTGTAGATGCTCATGCTTAATGATATTAAGCATGACCCACTAGGATAGGGGCTTGGCACCTGCAAGTGTTAAGTATACATGATGTAGAACATCATGAGGATCCAAAAATTAGAGCTCAAGGTTCATTTACAAGATCTCAAGCTAAATCCCAAGATAATTCAAGAAAGAAGAAGGCTTAGCCTATTAGTTTGCTAAGGCCCATTTTATGATTTCAACTTTTTTATTTATATTATTTTAATTTTCTTCTAGAAACTCCATGTTTGAAATTTTGTATTTAAAAATTCAAAGCATAACATGTGAGGTGGTTGAATCCACATAAAATAATAGCATGTGAAATGGGTGGATGACATAAAATAATGAGGCAATTTAATGCTTCACATTAATGGCCACCACCTTTCCCTCCATGTTTTGAATTCTTTTCTTTTGAAAGAATCTTGTAATGGCTATAAATAGCCCCTCTTACTAGAATGAATGAGAACTTTTGGCAATTACAAATTATTGAGTTATTCTTGTGGTTTGAGAGCTTGGTGGCCAAACCTTGGCAATCCTTGGTGGGAGCGCTAGTTATCCAACATATTTTCTTCCCTCTCCACCAATACCCATGTTCTCTCAATCTCATCAAAAGACAGAACGCCCACCTCCATCAATACATGCTTCAAATTATACCCATTTTGTGTGTATGCTTGCTCTAACAAACACTCTATTTTTTCAGTTTAATTAAAATTTAATTTTAATATTTTAAATGTAATTTATGCTAAAACTTGGTTGGAACCAATAGAGTTTAGATGAGTAAGGATGATCTTGGAGCTAAGCACCTATGGTGCACTTATACCATGAAAAAAAAGGAGGATGAAAGATGAAGAAGGCATGAAGACAACCCCATATAATTGAGTCCTTAGTTCTAAGCTAGGCTAATTCTTCCCAATCAATTAATCAACTCTAACTTAAAATTAAACAACTCAAAATATATTCATATTTAAAAATCCATAGGCACAACCAGTAGAATTAACTAGAAACTCTTAGGAATGTGCGCACAATGGCATATTCCATGTTCTTCTTCATTCGATGCTTGACTCATTCCATCTAAGGGGGGAAGGAGCGTTTGTCTTCAAAATGATAACCATCCGAATGGGGAAGACTAGTTATCTATGATTAGTTGTTAACTTTCTTATAAATTTATGCATGCAAACATCAATACATACCCATAGCCATTAAATTGGATTCAATGTCTAAATAAAAAATATACAAATTACAAGTTGTTGCATTTATTAGAAATAATTCACATTCCCATGATCTAGAATTAATGAATAAAAGTTGAAGAAGAATTTAGAGTTAGTGGAGATATTAAGGAAGAATTCCCATATGAACAATTATTTACATTCAAACATTATGTTATTCCATGGAATGTAGATATTGTGAATTACTTGCTAAGTTAAATTATATCTTATGGAATCAATTATCATCAAAAGAGATAATTTTTACATGACATAAAATTTTATTTTGAGATGAACCATTTCTCTATAAGAAGTTTCTAGATCAAATTGAGAAATTGCATACATGATAATGAAATTTTATAAATTATAAGATCATGTCATGATTATAAATATGGAGGACATTTTGGAGGTAAGACAACAGGTACTAAAATATTACAAAGTGGATTTTAATGGCCAACCTTATTTAGAGATGTACATGAATATGTAAAAATTTGTGATAGATAACAAAAAATAGAAAATATCTCTTAGCATCAAGAAATGTCATTAAATTATATTTTAGAGATAGATACCTTTGATGTGTGGGGATAATAAACTTATGGAACCATTTATTTCTTCATATGGGAATGAGTATATTTTGTTAGGTGTTGATTAGGTTTCAAAATAGATAGAAGCAATAGTTACACTGAAAATTATTTCTAAGGTAACTATTAAATTTTAAAAAAAATATATTTTTACAAGATTTGGAATACCTAGAATTATCATCAGTGATGAAAGCACTCATTTCTATATTAAATATATGAGATAAGTTTTAAGAAAATATAGAGTGTAGCACAAAATAGCTCTGCTTATCATCCCCAAACGGTGGACAAATTGAAATTTCAAATAAGGAGAGAAAAAAGAATTTTAGAAAAAATTTTAAGACCTACTATAAAGGTTGGTCATTGAAATTTTATGATACATTATGGGCTTATAGGGCCATATACAAAACCCCTTTTGGAATGTCTCTTTAGAATTTGGGAAGGCTAGTCACTTATAATTGAAATTGGAGCATGGAGCATTATGGGCAATTAAGAAATTAAATTTTGATATGAAAATAATTATAGAAAAGCTACCCATAGATCTTAATGAGATGGAAGCAATAAGATTAGGAGTATACAAAATTTGAGGATATATAAAGAACAAATAAAAAATGGCATGATATAAAGATCATTGAGAAGCAATTTAAGCCTAGACAACATGTATTCTTATTTAATTCAAAATTGAAATTATTTTTAGGAAAATTAAGATCAAGATCGATAGGTTATTTCTTAGTTATCAAAGTTTATGCACATGGTGCTGTCAATATTTAAGGCCTAAAGATGAACGAGATTTTTAAAGTGAATGGTCAATGACTTAAGCTATACTATGGAGAAAATTGAATTCAATTTGAAGATTATATTAATTTAGCAAAATACCTTAAAAAGTAAAAAAACTATGTCGAGATGAGGATGTTAAACTAAGTGCTTGTTGGGAGGCAACACAATACAGATATTCAATGTTTATTATTAGTGAGTTTAGTATTTGATGCAAAAGATTAGGAGTTGAAGATCCATTAGAAAGAGAATGCATTACTAGGAGGCTTAAGAATTTGATTAAGCACAAATATTTTTCTCTTCTTTTGAGTTTCCAGAATAGTCTCATACAATAAAGCTTATAAATGTTCCTTTCCTCCTATATATAATATATAGGTTATATATATATATATAAGCATTGCTTGATTGATGTTATAATTAAAAAATGAAGTGGTTTAACTGGTTGACCAATGCCTATGTGCTACCAAGGTAGCTCATTTTATCTCACTTAAGGATATGTAAGAATAAAGAAGAGAGAAGAATTTGTAAACCAAAACTTTATCCAACACAAACAAAGCTTTCAACCAACTTGAAAAGGTGTATGAATAGATGACTTAAGCACAAAATAAATTGATCAAATACTAAGGAATCTTCAGCCAAGAAAGAGATAAAGGACTCGAACAAGAATAACAATAAAAATAAAATAAAGAACTTGAATAAGATATCGGCCAACATGGATTTCCTCCAATCCTCCAACTTCATTTGTGTAATCTTCAAGGCAATCATTTGGAGGTTTAAAGATGAAAGAATGATGAAGAGATTAGCAATGATTCACCAAGGACGATCTCCAAAAAATTTTCAAGAATTTGGCCAAGTGAAGTGAAAAGTCCAAGAAAAATTAACCTAGTCTTAAGAACATTATACATAAGACAAAAGGTCAAGAGGGTCGGCCAAGAAGAGGAAAATAGGAAGAAGACTCATTTGAAATTAATTAAACATAAGCCAAACAAAATAAAAATAAATTGCATGAGTGAATAATCGGCCAAGGAAAAAATAGGAGGGAATAATTGAACAATGAAAAATAGAAGAGAATTTCAATTTGAAAGGTTGGAATGATTTTAATCAACCAATTTGAATTTCAAATTGCATGATGAAGAGTTTGACCAACACAAAGAAGAGGGAAATTATATTTGGTAAGTGATTCAATTTGAATAAACCAAATTTAATTTAATTTAGCATGATGAAAAAATCATCCAAGGCACCATGGAGGGAAAATTAAATTGGAAAGAGATTTTTAATTGAATCAATTCATCACATGACATGATGTCAAATGTAATTATGAAGTTAATTGACATGAGGGTTGGCCAAGAGAGAGAAAAGAGAAAGTGAATTTAAAAAATTAACATATATCATGACTCCAATTAATTAGCTAAGTAAAAAAGGAATTAATTCAAATTTTAATTAAGCATGTGATGGGGTCAGCCAAGGAGGTTTCCATGATGAGATTCAATTATGATTAAATGAAATATCATGGACTATTCAATCAATTAATCTTGATTGAAAGAAAGAGGGAAAGTGATTTTAAATCATATTAACCTAAATCCAAGAGAACTAATGAATTTTAGCCAAGTTATATACCAAATAGATTAGATCTATTTTAATGAACTCAAATTAAACTAAATGATGATGAATCATATTTTTGAAAATTTAAGATTGATAATAATCATGTGAATATTTTGAATTGAATTAAAGGTATGGTTGGCCATGGATGGTTTCCAAAATAAACACTTATAAAAAGGAAAGAGGATAATTCCATGGCTTGCTTTAATTGTGCTTGAATTAACAAAAATAAATTTAAATTAATTCAAATTAGCTTAATTAAAATAGCATATGTTCAGCCACAAATATTCCATAAAGATTTAAGTTTAAATTTACACAATTAAGCAAGAGAATATTTAATTTGAATTCAAAATAATTCAAATTAAATATTCAAATAAATGAAATTTTAATTTAGAGAAATATGGAATAATTATGAAAATAATTTGAATGGCTCTCAAATGAATTATTTTGCAAATAAACAAGAAACAATTTGGCCAAAAGGGTTTAGGATGATGGATAGGATAGGAGAGAGAAAAATAATACATTGAATATTTTTTGGATAATTTAGATTTATGCATTGAACAAATGGATAAAGAACATGAATAAGCATGGAAATAATTTAATGAAATGTGAACTTAATTTAACTTGCATGAGAGCATAATAATTGGAACAATGTTTCTGCATTTAGTTCACATTATCCAAAATAGATCATTTAAAAAATAATTGTAAATAAGAAATATAGAATTTATGAATAATTATAAAATAAGTTACTTTAAAATGAATGAATGATTTATTTTATTTTAGTGAGCTTTTCATTTTCCTTAATATAGTTAATCCTGGAAAAATTCTCACACAGTTCAAGTCCAATAGCTTTAGCATCCTGAATTAACTAAAGAACTTGGAGTTAAAAAAAATTTCTACACACTTGAATTTAACTTAATTAGTAGCATTTGAGCATGTGTTTGTTATCATCAAAATCAATCTCATATAAAGTGGAGCTTGTGAAGTCAACAATACCCCATCACCTAAGCACTGCATAAATACCTTACAAGATTTTTATACTGAATTATGAGTGTTGGTTACATAATAATGATCATAAATGCACTTTTTGATGTGAATAGAAACCACCTTGACCAATTGACCAATGTCAAGGTGCTACATCTGAAGCCGCAGATACTAAGACAACAAGTCTAATAGGCTTAAGCAAAGACGCAGAGCTAGACCTTATCTATAAATACGACCCCGATGTAGCCAAAAATTTCATTACAAACCATGTTCTTCAAGTTTAGAAATTCTCTTGCTCTTATTCTCTTAGCATTTCTCCTACTTTATAAAATCATAATGCTAGTCAAATTTATGAACAAGAACAAGAGAACAACAACTAGCGACTCTGATTGCTTTATCAATGTCAAGGCAGAGGAAAGGTACCAGCACGCTCTCATCCATAAACACCTAATTTCGAAGAGAGGATTCCACAATCTAGGTGGGAGCACAGAGAGAATCATTAACCAAGGTTGGGAACCCTTCGCCTATGACAATAAACCTTGTGTAGGTTTTGTGGTGTGAGAATTCTTTGCCAATGCAATGGAACAAATGGACAATAAAGTTTATATGAGGATTAAATGTGTAATTTTTGATAGTAATACCATTAACTCATATTATAATTTATAAAATTATGTTTATGATAAATACCTTTCTGGCTATAATATTCATCTTGATTTTGATAAATTCTTAAATTCCTCATTGTTAGAATTTCTAATGTCCAATAGAAATAATGGGAGAAAATATTATTAATTTTACTTACCATTGGCATGACCAACAAGGCTAAAGCTTGGCATTATTTTATTTTTGTCAAGTTGATGCTCATTAGTAATATCAGTGAGGTGACAAACGATCAGGTCATTTTGAATGATGTGATTCCAAAATGGTTTTCTATAGATGTAGGAAAGGTAATTTTTAATTCAATTTGTGTAGTACTGCAATAGGTTATGGTCACCCTCTCTTATTTATGCTTTATATCTTTTGGCTGATACGACGGGGGAGCCTAATAAAAAAGTTCTTATATAAAGAACTCCCCTCACTAAAAGTTAATTAAAGGGTTGGGATTTTAAATAGAGGTATAAGAGAGTTCACACACTCCTCAATCTAGATATCGATCCTCCAAAACTTTAAATGAACAACTTCAAGAAATTGAAAGAGAAGTATCTGACCTGTGGTAAATGGTTAATGAAAGCAGTAGATAGTCATAAGAATTGGTAAGAAAATTTGATCATTGGTCAGTAGCAGCAACAATTCTCATATATTACCAAGTATAACTCAACACTTATTCACATTTTCGAGAACTACAACTTCAATTTTGGCCCGAACCAAATTTCTTTTCTTGCAGTGCCACAATATCAACCCTATGTTAGCCACCAGCTAAAACTAGAAGAAGAAGAAGAAGAAGAAGAAGAAGAAGAAGAAGAAGAAGAAGACGAGAGGAAAAGGAGGAAGATAAGGAGGATTATTTAAAAAATTATTTCTATGTATTTATATTTATTTTTGTTTATTTTATTAATTTTAATTTATGTATTTGTATTTATATTTGTATTAGTTTCAATAATATTTATGTTAAATGTTCATTCCCTGCATGTGTTTTACTTAATGTGTTGTTTACATAATGTGAGTAAGTAATCCAAAATTTTAATTATTTTACTTCCTGAGATTGATTTATTTGGATTTTAAACTTGAGGTCAATTTGAAAAGCATAATAAATTGTTATAAGCTAAAACTAATTAAACAAAATTCAACTCAAAAATAAAAATCTACATTTAAGATTTATTTAATCATTGAATTGCTTTCAAACTAATAGTAATCATATATCATAGAAAACTAGTAATTTTTGTTAAGTTAAAAATTTTCTTAAGCACACAAATCATACATAGAGATTCTTAATGAATTTAATGAATTGATATTAAAATAAATAGAAATACATATAATAAAAAACATAATTTAGAATATTATTAATTAGAATTTATAAAACTTTGCTAAGTAAATGAAGTCATATTGAATTGAGTCAAGATTGTAACATATTTTTCATGGGTTACATAGCCAATATGGTGCACTTATATATATATATATATATATATATATATATATATATATATATATATATATATATATATATATATATATATATATAATGAAAAATATGTTAATTTGATGGTGTCACTTAAGGCTGAGTATCATGATTGAACTTTTAACTTATTAAAATCTATATCAGTTTAATAAAATTATGGAACAATAATAATCATAATTTCAATTGAGAAAGTAAAAAAATTATGCATTCTTCTATTATATAGATGACTATTTGTTAAAAATTCAATTCATTCATCTTCGTAAGAATTTTAAATTAAGAAAATAATTAGTTCATAATAAGAATTTGGGATATTTTAGTTTGGAATGATGAAATGAAGAATAAACATTAAAATGTGACTTCTATTTTTAGTTAAAATTTTTATTTAATTATTTTAGACTTTTAAAATCTATATAATCAATTAACTTAAGGCAGCAATATATGGACAAATATATCAAATTACTTGAGGACAAGTAATTGTTGAAGTTTTGGGGTATTTGATAAGTGTTAAATTTATGAAAATTTTATATAATTAAATGTCTTTTCCATATTTTTATATGTTAAAATATGTTAATTTTAAGTATATTTTATGTTGTAATAGAAAAATTCTCAAAAAAATTTAAAAAAAATTAGGCACAGCATCGCGGCATTGAAAATGGCCTAATTTAGAGCAAATCGACAACAAGGCTAGCACCTATGCACTATAATAGTAGTGCCGCAGTGATAGATCAGGCTCGTTTTGGTATATTTTGATAGTAAGCTCAGCATCATAACGCTAGATCGGAGGCAAAAATATGAAGCAGACATAGAAAACATAGCGCAGAGCCTGACCAACATCGTCGCATCGCTACGGCCCAACAAAATAAATTTCTATTATTTTTGCAATGATTTTGACCAACATCGTCGCATCGCTATATGAATCGAATGATAACTTATCAAGGCTATTATTAGGCTATAAATTAGGGTCCTTTTCTAGTGTTAAAAGAGTTTTTTAGAGTTTTTGGCAAGTGGTGGAGTGTAGTGTGTGTGTGTGTGTGTTCTTGTAAAACACTTGGAGAGTGATACTCCAAATGATGTGAGAGTGTTCTGTGGCTACTGTGGTAGTGTGTTCTTCTTAAGAAAGTGATCAAAAAGGAGATAAAAAGAAAGAATTTTCAGCAGAGGATGCTGGCTATTTCCATAATGAAGCAGCAGATGATCGCGAAGAATGGGCTTAGAATACTTAATTGTGTGCTCTTTTTTCTTCCCTAGTTATCCTACATCTTATTTTACAAAGTTTAATAAGTTTTTCATCTTCTCTACTATGAAGTATTAATCTTATAAAGTGCTCTGAATTTATATAAGTTTTATATGTCTTGTATTTGTATTAAACTATATTTATGGATTAATATAAAAAAATTTATGTTATATTTTTTCCATGCTTTATTAATTATGATCTAGCCAATTTTAAAGTTAAAATTAAGTATGATCTAGAGATATCGAAGGAATCCTAAAAGAACAATTAGAAAAAAAAAAAAAAGAAGACAAATGGATGTATTAAATAGTCATTAATGTGTTAAGTAATCCTGAAATGCTAAATAGACATTAAACATATATCTATTTTTTGGATCTACAATCATTTCAAGAGAAATATGGGTAATACAACCAATCAAAATTTACTTGGCACTGGGCAAAAAATTGGCTAAAGGGATTGGTTTGGCTTATACTTGTCTAGACATATAAGGTATAGCACTTCGCTCCTGATTAACACTACTGTGGGGAAAATTTATGACACAACATAGGATTTAAGAATTTCTTATTTGGATGATCAAATGTGTCATTAAGAATTAAACATATTATCTCAGAAGATAACATGCTATCCTATAATGGATTTGATCATTTAATAAAAGACTCCTAAGGCTAATGGGTATTTCATGTACCAGAGAGTTTTTCCCTGAACTACATGGAAAGTATAGCAGGGTTTATTTTAAACTAGGTTCATGATTCCCTATAAGGGCAAGCCCTCATAGTTAATTAAATCTTAGAAATGGAGGACATCTTCCTAAGAATACTCTCGATTAATGAAATAAGCTATTATTTCTATGGAGTTCTAAGGTAGTTTTCAAAGGAATAATATTTTGGAATTTCAATTGGGAACGATCCAAAGTAGAAAGTTTTTTGGAAGCCAAATAGGATCAAGTAAGAAATTTCTATTGGTACTGGGATGCCAAGTAGGCATTTCAGCTATCCTATTATTAGGCTTTAATTTTTAGAATTTAATTTAGATTTTTAGTTGATAATTTCTTAAAAATAGGACTTAGATTCTAGCAACACAAGACTGCAAAAATGCCTAGGGTTGAATACTTACTCTGAGGAGGATGCTTCAGAACCTAAATATATAAGTTCTTCTGACACAAGTTGAATGCTCAACATAGTTCCACTTTTGGGAACTATTAACTATTCCTCATATTTGAGGAAAGAAACATATCCTTGGCTCTTATGGACTTACAACCAGCCTAGAAGTGCTTCCAACTAACACCACCTAAGTGCATTTTTAATCCATGATGATAAGTCTTATGCATGCAAGATGGTTGGCCTGTTGTATTTTTAGAAAAGATATATAAGAATCTAGACTCACTTCTTAATCCTTAAGATCATGTAAGGTATGACATGTGCCTAACTAATGTACATTTTTTAAGTTTTTAAATATTTTGACTCATGATTCATTTAAGGTCTAGGGGTATGCATTTTATGTCTAAATGTCATGTAATTAGAAGTGGTTATAAGAAAAATCAATAAAAGAAGTCACACTTTCCCAAGAAGGCTATCATCCTCATAAGTTAGATGCCCCTACAATGAGTGAAGTGCCCAATTCAAGAGTTTAGAGTAATATGATTGTATGATTCGCAAGAAGTAATTATTTCTAGTTGATTTTAGGTTGTCCCTAGGGCTTTAATTTATATGAAGTTTTAATTTTCTTTATTTTTTGTGCTTGAGTTGATTAGATTTAAATTGGAATAAAATTTTAGTTTTCCCTAAGAGCATAATCATCCAAGCATTCATCATAAAAAACACAATACAAAAAGAAATCTAGAAAAGTAAGTTGATTCTATTGCACATCCAAAATAAATCAAGCCAAATTAATTTAAAGAAATATTTATGCGACTGAGTACCACTGCTGGAAGAAAGAGAAAATAGGTCATCGAGCTCTGCCCTTATACAGCCCGGCCTAGAACTACAGTTTACATCTATGGGTCTTCTTTCCAAGATCATCTCCTTCTTCAAGGACCTCCATTAGGCTTCACAGGAGACCACTATAACCATCTATTGGTAGGGTCAGCTCTTGCTAATCCTAGATGCCATAAATCCTAATCTAATTCTAAGCTCAAATTTATATTTTAAATTCAAAAATAAATCTAAGCCCTACAAAATAGATGATAGAAAAATACAAACAGCACATAATAGTTATATTTTACAAACATACGGTCTTAGCATTAGCTACTTGCTAACCCCACCTATTCCATTGGGCTATGCTTAAGGACTTAAGCATACTTACAAGAAAATAGCATTTATAATTTGTTTATGACAGTAGCCTTTTTTAGCATAGCCTCCTTGCAAAAGATAATGTTAGTTCCAAAAAGATTGTCTATCATCCAGCCTAACAGGAAAACAATCATATTCATGCAATCTAAAATAGTACACCACAAAGACATACAACACATCGCATCACAACAGAGAGTATCATAGACTATCACAGATCAACCTAACCTAAGTCTAGGATCCATAACCTAATGATTTAGTGTGTGAAGAAAATAAGCTTGTGTGGCAGAATTTTGCTAGGCCTTTTTAATTTCAAGTTTCAATTTGAATTTTGAAATTTATTTATTTTTACCTTTAGATGGTTTTAATTCAAATAATTTAATGATTTATGATTTCATTTTCATTTTTAAAATTTATTTTTATGTTGAAGTGAAGTTTAGATTTTCAAGAATGAAGAGTAGAATATATTCTATTTTGGATAAAACTCATTCAATTTAACATCCTAAACCTTAATAGAATGAAACCTTCATCCTAAGATGAAGATTCATCCTAAAGATCTAACTAAATTCTTAAGTATCTTAATTCGCTCCTTTAGATTCATTCAGATGGTTTTATTTTGAGTTTAATTTGGATTAAACTTTTGTAATTTTAATTCTTTTAAAATTTGATTCTTCATCTCATTTCTTTAATTTGATTAAATCTTCTTGATTTAATTTATTTTCAATTTGATTTGATTTATTTAGTTTGGATTGGTTTAATTATTTGTTTCATTAATGTTCATGTTCATTTAGTTTGAATTATGTTAACCTAAGACCTTTAAGTTAGTATTTTAATCTAATCATAATTTGCATTGATTGTGGATTAATATTTTATTAATTATTTGATTATGAATTTAATGGATTGTTTACTTGAAGATTTAATTAGATTTTGTAATTTTAATGATTTCCACTAAACCCCAAATATGTAATTAACCAAATTCTTTAATTTAGAATGTTGAAAAATTATCCTTAAGTGTTTGATGTTGGTGAAGGAGTTTCAAACCAATTTTATGAATTTTGTGATTATGATTTTTTTTAATTTTATTCTTTAATTTATATTGACCTCGAGACTTGGAGATGTAATAATTCCTAATCCAAAGGTTAATTGGGTATGAAATTTTTATGACAAGTGGGATTCATTGCTAATTTTATATTTCCAAAGTTTTATTACAATCAAATGCCTAATTAGGGTGTAATGAAAGTTTTAATTATTTCATTAAAACTTAAATTAAGTAAAATTTAGGTGAAATTAATTAGGGGTTTTATTTTTCTTAAATTTCTCTCTAAAAAATTCATCCATAGAGCTTTATTTGGAATTTTGGGAGTTTTAGTTGAATTATTATGATTTTTCTAAGTTCGGGTTAATTGATTACATTAATTAATTCAATTAATTATCAAATTAGGCCATTTTGTGATTTATTAAGTTTCGCTAGGTTACATTGGTGTTTCTAAGTTTATTAGTATTTATTATGATTATTTAAAGTTATTTGATCAATTTTCATGATTTATCTTATTTAATATTAATTTATTATATTAAAATAAAGTTTAGAGTTTGAAATTTAATATCTTTTGATTTACTTGGCAATAATTCATGAAAAATTTTTCTAATGTGTATTTTAATCTCAATTTCAGTTGGATTAATAGTTTGGGATTAATTTGAGTTTGATTAATTATTTTTAAAGTCAAATTAATCCAAAATTATCTAAAAATTAATTAGGAATTTTGGGTTTAATGGGTTCTACTCATTGAGATGAATCCATAGAGCCCTCATTTGCAATTTTTGGATTTATATTTTATTTATTATAATTTTTTAAAGTTTTTGATATTTTTTAATGATTTTTTAATAATTTAAAATGGGAAATACCATTTTAAATGGCGGCACCGACGTGGCACCTTTGCCACGTGGCGTGACGCCATTGGGCCACGTAGGATTCATGCAGATCTCATGTTAAGAGCGGCAACCACGTAGGATTGATAATGACCATTCAATCAAAGATCAGATGGTCCTGATTTCAACCACAATTTTGTATAGGGATTTAATCAAATCATATGGCTAGATCTTAGCCATCGTCCATTCAAATACAAGGGACGGATGATGGATATTGTTCCCCATTCTTCTCTGATGAGAGACAGATACCATTTGTCAAATCTGATAGATTTTCAACGATCCGTGATGAATTTTAATGTAATTTTGATTGCAAAATGATCAAGGATTGATTTACAATTAATCCATATGGTTTGATCCTCTTGGGGATCAAATTTTACAAAGGACCAAAGAATTTTGATAAAAGTGTTGGTTGTGAGGCATACCTCATCGGCAGCAATCCCTGGTGGTCTCCATGCTCAGAGCACCTTCACCTCAATGTGAAAAAGCTGTGGACATGATTTGGTGCTTACCTCTCCACCAAATGCCTTGGAGACCAACTCGTTGCCATTTCCCATCGAGTTTGACCATTCTCTTGCTCGTCGGTGAGGACGAGCCTCAGGGAAGATTCTATTAAGGTTGCCTCAACCTCTAGAACGTGTTGGGACACTCACTTTGAGATGAAATACTCTCCCTCTCATTTTTCCATTGGAGGTCGAGAGATTGGCAGCCAGCTTTGGCCGAATTCTTGCTTGTCGGTGACGAGAGGTTGGGTGAATGCTTCTTTTCTTCTTCTCTTCATCTTATGGATATTTTGGGATGAAAGATGGAGAGGAGAGGGCCTCTCTCCTCTCTTTCCATACATGGTAGAGAGCCATGTATGGTAAGCTTTAGGTGGCCAGAATCCAGCCACCGGTGGTGAAGGGCTCAACCAAATGGTGGGTTTGGTTCCTCTTGGACTTGTGAATGGGTTTGGATGAGAAATTTGAGGGGAGGAAGTCATTTCCTCTCATTTCCTTCCTTGGGTGAAAGGGGTCTTGGGAGATGATCTCTCACTATCCCTCATGGAGAAAGCCAAATCTCCTATTGCTAATGTGTTGGCTACTTGATTCCAAACCTTAGAATCATCTTCCAAGAGGTGGTCAAAGATTGGATAAAATCCAACGGAGTTTGGATGATGGGAGGAGGAATCACAAAAGAAATTTTACATGGTATATTCCAACTCATCTCCCTTTTACTTCACCTATGAGTTTTTGCATCACCACCATAACCCTTAAGCTAGTGTTTGGCTACCCAAATCAAACCCAATATGAGTTTGAGGTTAAATCCAAATCCATTTGAGTTAGATTGGAGGTTCGAGCCCAACTCATGCCATTTGGATTCAAAGTGTTTTGATTTTTTTTTATTTTTATTTAATTCATTTTATTTATATTGTGTGATTAATTTAAATTATTTAATTATAATAATTAAAGTATTAATTATCTAATTCAATTTAAATTTTCTTAGTTATAACTAGGGTTTATGGAAACTTATTTTATATCTTTAGGGTTTTGCTAGAACTAGTTAAGAATTTTCAAAGCTTAAGTGGTTAATTTAATTTTTTTACGGTTTAATCAATGATAACTAAAGATTTCATTTTTTTTTTTAAGTGAAGACCATATGGTTTAGTTCTTTTTCCTTAAGTTTTTCTATGTATGGACTGTTTAAGACTAACTTAATGATTTTTCATAATTTTTATAATTAATATTTATTTATTAATGCTTTTCTTTTTTATTTTATGTTTATATTTTGATAACAAATCATAGAATCAATCAATTATTTGTTGTCATTTTTAAGCAAGTTATTTGCCAATTTCTTGCCCTAATTATATTAAGATCACTTTATTATGTGGAAATATAACTTTCTTTTGATAAATGATGACTTTTTAATCACATATAATACAAAATTATTGATTATTTTTAAATTAATTTATTAGTGATAGATTAAGTAAGATTAAATTTATATTAGAATATTCTATGTCAAATATTTTTATATTTAATTTTTTTAATTATTTTTGATGTAAAAATTGAAGATCTCTGTCCAACATATCATTTTAGCTCAAAACAAATATCATACAAATGAGGAAAGAGCTTCGTCCGATCAAACAACTGACACACCACACCCGCACGGTAGAATTACCGTTTTTTAGATCAGTTTTTAGATGCAATAGGAGATCCACAAATTAAAGAAATATTAAGGCAATGGGAAGGACTTCTAGCCACAGATGCTTCTTGGGTGTCAAGTTAAGACAAACAGAAAGCATCTCAAGAATTGACCTTGAGGATAAGGTCAGTGTGGGGAGGGGTGTAATGATATGAATCCATATCCCCAAATCAACAACAGAGAGTAAGTTACATGCTCGGACCAGAGAGAGTGAAGATTACAATTATACAAAACAAATATAACAGCTTTACAACAACAAGATAATATCCAAAGGAACAGCCTTTCCCAAATACAAAATAGATGAAACAGTTAATCAAAATCCCAGATTACAACTACCTTACAGGAATAATACACATTAGAAACCAAGAGAAAGAGAGAGCATAACAAGATTACATCAACACTACAAATGTCGAAAAAGATAAAAGAGGTTATTTCCATTAAAGCCTACATTAATATCCAGAGTCAGAAACCATGCAAATATAAACAGCAACATTAAATCTCCAACAGATTGATTAGCTACAAGAAATAAGCAACCATAACTATCGGGAATAAAGAATGGAGTAAAGCAACTAGAGCAAAGCATTCAGGCGACGAAAGTAAAGTCCATATGAAATAAGCGCCAAAAAAGATAGATGCTGATACCGAAAACAAGAAGAGTAATATGAAGATAACAGATTGCTCATACCTCAGTAGATCGATCGAGCAAGTTTGATAACAGAAAGTAACAACTTGTAACATAAAGTAATTAGGCTTGCATAGATAGCTCAGATCCAAGCTAAAGAAAGTTAAACAGAAAGTATAAATAGAGATCAAAAGCCAAACAGAAAAATAATCAAGAATTTTAAAAGAAACTTATCTTCTTCTTCTCCTGTTCTTCATCTCTTCTCAAGTCTTCCTGCTTTCCAGGAACTGCGCTTCCTTCGGAGAACCCTAGGTTCTCCTCCGACCCCCAGCCACACCCTCTTCCCTCTCAGGAGTGTCAACGGCTCGAATGGTTGAAGAAATGAAACAAAAGGCCTGAGTAAAGTTAGCTTCTCCCAGAAAGATTCATCCCACGGCTAAGAAACAGCTGCCTAAGCTAATATCAAAGGCTCAGATCAAATTCAAGGATCAAACCGGCGAAAACCGACGTGTAATCCACTAACTCCTTAGAGATCAAGACGCTGATCAAAGATCAAATCCAAGGGCAAGAAACCCAATCAATCGGCGGTTCAAGAATCACCAAGAGAAACTCAATCGATTAGATCCAACGGCCAAGCTCAAAGCGGCTAATCCAGCGATCCGGCACCCGATAAACCTTCCCACTATTATCGAACTTCGGTTATTCCTCGAGTCAACTCACGAACCCCAAGCCAAGCATACCATAACCGACTCCATTCTCACCAAACTCAAGCCAAGAAATAGACCATATCACCACCCCTGATCCCACCCACTTTGTATGCATGACGAATCTCGGGAGCCTTGTAACCGTATTGCAGTTCCGGCCCCACTTATTTTCCTCGGCACGAATCGAATGCGGAGTACAACCGCGTCACCAACTGAAGCTAAGCGGTTCTTCTTTCATTATTAACTTTACACTTGAAAAATATTGATTGCAGAAGCAAAGAAATTAATAAAAAATAGTAAATTGTCCTTTAGGGCGGTTAGAAAGGGACAATTGAAATCGACGTCATTATTGCGGCAGACATTTGTGCGTTTGGTTGATTTAAATGAATTGGATGATAAATTTTTAAAATCAATTAGTTTTGAATTCCTAAAAATATTGAATCAAATCGATTAAATAAAATACAAAATTAAACAAGCTGAATGATAATTTGGTTTGATTATTTTGGTTTGCTTTTGGATAAATTGAAGTTGGCTACATTTAAAAATTATTTGCGTAATTTTTTATTATATAATGAACAAGTCATAAGCAAAATAATATAAATATAATCAAAATACAATTAACTATTTCATGCGCTAAAAAATATTTAAAGCTAATTTTTACTTACCTGAACGATGTTTTGAACGTAGAAGTTGATGGAACCATATTACTATATTATGAGACCAAAATATTTTAGAAAATTGGATAATGATTCTCTAAAAAAGCACCTACTAAGTATTCAAAAATAAATAAAAATAAGTGTATAATAGATAATTTTATTATACATAAATTAATAATATTGTATTATATATAATTACTTTGATTTATTTAGTTCTATCCAAAATTTTATTTAACAAACCGATCCAAAAACCAAAAACCAAAGTTTTCACTAATTAAAACCAAAATTCAAACTACTAAGTTCAAAACTGAATCAAATTACTCAAAAACTTTGATTCGATTTAATTTTTTGGTTAAAACCAAATAATGCACGCTCTTATTTCCATCTGGTCTTCGAAGACCATTCTTCCATTTAAACAAAATTTATACCACCACAGAAGTCGCACAATTTTATTCTACAAGGAGGATATTTTTAAAGGATATTTAAGTAAATTTAATTGTAAATATAAGAGAAATTTAAAATAAAAATAAAGATAAGTTGAGGTGCAAGCTTCTCTTCAAATTTTGAATTTTACTTTTAATTTTATCTTTATTCAAAAAAGATTAATATTATGTTCCCTTTAAAATTTTAAAATTTATTTGATAAGATTATTGAAAATAATTTTTTTTTATTTGTTAAGAAAGAAACATAATTTGAGATCTTCTATTTTAAGTTATTAAAACTAACATTGACTTTACCGTTGCTACAGCAAATGTTAAAATAACTTTTTTGCTATGAATATTATAAAATATCGATAACCAAATAATATTGGAGGTTAGAGAATGAATGATCTTTGGTCACTTATATTAAAAAAATATATTGAATGGTATGGACAATAGTGTAATTATTCAATTATTTCAAAATATAAAGAGCAAATGACATCAATTGTGAGTTTTTTATTCATATTTATTTTTTTTTTTATAAATATATTCTAATTTTATAAAATAAAATAAAATTGCCATTATCGATCTTATGCTTAAGTGATGAAGGTTGGGAATACTTTTAAATTGCAAAATGGTGCCGCGCAAAAATTGGTTGACTTCATCAATAATCGTAAACTCACACACACAACATATATGCAAGAGTTTAAACTCAAAACATCTTGGCTGAAAGCCTTAACTCTAAACCACTAAGCTAAGGTGTCCTGCACATAAGTTAGTAAAAGTTGAGATATCTAAGGGTCTGTTTGGGACAATTGCTGTGATATGAAAACGCAATGATAAATGGAGCTATTACAACAACAATAAAAAAAACTACTATCTAAGAAGTTGTAATGGGTATTTCAAAAAAGTCAGATCACAACTTTTTGATAATCATCGCACTCTGTCAGATTAGATTAAAAAATACAACTTTCCCACATAGCTTTTTCAAAATGTAATCAAAATGCAATTTTTCAAACGTTGAACCACACAAGAAAATAATGCTAACAAAATGCAATATAATACATACAAACATTATACATAAATATACATATACATATATGTATGTATGTATACATGTATATATAATACATGTATATGTGTATGTGTGTGTGTGTGTGTGTGTGTGTGTGTGTGTGTTATACATAACTATTTTATTTTAAAATGATGTTCATGCTCTTTTTTTATCAAATTTTTCCTATGCATATATATATATATATATATATATATATATATATATATATATATATATATATATATATATATATATATATATATATATATATATACATAATATACATATGCATATACATAACTATTTTTTTTAAATGGTGTTCATACTCATTGTTTATCAAATATTTTTCTATTTTAGATATTTATCATTAATTGATGGGGTAATGATTTGGAAAACTTAGCTAGATTATTATGAACTTATTATGATATGAAAGATTTTAAAAATTAATACATGTCAAATTTTTAAAGTTTTTTGTTTATTAATTATACATACGGACATACATAATAGCAAATTCCTTTATTATTTTTGAATTTATCCCCAAATCTAAATTATTAACTTCTGATTCAATAAGTTTAATAATAGTGGTGGAACAAGAGGATGGCTGAGGGCGGTAGTCGCCACCCTTAAATTTTTATTTAACTCTTTTATATTATATAGTACACTAAAAATTTTCCCCCTTAAACTGGCCCTTTCCTTTAGTATTTATTATATTTTAAATTATTTATTATGTCTAATAGTTTCAAACATCTTCTCAAAAAATTAAGAGAAATAAGATGATATTCTTGATTTAAGAGATGAAATTTTATTTATAAGAATTGAAATATAGATATTCTCAATATAAGTGCTTAATTCAGAGGTTGATGACACTTTGTCATGAAAAGAATACTACTACAATAAAACAATATCATAAAGTTATTATATTTAAAGCCATTTTAGGTAAATACTACATGAGATGAATAATAGATTTAAGATTAAGTTCCAAGATTGTTGATTCTTTGTTTAGTATTGATTCCTCAAGATTGATACCAATTATATTATGGATATTTGTTAATTGTAACTAAATTATTCTAAAGAATTTATGGATATAGAAAGACTACACTTAAAAATTTAACATAAGCATTTTAAAATTGATGCTCATTTAAATCATATTTTTTTAAAATCTTTTCATGAGTACTAATTTTATGTTAAATATTAGCTACAATAACAACAACAATAACAAGCTATTATCCCACTACATGGGGTAATCTACATGAATCCTTTTTCTCCATTGTGTCCTATTAAGTGCCAAATTTTTGTTTAATTCTAATAAAATAAAATCAATTTATACTATCTAACCAAGTCTTCTTAGATCTTCCTCTACCATTCTTAACATAGGTCAAATCTAATGCATCTACTCTCCTAACTGAGTCATCAGACGACCAATGTTTAATGTGAGCAAGCCATCTTAGGTGATTCTCTATAATATTATTTGCACTCGAGCTACTCCAACGTTTGTATGTATACATTTGTTGCACATTTTGTCTATAAGTGTACAACCACTCGTCCACCTGAGCATCCTCATCTCTGCAACACTTAACTTCATTTTATGTTTCTCTTTTTTGGCCAATATTTTGCACCATTAATCAATGTAGATCTTACCACCATCTTATAAAATTTTCTCTTAACTCTAAGCAGTACTTTTCAATCACATAATAAGATAAATGAATTCCTCCATTTCTACCATCCAACTTAAATTCTACTAATAACATCTCCATCTATTTCACCATAATTGTGAATAATGAACTCAAGATATTTAAAATAATCACTTTTTTAATCACTTGATCACCCAATGTCACAACCACTACTTAATCTTTTACAACTAAAATTACACTCCATATATTCGATTTTGGATCTACTTAAATAAAAGCCTTTAGACTCTAAGGCTAACCTTTATACTTCAAGTTTCTCTTGTGCTCCCTCTCTAGTCTTATCAATAATAAGAATAAGATCAGAAAAATGCATAAACCAAGGTATATAGAGATTGTAAGACTTGCATCTTTCTTAAACTTTATCTTATAGGTCGTATGACTAAGATATCCGTAATTCTATTTCCTTAGTTTAAGGTCATGAGGCTACCTTTAAAAGTTGTAATTCATGGTTAGTGATAGAGCATCTCAAGGTTGGGTTCTCATTCCCTTATCCACTTACCCCCTTGAGGCCATTATAGTCCATGTTGAGTCATTGAAGATTCAATGATTATTATAGTACAAGCTTTTGTATAATGGAATTTTTTTTATTTGGTTATAGTGATTCACCCTATGTCTTACGGATCATTACCCTGTATACAAATCATACTATTGTGATAATAATTATTTAGTTATAAATCTTCTTTTTCAAAGCCAATAAAATATAAATCAAAATAAAAGCACATTTTTAACTTATTAAGAGTTTCTCTTGGAGGTGTTCTTGAGTGTAATTAATTAATGGAAGCTTTATCTCTCTAAGAGATTTAGTAACCCATATTCTCTTAATTCTTTTTATTAACTTGAATATATGTCTATGAATAAATATCTACAATAGGTATAGATGAATGATGAAATCCTTATATGGATCCTCTTCACATCTGCTTTTGCACAATACTTTATTTGAAGACTATATCATATTATTAATATGCTTTTCCCCATATTAAGTTCTAT
The DNA here is from genome assembly GCA_021442155.1 of Cymbidium sinense. Lineage (NCBI taxonomy): Eukaryota > Viridiplantae > Streptophyta > Magnoliopsida > Asparagales > Orchidaceae > Cymbidium > Cymbidium sinense. The sequence goes on along the minus strand of CM038218.1, from coordinate 147,002,973 downwards.
TAGAAATTTATTTCTCATAAGATGTAGTAAACTATAAGGGTTTGGCTTTCAATAAAACTTATACACTATAATAAAATAAATTCTACTTTACCTATGTTATATAGAGAAAAATCTCTAAAAAATATTATATATATATATATATATATATATATATATATATATATATATATATATATATATTACAAATTTACTTATTTTATTACTTGATTTCATTGTAGAATAATGTTTCTTTCTTTCAAGAAAAAGTATTATTTTCTATGTCACATTTAAGTACAAGAATGAGAAAACCCTTCTATATTTATTTTTTAACCTATTGTAGAATAATCTTTTCATCTTTCATCATTTAAGATCATATGTTATTCTAAATATTGTATTCAATCATAAAAGTTATATTTTCAAAATTTGGGGCATATTTTTTCACAAATTTTTTTGAAGACTCCATATGGAAACATTCTTTATTCTATCTTTAGTGGTGGCAAATAACTTCATGGATTAGTAGTATACTTATTCCTCCTATTGTCAAATACTACTTTTTTATTAGATAGCAAATTCATTTTATTCTTGGACTAGTGTTCTCAATCTATTGACTTTAAAACCTCTCACTAACCTCAAATTTTATAAGAACTCAAAGTCTTTGATATTTTCATTATTTGAAATTTCACTTCCTTTGAATTTTTAAACCTATTTTGTGAATTTAATAAGTAAAAAATTAGAGTTCTAATTTTTTTCATCTTGAAAAAATTTAATTAATAATTTTTTAATATTTTTAAAATTTTAAATTTCATTAAATCTACTACCAATCCTAAATTTGATAAATTATACTGAACCCTTTTAAAATCTTTTAAAACAAAACTATGAATCTATTTGAATTTTGCAACTTTTGTTAAGGCCAAATTAACACATTAACTTTTTTATATTTAAAAAATTAACATTCTTTTTCACTCATTTTTTTTTATTTTAGCATGCATGAAATCTATTTATAATTAAATGTGTATGTTATGATATGGTTCATAAACATAAAATTTTTAAATCTCAAGCCACAAACTTGCATGAATTTTTCTTATTCTCCTTAGGGTGGAGGTCTTTGTTTCTTTTTCTTGGAGGCCTTATATGGTTTTTAATATATTTTTTTTCGTTTGTTCCCCTTTTCCTCTCCTTTATTGGGGCTATTTCTACTACTTTAATGACATGCTCTGATTATTCTTTTCAAGACAAGTGGACATCATAATGTAATTATCTTTGTTAGGTGCCACCTTATGATCTTCATATACCTTAAATACATGTAACTTATTCTTGATTTTGAGTTGCAATTCTCACTTTTGAACTCCAATTTAAGACTTCCCTGCCATCAAAATTGGTCTTCTTAGGGTGATTGGTTATTTAGGTTCATCCTCTTCTAAGATTAGAATTAAAAAATTAGCAAGGAAAATGAATTTTTTTACCTTTGCTAGTATGCCTTCCATGATTCCCTCTTATTATTTCATTAATCTATTGGAAAGTAGAAGGGTAGCTTCTATTAATCTTAATTTTTTAAATGTTAAGAGATGCATCAAATTTATAGCAACAACTGAATCATATAATGCATTCTCAAAATATTTTCCTCTTATAACACAGGAAATTGTAAAGCTACCGACCTAGATCTTTCTTTGTGGCTACTTTTTATTTAACATTATTGTGCATCCCTCATTAAAGTCATTGCTTCATTCTCTTCAAAAAATTTCTAAGAGCTCAAATTCATTTGTATAGTGAACATTTGAGCCTTCAGAAGCTAAGTCTGTAAATTAAGAGCTTTAAATCATTTGTAAAGTGGCAAGCTTGAACTTAAAATTGTTAGCTTGTACACCTAGTTTGACTTTAGGTAGTGCATAGTCTCTCATGAATTATTCCACCTTGACCATTCCTCTTCCATTTTCTAAGGTGACCATTTTTTCCACTTCAATCAATTGGCTTGCGTCTTCTCTTTAAGTCTTCTTAATAGTGTTCTCTCAATCTTTGGATCTTCAAGAATCAAGGGCTTGCCACCCTAATGATGCATGTGTTATATTCAGCCTATAAAATAGAATAAAAATAAAAAGGATGAAAACAAAGTAGAATTAGTAAAAAATTTAAATATGGCTTAAGTAATAAAAATTAATTTAGTATTGATATTGACATTATAATCACCAACATTGATCCACAAACTTAGCACTAGATGATGTCATCTGTTTACAAATTTGCTCCACATAATTTTTGTGCTTTTACTAAATTTCATTCTATTCATATAGATATATAAATTCAAATCCTAAGTGTCATAACATCCTTAAAATCATGAAACAAACACTTGTTAAATGCATAGTATACGATTGGAAAAAGTGTGTAATTCTCATCCTCTGTCAACTACACCACTCATCGATGAACAAAAAGTTGAAATCATTAATGCATATATACTTAGAGTCTATTTGTGGCATTTTTAGTGGTATAAAATTGTAGTGGTGGAGCTACTATCTAAAAAGCTATGGTGGGTATTACAAAAATTTTATTTTAAAAAAGTTAGACCGCGATTTTCTAGCAGTCCCTATACTCTACCAGGTCAAGTTGAAAAATGCATATTTTCCACCACACATTATTTAAAATGCAGCCAAAAAGTAGTTTCTCAAATAACATCTATGGCATATTTCCACCTCAAACACACTTTCTTGCTAAAAAAACCCCTTAATTTGCTAAGGAAGAATGTTAACAAAGCCATGGGAAAGTGGATGAAGGCACAACCTTCAATTTAGTGGACTTAAGAACTATGCATTTTTCAATGACTAGCTAGATTTTATTTGGACTATCTCAAAAAATTTATGAGCTACTGTGGGGTTAAGTACGAACTACATAATAAACAAGTAGTGGTAGCATCCTATTTTAAAGGAGAGGAGTCTAATGAATGGACATAAAAGAAAAAAGAAGGCTTAGAAGAAACTGCCTTGAACTTATGAGAGAACTTAGAACCTAAGCTACCCTGAAGTAGAAAAAGTAAAGTGAAAAATAGTCAGGTATTACAACTCAAACATGAAGGAGAAAGTATGTGCCTCAATAACTTGGTCTTAAATAATGTAGTAGAATAAGTAACTGATAACTAGTATAAGTAAAATAAATTAAATGAACTCTCCAAAGAAAGAAACTATCATGTCTTAAAACTTCAAATAATGAAGAACCTTTACATATACAAGTTACTATTAATATATTCAGTCACTATTCTTTATTTGTATTGTAAGAATTTTCTTTGGAACACCACATCGATCTTAAGGGTACTTTTAAGTAATTAAATACGTCATTAAAGGACAAATATATTATCTCAAAAGATAAATGTATTACCCTTTAATAGATTTGATTACTTAATAAGGACTCTTAAGGCTAATGGCTCATTGATATGCTAGAGATTTTTCTTCTGAACTACATAGAGAAATATAATAGAGTTTATTTTATATTGGGTTTATAGTTCCCTATAAGGGCAAACCCTTATAGTTAATTACATCATAGGAAGAAAGGATTTATTCCTAAGAATACTCTCAATTAAAGAAATAGACTTTATTTTTATAGACTTCAAAGTTTCTCTTAAAAAAATGTTCAATTTAGAATTTCAATAAGGAATGCTTCAAAGGAGAAGAGTTCTTTATAGAGGCCAATTGAGATTGAATAGAAAATGCTTTTAGATATTGGAAAGCCCAATAAGCATTTCAACTATCCTATCATCAAGCTTTACATTTTGAGATTAAATTTATTATGATTTGAATTGGCATTTTATTAGAAATTTAGGATTTAAATTCTAGCAGCATAAGACTGTAGAAATGCCTAGTGTTTGAAGACTTATTCTAAAAAGGATGCTTTAGAATATAAGTCTACAATGCTCTTGACATAAGTCAAAGAGCTCAACCTAATGTAATTTTTGAGAATTATCAGTTCTTTTTTTAGCAAAGAAAAATAAACATATCCCTAGCTCTTCTAAACTTATAACCTGCCTGGAAGGATTATTAGCTAACACTACCTAAACAATTTTTAAATCATCATTTCAATCTTAGGTATAAAAGATGGTTGGGTTGTTGTATTTTCAGAAGAAATCTAAGAACCTAAACTCACTTCCTATCCCTAAGATAATGTTTGCCATGTTATGCACCCAATTAATGCAACAACTTTCATCTATTATGTATTTTGACTCATAATTTACTTTAGAGATCTTGGGTATGCAGTTTATGCCTATAATGATATGCAATTAGAAGTGATCATGGGCCAAATTAAAAAATAAGGCATACTTTCCCCAAGAAGGGTGGCCATCCTCAAAGGTTAGATGTCCCCTTATGTGCAATGGATGAAGCGCCCAATTCAAAGAGAATGAGAAATATTCTCTCATGGTTCGCAAAAGCTAATTATTTATAGTTACTTTTAAGTTATTCCTATGGCGTTTATTAATATGAGATTTTAAATTTTTATTTTTTTATGTTCAAGTTGTTTAAATCTAAATGGGGTAGAAAATTTAATTTTCTTAGGAGCCTACATTCCAAACATTTCATTAAAAAAATACATCATTAGAAAGAAATCAAAAAAAAACATGTTATTCTATTGTGCAACCCAAAATAAATTAATTCAATTTGAATTAATAAAATAGGCTAATATGACTGGGAACTGTTGTACACCTCGAAAGAAAAAAGAAAAGTGGGCAGCCGAGTTCTTGCCTTATACAGCTCGACCTATAACTAAAAGTTTTGATCCATGGGAGTCTTTCTCCAAGATCTTCACCTTCTTTAAGGACCTCCACAGGCTTCATAAGTGACCAATAACTAGTAAAGTTAGCAACTACTATTTATAGACTCCATAGATCTTACCCTAATTCTAGACTCAAATTATATTTTAAAATTCTAAAATAAATTTCTAATCCATTCAAAATAAATATCCGAAAATACATATAGCACATTAGCAATTTATATTTCAAACATATGGGCTTAGCATTAGTTGCTTGCCAAGCCCACCTGTCCTATTGTATTATGCTTAGAGACTTAAGTAGTACCAACAAGCAAATAACATTTATTATATTTTTATAATAGCGATCCTTTTTAGGACAAATAAATAGCATTAGTCTTAAAAGAGTTTCCAAACATCTAGACTAGTGGGCAAATAAACCTAGCCATTTAGTATAAAATATTAAACTATAAAATAAGAAAAATATTACATCACATCACAAATCATCAACCTAACATAATTATAGCATCGGTGGCCTAATAGTCTAGTGTGTGAAGGAGGGGCTTGTGTGGTACGACTACACTAGGCCTTATTTTAATTTGAATTTAGTTTATGTTCAAATTTTATTTAATGTATCATTGAGTGGTTTCAATTTAAGTGATTTAATTGATTTATGATTTTATTTATATTTTTTAGTTCATTTTATGTTAAAGTGGAATTTAAATTTTAAGGAATGAAAAACAAAATAAATTCTTCTTTAGGGGGAACATATTTTATAATTATCTTAAATCCTAAAAGAATGTGATTTTCATCTTAAGATAAAAATCCATTCTAAGGGACAAACTAAGATCTTAGGTATCATAATTGGCCTCTTTTGAATTGATTAAAATGGTTTATTTTAAGTTAGGTTTGATTTGATTAATATTTTAATTTTTCTTTTAAGGTTTATAGTTTACATAATCTAATTTTATTAAGATTTCAAAACTTCAATCTTATTTCATTTCTTTTACTTTGATTAATGTTTCTTTAGTTTGATTTATTATCTTTAATAAAAATTTAAAATATTTCTTTAAATCATAATTAAAAGTCCATGTTACCATGATTAAGTTTAATGTATGTTTTATTTTAGTTTGATTTCCTTTCAAATAATTTGATTCATTTATATTTTTATGTTATCTAATGTTTTATATTGTTTTCATAACTTAGCTTTATATTTAATCTTATGTATTTCTGATTTGATTAAGTATTCATTTGATCTTATGTATTTTAATTATTTGGTTTATTTGATTCGAATTGATCTTATTTTTTTCATTTCATTAATATTTATGTTTATAAATTTGGATGAGTTAAAGTAATTAGTTTCAATTAATCTTTAAGAAGGTTTTATTTCATCAGTTAAGGAATTCATTATATTTTAATTTCATAATTTAAGAGAATTTACTAACTTCTACTTTTTTAATTCATCATTAAGATTAATTTTAATGGATATTTATTATGAAATTATGAGACCCAAGAGGGGGGTGAATTGGGTGATTAAAAAATATTTTCAAATTAAAAGTTAATTTGAATTCTTTGTAAAAATGTTAGTTATAAATAATTATTCTTTAAAGAGCTACAAAAATTAATAAGCAACAATAAAGAAAAGTAAAGGTGCATGAAAAGTAAGAAGAGAACACAAAGATTTTTACGTGGTTCGATCAAATCTCAAAAATTGGCCTACGTCCACGCCTAACAACCCAAGCTCAAAATTCACTAAGTCAAAATGAGATTACAGTCAATCTCACGTACTCTCCTACATGGGAAAGTGCAACCTAGCACCGTACTTTCTTACAATGGGCAAGTACAACTCAACACCATACTTTCCTATAACAGACAAGTACAACCCCAACACTAAACAATAAGAGAAAAGAGAAGAATCATAAATATCTAACTCTCAGTTTAAATGATTTTTGCACTCACAATCCAACTATACTAATATTAAAGCAAGTGAAATAAAAGATAGAGAGCTCACTTATTTAAAGAATGAAGTCAATGTAACAACTTGAAAGAGATATTTGATGCAAGTAAGTCTTTAAGAAGTTTGATGAGGTTATGAAAGCTTAAAATCAAAATGATTTAAGTTAATAATTTAAAGTGCAACACAAAAAGGATTTGAATGATAAACCACAACAAATGTTATATAAAAACCTGAATTAAGAATAATCAAATTAATATGAAAAACTAAAACACATAAGTTTACTTAAATTTTCTTTCACAATAGCTATGATATATACAAGTGATAAAATGATTTGTAAATGAGAAAACTTGCTAATCACTTGAATTCTATTTGAAATAACAACAAAAGATGAATTTCACTTAAAGTTATATAAAAAAAAGTAGACAAAGAAAGTTATAAGCACAAATTTTAACTCAAACAAATCCAATATTTTAGCCAATCAAGAACAAAGTGATTTGAGGTGTTAAGAAAAAAATAAATTGAATAATCTATATGAAATTTTTGGCTAAGATAGAAATCAAGGTTATATAAAAAAATTAAGCACAATACAAATCAAATTAATCTTATGAAGCTTTAGACCAAAGGACTTTTCACCAATCCTCCAAATCTTCCTAAGCAAACTTCAAAGCAATCTTTGTGAGAAGGAAGAGGAAGGATGATGAAGAAGTTAGCACTTGAATCACAAAGTTATCCCAATATAATAATGTAGCAAAAACTCGACCAAGAGAGGAGAATAAATTATTGGAACCTTTTTCAATAATACAAAATTATAATATATAGAACAAGGATGAATGAGGTTCGGCCAAACAAGAATCTATAAAAGGAAAAAAAAAATTTGGCAACAACTTGAATTTTGAATTCAAGAGCACAAAATAGAAAACCATTGGTTCGGCCAAGACTAATTAACAAATGATAAGGCGCCTTAGCATATTAGACCTTAAGTCAAACTGAAAAGATGCCAAGATGGCTCGCAGCCAAAACAAGAGAGGGAAATTTAAGTAAGAAAATTTTTCAAATTTGAATGGAGAATTTCAAATATATAATGAGATGACCTACGAAGATATTTCAGCCAAGGATGAACTTTAGAGAGAGAGAGAGAGAGAGAGAGATAAAGAGTTATATATGCAATTATTCATATCAATTAAATAAAATCTAATATGAGAATTAAGATTCACCTTAACAAGATAATTTTCAAAAAATATTTGAATACACACAAAGTGGTCAGTCAAGGAGAGTTTCTATGAAAGGATTAACACAAATTAGGTGCATTATATAATGCAAATATAATGAATTAAATAAAACATGAATGAATAAGAAATATTGTGAATTAATTTGAATAAAGTAAATTCTAGAGAATGAGAATTTCGTCCTTGAATATTTCCATAATTAGAATGATCTCAATTTAATGCAATAGATTAATTAGGATTCAAGTTGATTATTTAATGAACTATTTAAGTATTACATAACATTTAAATTAAGTTAAATTTGATTAATATTGGCCAGCTTAACTCCTTAAATGGATTTAATGTAGAAGAAAGGTTATTAATTTAAAGATTGATTTAAATTTAATTATGAGATAAGTTGAAATAATTTAATTAAACTCTATATAATTAAAATAAATCATGCTTAGGATGTTCAAATAATTCCATAAAAGATTAGATTTGATTTTAATGGATATGGAAAGAATTATGCAATTTGAATTCAAAGTAATTTGAATTTAAAAATTTATATTAATGACTCTTAAAAATTTTAAAAATAAGGGAATTATATATGGGAATGTTTTGGATAAATTTCACATGATTCATTAGCTAAAAATTCAATAGAAAAGTTGGCCAAATAATGAGGATGATAAGGATGATAAGGGAGAGAAGATAGAATAATAGAAGAGAGAAAATAGAATAATTGGATAATTTAATTTGCATGTAATAAATATATAAATAAAAATTATGATTAAGCATATAAATGATTTAATGACTCCGATGTCTCAATTAGGAGAGTAGATGCATTAGATTTGTCTTATGTTAAGAAAGGTAAAGGCAGACCTAAAAAGTCTTGGTTAAGATGTATAAAAAAATGACCTTAGTATACTTGAATTAAATGAGAATTTGACACATAATAGGGGCACAATGGAGAACAAGGATTCATGTAGTTGATCCCACATAGTGGGATAAAGGCTTGTTGTTGTTGTTGTTGTTGTTGATAGAAATGATTTAATGAAATTTATACTTACTATACCTTGTTTAAACACATATTAAATGGAACTTAACTCAAGCTCTTAGTTCATATTATCTAAAATGGATAATTCAAGAAATAATTACAAATATGAAATATAAAAAATATGAATAATTTTAAAATGAATTATTTTGAAATGAATGAATCTTTTTTATCTTCATTTGTCTTAATATTGTAATTCCTAGACAGCTTTAGCTTTCCAAATTGATAGAAAATCTGGAGTTGAATAATTTTTCTACACACTTGAAATTAAATTGATTAGTAGCATTTAAACTTATGTTTATTATCATCAAAATCAATCTCAAGTGAGTTGGGGTTCATGAAGTCAACAATATTATATGTTAAAGTTTCACTATTTAGCTTAACCTATTAAGATGAAGTTTAGTTTATCAATCATAACTTAGGAAACCTATCAAATGAGCTACTTTAGGTATCCAACCTAAATCTAGGCCATTTTAAATTATTTAGGTCATTCAAGTTAAGTGATTTGATTATTCATTTTTATTTTCATTTGAAACTATCATTATTCGTTGAGATTAAAATAGACTTAAGGTAATTTTAATATTTCTGAGTTTCTTATTTTGGGTATAAAGTTTAGACGTTATTAATTTTTATTTTAAATAATTTAATTGATTTAATATAAATTCATTAATTTAATGATTTAGAGTTTGATTAAGTTTACACTTTCTTAATCATTTCATTAACCCTAAGTATATAATTAATTAAAGTCCTCAACTTTAGAGGGTTAAGAAACTTTTCTTATGTGTTATGATATTAATAAAAATATTTTACGTAGATTTTTAAAATTTCTATAATTTTTTATATTTAATTTTATTTAAAATGATCTAGAGATTAGAAATCATACTTATGATCTAAAGGTTATTTGGACTTAATATTTTTATGGCAAGTGGGGTTCCTTGCCAATTTAAGTTTCTTAAAAATTTATCTTAATAAAATGTATATTTTTAAACTAATTAAGGTTTTAATTATTTCAATAAAACCTAAATTAAGCTTTATTCATTAGAAAGTAATTAGGGATTTTAAATTTTCATGATTCCCCTCTTGAAGATGAATCCATAAATTGTTTGCTCAGATTTTTTTGGAGTTTTGATTAATTTATTATGATTTTTTAAAGTTTAGACCAATTAATTCAATTAATTACCTACTTAGGTTATTTTGGATATTATGTGGTTTCAGTGTGGTTTTATATTTTCTTAAGGTTTATTAATGTGAAATATGATGTTTCAAGCTAACTTTATAAATTTTTCCAATTTTCTTGAATTGTTATTAATTTATTTTATTAAATAAAGGGTTTAGGATTGAAAATTTCATAACTTTGTGTTTACTTACCAATAAATCCTAAGAAGTTTATTTAAGATGTGTTTTAACCTTAATTTTAGTTTCCCAAAATTTCAAATTGATTAAATTAATGGTTTATGTATAATTTAAGTTTGATTACTTATAATTAAACTTAAATTAAATTAAAAATATCCAATAAAATTTGGGAATTAAAAGTTTAATAGATTCCTCTCACTGAGATGAATCAATAGAACCCTTATTTGAATTTTTTTAATATTTTTTATGAATTTTTGAAGTTCTCCATATTTTTTGCAATATTTAAACTCAAAAAATTAGATTTTTCTACTTAAACCCAATCAACGCCACATGGCACTGATGCAACATCACTTTACATATAGCTCGATCCACTTGAATCTAGCTCAAAAGCGATAGGGACCATTGGATCATTTATGATCGGATGGTCAAAATTTAACCCGCCTTTCCTTAAGGGATTTTACTCAGATGTTGTGGTTAGATCCTAGTCATTTGTTCCAAATAGAAGGAATGGACAGTGAAGATTTCAACTACTTTCTCAGCTAGAGAACCGAGAGTTGTTGGCTCTCCGGAGTTGATTTTTAGTGATCTAAGCAACAGGAATGTATGCTTTTGATTATAAATGGATCATGGATTGATATGCAATCGATCCATACAGTTTGATCTCACTTAAGATCTAATTTGTTTTATAAAGTACCAACCAAAAATAAGGGTTCGACACAACAAAGTTCTAGGAGATGATTTTATCGAATGCCTCCCTCTGGACCAACGTGGAGATCAAGCTCTGCCTCCTTACCAGCGTGTTTGGTGTCGAGAGCAATTAGGGGAGATTAAGAGGAGGGGAAAGGTAAGTTTGGGTTTGATTTTTCTTAGAGAAGGTGATGGAGTTGAGAGAAGAGAAAAGTTTGATGTCTCTTTTCATTTTTAAAGTCGGTCGAGAGCTCTTCCTATTGATTTTCATGGAGACCACTAGCCATCGGGAATTCCACTCTAATCATGATGCTAAAAGCAATGAGCAAGTCAAAATTCTCTTTTGAATCATTAGAGCCACTAAAATAGTACACATGGATGGAATTTTGGAAGGATTGGAAGGGAAATTGGATCAGTTTGGCTCCTTCTCCTCCATGGCATATTCCTTTTGCTCTTTGGACTAGTTGGCAGCTACCATGGGTTCACCTTAGATGAATCAAAGTGTGATTGGTTTGAGTTTGAACTCAAATCCTAAATGTGATCCATTTGAATTCAACTTAACTTAAATTGGGTTGGGTAAGATCATATAGCATTAAGTGCTCATTATTCACCTCTTTGGATCAATAATTATTTTCCCAAGTCAAGCATAAAGTGATTTATGAGTTAAACAAACTCATTTGAATTAGTTTTAGTTTTAAATGCCTTGAATTAGTTTTAGTTTTAAATGCCTTAAGAGTTTCACTTGGATATCATTTCTTGTCTTACATAGTTTAGTTTATTCCATTTAATTGATTAGATTTGATTTAGGTTTCAATTTGTTTAATCATTTATAATGTTCCCAATTGGTTGATTTCATTAGATTTGAGATTGATTTTGATTTTGTCTTAATTTGACCCATTTTGACTTAAATTGGTTAAATTCAATTGAGTCAAGTGATCAATTTGACTCAACTAAGGTATATTTAGACTCTAATCATGTTTAATTATATGTTTGGAATGATTTGGAGCAATTAATTTTATTTAGTTTGAAGTTAATTTCAATTTTGACCCATTTGACCCAAATTGAGCTTATTGGGTTAAATTGGATTTATTTGGGTCAAATGACCAGGTTGGTCAAAATACACCCAATGATTGGTTGAGTTATGTTCATTTATGACTTTTAAATTATTTTGGATGTTTAATTTGAGTTGATTTTAATTTAATTTTAATTTAGGTTCGGTAGGGTCCATTTAGGCCTATTTAGATCAAGTGATCTAATTATCTTAATTAATACCTTATTGGATTTAGATTTATTTAGATTCATGTTTAAACAAGTTTATTTAATTATTTTAAGCCTTTGGAATGATTTAATTTGGACAAATTTTTGTGCATTGATCGTTGACTTGGTGGAACCTACATAAGCAACTCTATGTCAAATGGTTGACCACTTTTTACCTTTATTTGGACTTACTTTTAGGCTCATTCATGTTCATGTAGTGATTTCATGCTTTTTATTTGATTCAATTTCCATTTGTTTTGCTTTTATTTTTATTTTTTATTTTTTTTGAATTTAGGTGGTTTTGAGCTTAAGTAGGATAATTAGGTAGACCACCACAATTAGTTTGGTCTAAACTCAATTGAATTTAGATTTTAATCAAGATGTATTTAATTTATTCATTTTTTTTTAAATTCAAGTTTGGTTTAAGTTTTTTTTAATTCAATTGGGTTAGGTCAAATCCCAGAGAGATTCACTAGGATAGCTTGAGCCTTAGAGTATTGAGATTTGCTTTTAATTTTGGTTTTGACTAGTTAATACACTTGGTCGCCAAGTGTAGTGTCCTAAGAACCTTAATAGAAAAAACTAATCTAAGATTAGATATCCTAATCAATAGGATTGAAGATGATAATAAACCTCATTAAAAAATGAGGTCAACATGTACTAATGAAGTTCATCATAGAAATATTATTATCACTAAGAAAACATAACAAGTCAACAAATAACACACTAGGAGCCAACTTTCCCTTTATGAAGAGATATGTAATGAGTAGCTTGCAAGTTCCTTCTAGCCCAAGTGTTTGGATGGGTGCCCTTGTGAAGACCATGGTCTAGTGGAAGGTAAAGAATATTTAAGATGACAACAAATAAATAAATTGCCCTAAGGACCAATTCTTCCCAATGTAATATGATCAACAAATGAGTAGTGGTTACTATTATAATTTCTACAGCCTGATGAAAGGTGGGGCTAATTTAAGGAAACTATGTTAAGAATGAGCATGAAGATTATTTGTCTAAGTGCCAACTCTTCTTTTTGTGACATGATCCATAACGTGTAGTGCATAAGCCCCTCTTAACTATCAAATTTAAGTGATAATCTTCATAAGAGAGGGATCCATTTAACAAAAACTAATAATATGTTTAAAGAACCAAGGTCCTCATTGCTATGGATGACCACATAATAAAATACAAATATAGAGTTACATTCTATAATTGATGACCAAATATAAAAAAAACATTAGAATTAACAACTGATAAAATCGCTTTTATTATATTATCATGGTATGACAATTTCTTTGCATGTAGTGAAAGAAAAATATAAGTAAAAGTTGTTAAGTGGTTATGGCACCAAAGAAGGGGGTGAATTGGGTATCTAAAAATTTTTCAAATTAAAACTTATCTTTAAGATTTTGTAGAAAAGTTAATGAAAAATGAATATAAAATTAAATGAATCACAACAATAATTAAAGACAAGTGCAGAAAAGTAAGAGCAACAAAAATAAAGAGACAAAAGACAGAGATTTTCAAGTAATTTGGCCAAAACCAAAAATTGGTCTATGTCCATGCCTAGCCACCTTGACTAGGAAATCACTAATCAAAACAAGATCACAAAGAATCTCATGCACTCTCCTAAATGGGGAATATACAACCTTAATAACATAATTTTCTACACCATGCAAGTACAACCCCAAACAAGCGATATACTCTCCTACACAAGTAAGTACAACCCAAATAGGTTTAAGAAATAAGAAAATAAAAAGTATAAATATGAACATTTATCTCTCAATTTTAAAACAAATTTTGCACTCATGCCCACTAAGTAATAACAAGATAAATAAGAAAGGGCTCAATATATTTTAGTACTTTATGATTTTAAAACAAGAAATGAGATAAAATTCAAGTCAACTTAAAACCAAATGTATGAAACAAATCAACTTTTAATACACTTACATAAAGTAAAATATAGAGATTTTGAATATAAAAAGTATGAAAGATGAATATTATAAAAGCATTAGGAAAGTAATCTCACAATTTAATATCCAATCAAATGAAAAAAAGTAAACCTTTCAAATCACTTGATATATGAATTAAAAGAACTTAAGAAAAACTTTAATAAGGTAAGTTGGAATTCTTTTCAATCAAACTATACCATCAAAATCAAGATCACAAATGATTAAAGTATGTTGATACACTCTTACTCAAGTCCTTTGAATGTATGAAATTATGGACACAATACATGAATAAGACCCCTCTAGTGCTTCAAGCTAGCTTGAAGAAGATAAAGGTCTCCAATTTGAGTGTGATTAAAGAGGTCAGAAAGAGAGGAGATAGCTTTAGCACTTGAATCAAAAGAGTACTTTTAGAAAAAAAAATTACAAGAATTTAGCCAAAGGTGATGTTTGCAAGAGAAAAATAAGTCATGATAGCAACTCCTTAAAAAGAGCTAGAATCATGAAGGGTTTGGCCAAATCAAGAGAGAAAGAGAAGGAAAAAATGATAGTAAAATTGTTCAAGGAAATAATTTAATATTTGAATTTTAGCATTCCTTGGATTTGAATTTGAATCAATTATGATTCAATCTCATGTAGTCGGTCAAAGCATTGGAGGGAATGTTATTAAATTACTTAACATAATTAAGCATATAATAATTAAGTAAGAGATTAATACATGCATGGTTTGGCTAAGGTAAGAGAAAGAGGAGGTAAGAAATCTAAAGGAAAATCAAATAAGGCAATACTTTGATTTTGAAAATTAAAGCACATGGAATATAACTAGAAATCAATCAAATTCAATTATAAAGAGGGTTGGCCATGCAAAAGGAGGGAATACTTGAATGCACTTAACATAGTGAAATACTTCTTAGTTAATTAAGTGATCAATTAAAGAAGTGATTCAAAATGATTTGAATTTGAATAAATTAAAAATTAAGAGTGCATGGGAACACCAAAGATTATTACATGGGGCTAAACATTACTACATGGGATTCAATCAAGAGTTAATTCAAGATGTATGAGGGATTTTCTTGATTGATTAATGAGGAATTAATACAAAAAGTCACTGTGGTGTTTATTTTTGAGATGTCTGGACACCCATGGGTAGATCTTGAAGTGATTTGGTATAATATTAAGGTATGATGTACTATTTCGAAAGATAGAAGCATCACCAAAGAATGGACCTAACCACCTAATAAAGACTCCTAAAGCATGATGGGTCTTCGTATGTACTAGAGATTCTTCTCATACTTTACATGAAAAAGTAAAGCAGAGTTTTATTTATGTCGGGTTCTTTAGTTCCCTATAGAGACAAGCCTCCATAGCTAATTACATCCTAGAAAATTAGATTTTCTAAGAATACTCTTGATTAAAGTAGCCAATCATGCCTCCAAAGATTCTTAAGGTTAAGACTATCAAAGGATTAGTTTTTTTTTTTGGAAATCAAATAAGATTGTTCAATTGGAAGACTTATTTTAGAATCCAAAGAAAAATAAGTAGGAAATGCTCATGACATTAGAAAGCCTAGTGAGCTTTCCAACATATCTTGTGGTGAGGCTTTATATATTTGAAAGTGAGAGGATTTATTTTATTTGAGTTGAAATTTTATTAGATTGTGAGGGCTTATTATCCACCAACACAAGATTATGAAAATGCCTAAGAGCTGAGGATTTATGCTCGTAGCCCAAGGAAAGCAAGCAACCTCAGATCCTAAATCTATGGAGCTTTAGCACAAGCTAACAACATGACCTAAGTCTAAGCATAAAGGGGATAAAGTTGTTATTTAATTTTGAAAGAGACTAGAGTTCTAAACTCACTCCCTAAGAAACTAGATCATGTTTAGTATGGGCATATGACTTAGTTTAAAATGTAAAAAAATTTCAAATTTTATATTATTTTGACACATTCATTTGGATAAAGGCTTGGGATATTTTATGCTTAAATGCATGATAAAATTTGTTTACCAAATCAAAAGAGAAAGAGGGTGAAGCTTCATCATAAGAGGTTGTTTTCATTGGTCAAGCGGTCGCTAAAGTGCTGAAATGGAGGCCCTCTTTTTTTACAAGAGTGGTATAATATGACATGCATGATATGAGACATACAACATACAACTAAGAGATTGCTAAATCTTTTAATTATATTATTTATAACCTAGGCTTTAAAATGAGGTTGAAAGTTGTTTAAAATTTAGTTATTAGTTATTAATTAGGTAGAAAAATTAATTTTTTTTTCTTAAGAGCCTACCATATCCGGGCCACACATTCAATCATCAATCATGAAGAGATTATGAAAATCATGTAGTTATATTACACAATCTAAACAAAACAACAAACATTTCTATAGGCTACTATGAAAGAATAAGAGGCCGGTGCAATCGGTAAAAGATAAAAGATGGGTAACCGAGCTCTACTCTTATACAACTCAAAATTATAAAATAATATTATGATTTAGAACTGAATACATGCTATGGGGTTTTCATTCTTTATTTCTTCTTTCTTCATTTCTTTCCTTCTTTTGATTTGACTTGCTTTAAGGCTTCACAGTGTGCCCCAAGACTAAGCCTTCTAGCCACTGCTCATTCTAATCACCATAACACTAATCCTAATTCATATTAAAAAAATTACATTTTTATGAAAAATTAAATCTAATTACACCTACAAAATAAATGTTAGCTAAACATACATACAACCCAAATAGTTATTATTTTATAATTTGGACTTAGCACCCTACACATGGGTAACCAAGCCCACATGTCCTAATGTGGATTATGCTTAGGAGCATAAGCAACCTAAAAGAAAAGTATTTATATTCATTTTACAAGGCCCTTAAGCACAACCCTATTAAAAAATAATATTTAACAACGGCTAACAATCCCATCCACATTCCTAACATCCAGTCTAAAATATTACATCACAAAATAAAATACAACATTGTACATGCATCATCCTGACTTAAGGCTAGAAGTGGTGACTTAGCATTCTAATGTGTGTGGTTAGGCTTTATGTGGCATGTATTTTCTAGGCATTAGAGTTATGATTTTTTAAATTTAAAATTATTGTGTGCAAGAAAACTTGTAGCGATAAAGTAAAATTTTACGCCTTAACTTTATATGAAAATTTAGTACACACACAAATGATTAAAAATAGAATAAAAAAACTCTATAATGTTTATGTAGAAAATCCCCTGAAAGAAGGAAAAGACCACGAGGCCTAGCTCAGTAAAAATGCACCACTATATATCTACTTTGGAATACAAAGTTTAAATATTTCCAATAACGAGATTACAAGATTGTATATGAGAACGCTTGATAATGGGAATTCCAGAATTAGGCAACAATAGTTATGTAGTGGTATTTGGACCGTAATAGTTATTGGTGGCAGTCAGCGATGACAATAGGCATCGATCAGCGATAACGATAGTGATGATGAACTTTGAACTTCTAGTTCTCTCTCTCAGCTTTCTCCCAAGTTTGCTTCTAGCTCTTTCTTCCCCCCATGACAAGAATGAGGTCCTATTTATAAGATTCTGAGAGGGGCATTCCATTCATTGCAGCCAAAATCCCAAAAGACTCTATCAGATGGTTTATATCGATTCATTTGATAATAGAGAGTTTTTTGGTGATTTGACCATTCAAACAATATTCAATTTGAGTGATCTTAGGCTCGTTAGATTTGTCTCATCAAGCCACTCAATTTTCCTATAAACACATCAAATTTGGAAGTCATTTAATCATTCAGTTAGTTTTTCAAAGTTTTTATATGTAACTTTTGGGCTTGATTTGAGCACATTTGGGTTCGATTTGACCCAATTATAGCGTTATTATACTCATTTCACTTAGTCATTTAAGTTGATTGTATACATGTATTAATTTGATATTTTTGCTTGATTTATAAATTTTAAAGAGATATATCATTCCCCCCCCCCTATTCTTGGATGGTAAAACTTATTCCATCCAAAAATATACTAAATTTTAAAAAAATAAAATCACTTTAGCTAAAAATTATTAGGATTTATAATATATATATATATATATATATTTTTGGTGGCATTTGGTTTGAAAGAGAGGGGGCCGCAGACCCTCAAGATTTTTATTTTTATTTTTGTTGTGTGTGTTTGTGTGTGAGAGAGAGAGAGAGAGACAGAGAGGGGGGAGAGAGAGAGAGAGAGAGAGAGAGAGAGAGAGAGAGAGAGGGGAGATAGAAAGAGAGAGAGAGAGAAAGAGATAGAAAGAGATAGAAAGAGGGAGTGTGAGGGAGAGAAAGAGGAAGAGAAAAAAAAGTTAATTACTAAATGGCTGGCATTTTCTAGGCCTTCATGTGCCCACCCTAAATTTTTTTTTAAGAATTTGAAAAATCTTTTTTTCAAGTATAAATACCCCTAAGGGGATGGGGGAAAATAGCATCTCTTCCTTTCTTCTCTAGTGGCCTCCACTAACCTATATGACGATGTGTGACCCCCTCGCAGGCTCCCATTCTCTATAGTCCTGGGGTTTGAAACTAACCTAGTTAGGCGACACATATCTCAAATTTAGGCTCCAGTGTGCTTTCAGATTATTCTAAGTTTCTCTAAATCCTAGAATCCTCTACTGACCAGCATGATGGTGCACAACCCCCCTTGCAAGCTCCAGTTCTCCGCAGTCCCTGGGTTTGAAACTGACCTGGTTAAGTGGCCTGTATCCAAAATTCAGGCTCCAATGTGATTCTGGAATTCTTCTTTTATTAGTAAAATTTAAAACTATCATGGATATGCATTGTATAAACCACTTTTATAGGCTTTAATTTTATCTTTTATGCCTGTTAAGGCTTTTGCCCACCAATATAAAAGGTATATATTTTTTTATAAAATTTTCCTTCAAAAGGATTATGATTTATATATATCTCCTGAGATTTTTGGTATGCATGTATCTTTTGAGGCTTTTGGTTTTTAAAGTTTTTAATAAACATATACCTTCAAAGGCTTTTGTCTTCTGATGTTTTTAATGTACCTATACTTTCTGAGGCTTTTATCTTTTGAGATTTTTGATGTACATGTACCTTCTGAGGCTTTTACCTTATAAGATTTTTAATGTACCTGTACCTTCTATGGCTTTTACCTTCTGAGATTTTTAATGTATCAGTATCTTATGAGGCTTTTGCCTTTTGAGATTTTTGATATACATGTACCTTATGAGGCTTTTACCTTCTAAGATTTTTAATGTACATATACCTTCTGAGGCTTTTTTGCAGGTTTTGATGTCTATACCTTCGAGGCTTTGCCTAAGGTTTTAATGTACTGTACCTTAGATTTTTTTGAGATTTTGAAAGAGTGGGGACCCTGTCAACCACTTGCTCTCTTGCAGTCTTTCTAATAAGGACCTTGTCTACTACTAGCTTCCCATCGAGGCATCCCCAGGGGCATGCCTTCCAGGGGTTATCAGTGGAAACTTTGTTTATCACTTGCCTTCATGAGACCTTTTTAGTGAGTACTTTGTCAAGTACTAGCTTCCCATAAAGGCTTGCTCATGGGTGTGCCTTTTAATGAGTTTTATTGAATGCAACAAAGGAAGATTTTGTTGATAATAAAAACTTATTTATAAAATAAAATCTTCTAAACTTTTCAATAGAGTAAAAAAGAAACTTAACTTTCTTTAGTCACTGCTCTGGTGAGATCTTTCCTTAGATAAGTATTAGTAATATATCTTAGTCAACAACTCCAACAATTTCTTTACCATGATTCCTCTTATCTCCTTTTTGATGATATGTATGTTTCTCTAACAAGTAGCATCTTAGATGTCCCTATCATACTAAACATTCAATTTCTTCCTTTAGATGAACACAACTTTCAGTTGAATGCCCTTCCAAACGATGAAAGTGATAATATTATGATTGATTTCTGCCATTTGGATTTCTCAATGATTTTGGCCATTTGAGATATTCAAAATTTTGAATCTCCATTATGATATCAATTCTAGATGCATTTAATGGAGTATAACTAGGAGTACCATAATGTCATCAATCTTTTAAATATTTTTCTTTTTTATTTTGAGATATTATTGTAACAACTTCTGATGCATACTTATGCTTAGAGCTATTCTCAAATTATTTTTGATAAGCACTAATAGCTTCATCAGCAATAATTTATGTGTCTACTCGATGAATTAGATCAGCATAAGATCGAACTATATCTCGCATTAGTGAATAGTAGAAAGGATCGGGTCGAAGACCTTCAAGAAAGATGTCATAGAGTAGCTCTGGATCTACTCCTAGAATTTGATGACCTTCAGAAGAGAATCTTTGAAAGTATTCTTTAAGAGTTTCCTCTTTATTTTGGTGAATTCCAGAAAGATGAAAAGTGTCTTTAATGATTCTTCGATTTGAGATAAATTGTTCGACAAAGAATTTAGCCAAATGAGTAAAGTTGAGAATGGTCCCTTGAAGGAGGGAATAGAACTATGTATGAGCTTTCCCTTTAAGAGTGATAGGAAAAACTTAGCAGAGCAAAGCATCAGGGGATTGTTGAATATGCATAATAGTTATGTAATGATCGATGTGCTCAAAAAGATCATAGGTTTCCTCATAAGGTTTAATGTTAGGTATTTTAAACCCCACTGGATCTGTTGTTGAAGAACCATATCATGTAAATGAGAAGATTCTTGAATACTCTAATGAGGGATGAATTATTTATCTCTTAGCAAAAATTCATCTCAAATAAGGCATCATATTTCATCTCTAATAATTTCATGGGTTATCTTCATGAAATAAGGTGATTCAATCTCATCAAAGAGGTAAGGGGATTCAAAGTTGGTCGGGCAATACGAGTATGATGTGTTGAGCTGACAGTATAGTCATGATCCATATCAGGATAATATACAGAGAGAATTTCCATATTATTGTGAGGGAGTTTTCCATGAGTTTCTTGAATAAAATCAACTCTATCATGTTGTTAATAGAGTCAATTTCATCCAGTTTATGGTGAAAATCTCGGTTGTTCGGCTCCTAGTAAGAGCTGAAGGATTTCAACTTGGTGTTCCTACATTATTCGCATGCACTCCTCAAAAGTATAAAGTGTTCCACCTGGCTAGTGGTTTCGATCTTGTTGGGAAACTTGGTTGTCTAACTTGATGAATAATGGGAATCTATTTCTCACGGACAGTACTAAATTGTTGCGTGCCAAAAAACTTGTATTGATAAAGTAAAATGTTACCCCTTATCATTGTATAGAAATCAAGTACACACACAGATAGTTAAAACTAGAATAAGAAACTCTAAACTTTTTACATAGAAAAATCCCCCAAAAGAGGGAAAAAGCAATGGGGCTTAGCCCAATAAAAATGCTTCATTATATATCTGCTTTGGAATACAAAGTTTAAATCTTCCCAATAATGGGTTACAAGATTGTACATGATAAAGCCTAATAATCAGAATTCTAGAATTAGGTAACAACAGTTATGCGGTGATAATTGGGCTATAACAGTTGTTGATGGTAATCGGCAATGACAATAGGTAGCAATCGATGACAATGGAGGTGATGACGAACTTCAAACTGCTATCTCTATCTCAACTTTCTCTGAGGTTCTCTTCTAGCTCCTTCTTCCCACCCCACTCTAATGACAAGAATGGGGTCCTATTTATAGGATTCTGAGAGCGGCATTTTGGTCATTGTATCCAAAATCCCAAAACACTCCATCAGACGGTTTATATCGATTCTTTTGATCATAGATAGTTTTTGATGATTTAATAATTCAAACAATCTTTGATATGAGTTATCTTAGGCTCATTGGATTCGTCTCATCGAGACACTCGATTCGATTATAAGCACATCAAATTTGGAAGTCATTTCATCATCCAGTTAGTATTTTGAAGTTTTCATATGTAGCGTTTGGGCTCGATTTGACCCAATTCTAGCATTATTGGACTTATTTCACTTAGTCATTTAATTTGATTGTATACATGCTTTAACTTAATATTTGTGCTTGATTTTTAAATTTTAAAAGGATATATCAAGAACTATTCAATTTAGCATGACGGTTGGTTTCACTTCAAGTTGTTTAGATGATTTGTAAGTTTTAATTTATATTTTGTTTTGTTTCATTGGATTTACACTTAGCATCTAACTGTTATGAAGAGATGAAATAGGCTTACCCTCTTCCATCCCTAAGGCATATTATAATAATTTGATTTTTTTTTTAATGAATGACTTATTAAATATTTTATTAATCCTAAGTTTAGGTTAACCTTAAAGAATCATATTCAACATGAAAGGCGTCTTGAGATTAATGTGGTTGAATGACCATCACATAGGACATGTTGAACCATTCCTTTCCACCACCCATAATATACATATGATTCAACACTTAGCATGCATATACATACAACAAATTTTGGTACACTTGGATGATCATGGATGCATACATTTGAAAATTGTATTTTACTTGATTGAATTGTTTATACATATAAATTAAAGTTCTATTTAAATTCTAATACAAATGTACATAGGAATGAAATTAAATAAGTTTGTTCCTTTATTAACCAGAGAAGTGAGATAATCAAATGACACTTCGGGGCTACTTAAAGCGTCGTATTCATTGGATGTCCATACTATATTGTACTTATCATCATTCAAACATACATAAATCCATCTATGAACATAGGAAAGAAAGCATTACCTTTACATATAATACTTGTGATAAGCTTAAATGATTATGGATGCATGCATTTTTAATAAAAAAGAAGATTCTCATTCTTTAATCAAATACACATACACATGTATAAAAGATGTAAGCAAGTATGTGCCAATGTTTAAACCAGGATAGTGAGATAATCAAATGACCTCCTTGGGACTACTTAAAGCCTCGTATTCCTGGGATGTCCAGACTATATACTTGTTATCATAAATACATATAAATGTATACATGATTAGAAGAATGAAAATCATGTAAAAGATTGTATTTTATTTAATTAAATTACTTATGTATGTAAATTAAAGCTTTATCCAAATTCTAATACAAATATACATAGGAATGAAATTAAATAAGTACATGCCTTTGTTAATTAGGGAAGTGAGATAATCAAATGACCTCCTTGGGGCTACTTAAAGCCTCATATTCCAGAGATGTCCAGACTATATACTTATCATCATTCAAACATATGTAAATCCATATATCAACATAGGAAAGTAAACATCGCCTTTACTTGTAAAACTATAAAACACATGCAAATCTTATATGTACTCATAACTACTATCACTCCAAATATTATTATCAATTTATAGTTTTTGAAAAATAAATTTAGATTTATTAGTGATAATAGCCACACATATAATAAGATTAAGCCAACACATGCAATTCTACATAAGTAAATTTCATTTGATTTTGAAAATATGAATGCATGAAATCACTTAACATGCAACATTTAAAGTGATTGAAAAGGAATAACCAAACATTTTCACATAATTCATTCAACTACATTAATTCCTAAGGACAATCACATTAAATAGAGTCATTTAAAGAAAAATAAAGCTTCTTATTAAATTTTATTTTGGATTTTAATTAAACTTAAAGAGAAGAGGTCATTTGTTATTTTTCATCCCATTTCCATGTTGGTAATTTTAATTTGTTTAAGGAAAGACAATTAAGTCAGATTTTTTATGATTTAACTAAGTTGGATTATTAAACACTCCATTTAATTCCCCTTTCCTATAACTCTTTAATTTAATTAACCATTTAATCAAGAGCCACAAATGATATGAAGATAAGAAAAATAAAATTATAATGCGCCTAAAGGACCAAATGCAATTGGCTTATGATTAGAGATTAATTAGATTAAAGAATCTAACTAAGTACTTTTATGATTTCCCCACACTTATGGGTTAATCATAATTTCCTTAAGGGTCTTTATGTTATTGAACACATAAAGAGGAGGCCTTAATTTGAATGTTGATTATCTGATATGATTATCAATTTAATTTGATTTAATTTGGCCATTAATTAATTAATTAATTCCTTAATAAATTCATATTTTAATTAACTCTTTTGAAATGAATTTGAAAAAGTAATTAAGAAAGAGATCCTAATCACTCTCGCTCATTATCTTACTATTAATTAATGATTAATGAACTTTAACCAATTAGTTTTTATTGATTTGCATTTTAAATAATCATTAAATTAATTAAGAGAGTAAGTAAGGTTTGAATTTCAAATTCCCCAAGCTACATAGTCAATAAATCTCAAGAAAATCATAAGGGGTGGAAGTCATCCCACTAAATCTTCATGCCAAATTTGGGATTAATTGTCCAAGTAATTAGAGATTAATTAAGCTAATTAAGAACATATTCAAACCTTAATTAAGCCTTAATCACTATTAAAAATCAAATGAAATTATTTTTATTAAATTCTCCTCTATTTTACCTTTTCAAAATATATTTATTTGTATTTTTTGGATTTCTCTATAATTAGTTATCATTTTATGAAATTTTAGTTAATTAATCACATTTTTAGATTCTAATTAATCCCTAATCCCATTGACGCCATGCAGGTGACTAACGTGGTATCGCTTTCCATGTGGCACCGTGGGATTGGCCACTTAAATGGTCTGACGTGGCGCTAACATGGCAGCGGCGGACTCACTTTTGTCACTGCTGTCCCATCTAAGATCGGACTATGGGGATTAATCCCATGGTTCCTATAGGGAATAAATCAAATTAAATCTAAAGGATTAACCAAGGCCGTCAGTTCCAATCACGTGGAATGGACGGCGGATGATCCATCATCTCTTGAGTGATGGAAGATGAAAGCCATTCACCTTCTTTCGCTCGATCTGAGCTCGCTAGAGCTCATGGAGGCTCAAGATCGACTCTAAAATGTTTAAGGAAGGGATTTAAGGGGATTTAACAATGATATTTTCAAGAAAACATTATTTTCTTCACAAAAGATGAACACCTAAGGCCATTTCTATGGTTTGTCAAAATTTATCTCATCAGAGCTCAGGACCGGCAGCTAACCAACTAAGGTAGCTTCGTCTTGAAGAGGCAAAGCCCTGTTGAGAAGCTTATGCCTTGACTCCTTGACGGTGTCTCTATGGACCAAACCTCATCGGAGTTGGTCTTGGATAGGTCTTCAGTGCTTAAAGCAATTGGGGATCGATTCGTTTCACCTTGCCAAAGCTTGGTGAATGATTGGGTAGAGTTAATTAGGAAATGGTTGAGGTTGAGTGGAGTTAGATGGAGCTAGGCCTCAATTTCACTAAGTTTCATCATCACCGGTGATAGGGAGGCTCAGTGGATTCAGAAAATCACTTTAGGAGTTCATCTCAGCTCTCTCGTGCTCTAGGAATCTTCTGAGTGTGTGTCTGAATTGAATGGGAAGGAGTATACACTCCTCCCCATCCAAATTGATGGCTTGGATCAATTCATCCATTGGCAGACGTCTAGCCGGTGCAGACGGTCGTGGGTGGCAGGGAATCGATGAGGTGGATAATTTGAGTGGAGGAGTGAAGGGGAGTGGGCTGTCAAAGCTGAGATGGATTATCCTTGGTTTCCAAGTGTTCTAATGGGAGGAGGTGGGTTAGCTCCCCTCCACTTGGCTCATGCTTGACCCAACCATCTTTAGGTCAGGTGAGCCAGTGGTCCTCATGTCCAATTTGAGCTTAAAGTCGCTGTGAAGGTTAGAAGAGAGGGTTTGACCATCCAAGAATGGGTTTTGTCCCATTTGGAAGGCTTTACCCAATGGGTTCAAGTTTGGTTTGGGTTGGGTTTAATTTGGGCTAACCATGGTGACTCAAGGATGGGTCATGCCAAGTTTGAATGGGTTTGGGCTTTGTTTGATTGGGTTTGGCTCAATTTGACCCATGTAGGTCAAATTGGGCTAAGTTGAGTTGGTCAAATTGGGTCAAACCAATGCTTGGGTCAAGTTCAAATGCTGATTTGAAATGTTTGGGTTCAATTGGTTTGATTTTATTTTGATTGGATTTTAATTTGACTCATATGGGTTCATATGGATCAAATGGGCTAAGTTGACCAATTTTGGTCAAATTGACCAAATTGGCTTGGGTTAGGTGTTGATTTAGGTTCAATTGATCATTTGAATATAATTGTAGGCTTTGATTTCAATCAATTTGGATTTAAGAATGATTTAGACCAATTTGACCTTTTAGGTCAATTTGGGCTAAATGGGTCAATTGGGTTGACTTGGTCAAATTGGGTTCAACCAAGGGTTTGATCATGTTCAATAATCAATTTGAAATGGATTTAATCCATCAGTTATAATTAATTTGGATTAGAATTTGATTTGTCCCAATTTGTCCTTTTAGGTCAAATTGGGTCAACTTGGATCAAAGGGCCAATGGGATTTGGTTTTGCTCAATTAGTGGTCAATTTGAAGTTGCTATGAATCAATGATTTCAATTAATTGGGTTTGGAAAGGGATTTGGTCCAATTTTCTCCATGTAGGTTAGTTGGGTCTACCTAGGTCAAGTGATCAAATGGTTTGGTTTGACCCAATTGATTACAATTGATTAATCAAGGATGATCAACAATCATTGTAAGAGATTTTGAATGGGTTGGTTCAATCCAATTTGGGTTGGATTAGAGTTTTGCTCAAATTGGTCCTTTAGGTCACTTTGGGCCAAGTGAGCCTAATGGGTCACTTGAATTGGTTTTGAGTTGAATTGAGTTGAGTTGAGTTTGATGATTGATTTTGGATTGATTATTCGCTTTGATTGCAATTGATTTGGGTTTAACTAAGTTTTGGTTCATTTGGACATTTTGGATTCAAATGGGCTAGCTTGGGTTAATTGAATTGATTTTGATCAACTGGCTTGATTGTAGCTTATGGTAGAGTTTGGAATGAAGGTTTGAATGGTTGGAATGCTTTTGTGAAAATCAATTGAGTTTGGTTTGATTGAAAGAATTTTTTATTAAGTCCATAGGATTGGCTTAAGGGATTAAGAAGGATTTAGGTTGTGGGTTTCAATCATATGGCTTAGGATTTGGATATTAATTGGGATTCAATTGGGATTGGTTGGATTAATTTGAGGTTTGGTTTCGCATGATTGGATAGGTATAAGTCATGGGTTAGGCTATAAGATAGGTAGGCTTCCTAAGGTCCCAAGACATAGCCGCTCTCTAGGCTTAAGTGTCCACTTAGTCACTAGAAGTGTCCTATGACTAAGAAGATCCTAGTGTCTAGACGACTCTTAGGTCTAAGATTGAAAAATTGAATCCTCGCTCCAAAAGTATGGTCAACAGCCACAAGAACTAATTCAAATAAAATAATTAAACTAAATAGCATGAGGATTTCAGCCAAGGAGATTAACTCAAATGAGATTAATTGAACTAATCTCCAATCAATTTAAGCCAAAGGAGATTAATTTTAGAAGTAATTTATATATATAAATAATTTATATTTGATTAAATCAATGAAGAGGGTTCCGCCAAAGAATTTTCCAAAAATAGAAGATGTAAAATAGGAAATTGTATTAAATCAAAGTCTAATTGAATTCAAATTTTAATTTAATCAATTTAATTTAAATTTAACCATATTAATTTAAATTTAATTAAATTCAATAAAATTAATCACTTAAGGAGTCTTCCAAAACATGTCTTGCATAAATAATTTAAATATGGAAACCAATCAAGGCAATTATTTAATTTTAAATTTAAATTTCAAATAAATTAGAAATTTAAGATTCCATTAAATAAGGGAAAAAGATATGGCAATAAATTGAATAAACCATATAAAGGTCTTCCTCATCCCAAAATCACTAAAAAATTGGACATGTATGATGAAAAATAAAAATCAAATGAAATTATTGATAGGAGAGAGAGAGAATAAATGATAAGAAAGAGAAAAAAATAATTTTGATAATTGAATGAATAATTAAATTCACATGCTAAAATAAGCATATAATAATTAAATCAAGTATGAAAATTAATTAATGAAGTAGAAAAGAAACTTTGAGATGCAATGGATTAGGCTTAAATCAATCCAAAAAGTCAAATTATCCAGAAAGAATAATCTCAAGAATATCAAAAAGTTGATGCAAATAAAATTAGGAAAAAATAGAAATTATCAAAATCAATGGGATGAAAATGTTTTAGCAATTAATTTCAAGTTTATGAGCTCATATTTATCCTTTTTTTTTAATTTCTAGAAAAATCTTAAAACTGCCCTTATCTAGATTGAGTTAAAGAACCCATAAGTAAAGGCCACACTTTATTAACCTATGAACCATGATAATCAATTTCAATTTCAAAAACATTTATCATGAATGCTTGGACCATTAAAACTCTTGTCTATAGACTTAGATTGACCATGAGCTATGAAGTAAAACTGTCAAACCTAGGCTAACCTCAGGTCAATTGTGAGCATTCTTTAACAAATCTCTCTAATGGTCATTAAACCATCTAGAAAGCTCACATGTATTAAAATGAACATCTTCGGGTCTATTAATGGATTCAATTCCACCAAGCCAACTAAATTGACTTTCTTGGACTCAAATTGACCAAATTTTGGCTAATAATAACATAATGGCTTTAAACATTAAATTAATTAATCCAAATTGAGTCAAACCATTTTTCTGAATGTAACACATAATTTTCATAACTTAGTTGGCCCAATTACCTATTGGTTCAAATCTAAGAATCCTTGAGAATGACTATGACCCACTAATACCCCCATGTAACTTAGGACATCATATAGACCAACCTTATCTTTATAATAAATTAGTCCCTTGGACATCTTGATAGCAAAGGATGTCCTAAGTTTTTGTTTAGTTGAAATAACTTAGTTTGACCACTACATGTGAGTCAATTAAATCCTGAAAATTAATATGTCTAAATTGGCCCAAATATGCCCACGTCACTTTAGACTTGGAAATGGCTAACCAAATGCCCAAATCATCTCACTAAAATTGGCATGGAGTTACAACAACACTCTAGTTCATCATAACTTGATTTGACCAATCCTTATGGATCAAAATCAAGTGAAACAAACATGGGTCTTAATGGGTCAAAATGACCCATTAAACCAAACTTCACCTAAATTCCTTAGGAACCCATTTCAAACTCACCAAATAGAAGACTTACCTTACTTCCCTTGACCCAAATGGTGTGCACCCAATTCCCATGAACCAAATGGATTGAAAGGTCACATATCCTACCAAATAAGCTACAGAATAATGCCATCTCCCTCCTCCAATGGCGATAACATCCCCCCATCTCTCTTTATCACCATATCAAGTCATCCACCACCTCCCCTAGTTGTGCCAAGCTCTAAATACTTGTAGACCTACAATAAACTAAGCTTAACCATGGTTGAGTTTAGGTTTACTTGAGCTTTATAAAAGGAGCTCCAGTTAATGTATTTAAGAAGTTAGAAAGTTTCCTCTAAGTTTTGCTCCTCCCAATCAAAAATAAGACCAAGCCAAGGAGTTCACCAAACTTTTGTCCACCATCAATTTCAAGGAATGCAACTCAATCAAATTAGGTGGAAAATTCATGGTAGCTTCCTTAAGTTTCTCCAAATGAATTTGGATCAAGCCATGCTTCCAAAGGTTAGAATTCAATCTATCCCACTTTTTTTATTCTCAAGTGTGGTCACCTAAGCTCTTTAAGCTATGATAAGGCTTAATGAGCCATGGGATCAATTTATCTCTACTTCCTATTACTTCTTAGTTTAAAATTTAACTTAAGATGCCTTAGATGAGGATAATTTTGCTCTGATCTAACTTGAGTCATTGGCAACCTGAACCCAACCAAAAATTCTTAATCTTAGCCTCATTTAGAGAAAAATATGATGGCTTAACCATTAGATATAATTTAATTAGATTTATTATCTTATATAAAGCCAAACAACAATCCTTACATCCAAAGTTTAATTTTAAACTTAATTTTATAAAGTTTACATAAGCTTCAATAAATATGCATTAGCGTGATATAACATAAAATAAGTTAATATGTGGTATATAGTTCAGCAAGGTGTTTTAAATAGTCATCAATCTAAATATATTATAGTAGTTAATTGAAGTTATTTGATAACACATTTCAAATAAATAAATAATATGTTTATTACAACACGATACTTCCAAAATCAAGCCATGGATTTGCCTTCCTAAAACTTCCATTGTTATCTTTGTTATGTCTATAGGTTTGCTTGAGGATGGACAATGGTCTAAGTACGAGAGAGTTTGATAGGCATGAATTTATAAGATGTTTTACCTTATATTATGAATTTGCAATGTGTTTCTACATGAATTTAAATAATTTGTGGTACTTATTATTTGAATTTAATTTTTTTTTAGATATATATGGAAGAAGAAAAATCTCATCGCTAATGTGCAAAATCACATAAAGATTCATTCAAAAAGATGTGAGGCCAATTAATCAATCCGGAGCTCAGTTGGTGCTTAGAGTTTAGCTAGGTGCCTAACTATAGAAGCTGATGCCTTAGTACTAACCTTGGCAAATAAACACTAGAACCTAATCCCAATAGTATTTCAAGATAGAGAGTTATAATACATAGGCATTCAATTCTGCTGCTTAGGCACCAAATTCTAATGCCTAGGGGCCTAATTCTGAAACATAAGCATCATATCCAAAAATCTACAATATCCTAATATAGAGAGCTCAGTGTCTAAGCACCTAATCCTGGTGTCTAGGTGTTAGCCCCAGAATTTATTTACATACAAATAGAGAGTATGAAGCATAAATGTCTAACCTTGGAACCTAGGTGTTGGCCTAGCAGCTGATATAAATTAATTTAAATGTTCATCAAATTCTTATCTTTTGGGAAGATTTAATGCATCCTTATTTAAGTGAATCATGTGAATGAATTTAAGGACTTCGCTAGCTATTATTCAAGAGTTTTTCTCAGATTTTTGGATGGTCTAATAAAGGCTTTTATGGAAAAAAAACTTTAAGGTGTTTAAAGGAGATATTAGGGATATTTCAAGCCAAAGTGCTAAGGTAATGAAGAAGGCAATCTCAACTTGCTTCACCTAAGTTTTTCATTCTTTGTATCTTTTTATTTGTTGTAATAATGCTCATGTACTAAGCCATGTTGTTTTTTTTTTAATAAAATTGGGCATTTTATTTTCTTTTATCACTAAATATTTTATTCTGGGTTGTATCACCTATTGGGATTGGCCATCTCAAAAATAAACTCATCGTGGACAAAATAGCACAATAATGAGACATAGGTTAGAGATAACTAAGATTTAGTTGCATTATCTTTATCCAGATCCAAAAAAACTATAATGTGTAGGTAGCTTGTATGAGAGAAATAAGGATCCTAAATTTTTGAAAGAAAGGTAGTGGCCACATTATTCTAACTTCAAAAAAATCAACTCCATAATTTGTTAAAATATTAACAACATCAAAAAAAATTAATTAATCTTAATATGTAGGTTTACTCATATTTAGATCACCCACACAAATTCATGCTCTAATTAGTTTACTAACTATTTAGGTAGATTTTCACCTCAACTTCTCATTTTTACCTTCTAAATAATACACAATCTACCCAATTTTAATAATTGATGTGTTATTATTATGAGAATGATACTCTACTCACTCTTTATTATTTAAGGCAACTGTTACTCCTAAACGTACAATTTATTCTATACCACATCATCCAACTCTAATGTTAGGATAATGAACTAAGCCAAATTTGGATCATTTCAAATTACAAATTGAGGTTAAATCAAACAAATCTTAAATTGATCACTCAGATCAATAAATGAGTTTAAACATTAAAAATATCTTAATGTGGATATTTGATATATTAATTGGGCCAATTGCACTCAAAACAACATAACTTAACTAAATTGGCCTAAGTAGGACAATTTCACCAAATTGGCATGATGTATCAAATTCATTAGACCAATTAGACATGTAAACTTCTTTAAGTGTAGTAAACATGGTCAAAACCTTATTAATATAAATTGCTTTTTGGCTCAAGCCTAATAAACTCAATAAGTTTCTTATATGCATTAAATTTAACACTCTCATTTGGGGATTAACTAACCTAAGCTAATCATGATATCCAACCACAACCATGGGTCTGATTCTAGCTAAGGATATCATTGACAAATGCTTAGTTTAACTCATTTTGATTTGATCATTTGATGGTAGTCAATTTGACTAAATGGTCTAATATGATCCCTTTAAGCCTGAATGAGAATATTGATGTTTATAATGAAATTAATCATATTAAATGGCTGAATCACTTCAAACCATTGAACTTAATTTTAACCATGAGCCTTGGGAACTCTCTAGTTTAACCCAAACTAGTTTGACCACTCTAAGTGGGTTAAATTGGCTAAATAAGCAAGAGTATGACATGTGGGCCAAATAGAGGGAAATGAGTTTTGCTTATAAAAATTATTTTAAATTTTTAAATTTTATTTATTTTATGATTACCCATAGGTATTAACAATTCTCCCCTCTCTATTAAGCTGCACCATAGCTAGCCTAACATGAATAAACATTGTTGACTATACACCTTATGTATCTCACTATTTGATTTGATGATAACAAATCTTGTGTAATAAAAACTAATTATCTCTTTGCAAGATAAATTATTCACATTAATCATGATGAATGTCATTCTTAATTTAGATTTATATTGATGATAAATATATATTTTCTTGATACTTTTAATCAAGTTAAATTTAAGTGTGCAAGAAAATTCTTCAACTCCAGGTTCTTTTGTCAATTCAAAATGCACAAGCTATTGAACTTGAATTGGGTGAGAATTTTTCTAGGATTAACTATATTAAGGTAATTGAAAAACTCACTAAAATAAAATAAATCATTCATTCATTTCAAAATAATTTATTTGAGAATTATTCATAAATTATACATTTAACATTTACAACTATTCTTCAAATTATTCATTTTGGATAATGTGAACTAAATGCATAAACTTTGTTCTATTTATTATGCTTCCATGCAACTTAAATTAAGTTCACATTTCTTTAAATTATTTCCATTCTTAGGCATGTTTATTATACATTTATTCAATGCATGAATCTAAATTAACCAAAAATTATTCAATGTATTACTTTTCTCTCTCCTATCTTATCTCTCATCCTAAACCTTTTTGGCCGAATTTTTTATGATTATTTTTTAAATAAATTGTGTGAGAGTTATTCAAACTATTTCCATAATTATCCTATATTTTTCTAAATTAAAAAATTCATTTATTTGAATCTTTAATTTGAATTATTTTTGAATTCAATTGAATATTCCTTTGATTACTTGGAATTATCTTCTTTTCCTTTTATATAAATTCTATTTTTGGAAACCTCCTTTGGCCAACTATATATTTAATCAAATTTAAATTAATCTCATCATAAAAATTGATTTAAACTCTCCTAAAATCTGATCCATCATCATTTAATTTGACTTAATTACATTAAAATAATTCTAACCTATTTTAGGAAAGTAGCTTGGCTGAATTTTTGAATATTCCTTGGATTTTACTAAATAAAGCTTGTATGTTATCTCTTTCCTTTCTTCATTCAATCAAGATGAATTGATTAAATATTTCATGATATTAGATTAAATACCAATTGAATCCCATCATGGAAACTTTCTTTTTGGCCGACTATATATCATGCTTAATTTAAATTAATCAAACTTTGAATTATTCCTTTTTTTTCACTTGGACAATTAATTGTGTCTTGACTTGTTTGGTAATAATTCAAACTCTTGTCTCCTCTATCTCTCTCTCTCTCTCTCTCTCTCTCTCTTGGCTGACCCACATAAGCATTACCTTTTAATTACATTATAAATCTGGTCATATGATGAATTGATTCAATTTAAATCTCTTACCAAATTAATTTTCCCTCTATGTCCCCCTTTTTATCAATTTTCTACGTCATGCTAATTTAATTTAATTTAATTGATTCAAATTGAATCACTTACTAATTAAAATTTTCAACTTCCTTTCCTTGGATGAAATATCTCTTATATAATTTGAATTTTAAATTGATTTTTCATTAAACCAACCTTCCATATTAAATTCCACATGTTTCTCTTTGGCCGATTTTTTATCTCATGCCATTTATTTTTATATTAATTGGTTTATGTTGAAATTAATTCCAAATGATTTCCCTCCAATTCTTCCTTCTCTTGGCCGAACTTCATGATCCCTTGTCTTATAAATAATGTTCCTTGGACTAGGTTAACTTCTCTTGAAAAAATCTCTCTTAGAAAAACTCTCTTGGCTGAATTTTTGCAAAACCTTTGGGGATCTCTTCTTGGCGAATCAAGTGCTAATTTATTCATCCTTGTTTCCATCCTCCAACCTACAAGTGATTGGCTTGAGGATTGCACAAAAGAACCTGGAGGATTAGTGAATTTCCTTATGGCCGGAAGCTTAACAAAATGCTTTCATTCTATTTTGTGATTTTACATGCTAAGTGACCTTGTTCTCCTTCTTGGCTTGAATTTCTTATGCATTTGGCCAATTTAATTTGTGCTTACCTTATATATTTATATACCTTCTCAAGTTGGCCGAAAACTTTATGGTTGATGAATTAAAGTGTATTATTGCAAGTTGTTTTCTCTTCACTATTCCTACATGTTCTAAAGAGAGATTATTATATTTGTGATTGTTTCATATAAAATACTTGTGAGTAACAAGTTTTATTACTTCTAAATCATCTCATATTTTGTATAAATAATAATTTCTTTAAAAAGAGATTTCATTTGAGTTTATGTGATTTAAGATTTTATTTTCATTTGATTATTTTAAAAACTCTAAGTCTCTTTGTAACAAGTGATTGATTCAAGTTTCAAATTATTAATATGTTATATTTCAAACCATAAATTAAATCACCTTGATTTCAAGTTATCACATGCACATCAAATATTTTAAAGATTCATTTACATCATATATATATATATATATATATATATATATATATATATATATATATATATATATATATATATATATATATATATATAAAGTTTAATTATTGCCTTTAAATTTAAATATCAATTAAAGTGAGCTATCTTTCTATTCTTTGAATTCACTTGCCTTAATATTATTCTAGTTGGGTTGTGAGACCAAAATTATTTTAAAATTAAGAGTTAGATTCTTCTTTCTCCTTGTTCTTATTTTAATATAGGGTTGTACTTGCCTGTTAAGGAAAGTACATTGTTGAGTTATTCTTTCCCATTAAGGAAAGTACATTCTTAGGTTGTACTTGCCTGTTAAGCAAAGTATGGTGTTAGGTTGTACTTGCTCATGAAGAAGAGCACGAGAGATTTGTTGTAATCTCATTTTGACTTAGTGAATTTCTAGCTTGGGTTGCTAGGCATGGATGTAGGTCGGTTTTTAGAGTTTGGCTGAACCTCATAAAATCTATGTATTCTCTTTCTTTATTTTTATGCATGTTACTTTTTATACTATTGTTGATTGTTGTTTTATTTCCTCTACCATTTTATCATTAAAAATTTAAGTTTTATACAAAAGTTTAAAATTAAGTTTTCTTAAATTATTTTTAAAACCCAATTCCCTCCCCATTGGGTGTCATACGTTAACAAACATCCATTAAAAAGAGGTAGTTATGGAGTTTTCATGAACACCAATAAAAATTAGCCATTTTTATTCTACCATGAAGCACTCCGATAGTTCTGTCTAGTAAGACGTATGAGAAGTCTCGACCAAAATACCATTAAATAGCACTCTCTCTCATTGAATGGAGAGCTCAAATTCACTTTCTTTAAGCAAAAAAAAGAAGCTTTGTTACTACTTATCTACACTTGCATATTCACCCAATAAACTTGTCATTGAAAACTCAAGTTCAAACCAATACACCATCTAAGTAAAACCAACATAACTTAAGCTATGAGATCACTCATTTCGATCACAGGAATCTCCATGGCCAATTTCTTTGGCCAATTCCCCCTTTGTAAGCAACTTTCTAAAACCTATAAAATTTCTATCATAGCATGGTTTATAAACTAGTCTAGGTCACATCAAGGCTTAGTGAGTCATGCATTTGGCCCTTTGACCTTCTTTAAGCTGTCTAGTGAAAGAATTCATCTATGGTGGCTTATAAGGATAGAAAATCATACAGGCTAGGCTCATGTTGACCAAAAAGGTTAAGCTTGAGTCGCATCAACCCGAGCCTAGCCCAATTCCCTTATCGAGCCTAATTGGAGGTTGATTATAATTTTGTAGCCTTTGGATATATTTTAAATAGATTCCAATAGCTCAGATCATGTTGGGCCATAGTTTCATATAACCTAATTTTTTTTCAGGTATTTCCTTTTTTTTTTATATTTTAGCATTGGATACCCCTTTGGGCAATTTAGTTAAACTTTTGGCATAAATTTGTTGAGAAATCTAAGAAAACTAGCATATATAAAATATTAATATATTTTTATTTTAAAAAATTAATTATTCACTATTTTAGTCATTTAACACCTCTAATAGCCTAAAAAAATTTCATATTCTCTAGCTATTTTTAAATGATCTTATAAACTTTCTTAAAAATACCTAAGTGAATTAAATCAAAATACATCTAATTAAGATAAGTCATTTCTCTAACTAAATCATCTAATGTTTAAAAAAATTGCTATAATTAAAACATAATTCTAAAAAAATTTAAAAATTAAGGAATGCCTTTATAAAAAGTTTTTAGAATTTTAGATATTATTTGCCTAATAACCTAATTTAAATTGAAAAGTTCACTATTTTTATTTTTAAACAATTTTTAACAATTTCTAAAATTTCAAATAATTTGAAGAGGGTTCTTCATGGTTTGTGCACCCTTGGAATTTTCTTACAATCTTATTAAATCATACACATATTATTTAAAATTAAATTATGAAATACCTTATGTGTACAAAAAATACTATTTTGTTCATACTAGGCCCATAAGTATATAATATTTCCTATAAGTGAAATCTATTTCTAATCATAGATGTATTTGACTATTTTAATAATATAGATACTTATGTTTATATTTATTTAATCATTAAAATATATCAAATATTTCTTACATTTTAAAATTATTTTTAAAAAATTTTATCATACAATAACAACAACAAACCTTTATCCAACTAAGCGGGGTCGGCTACATGAATCCTTCATCTCCATAGTGTTCTATTATGTGTTAAATTCTCATTTAATTCAAGTATACTAAGGACATTTTTTATGCATCTTAACCAAGTCTTTTTAGGTATACCTCTACCTTTCTTAACATAAGGCAAATCTAATGCATCTACTCTCTTAATATCGGTCAACGCTTTATGTGGCCAAACCATCTAAGGCGACTTTCTCTAATCTTCTTTATCACTGGAGCTACTCCAACTTTTTCCTGAACATCCTCATTTTGCAACACTTAACTTAGTCTTATGCTTCTCTTTTATTGGCCAACATTATGCACCATAAATCAATGCAGGTCTTACCACCATCTTATAAATTTTTCCCTCAAGTTTAAGTGGTACTTTTACATCACAATAGGGGCGGATGCATTTCTCCACTTCAACCATCCAACTTGAATTCTACTAATAACATCTCCATCTATTTCACCATCATTTTGAACAATAGAGCCTAAATATCTAAAGTGTTCACTCTTTTTAATGACTTTCACCTAATGTCACAACACTACCACTAGAACTTCTACAACTAAAATTACACTTCATATATTTAGTTTTAGATCTACTTACCTTTAGACTCTAATGTTGACCTCCATAATTCAAGTTTCTCTTGGACTCCCTCTCTAGTCTTATCAACAACAAGAATGTCATCAGCAAAAAGCATACACTGAGGTACATCTTCCTATAAATGCCTAGTAAGAACATCCATAACTAAAGCAAAAAAGCATACACCAAGGTACATTTAAATATTTTATCATAATGAAATAAAAACTAATGGTGCATAAAATTAATAATAATAATATTTATATGATACTAATCATAATAATTAAAAAAAGTTAATATTATTTATTTTAATAATAAAATTAAATAATTTTAATCATGAATTCAAATAGAAAACATAAATAAATATTTTTTTTGTTTTTATGATAATATTAATTTTATCAAGACCAAAAAAAAATTTGCTAAGCATTGCACTAATATATTTAATTCTATACATTAAACTAGGAGACATGTAATTCATTATGCTATCATAATAGTTCTTTATTTTATTTATTTAGCTTGAACTTCACTATTGCTTATAAAATTGATTATAGAAATTGAATGCATCTACATAGATCTATATACACATAAGTGGGTTCTTTGGCAAGTAGTTAGCTAGTGAGAAACACATTATAGGATCAGCGTGCATAGTATCTTAAAACTTTGATCACATTCTTAACATTTTTCATCATTGCACTTTGTACCAAACTTTTAATACTTAATTGGCCTTTTAACTAAATGTACTGGTTTATTTTGGTATATTTTTCTTATCCAACATTTGACATATCCCCTTATCCCCACTAATTTAATGCATACAATAATTTAGTCTACTCACAATATTGTCACACTCCCATGATTGTACTATTTCCTTCTTATGAACTTCATCACCCTTTTAGATCAAGTTCAATATGATTTAGCAAATAAAATATTTGGTTAAATTCTTGCTCAACTAAGTCACTCTAATTTGATAAAGTCATTTATAGTTCAATCACATCATGTGATTCCAAGTATATACATGTATTTAGGTCCATTTATTTCTTCTCTATATAAATAATTTCTATTCAATACAACCCTACACTCTAGATATTTGACATATTTTTCTATTACTCTAGTACATATTTATCTTCAAGGATTCATATCCCGCTTGAACAATTGAATCATAAACCTAATAGTTGATGGTTTCAACAATTGTTATCATATTGATGCACTTGAAAGTATATGAAGAAATGTTGGTACTTTAGGATATAATACTCCCTATTAAAGCCAAGACTTGACCATGATTATGATTAATTATTTAATTATTATTATTATTAAATAATAGTTTACCTAACAATGAAAACTATTTAATCATAATCAAACCTCTTGTAAATACTTAATGAATTTAATTTTCCTAAATCCTATCACTTTAGTTGATGATAAAGTGATTATCCTTAAGATAGTCATACTCCCATAAATGACTTAGTTTTGTAAATCATCAATGTCAAATGAATCAATTCTAGGGTATACTAATTTTTACAAATACTTAGGGGTTGTGATTGTTCACAATCCTTTAGTTGTTTAGTATAAGAAAGATATAGTTTAGTCATTTTTATGAGTAAACTCTTAGATCCTCAGGGAAAAATTACTTTAATCATGGCTAAATTCAAGATTAAATGTTATACTTACTTTATGATATGTTATACCACTTTGATATAATACTACACGAGGATAGATATATTTCTTTGATGGTGCCCAACATATGGCCATTTCTTTTTTTTTTACTTTTATTTTAATTTTACGTAGCTATGCATTAACAATAAATGTTATAATGTTATGTTATTTTATTTGTAATACTTATCTGGTGTGTTGTGATGGTTTCATTAAGTTTTAAGTATTTTATTTACAACAGGCCTATTTGGGATGAATTTTGTTTTGGGTTTTTCATTTTTATTTTTGTTATTTTTAAATTTATTTGTTTAGTGTATTTTTTAAAAAATATTTTTTTATTTTTAAGAAAATCACAGTATTTTTAAAAACAATCAAAATAACATTTACATGTTTTGAAGGTTTCAAAAAAAAACTATCTCCACCAAACACAGTTTATGTCAAATTAAAGCATAGATAAAATAAAATAAAAATAGGACTTAAAAATAAATAAAAGTGACCAAAATAGCTCTTCTATTTTTAGAATTTATATGTACAATAAAATATATGCAAAGTTTCTCATCCTAGTATAAACTGATCAAATTCCCAACAAACAGGCGTATCATTTAAATTAGAAGAAAGGACCAGGAATAGAAAAAGACTAAAATTTATACAATATCGTTTAAATTATTTGAGATTATTTAGTACAACTAAATTGTCTAACTTTTGTAATTTATACTTTTATTTTATTTTATTTTATTATGGGTATGTATAAGCAGATTGTCCAACTGCACAAGCCTAATATATATTCTTTTACAATCTATTAGAGTACATTGATTATTTTATATTTATTTTATTTTATTTGCTATTTTTCTATTATGATTTGATTGTCTAATTTAAAGATGATTTTATGCTAGGCTTATAAGACAAAATATTTATATTAACTTTAATAAAAATGATAAATAACTTTAAAATCAATTATAAAAATTAAGGCTCTCTCTAGATAGATATTTTAAATTAGTTTTGCTCTATTATATGTCCTTGATAAGTTATAAGATAGAGCTAGCTAAAACCCCTAAGCGTTGGTGCATATTCATAATAGGATCAAGTCAAGCATGCATTAGAGATCTTCTTAATGATAGATAACTTATGTTGTCTATCATGTTCCTTAGGATATAACCTTAGATAAGTATGATTTTAGTTATGTTCTGGGAATTTTGGTGTGCTAGGAAGTAGCAGTCTAACCTAGATAGAATTGGATGTTGAAAGTTTTGTTTCCTTAGAAATCATCTCACTAAGATATCTTAAGTTTTTTTTCCATGATTTGAGGTCATGAGACCAAGTCTAAAAGACAGAAATCATGATTACTAATAGAGCTTCTCATGACTAGGTTGGGTCAACTACCTTCCAAGCTAAATGATCTTAAGCTTAACAACTTGAGATGACAAATTCATAAAATCTAAATTAAGCCTTTTTCCTTGATCTTTTTTCCTAACCAAATTTCCATCTTTAGCCTATCATACTTCTTGTTGAATCCTTGGTGGTTTAGTGATTATTATCACATAGGCTTTCTATATATATTAGGCTATAATCTCACTTGGTTACAGTGATTCACCTTCTACCTTATGAATTGACATCTAGTATATTGACTATTCTATTTGTATAATAATTATTGAATCATGAGTCTTCCTTAGCAAAGCTTAAAAACAAAAATCAAAATTAAGGCATGTTTCCACTTATTAAGAGTTTTTTTTTATTAACTTGATAATATATCCTTAGATTAATAATTTCCATGAGATCATATAAGAGATGGTGAACTTATCATGATTTTCTTTTTATTTTATATTATGAAATATTTTATATAAAGATCATATTATCATGTTAATACACTTTTCCCCACACCACACCAATTAGACTTTGACTTAGTAAAAGAACCTTTCACTTTCTCTAAATTTGACCTTGATAAAAAGGCCCCCCATGTTCAACGAAATGTAATTAGCAATGACCATTAAGGATTTGGTGGTGACTTTAGTAATAACTTTGGAGAATTAAATCTTAATAAGTTTCTTATAATGGTGTCTATGATCCTAATAAATTCTTAGACTAGTTAGCTCAAATAGATGAATTATTTGAATGGCTTCATATGAATGATTATTAAATAAGCCTATTGTTAAGATGAAATCAGTGAGTCATGCTAAAAATTTTTTGGAATAGCATTTAAGTTATAGAAGAAAGAAAATAAATTGTGAATCTTAGTTGGATAAAGATGAAAGAAATGTGCAAGGCTAAATAGTCAATGTGTAAGGCTAAATAGTCTAGAAATTGGGCATCCATACGGCAAGAGAAATGGAGGCCTATCATCTAGGGTTATTATTTCATTGGTGTGCTGGCTAGTGATTGCCACTAGTTTCTTTTTGCAATCCTAGCACAGTGCTCTTATGCTGCTGCTCTTAATGGTGGCGTATCTAACCTCAGTTGTGCCCACTTCTAAAAACTATATAGCTTTCCTACCAACCTTCTTTGATGACTACATTGCATATGAGGCAAGTTCAAGCCTTCCCTTTATTAAAAAGCACAATCACTAAGCTGGTAAACCAGCTATCTCCCTCAATGAGGAGGACATTGGTAGACTTGTTCAACCTTTCATATTATCCCTAATTGGCAAATATGCAGCAAAGAGAATCACCCTGGCTAAGGTAAGAAGTTTTTTCAATGAACTTAAGCTCATTTCTAGTAGGTATGTTGGCTTCATTAATCATGGATACTTTTTCATTCATATTGACAATGAGGAAGACTAAGCACACATTCTTGCAAAGAGGGTCTTCTAAATTAAGGATCTCCCACTTAGAATTTTAAAATGGGCCACTGAATTTTTTGCTAATGTTGAATCACCTATAGTTCTTGTTTCGATTCATTTTCCCAATCTTAAATTCCATTACTTCAAGAAGTAGATGCTTGTCTCCCTAGCTACTGTGAATGGAAAACCCCTACACTTAGATTTACCTACAAGCACACTCTTTAAGCCCTCAATTGACAACGTTTTAATCAAATTTGATGTCACATCAACCTTTTAAGATGAAATTTGGATTGGAACACAAAGGAATGGTTATTGTCAAAAAGTTGTCCTAGAAAATATGCCAAAATATTGTACCCACTGTAGGAGATTTAATGGCACCAACTCTGACTGCATAACTCAACAA
Source organism: Cymbidium sinense (assembly GCA_021442155.1). NCBI lineage: Eukaryota > Viridiplantae > Streptophyta > Magnoliopsida > Asparagales > Orchidaceae > Cymbidium > Cymbidium sinense. Next base: position 146,960,323 of record CM038218.1, on the reverse strand, counting down.
CCACTAACTGCTCATGTTACTATTCCATTCATAGTAGAATGTCAAGCTACCTTTGCTTCATGATGAGAACACTGATGCTGCTACTACCAACCCCCAGCACATTGATATGGCCTCCTTGTAGCAGGCTAATTAAATCAATTTTTTAAAAATCTCCTATTTAAGCCATTCTGAACATTGAGTGGGCTACTATCAGCGCTCACCCAACTTCTGCATAGACCTGGAAAAACAACCTACTGGAGACTCGATTGCCTCGACCTCATGACCCATCTGTTCAGGCACAATCAAAGGAAACTTCATTTAGGGATGCTACACTTAATGAAATTCATCAAATCACCTAGCATTTTAGGCAACAAGAGGCACACAATTTAGGGATAAATTCAGATTAATTTACATGAAACCATCTTCTCACCTAGAACCACAAGGCAGCAACAAAAAAAAGGGAAATAGCTTTCAGACGATGAAAGCTTAGAGGCAGTAGACTTTCAAGGGGAACTTCCTTCATACCTGATTAACATAAATAATAAGCTATTAATGAAAATGGAGAATGAACTAAATGAGGGTTGGGTTCAGGTCAGGAAATCTAAAGGATTGAGGGAGCTTAAAGGTTTACTTAAGGACTGAACTAAAGCCATTAGAAGATAAAATAATGTTGATAATCTACCTAGCCTAGCACTAGGCTACCACTACCTCCTAAATGATTATTTTTTTATTTGGAACATTAGAGGCATTGGCAAGCTCAAGTCAAAAATCAGAATAAAATAGCTTACCAATACTCATAAATTAGCATTCTAGAACCCATGGAAACCACCTCACACTCCAAAGCTCTTCTTAGACTTCTTAAATTATAAGGCTTCTATGCTAACATCAGCAATAAAATTTAGATCCTTTGGAAGGAAACCTACAATGTAAGCATTATCATTGATCACCTACAATTTCTTCACCTCACTATCTCACAAGGAGAAATTCATGCACTAGCCACTATGGTTTATGCAAATTGTTCTCACCAAGGCAGAAGATAGCTATGAGACAATATTACTCATTTGGGAACTACATTTCAAGTTCCTTGGATGGTTGGAGGTGATTTTAATATAATTGCATGTAATGATGAAAAAAAGGTGGTGTAAATCCCAAGCCCAAACCTATGGCAGATTTTGTAGAATCTATCCTCAAAGCTGGCTTGTATGATGTTAGCTTCATTGGCTGCAAATATACTTGGAGGAGAGGGAAAATCTATGAATAACTTGATAGAGTCCTATTGAACATTGCTTGGAAAACTTTTATGCATGGCACTACCATCCAACACCCCTCCAAAACCTCTTCTGATCACGCACCTTTGTTGGTTTCCATTGAAGAAATTTTTATGCCTACTGGTTCTCACTTCATATTTTTTAACAAGTGGACTCATCATAGAAATTTCATCCCATTTATCAACAAAATCTGGAACCTAGACTTATCTGATAATAGCTGGATCTAACTTTGGAGGTTGCATAAGATTACAGCTAAGGAACTTCAGGTCTGGAACAAGGCAGTTTTTGGTTTACTGCAATCCCAAAGTAATGATGTTGAAGCTGAAGTAAGAGATTACGAGTCACAATTGGCTTCTAATCCTAATTGTAGCACTGAACTTAAGCTGAACTCGGCATTGGCTTTGAAGAAAAGCTAAAAATGGAAAACTCATTTTTGGGCTCAAAAAATTGTTGGGCTCAACCTTGTTGAACGAGATAGAAACACAAAATATTTTCATGCCTTAACTAGAAAAGGAGAGAACAAATTACCATAGCTAAGCTAAAACACCAGCAAAGTCATTGGATCACTAACACTAAGGACATTTATGGGCTCCAAAAATTCACCGCCGACCACTCGATGAAGAGTGTTTTATTTATGTTAGCAGAATTTTTAGAAGGCAGATGGAATAGTAGATACGACACTACTCAAATATTTTGCCCTGATTTTGTGAAGACTTTAGATCTGGTTCCAGGTTTCCTATAAGCGTAAGCACTTATAATTAATTATCCCTCACAATGTTGAGAGAGAACTTTTGATTAAGGCTAGTCATTAGATCGCTAAATGCATAGAATATAATAGTAGTATGTGGAGTTTAGAAATTTAAATTTATGAAATTCATCATATTAACTTAAAGCATGGTTAGGGGGATGATGACGTGTCTGACCAAAATCTGATGGTTTCATCATCTCAGACTATCGTGGTCCCTAGTCTACTTAGTTAGAGGAGGTAGTTGAGCCAACCTGATCGAAGGATCTTTGTTTGCAGTTATGGGTTGCATCATCCAAGAAAACCTTGTAAACATAGGGTGGTGTTTGTCTAAAGAGACAAGCTTAACTCCACCTTAACTAACAGATGGCTTTTTGTCCTATCAGGAGCACCTTATTGTTCACATCTCAAAGGGCAGAGCCTTTGGAAAACATATGGACTACAGTCATGATCATAATATAATGGTGTCATTTGGCAGCAACCACCTGATCAGAGGACTCTAGTCATAACCGCATCATATATGGAGCATACTGGCCAAACCACGCTAACAGAGGACAGAGGCCACGTCCTTACTAGCATGAAAATGATTGAGACTAAAAATAATAAAATACTTGATTTGACATTAGCTCTTTTATGAGCTGGAGCTTTCTTGATTTGTCACCTCCGATAAATAGTTACGGAAGGTGGATGTATTATTTTTTTCTTTAAGTTTTTTAAAAAAAGTGAATTTCATTTAGGCATTTAAATTAAGCTTCTTTTATCATTTTTATATTTGTATGAAATTTGAATTTATTTGATTTAATATTGAACTCTAAATATAATTTGATGGTGATATCCCCTCCAGTTGAAATCACCATTCAACACAGCCATCATTGGGGTATATAAGTCTGCTTGATCATTTAATTTATTATTTTAGATTCTGATGACTCTATTAATTTAATAATAGAAGATTAGATCTACTATCATATGACAGAATTAGATTCTTAGATATTTTAATAAGTTGAAATTCTTATAATATTATTATTAGATTTTTAGGTTTTCTTAACTGCACCGAGCCCAAGACCCAATCAAAATCAACTACAGCGCGACACTAAGTTTAAGCATTCAGCATAGTGTCAAGGCCCATGCGTGTTATTTAATTCAGTATTAATTTAATATAAAGGGACTTGAATAGTGTTATTTATTTTAATTGAGTTTCATTGCAAGTTTAGGATTATAGATAAAGTTTTGACAGCATTCCAGTAGCCTTATGGCATTATCCCCGTATATGGGGCTACAATGGGGGTTGGGCATGCCCACCATGCCAAGAAAAGCATGTATGGCTCTCTGAAGCACCTACATGTAACACAAATTTCTTCATCATGCCAAAAAAAGTATGTACATACCTATGTCAAATAGCAATTTTATAATCAGCATTCACTTTGAGTTTAATAAGGTGAAAAAGAAGATTTCAAAAAAGATCTCGGCATTGTCCCCATGTAGGGGGCTACCTCGGGTATGTTGGGCCTACCCACCATGCCAAGAAAGGCATGTATGGGTGGTGTAAACACCACGGCCGAATGAGCCATCCCACCATGCCAAGAAAGGCATATATGGGGCTCTAAAACACCTGAAAATAACACATATTTCTCCATCATGCCAAGAAAGGCATGTACGGGTACTTATATACCTTCCTTCAACCCAGACTCCAAATACCCTTTTCTTGTTATTCATTGGTACTTTGGATTTCGTTAAAATTTTGGCAGCATCTCCCCTAACCAGGGAATTTCTATGGAAACTAGGCCTATCCACCCATCTAAAAGATCGATGGTGTTTTAATACCAATACCGTGAGTTCCTAACATGCCCATCTAAAGATGCGATAGGCTCTTCTGCATGAAAATTCAAATTTTTCCGCCAGAAAGGTGTGTATGGGTACTTATACACACATAAGAAAATAATTTTATACATGTAGGAAAGAAATGGACGAGTGTGGTGCTGACCAGGCAGACACGGGCAAGAATGCTACTGGATGCACGACTCAAATGTGCACTGCGGGATGCACGACTTTCGTGGATGCGGGCACTCGGTCATGGATGAACACATGCGGGAGATAACGCGCCTGGATCGCGGTTGGCAGAATGTGCACACACGTGACAGACGATAACCGCATGCGCGCCTACTGGTTTGCATGGGAAGCGGGACGGCACCACCATGGCTCTCAAGTCACACGAGAGGCGGGATGATGGTGTTCGACCATGCGAGGCGGAGTGCGTGATGCTGCAGTCTCTCATGATGCTTGGGGCGAGCAGAGAGGCAGACCAGCTGAGGGGAGCTTCGCTTCTATGCATGAGAGAGCTCAGGAGTGGGATTAGAGCCAACTGTGGGATTTTTGGGGCTATGGGTAGAGGAGTTAGGGTTAGGTAAGGGGATATATTTATAAGATTTTCTTTATTTAAGTGAAAATTAATCCTAGTTTAGATTTTTATGCCGCCATTATTATATGGGCAATATATTGTTAATTTTAGGTTATTTTGATGTTCTGAATGCAATGATGCAGTCTGTTTCATGATCGAAGGCCGTTTGGTTCAAGTCGGCACCGAATCGAATCAATTTAAGTTCAAAAATATGCATTATCACTTTCGATGGCTCGATATTTGTGCAAACTTATCTGAATTGAGTGTGTATAGTTTCATTTAAAATGTTTCAATATTTTGACACTAACAGCGTGATCAATTTCACAAACGGATTTCATTTGGACATCATCACGGCTTCCTGGCCTCGATATATGTGTAGGCGCATCGACGGATCTTCTTCTTGATCGGTCGACCGTTGAATTATGCAATATGTATATTCTAATCAATTTTGATATTCTAAATGTCGTGGTGAAGTCCATTCATAGATTGGAGGTCATTTCGACTGATTTTGGTGATGCCTAGTGCATTTCAGTTCTAATTTGCATGATATTGTATCTGATCACTCTATATTCATGCAAACTCATCTAAATTGAATGTGAACAGTCTCATTTGATATATTTTGATGTTTTGAAGCTAATCGTATGACCAATTTCATGAATAGAGGTTATTTTGGCATTGTAATAGCATCCCAACTCTGATATCTGGATTGGTGCTTCGATGACCCTCTTTGATTGGTCGACCATCATTTTATGCAGGATGCATATCCTGATCAATTTCAATATTTTGAATGTGATGGTGAAGTCCATTCATTGATTGGAGATTATTTCTAGTAATTTTGGTGATGTCTGGTGCATTTTAATCTCGATTTGTGAGCTATTGCATCCGAAGTCGATCGGCTTTGTCTTATGAGCTCGACTCGACTTATGGCGCATGCATGGAGGTCAACAACATTAAAGAGTTTACCATTTCTTTTTCAACACCCTTTCTTGCACTAAAAATCAACATGAAGTGCGGCAAATTAACCAAGAGATTCTCAAGGAACAGCAGACTTTTATTGATAGTAGTGATGTTCTTAGTGCTGAGATAAAGCAAGCTACCTTTTCCATTAACGTCAATTAAACTACTGACACTGATGGTTTCTCTTTAGCATTCTATCAATCTACTTGGGACATTATTGGCCTATATGTTGTCAAAGTTATCCAGAACTTTCTTCAAAGAGGAATAAATGCCTCTCTACTTAATCTCCTCTACCATAGTTCTAATCCCAAAACAACCATCTAGCCATAACTGGACTACCTTTAGACCCATCAGCCTTTCCACAATCATGAGCAAAATATTCAGCAAAATTGTGTGCAACATGATCGAAGGACTACAACCTAAATTAATCTCCCTAATCCAAAGTGCTTTTATTAAAGATAGAGATATTTATTAGAATGTCCTACTTGCTCACGAAGTGCTCAGAGACTTTGACACAAATTGCAGAGCCTAAACATTGCAATCAAGCTTGACATTCACAAGGCATTTGATAGTATTAGCTGGGAATTCATCCATCAGGTTCTTGCAACCAAAGGATTTAATTCGCCTTCATGTGCTCTAAGCAAAAATCATTACAAATAATCATTATTCCATCATGTTCAATGGAAATAGAGTTGGCTTTTTTTTGAATCCAAAAGAGGCTTGAAGTAAGGACACCCCTTATCCCCCACATTTTCATAATAGCTATGGACTAGTTTTCTGCTTTACTAAACCAAAAAATGCACTTATTCCCCTCCATCCAATTTCATACCAAAGCAAGTCCACCCATCTCCCACCTTATGTTTGCTGATAACATCCTCATCTTTTGTAATTGATCTAAAACCTCAATTAAGAAGTTTTAGGATGTTATCAAATAGGTTAAAAATGTTTTTGGAATGAAATATAATAAGGAGAAATCAGACATCTTCCTTAGAAGTGAGTCTCTAGCTCTCAATCAAGATGGATTCAACAATTCACTAGTTTTAAACTTGCCAACTTTCCTACCAAATATCTGGGCAACCCTCTTTATACAAGAAGAGTTAAGAGGATCTATTTTGATGACATAATTGCAAAAATCCAGACCAAAATTACCTCCTGGGAATATCGACTCCTATACTTAAGAGGCAGAATTACACTAATCAAAAGTGTACTTAATTCAATTCCTCTACATGTTTTCTAGGTCATCAACATGCTCCTTGGTACTCAAAAGAGGATAGAATCACTCTTCAACGCCTTCCCACGGAATGGGAATGGAAGAGCCTATCATTGGACCAGCTGGAGGAAAATTTGCAAACTCAAAGACGATGGGGGGCTCGACTTCAAGTTTCTCTAGAACAGCATAACATGCAATGCCATGAAGCTATGGGTCAAGCTTATAAAGCAATGTTTCCTTTGGTCCAAGTTAATGATGAAGGAATATTGTTCAAAAGTGCATCATGCAATTGTTCAACCAAACAAATTTGATTCCCCATGCTGGAAGACTATGTTGTTCCACAAAAATAAAGCTAAACATCTTAGGTGGCAAGTGGGTAATGGAAGCATCAATTTTTGGTATGACACATGGATGCTAGATGATCCTCTCTCAATATATAATATAAACCATGATGACATCCTAGTGGTTAAAGATTTCATGGTAAACTAAGGTGAACTAACCCTCTGGAATAACAACAAACTGACAAATTATTTCCCTGCTAAAATTGTTGTGACAATCACTCAAATCCTAATTAGCTAAAATAGCCTAGACAAACCTATTATTAACATGGATAACCAACAACTCAGTTTACCTAAAGCCTACTTCAATATTATTAGACAGCCCACATCTTGCTGCTAGGGCAAACTTTTATGGCATAATTATGCAAGCCCTCAATCTCATTTGCATGCTAGAGGATACTCAACCGAGCAATCCTAGCAAATGACAGAATTATGGAGAAAGGAATTAGCCTTACCTCAAAATTTTAATCATATCCAAATGCAAAAACCATCAATCACCTCTTTCTACATTGTGAGAAAACTGTTAAAATTTGGGACTTGCTAGAAGACATCTTTATATTTCGAATTCATAAGCTAGTAGTCTCTGACCCATGAAGGATATTTTGAGGCATAAGCAGGACAAGAATATATGGATTATCATTCTCATCTTGGCACTCTAATTCATATGGATGGATAGAAATGACTCTAAGCACAATAACGTTTGGAATACTCCCCAAGAAATTGTCAAGCAAGTGCTAAACTACATGAAAAAGCATATTTATTTGGAAACTTGAAAGACTCCTATCCAAGGGGAGAAACATAGCTACAAGAATTAGGCTATCCTGCAAGAAAAATCTACCCAAATGCATTTTTTCCACTGAATTAGGCCTCACCATCCTTGGCTAATGCTTAACTTTGATGGCTCCTACATGAGTAGCAACAACACTACAAAGTCTAGTGAAATTATCAGGGATTGGAATGGCTCCATAATTTGCACATTTCACAAACCATGCAAAGTTGATAGTTCCCCCTATTTAAAGGCTGATGGATCACTCTTTACTTTATAAATTTCTCAAACATTTCATAACTAATTTATATGTTCTGAAATAGACTCCCTCACCCTAACCAAAAATTTTCACCAAAAGAAGCCAGCCCATAGAATGTGAATCACCTAATGAGGAGGATTTGGGCTTTTAGCTCACAACTGACAATGAAGTTCACCCACATTTATAGAAAAGGCAACAAGCCAACGATCTACCTAGCAAAGCAAGGTGCTTCAAAACAATTCACTAGCATTTCTTATTCTCCAAATGATGTTGTAAAACATTTAGATTTTGGTGATAGCATTGGCTTGCCCTTTATCAAATGCAACTTTTTGTAACTTTATCACACCTTCACAATGAAATCTACATCTTTATGGAAAAAAATTGCAAGGCTAAATATTTTTCTCGCCATCATAATAGCCATGAGTAATTGATAACTTTAAGATGTAGTAACCAATAACTAATAAAATATCTCAATACCTTTGAGGATCTCATAGTTAGTACTAATTATCATGAAACTAGTTGACAACTATCAAATAAGTTTGTTATTGGAGTTAAGATTAAAATTAGAAATTATGTTTATAACCTTATTGTTGTATGAGATTGACATTCATCTCAATCTTAGCAGTTATGATCCATAATCGTAGATTAGGAGCTTCCAAATTAGGCACTTAGGACACTACATTTAGAGATTCGGTGTATAACTAAACTAGAACCAAAACCAAAGAATAAAAACTAAATCAAACACAAAAATTGAAATCAAAATAAAACAATCAAAACTCAAACACCTTAAGGTGAAAGCTAAGTTAATATGTGGACCACATTAAACCTAACTTAACTCGGTTGGACTAAGTGAGTCCAATTAAACCTAAACTTAATGAAATTTAATAGAAAATTAAGATTAAATAAATCTAAACCAGAGTCCAAATTTAATTGAGTTTTAATTAAATTAATTATGTTGATTAACTTAATTAACCTATTTAAGCCCAAGCTCACCTGAGTCCAAATAAAGTCAAATAAAATTAAAATTTAATTAAATTAAATTAAATTAAATTAAAATAAAGGCACAAAATTAATGTATAAACAAAAATGAACATCAAAATTTAATTTAGATGTGGTATAAAATGGATTAATTAGGTTATTTGACCTGAGTTGACCCATGTGGGTCCTACCAAGTCAAAAGTCAACCAACTAAAATTTGATTAAATTAAACCATTTGAAAAGCTCAAAATCATCAAATGAATATGATAAAATATAAAACTGAAAAGAAATCTAAATCCAATGAGGGCTCAAATGGGCTAATTGAGTTATGTGACCCAAGTGAACCTAAATGGACTTTATTGAGCCCAAATTCAAACCAAATTAAAATTAATTCAAACTTAACATTCCAAACCATTTCAAAATCTTAAGTAAAAATACAATCCCATTTTGGGTCTAGTTTGACCAATCTAGTCACTTAGCCCAAGTGAACCTAATTTGAGCCATTTAAGCCCAATTTGGGTCAACATGAGTCAAAATCAAATAAAATTTAAATTAATTTACATAAATTAAGCTAAATCATTATGACCATTTAATTAAACAAAATTAAGCCCAAACACACTTTGATTTGGGTCAAATTGGTCATTTGATAAATTTAATTCATTTAAGCCAAAATGGGCTAATCTATGTCAAATTCAAAATATAATTTAAATTACATGAAATCAATCTATCAAAATCATCACAATTGATCAATTAGACACAACTAAAGCTTAATCTAAATTTTAGAATGGCCAATTAGGCTAGGAAAAGCAATTTTTCTTATTTAAGTCAAATAGGTTAAACTTAGTTTAAACCAAGGCAAAGCCCAATAAGGCTTGGAACAATCAATCCCTAATTCATTAAAAGGATAATTAAGAGAAATTGAACTCTAATCCGAATGGCCAATCAATCAATTGAATTTACACACCCTAGACCAACCTAATTCAAATCAATCTAAATGAGTTAACTTAAGCCTTTACCCAAATCTATTCCAAATGAGCTCATGGTAACCTTTAACTCATCTTCAGCTCAACTAAGGCAGGTTATAACCATCCTAAGGAGAGGTGAGCCAGTGCTATGAGGTGAGGTGGATGCCATGGAAGGAGCTAACCAACCCCCTTAGCCCAAAAGTAAAATTGACACATACCTCTCCTTACCACCTTAATTAATCACCTCAAACCTATGCTCTAATCCTCTTATCACCTTCAAGAGCTAACCTAGGCTCTAACTTCCATAACTAGTCACCTCCCACCTTCTCCAATGAGGAGGAGTCAGCCAAAAATAAAAGGAGGGGGAGAAGCCACCTCTCCCACTTTTAACATTTCCCACACCTTCCATTGCACCCAAAGGACTCAACCAAACCTTTTCCCCATCTTCTCAAGCACTTTAACCCTAAATTTAATCAAGCTCTAACAAGCGTGGTCACCAACTCAATCCAGAAGGAGGCATGGGAGCAAACTTCGCACAAAGCTTTGCCCAAGCACACTCAATATTTTCAATATATTGGAACCACTAAACAAGAGCCTAAGTGATGTAATCGACCTTCCCTATAGGTAGCCAATAGGCATTGATGCCTTATGAAGTGAACTTAGAAAAATTCCATAGACAACCTTGCATTTTCAATTACAAAGCTCCCCTGACCGTTGGAATATGAAATTTCGATGAGAATCGCTAGAATTTTGCATCAATTTGTCCAAAAGCTTTATCTCTCATCAGTGAGGTAGAAGATGAAGCCTCAATCATTGATTTGATTTAATTCGACTCAACGGCCAAGATTAAAATGTGCTAGATTTGATTCACTGGATAAATTTTAGTCATTTGATCTTTGATTGAAAGGTCGAGATTAATTCTCTAACTCTACTTGTCTCACTATTTTATACATCAGATCCATATGGGTCTCACATGGACTAATGTTATCTCAAAATGCATAAAGTGCTATCGTGCTAGATGCTGACATGGATAAATAGAAAATTTTAGATTTATATATTTAAAAATTAAAACACCTAACCAAAAATTATAGATAAGGGCTTTATGAATTCAGCTCAATGAGAGGAATCCATTAAACCAAATGGCCATAATTTTTATTGGATGATTTTACTTAATTTTGAGCTTTATTGAAATTAATCAAACCTTAATTAAGCTGAGATTAATGATCCAATCAACTTGGAATTTCTCGGGTCACTATGTCCCATCTAACATAAAATTTTCAGGAATAAATACCAGTAGGTTATGAGTGGTATAATTTTTAAGCTTAAGGTCTAATCTAATGAAATTAATAAATACTAATCTTAGAAAATTAAATAAAAATTATGGAAATAGTGTAAATCATCATAATCAATATTATTGAACCTTAGAAAAACATTAAAACCCTATAAAACACAATAAACCCTAAAATTATTTAATTAGGGATTAATATGCATTTATTAACTCATTTAATTATGCAAAAATTAAATAAAATATAATAAATCAACCATACTCGAAAAAAAAAAAAAATATAAATAACCCCTTCTAATCTAAAGGGGAATAAAATAAAATTAAAAACCCTAATCGATACTTTAGCATTTTAGGACAAATTAGTTTATTAGAAATAATAAACTCTTAATCACTCCTAATTTATTAATCTGATTAAGATCAAATTTTGAGAGAATGTAATTAACATAAAATCTTATTCACCATAAAAAAAAATTCAAGTCAAAATAAACCCTAAATCAAATGCTATGATTTTTGAAGGTATATAGAGTGATTTAGAGAAAATAAATAATAGAAACTAATCAAAATTACCAAGCACTTAAAATTGGCTTAAAATACTTTGATTGATATCAAAGGACTTAGGAAAATTTCTCAAGCTCTCTGAAGTTAATAAAATCTAAAAATCACATATTTAGTGCTTAATATTTAAATTTAATCAGAAATTAATTAAAATTTTAAACTTTAAATTTAAACATTTATAATAAATCAAATAATGAGTTGAAAATCATTATTAATCATCCAATGAACTTAACATTCAAATAAGAATTCACTAAAATTGGAATCATAACAATTCACTAAGTATTTTAGGAATAACTGAGTTATATAAAAAATGAATAATCCATTAATCATCCTTAATATATATATATATATATATATATATATATATATATATATATATATATATATATATATATACATAAGTAATTTATCCCATAAAATTGGTAAGTGAAAATGGTCAATTAAACCAAAATATGTTAATCATAACCATCATGACGATACTTAATTAAATAATAAATATAAAGTTACAAAAATATATTTAGTTAACTTGAGATATGTAAATTGAACCATTAAATCAATTAAATTTATTCAGAATATAAAATCATAAAATTCAAATAATAATCAAATCAACAAAATCAACAAAAACCACGTACACTAATGAAGGCTAATTAATCTAACTAATCATTAATTGAAATTTATATAAAAGGGCCAAAGTAATGATTAATTAAATTTTAAATTTAAATAAACTTAATCATGGTGAAATATATGAATCAACTATTGAATATCAACAATCAAACACAAAATCAAATCAATTATAATAAACCTAATTCAATTAAGTCACTTAACAAAATAGATCAATTTCATCATTAAAGAGATTTTACCTAAATAAATCAAGCTATATATGAAACATTTAATTAAGTACTCATTAAATTCAATTAAGTTAATTCAACCAAACTTCTAACATATGTTATATCATAATCAATTCAATTAATTAAATCAATTAAATATGATCAAATCTAATTGAATATAAAAAAATAAATAAGACAATAAGCTAATTAATTTATTAAATCAAAATTAGAATGAATATAAAAAATAAAAGAATTAAAATAAACTAAATAAAATAATTAAATTGAATCATAATAATACATTAAAAATTACTTTCTTCATAAACATGCAATCATAAGGTATAAACCTGAGATCGCAGGGCTAGTGGTCCAAAGGATGCATCATACAACATATCACTAGTCCACCGACGGCACATACCTATAAATGAATAATTATGAGGGAAAATTTAAATCAAACGAAATAATTTATTAAATAAATTAATAATTGAAAAGTGAAACCAAATCCATCAAAATAGATTACTAGATTACAACCATTAGGATGAGATTTTATCATTTGATGATATTTCTCTCTATTAGGATTAGGGTGTTATTTAGATTAAAAGCTTGCCTCAAGCAAAACTTATTCTATTTTTCACTCTTCAAAATCTTAAAATCAACTTTAACATAAAATAAAATTTGAAATAAAACTTCAAATCACTTAAAAACTTAAGTTGAAATTACACATTGGTAAATTAAATTAAACTTTAAACCGAAGTCAAAATTTAATCCTAAAGAAGCCTAGAATTGTCTTACCACTCTATCCTTGTTTTCACACATTAGAGTATGATGCCACTGACTCTAGAATTCAGTTAGGCCGGTGACATATTTATGATATTATATTATTTTTATTTTTTGGTGTGCTGTTTTAGTCTAGATGATTAGAATTATTTATTCATTAGTCTGAATGTTATGACATATTTATTAGACTAACACTTTTGTTTGCAAGGGGTTATGCTTAAAGGGACTATTATAATAAAATCATAAATGCTATTTTGCTTGTAGGTACTATTGTGCCTAAGTCCTTAAGCATAGATCATTAAAATAGATAGACTTAGTAACCATTGGTGTTAAGCCTGTATTTTAATATAGAACTGCTTGTGTGTGTGTGTTTGCTTTTCTTTGACCTCTATTTTAGAGGGCTTAAGATTTCTTTTTTAAATTTAAAATATAATTTTCTATTAAAATTTCAATAGGATCTATTGGGCTTAAGATTAATAAAATTTGAGGAGATCCATGATGAAGGCGATGATCCAAAAGAAGCAAAATAAAAACCTTCATAGTTCAAAACTTTAGTTCTAGGCTATGTTATATAACAACAGAGCTCCACTATCTATTTTTATCTTCTTCTAAGGTGTACAGTGGTATCTGAGTGCACTGACCTTTCTTTAATTACTTTATTTTTCTTGTGGTGTTTTTCTTTAGGTGTGCACAAGAATAGCATATTTTTCATAGGTTTTTTCTATGTTTGCTTTGTTATGTTGTTGTGAAAGTCTGGATATATTATAAGCTCTTATGACAAAATTAATTTTTTCTAACTAATTAAATTAATCAACATAAAAATATGTATGCAATTCATAACTACACCTAAAGCCTACGCATAATCAATAATAATTACTTAGACTTTATAGGTCTTTGATATTTAGTCATAAAGCATATTATATGTATTCCTTGAAATAAAGCTCTTCACTCATTGCATGATAAAGGGCAGTGTCCAACCATTGACGACAACACCCTTGAGTGAAGAAGACATTTCCAATCGATTGGCCAGTAACTTGATTTCAACACATGCTTGCATATCTACATACCTAAGCCTGTTAAACAAATTAAGAGTTTAAAGAAGATCAAGAATAAAAAAATTTTAACATTAGCTGTGAGCATAACATGTCAATCATGATCATAGGTTTAGGGATTGAGTATAGATCTTAGCCTTCTTTTCTAACTAACAACATCCTAACTATCTTACATTCATAAAAATGAGCTCATGAATTTAAATCATAAGTAGTGTTAGCTGGCAGCTCGTACTGGGTAGGAAATAAGTCCAAAAGAGTTAGGATAGGCTCTCCTTCTTAGGTGAGAAGAGCTATTACATCTCAATTTCTTTATTAGTCTAGGTCAATATTTCAAACTTAGGTCAAAAGCACTTTTAGATTTAGAATCTGAAGTATCCTATTGGAATAGGTCTTTATCTCTTAATCATTCATATGGTCTTATGCTATTAGAATATAAGACCTAGCTTTTTAATAAAATGACAACTAAAACCTAAATTAATTTTATTTTTAAAATGGTAAAATGAGTATATGATAAGCTAAAATGTTTACTTTGTTTCTTAATTTCTAAAATGTTTTCTATTTATTCCCATTTGACCTCTGAAAGAACTCCTTCCTTTTGGATCATTCCCTTTTGATTTTTAAATTAGCCATCCTTGAAACAAACTTTGAAATCCATAGAGTTACAGGTTAATTTCTTTAATCAAGAGTTTTCTTAGAGGATTTTATTCTCTTAGGATGTAATTAACTATAAGATCTTGCCCTTATAGGGAACTAAGAACCATGTGTTAAAATAAACTCTATTAGATTTTTTCCATGTAGTTCAGGGGAAGAATCTTTAGATATGTAGACCCATCAACCTTAAAAGTCCTAATTAAGTGATCAAATTTATTATAGGGTGATATTTTATCCTTTGAGTTGATATATTATTCCTTTAATAATGTATTTGATTACCTAAATAAGAATTCCCAAGATTTGCATGGTGTTTCAAATAATATCCCCTCAATGTTAAAATATTTAACTCTCGTACTCTTAAGAATGCTTACCATTATGCCCTTCTAGTAGGAAAGTTCAATTTTTTAGTACATCCTCCCCTCCCATGTCTAACTTACTTTACCAAGATATATACCATTTATTTAAACCCTTCCACTTATAATGCACTTACTAGTAAGAATCCATATCAACTCTAGCATTAATTATTCAAAATTTTAGTTTTATAGTGGCTTCATTACTACTAAGGTAATAATTTATATATGCTAAAGTACACAATCGCTTCAAGTAATACAAAATAATTATAGTATCATTTCCTTACTATACATGTTTATTAACAAAATTAGGTTGATTAACTATTATTTGCATGGTAAAAATAATGAAAACAACAACAAGCCTTTATCCCACTAAGTGGGGTTGGCTACATGAATCCTTCGTCTCCATTGTGTCTTATTATTTGTCAAAATCTCATCTAATTCAAGTATGCTAAGGTCATTTTTATACATCTTAACCAAGTCTTTTTAGGTCTTCCTCTACCTTTCTTAGCAAAAGGTAAATCTAATGCATCTACTCTCCTAACTAGGTAATCGGATGGCTGAGGCTTTATGTGGCCAAACCATCTAAGACAACTCTCTCTAATCTTATATGCCACTTGAGCTACTTCAATTTTTTCCTGAACATACTCATTTTGTATTTTATCTCTAAGAGTAAAGCCACTCATCCATTTGAGCATCCTCATATCTATTACACCTAACTTCATCTTGCTTCTCTTTTATTGGCCAACATTATGCACCATAAATCATTACAGGTCTTACCACCATATTATAAAATTTTCCTTTAAGTTTAAGCGGTACTTTTTTATCACACAACAAACCAAATGCATTCCTCGACTTCAACCATCCAACTTGAATTCTATTAATAACATCTCCATCTATTTCACCATCATTTTGAACAATAGAGCCTAGATATCTGAATCGCTCACTCTTTTTAATGACTTATTCACCCAATGTCACAACACTACCATTAGAACTTCCACAACTAAAATTACACTCCATATATTTAGTTTTAGATCTACTTAAATGAAAACCTTGGACTCTAAGGTTGACCTCCATAATTCAAGTTTCTCTTGGACTCCATCTCTAGTTTTATCAACAAGAAGAATGTTATCAGCAAAAACCATACACCAAGGTACATCTTCTTGTAAATTCTTAGTAAGAATATTGTGGTGTTTTATTTTGTGAAAGTGGAATGTTATGTGTATGTTTATGTGAGGGGACACCACGTAGATCCACAGATGTGCTCATTAGGGTGATCAGGTATGACATTAAAGAATAGTGTACTATCTCGAGAGATAGAAGTCACTACCCTATAATGGACCTAATCATCTAATGAGGACTCCTAAGGCATGATGGGTCTTTGAATGTACCAAAGATATTTCCCCTACTTTACATGGAAAAGTAAAGTAGGGTTTATTTAAACCAGGTTGGTTAAGTTTCCTATGGAGGAAAGCCTCTATAGTTAATTATATCCTTAGAAATACTCTCAATTAAGGTAAATGATCATTGTCTCCAAATATTTCAAAGATAGAACTATCAATCAAAATTGGTTATTTCTATAAAATCAAGTGGGATTAATCAAAAGGATAGAGTTATTATCGAAACCAAAGAGAGATGAATAGAGGATGCTCACGATACTAGGAAACCTAGTGAGCATAGTAGACTATCCTATGGTTGGGCTTTATATTTTTGAAATTGAGGAGAATTATATGTTTGAGTTGAATTTTTATTAGAAATTGAGAGCTTACAATTCAACAATACAAGATTGTAGAAATGCCCAAGAGGTGAGGATTTATGCTTGTAGCCCGTAAAGGGAAACAGCAACCTCAAATCCTAAATCTAGGGAACTTTGGCGAGGGCTAAAGCATGACCTAAATCTAAGGCAAAAAAATGTGTATATAGTTTACCTCCACAAGAGAGAATAAACTAACCAACTGTTGGGCTTACAATCGCCTGGAGTGGCCGCTAACTAACTCCTCATATGATTTAAAATACATGTAAGCAAGTCTTATGCTTTGCAAGATGGCTAAGTTGTTGTTTATTTAGAAAGGAGACTAAATCCTTAAACACACTCCCTAAGAGATTAAATCATGAAGGGCATTAATAATGACTTAAATCTAATGCAAATTTTTTTCAAGTTTTATTTTAATTTTTGGACATTTTTAGATGACATAAACTTTTCATATACTATGGGATTTCTATGGGCCAAATGGATGGTCTCATTTCATATATGAGTATATATTTCCAACATCCTTGATTTATATACATCTTTTATTATCTTGATTTATATTGAGTGAGGTTATGAATTAATTAGTTGATGAGAAATTTATTTTTTCTAAGAGCCTAATCCAAGCCATTCAACAACCATCAAACAATTACAAAACTAAGAAAATCATGCTCATCCTAATTTAGCAATCATAAACATAACATCAATCAATTTATAAAATCAGCATAAAAGAATAAAGAGGCGATGGTCAGTCATACAAAAAAGAAATGTAGGTAGTCGAGCTCTACCCTTATAGCTACCCGGATTACAAATGAATAATTATAATTAGAAGAAATTCATATTATGGGGTCTTTATTCTTCATTCTTTATTCTTCATTCTTTCATTTTGATTTGCTTCTTTTCTTTCTTTCTTTTGGCTTGATTGGAATTTGGTTGCTCCAAGGCTTTACATGGTACATAATACTTGGTCTTATAACCAATGTTCATCCTAATCCCCCATAATAATCATTCCAAATCTTAATTACAAAATTTACATCAAAATGGAAAATGTAAATCTAACTAAACCTACAAAACAAAGGTTAGCCAAACATACCATACAACCCAAGCAATTATATGAATAAGTTGGACTTAGCACTCCACACATGAGTAACGAAGTACACCTATCCTAATTTGGGTTATGCTTAGGGGTATAAGCAACTTGCATAGCAAAAAAATATTTATATTCTTATTACAGTTCCCCTTAAGCACAACCCCTTGCAAAACACATGATTAGGCTAAGATCACCATCATCGGTCTACATCTACATACACCCAGCATCCTAAAATAATACATCACAAAAAATAAAACATTCATCAAATAATGCACCGCCCCAACCTAAAGCTAGAAATGGTAACTTAGTCTAATGTGTGTGTCATTTAAGGCTTGTGTGGAATGTCTTAGCTAGGCTTTAAGGTTAGAATTTTTTAAGTGCGAAAGAATCAATTTAGATGGTGGTTTCATTTTAAGTGATTTAGTTAACTTTTCAATTTTAGTCAGTGATTTGATTTAGTTTGAAAGAACCTACATTTAGTGACTAAATATTATGAAGAGAAGAAAAGAGAAGAGAACCACTCTTTCATCCTTAACTTAAAGCATTTCTAAGGTAGATTCATTAATGAATTTCCTTTAATGAATGGTTTATTATGTATTTTAATTAACCTTAAGCTTAAATTTGCTCTAAATAGCCCTATTTAATAAGAAATACATCTTAGGATTGGTTAGGGTGGATTACATAACACTCACACATTTATTTTTTTCACCATGTATACCATGAATAATCCTAAGCATATACATGCAAATTTTAGTACACTTTGATGATGAATGCTAAGAGATATGGTTTGAAAATTTAGATATTCCATGGTTAATTGGATTATTGATGCATGTCTTTATTATGTATAAAAGAGGGATTTTCCATCCATTAGCTAAATACACACCCACATGTATAAATGTTATAAGTGAGTATGGTGTTATCTTTTTCTAAGTAGGGAGGGCTACTTTCTAAAGCCTCCATGATCGGGATAATAATACCACTTTTCTTAAATACATGTAGATGTACAAAAAGAATCAAATGGATAAAGAATCATGTAAAAGATCATATTTGATTTGGTTATATAATTTACATGTGCAATATGAAGATCCTTATTAAGTCATAACATAGAGATGCATAGGAATAGATTTAAGCAAGTGTTGTGTTTTTTTCAGATGAACTATACACTTGTAAATCCTATGTAAATCCATGTTAAGAGAAGAAAAGGAAATTTTATAATACACATCTTATGTTATAATCACATGCATGCTTATAAATATTTATAAGTAGTATCACTACATTCATAATCTTTGATTTATAGGTTTTAAAAATAATTTTTGGTTTTAATAGTGATAATATTCTTAATTTATGCAATTTGGCATAAAAGTAAACATTTTATTTGATTAATTTTTAAAAGAGATGAATGCATGATTTCAAATGGCAAGCAATAATTAACATGATTGGAAAGAAATAAATGGATGTAAGCACATGACTTCATTCACTCTAATTAATTCCTAAGGACAATCATATAAAATAAGATCATTTAAAATGAATCAAAATTCCTTAAGGAGATTTTTATCTTTGAATTTGATTTGATTTAGGAAATATGAAAAGGGTTTGCTAGTCCTAACCTATTCCTCCCATGTATGAATTGATTTGGTTTAATTTAGGATAATTGATTTTATATTTTAATTAGGTTGGTATGAATTAAATCCATTAATTACCCCTTACCATACCACTTTAACATAATTAATCAAGTAATTATAAGCCAGCATATGATATGCAACCACATGGAAATTAAGTCAGTAATGCACCTAAGAAATGAAGGGGTCTAATGCAATTGGCTCATAATTATTGATTAATTAAGCTAAAGGGTTTAACTAAGTTCTTTCAAAACCATTCTTTACATGTAGTTTGATTATAATTTCCTTTGGAATTCTCATAGGTTATTGAACATCTAAGAATCTATCCAAGAATTGAATGATTAAGTTCTGGAATCATTTGGTTTTGAATTTGATTAATATTATTTAATGAGGTGATTAATCCATTAATTAATTTTAAATTGATTAAGTGTTTGTCCAAATGAAATAAACTTAGGGGAAGATTGGAAAAGAGGTCCTCATCTCATTCCCTATGTTCATTCACTATTTCATAATGATTAACAAGTTTAATTAGTGAGTTTATCACTATTTAACATATTAATTAATCATTTAATTAATTAAGAGAGAGATAGAGGATGAAATAAGCAATTCCCCAATTAACAATAATAAATTCCAATGAAGTGAGGAGGTCATCCCACTAATCAACCTCAGGATGTTTGGAATTAATTGCTGAAGTAATTAAGGAGTAATTAGCTTAGTTATATTTCTAATAAAACATAAATTAAGTGAAATTACTATTCAAAATTAATTGATTTTAATTTTATATTATTATCCTCTGAAATATCTTTAAAATGAGTGTTTATTTATATTTTTTGGATTTTTCTATAATTAGTTATGAATTTTGGAAGTTTCACTATTAAAATAGATTAATTAAGCTAATTAAACCCTAATCCCAGCCACATGGTGCGCTTTCCGTGGCGTGATAAGATGTTAGTTTATTTACATATGTCATTTGGCGAACACGCTTTCTCGCGCCATCGATAAGATCGGACGGATTATGGTTTAGAAAGAATCAAAAGGGATCTAGCGTCATCTAATCAAAGCCTTCCATTCTAATCACATGGAATGGATGGCGTATGATCCTTATGCTCTGTGAGAGATGAGAGACAAATATCGTTCATCTCTCCTCATTTAATTTGAGCTCACCCGAGCTCGAATTAGGATCAAAATGATCTCATACCTTGAGCGGGGATGCATCAACGGTCAAGATTTTATGGGTTATTTTCCTTGCACCAAGCGAATTTTCCTATGGTTATGGTTTCAAGCAATTACCCTTGTATCAGGTGCTTCAATGGAGGAGGTAGCTTCATCTAGTAGAAGAAGCCTATTGAAGAAATCCTTAGTTTGAAGTAGTTTGCTTTGACCAAGCTCCCTTCAATGGTGATCGCTTTGATCAAATACTTCCCGGTGGAGACTTGGAAAATGATTTGATTGAGCTTGATAAGGTCCAAGGATGGTGTATGCAAGGTTAATTTAGATTTGGTTGAGAATTGAGTGAGTTGAAATTTTGAATTGATCTCCCCTATTTTGACTTTGAGTGAAACCAAAAATGGGAAATGGGGAGCTCGAGAATGGATTGGAAAAGCTTGGGAAGGCTTGATTCAATCTCTCTAGCTCGAGGAAATAATTGATTCTCGTTTGAGTGGGAATGAGGGGGAGTATATCCACCCTCCTTGAATCGGACAGTGAGAAACTTTTTTGCCATTTTTTATCAATGGCTTGGATTAGAGGCATGTTTTGAGTTGTAAAACACCCCACATGGATCATTTTGAGTAGTGGAGTGAAGGATAGTGGATGCCCATGTGCTAGGTGAGTGCATTTGGAGCTCCAAGTGTTCAAATTCCATTGAAGATGTCAGTTTGGCCTTGCCAGTCATGGTGACCCAAGCTCATTTGATCATGTTCACCACCCTTGGTTATGTGGACTACTAAAAGGATGCCAAGTGGCCTTGAGAAAGAAATGGCCAAATACCCTTTGACCTAAGGGACAAATGGCCATTTGGCTATAAGTTTAATTTGGGGAGATTTGAAATGATTGAAAAATGGGTTGGGACAAAATTTCAAGTGATTTGGAGTTCATTTGGTTTGAATTGGTTCAATTTGACCCATTTAAGTCAAGTTGGGTCAAATTGGGTTAGGTTGACCAATTAGCCAAATTGGGTCAAACCATGGGTTATGTCAAGTTCAAATGATCATTTAGAGCCTATGGGTATCATTGGTTTGGTTCAATTTGATTTAGATTTGGTTATGGTTCATTTAGCTTCATTTAGGTCAAATGGGTCAAGTTGACCAATTTATTTGACCAATTGGGTTAGGTCATGGGTTGGTTTAGGCTTGGTTGATCATTTGAAATGTATTGCAAGCTTTGGTTTCAATCAATTTTATTTTTTGATTTCAAGTTGATTTGACCTTTTAGGTCAAGTTGGGTTCATGGTCATTTGGGCTGGGTTAATTGGTCAATTGAAGCTTTGGTCAAGTTCAACAATCAATTTAGAATGAATTTGACCCATTTGTTGCAATCAATTTGGCTTAGATCAAGATTTGACCCATTTTGGCTTTTTAGGTCAATTTGGGTCAATTTAGGTCAAGTGGCCAATTAGGCTTGGTTTGGCTCAATTGATGACTTGGTCATGTTCAATCATTGATTATGAATTCATTTAGATCAATGGTTTCAATCAATTTGGCATATGATGGATTTTGGCTAGTTTGGGTTTCATTTAGGCTAAATGTTGACTTGGTCAAAGACTAAGTTTGACTTGGTTTGACCTAATTTGAGTGATTGATCATTCTAGGATGATTGTTGATCACAATGTGAGGCTTGGATGGGCTTAGTTCAATCTAATTTGGGTTGGGTTAGAACTTAGCTCAAAAAGGTCTTTTAGATCACTTTGGGTCAAGTGAGCTTAAATGGGTCAATTGGCTTGATCAAAGCTTCATTCATGTTTTGGTTGAGCTCACATATGGACTTATAATAGAAATATAAATCCCAGTGGTTTGGAGTCAAATGGGTTGGTTCATTTGATAATTTCAAGTCAAAAGGATGAGCATCAATTTGATTTGGGTTAGTTTGATTTTGGCTTGGTGATTGTAGTTTATATTTATATTTGGGCATGTGATTGAAGAAGTGATTGTTTGAAGTGAAAATTCAAGGGTTTGGATTGATTTGATAATGATTTGGCTAAATCCAAAAATTTGGCTTAAAGGATATAAATTGGGTTTAGATTTGAGTTTTGAATTTATATTGATTTAATTTTTGTAATTTGAATTTATATTTCATTTATATTTGTGAATATATATGAGAATATAAATGATCCATGAAAGAATCATGTGAATTAGGAGTGATTTGATAGTGAATTTGGCTAAGGTAGGTCAAAAGTTTGGAAAAGAGGTTTTGATTTGATTTGATTTGACTTGATTTATATTCATTTGATTTGGATGATTTTGATGCCAATTTCATTTATAATTGTGAATACAAATGAAGGAAGAAGTGATTTATAAAGAAATCACTTGGGTTTCGGTTGATTTGAAGGGTTCGGCTAAGCTTATGGATGTGATTCATAAGGCTTAGGAAGATTTTGGATTTTAGAATTTGATCATGGGTTTCAATCATTTAATTTGGAATTGATTCATGATTTGGATTTTTGAATTTGAATTTGAATTTAGATTTGAATTTGAGGTTTATTTTGAAAGGAGGAAGCAAGGATTGGGTTCAAGCTATAGGGTTGGCAAGTCTTCCTAATACAGCATAACCTATTCTATGGCTAACTTATAAGTCTCTAGGGTTAAGTTAAGTGTTCATAATCACTAGAAGTGTCTTAAGACTAAAGAACTCTTAGTGTCTAAGAGGAGTCTATATGCAGGGTGGAGTTGAGAGCTCTCTAAAGTGGGTAACAAAGGGTGATATGTGTGTGACAAGGCATACGCGTGTACGTATTGGTGAGATGATCAACGTTCAAATGATCATAGCACTATGAAATGATCTACTGCTAAACCCTAGGTGTAGAAGGAATCAAGATATTAGTGCAATGCGACTCTACTTATGTCAAAAATATAAGAGAGCAAAGGAGGAATCCACTAGGGATTGAGAATGTGAGCATTACACTAGGGGGAAAAGGCTCAAATTATCCACTGGGGATAAGAGATTATGAAATCCGTTGGGGGATTAGAATTTGGAATCCACTAGGGATAAAAGATGTGAACCTTCCACTAGGGGAACAGGTTCGGGTTGGATTGAATTGAATCCACTAGGGAGATTGGAAAGATTTGCATCTCACTGAGGAGAAGCTGATTGATTGTTTGATTTAACTCTACTGGGGAGGAAGGTTGATTGTGTTTCAGATTTTTTTAAAAAAATTTAATTTTTGAGATGGACTCTGATGGGATGGCAGTAGGGTCATGTCGTGCCTACTTCAAATTTACCAATCAAAGAGGTAGTCTACCAACCACAAGACTATCCAACCAAATTGGTTGCCTTTTTGTCATTTGTACTAGGAAGTATACATATATCCTCCAAAGTAGAGATCAGTCGATGGGGTGATAGAATGAATCAAACTCGGCCTTAGGCTGACTATTGAGTGAATGCCTCGGGGGGACTTAAATCAGCTCAAAGATAGTCAAAATTAATTTTATTTTAATTATGTTTGATGGATCCCGTTCATTTGTAATGGACTGCATTGAATAGGGGTTATGTCAGCCTTGACCTACTTCAAATTTACTGATCCAAAGGGAGTAGCTTCCCAGCCAAGGGGAGAACTATCCAACCAAAGAGGTGCCTTTCAGTTTGTAGCGATCGATTCAGGGAAGAAAGAAAGGAGACTAACATCTTTCCTGAACAAAAGATCACTAGGGTGACACATTAGCAAGGTAACATGTCAGACGAGCTACCATCGTTTCTGTGACATGCTAGAAAGAATGAGTAGTAGAATTATATCCTTTGCAAAAAATGGTGGTAACCTATTTGTGGCAAAATAGATTGAACCAACTGGGGCCACTGAGAGAGTGTCGATGGGACTTATCTCAAGTGTAGTGTAGGGAATTCCTATAGGAGTTTTCTGACCCCTAAAGATAGGATGCCTGCTTGGGAAAGGGGCTATTAGGGACTTGAATTCCTAATCCACAAGCGAATAAATTTATTTATTTTATTTGTTTATCATAGACCCTATTGGTTTGGGGGATCATGCGAGAAGGAGCTTATATTAGCTAAATCTATCTTATTCTTCCAAGGGAGAATCTGTGCATCCGCTGAACAAATTCTCCAACCACAGGAGTGGCTACTAGGAAAGGGAGCACAG
Organism: Cymbidium sinense; assembly: GCA_021442155.1. Taxonomy (NCBI): domain Eukaryota; kingdom Viridiplantae; phylum Streptophyta; class Magnoliopsida; order Asparagales; family Orchidaceae; genus Cymbidium; species Cymbidium sinense. The sequence goes on along the minus strand of CM038218.1, from coordinate 146,935,205 downwards.
TCTAATCCAAGAGTAGCCCAGCTAGTGTCTAAATGGGGTCGTAAAGGATGTAATCCAAGTAGAGTGCCTGAAGGAGAGGGGACACTAAGAGCTTTATCCAAAACTTTTAAGAAGATAATGTATATAAGCATTCGGTGGCCGACTCAAGAAGAAAGTGTGGGCACTTTTATCTACCAAGAGTGGTGTATCCATCGAGTGAGTTGTTGTCAGCATAGCAAACATCAACCAATTTAAGTTTTAGGAAGAAAGCATCAGGGACTCACATCCTCTTACAATGGAACTAATTATTAGGATAGTCTATCTTCGGGTCAATAAGTGCTATCTGACCTAGGGCGACTACTGAGTGAATGTCACTGGAGGACTTATAGCAACTCAAAAGTTATTAAGAGGAAAGGAGCCATTGGGGGACATATCCTGAGCCTCAAATATACTCGACCTAGTCAGTGCATGATGGCTAGTTCAAGGAGAAAGTGTGTAGGCTTACATCCTCTTAAACAAAGTTGACATGTGGTAGCTTACTGGTTGTGCAATGAGGCCTACCAAACTAACAAGGCACTCATTGGTTATAATGGTCAAGTTAAGAAGAAAGTAAGGGAACTCACATCTGCTAGACAAGTGACCACTGGGGTGACACATTAGCAAGCAACATGTCAGCCCGACCTAGAGCATCTAATGAGTGAGTGTCATAGGGGGCTTGCTCCCACATCAAAAATAGCCTGATACAAAAGATATGTGTTTGTCTTTGTGTTTGTGATAAAGGAGAACAAGATGTCGCTTAGGTTCTCTTACACCTATCCTAAAACACGCTTAAAATAGTATGAAATGGTGCCACGAATGGCAGTTGTGATTCCACCAAGAAAGGATGTCGCTTGGGTTCTCTTACACCTAACTTAGACGTGCTAGCTGAAATTGGATGACTCTAGCGTTCTCTTACACCTACTCTAGTAGCGTTGGGGAATCGTGTTTAATTTGTTTTCGTGTTGTGAAAGAAGGATAGAATGCCTCTTAGGTTTTCTTACACCTACCCTAAACATGTCGTGATAGATTGTAAACAAGACAACGCTTGAATGAAGAGAATATTTTGATGAATTGGAATAGAATTTTGAAGATAATTATTTTCAAACATGATTTTATAGGTAATATTTTTTCAAATAGAGCCCATTGATTGGAAGCATCGGGTGTTCCCCGTTACAATTAATAAGTTGGTAAGATCCTCCTTGGTAGGCCATCTCTATGACAAAAGGGCCTTCCCAAGTGGGTTCAAACTTGCCTCATCTTTCGGGTCTCCATAGAACTAAACAAGTCTCTACTTGAAAAGCTCTAGGGGACCGACTTGTTGTGAGCTTGAATCATCTTGGCTTTACAACTCAAGGTTCGAGGGTTACATGTCCTCCAAACCTTTGAGCTCTTCTAACCGCAACTTGGCATCCTGCTTTGTAGTGATTTTACTACCCATTATTATCTTTAGTGATGGAGTGAGCTTAATGGTAGAACTTGGACCCATACTAAGGAGAACAGGTGGGTTGGAGTTTGGAGTATGTGTGCGGTATGCCCACAAGGCTTCAATTAGCTACTCATGACACTATCGCTTGTTGTCATCAAGTGCCTTATTTAATACCTAGATGAGAGTTTTATTGAATGCTTCTATTAGGCCATTCGCCCTAGGATAGTAGATAGTGGAGTATCTTCAATCTATATTGTGTCTCCTAGCGAAGCTGTTGATCTTGGTGCTTTTGAATAAAGTACCATTATCAAATATAATTCATTGAGGCATGTCAAACTTATATATATGGTTCACGGAACCAGCTAGTTGTGACCTCTCAGTGGATTACCTCACCAGAAAAGTAGTTGGTGGCAACTAGGATGAACCGATGACCCTTAAAAGATGGAAGATCAATCAGACCCATTATGTTAGTACCCTAACACTCGAATGGCCATGAGGCCAATGTAGGGTGTAGAATGTTGGGTGGTTGGTGCAAGACCACACCATGTACTTGACATTGGTGGTACCTCCTAGCTACATCCATGCAGTCTGTAATCATCGAAGGTAGTATCCTAGTCTCTTGATCTTGGCTTTCATCTTTAGATCAGATTGATGCACTCTACATAGACCTAAATGTACCCCGGTCATGATCTTATGGGCTTTATGTTAGTCTAAACAGCATAACCATATTTGATCAAAAGATTGTCGGTACAAAGTGCCATCCACGAGAGCATAGGAGAGAGCTCTCTGCTTCATTTGATGGGCTTATGATTTCTCTTGAGGTAGTTTTCCTGTGTTCAAGTAATCTATGAATGGTTGCCTCTAATCTAGATCCTCATCCTTTTTGGCAATGGCAACCTCCCCTTTAAGAGAGTAGCTCTTGATGAGTTCAGCATCAATAAGGGATGGGACTTGTCTATTTTAGACCCTTATTGGAATGGACTCATCTTCCAGACATGCCAATTCCTTGGCGAGTTTGGCCAAAGCATCTACTACTGCATTCTCTCCTTGAGGGATCTTGTAGATGGTGACCTCAGGGATTTAGGCCAACAGCTTCATGGTGTACTCATGGTAGAAGCTTAGGTTTTAGAACCATATAAGACCCAACAATCGAGTTGATGACCAGCTGAGAATCCCTGTAAATGTTGAAGCTTTTAACACACACTGTGATAGCTAACTCCAGACCAGTAATCAAAGCCTCATACTCAGCTTTGTTGTTGGTGCATGAATTGGAGAGATAGTATGAGAATCTCATCACATCATGGTCTGGAGTTAAGAAAATGATTCCTACTTTTGCCTTTCTTGGAAGAGTAGATTGTGGTTCTTCTCCTTTTTGAAAGGAAGCCGCACCATCAAAATGCATCTCCCAACAGTGGATGCTAGTGTCCCATAAGTTCATGATTTGTTCATTGGGGAGGTCATCACTAGCGGGGAATCGTGAGAAAGTGGGTGTCTTCTAAAAAAAATCTGCTAGTGCACTCCTTTCCACGAAGGGGTAAATGTGATATCAAGCATAAAATCATGAACCAATGTGAACCATCCGGATAGCGTCGGTGTCATGAGATATTATAGTGGATTGATCTTGAAATCAAGTTCACCTTATGAGAAAGCATAGTATAAGCTTTTGGGATGTAAGATGAGAGCTAGGCAATGTTTCTGGGTGGGTAGTTTGCTTTAGGAGGGATCAGATGCTGAGGTAGTAGAGCATTCTCCTTCCCTTAGCCATTGGTTTGGGCCAACAAAGTGCCAAGGAGTCATCTGCAGTGTAAAGATAAGTGGCTTGCTTGGGATAGGGTTGCCTGGAAGCTTCACCAAATCTTGCTTGATGTCTTTAAAGCATCTAGCACTTGTCATCCCACTTGAACATAGCATTTTGACAAGTGCTGAAAATGTCTTGCATCTGATAGATTGGAGATAAATAGATATGCAACCTTGGAATGATCTGAGTTGAGTTTGACTTTTAGGAGGTGTCATTTCTAAGATAGCTTTGATCTTTTCTAGGTCTATCTCTATTCCCAGTGTCGGACAACAAACCCAAGGAACTTCCCTGATGATACTCTGAATGCACACTTCAGGGGGTTCATTTTGAGATTGAATTATCTTAACCATTCAAAAACTACTCTCAAGTCAAAGAGATGGACTTTTTTTCTTTGGTTTTGATTACTAGATCATCAACATAGCATTTAACTTCATTGAATATCCGAGTCATGGCCCGTTGGTATGTAGCACCGACATTTTTAAGGCCAAAAGGCATGACCTTATAACAAAATATTTTGATCGGGGTTCAAAAAGTAGTGTTTCTTTCATCCTCAAGGGCCATCTTGATTTAGTTGTAGCTAGATGACCCATCCATAAAGAATATGAGATGAGGTGTTCACCATTAATTCTAGTATAGGAAGTGGAAATTCATTAGGACATGCTTTATTTAAGTCGGCGCATATCTTTGGCCATTCTTCTTAACTTGGATGACAGGCTAACCGGTAGGTATTTTTCTTCACGATAAAGCCGGTCATCGGTTTATTGACTTCAAAATAACATGACTATTGATTTCTAATGCGTCTAGGAGCTTGATAGGGTTAGATTAGAATTTATTATGGTTGTGCTACTTGTGAGGAGATAATCAGCATCTCTTCATAGCTCCATGCAAAAGTCAATAGCTAACTAAGTCATTGGTTTCTTCTTCATTCAATAGAATTGATGTATGTGGTGGATCTTCTTACATCCTAGGTTGATTTCTTTGAGCTTATCGATGGTTGAATTGATTTCCTTCAAATTTTGAGGTGCATCTTTGATTTGAAGATCATCAGATCATCTAAAGTTTCTAAACACCTCAGAGTTAGTGTGGTTTGAAAGATCCGATCTAGATGATTGGTGACAACTGGCAAAATATCATTGTCATCCATTTGGACTTGAATCCTAGTCACGGTCTTGATTGCGCATCTTGCTTTCCATAGCCTCTCAAAATACTCATGCGGACCATGTGTAAGGAATTAAACCTTTCTTTGCAAGATTATGAACACAAGGAGAGTACCAATCAAAAGGTAATTCCATTAAATCTTTACATGAGTTATCCTCAAGTTCTACATCTGCTTCTTGACTTGAGGATGATGATCCCAATAGAAATCTCTTTGGCTTGACATCCATAGAAGATCTAGGGGCTACTTTAACTACTAAACCCTCAACTTTTTAAGAAGAAAGTGGGTTAGAGCTAAGGTTTCTAACTACTGCCAAATGGTTTTACATAATCTTGATTCAAATACATTTATGATTTGTTTGGAGGCCTAGTCTTCATCACTGCCTGGCTCAGTGTCACCTCCAATGAGACCCACTGAGAGGGGTTGGCTGGTGTGCTAATCACATGAGACTGATCCTCCGAGCTAGATTCTATGTTTATGTGAATAGCAGGAGTACCCTTGTGAACTGGAACATGGCCCATGTTTGCTGGCCGCCAACCAGGGAGTCTTCCACCTCTGGAACTGCCTCTGTATCTACCTCTGCCTCTACTGGAGTCATCTACCCATATGATGTATGGTGGAATGGTATGGGTGGAATGTAACATGTGCTCTACCTCTTCTCGGTGTCCCTTTTTCAGCTTTTATTTCTTCTTCTTCTTTTCTTTTTCTTTTCTTTTTATTTTTCTTCTTTTCTTTTTTTTCTTTTGTATTTTAAACTTTGCTAAGTTCAGAGAGTGTGTTTGATTTTGAAAGATAGTGTATCATATATCTCAACCTCTCTAACCGATAATGGCTTTTCATCTCCTTTAATACAGTATTTGATTCCATCTTTTCAAAAATTGATGCACTAATGAAGAGAGGATGGAACCATCTCGTTCTGGTGTATTCTAATCACCTATTTCTGAAGGAAACACTATGGAGCCTAAAGCCCTCTCGCCCTGTTGATTGAATCTTCTTAACATCATTCGATCTCCTCAGAGTTCAGAGATGTTGATCTTCAAGTAGGCAGGGTTTTTAGCTCATAATGTTCATGCACACGGATCAACAACACCCTAGAAAGTCTAAATCCCATATCCACTTTGTGGGGGGTTGTGCTCCATGTCCCCAGAAGAAGGTCTTCATCGATGAATGTGACTCCATTGGCTATCTTGAATAATGTGCCTTCCTCTCTGAGTAAGCATATATTTTGGATCAAGAAGGGCCTTGATTAATGATTCTCATCTCTTTATAAGACAAGGCATCATATATGCTTAGTTTAGGTAGGTGGCGAGGACATTATAGTCAACTCTAGTGATCCTCCATAAAGCATATCCATGGGTGGAGCATCATTGGATGGGCTTCTTGATCATGACTTATTTTCCCTTATCTTGAGGTGCTACCCTAGGAGGTAGAACTTTACAAGGTTGACTTATGTGACTTCATGAGATGGTTTAATGGAAAGTTCTACACTCGTGGGTTCACCTAGCTTCTCTATAGGACCCTTGAAATCGATGATTCCAAGTCTATCTCAAAGAGGTGAACCTATTAAGAGAGAGAAAGTTCATCTTTGAATCGAAGAGGATGATCGAGTTTTTTATAATTATTAAGACTTGAAGAGTTTTCTAAAGAGTAGAATCTAGATAACCCATCATGACAGTAATTTAGCTTTATTCCTTGATTTCTTAGATTTAAAGAGGTACATAGAAATCTAGTAAAGTAAAGTGGGGTGAGGGATTTGATGCCCTCATTCATACAAGATGTCTACTAGAAGAAGAACTAGTAGGAATGGGTGAATTAGTAGGCTGATGATGGAATGGAGGCTGTCGGTTGGTGGTTACTTTATCTATCAGAAGTATGGGGCTTTATTCTCTGAGCTCTTACTTTTCCTAAGTTGTCTTTGGCAACTTGAACCTTCCTTGATGTTGGAGGTTAGCTAGGGCACTATAAGGAGTTTCTTGATTTTAGAAATAATCTTTTTTAGAGGTTGGGATAAAGAGATATCCCAACCTTCTTTTTATTTTGAGAGGATCACATGTATCCCCAAGGATTACCCTAATAGAGATTTTATTCTACTAGATATTCCTTAGGGATAACTATAGTGCCTTGTATATCGCCTCCTTAAAAGTAAAGAAATCCTCCAAAACATGGCTTAGCATGCGGTGGTAGGAGCAAAAGTTAGGACCATTACTCACTTCCGCTTTTAGAAAAAGGTTTCTTTAAGAGGTTCTTAAAGATTTTCGACTACCTCCCTCTTAAATGAATAAGTTTGTTTAATTTATCCAAAAGAGTATGTGATAGATACTGAGGCGGGTATATATCATCTTGAGAGTATGGTGAGGAGGAGTGAAGGCCATGGAGGTACTGACTCTAGATGGTTGGCGGTGATAAAGGAGGTGGAAGCTAAAATGAGCAGGTCTCTCTCGATCTGGGTTGCTTCCCATCATCTACTGCCACCAGCTTCTTTTCATAAACTTTCTACAACTTTGGTTTTAATGATTGATCTTGAAAAGGCAACTGTTTGGCCTCTCCTTGTAGACTAGCCGCCTTATTGATTTATTTCTCAAATGTCTTAATGGTGAAACCTTTAAGCATGAAGGCGACCGAGCCATGAATATTCAATAATAGAATTTCAATAGCATGTTGTTCAGAAAGTTGTAGTTCACATTTAATGCTTAAATTATTCCATATAAGAATATAATCAATGAAGGACTCACCGAGGTGTTATTGAGCTACAACGAGATCACCCACAGTTACCCTTTGCTGAGCTCCAGCAAATCTCTTAACAAATATTTTCTCCAACTTCAAAGTCTTCATTGAATCATTGGGGAAGTTCACCAATCAAAATTATGCCACTAATTGACAAAGAGATGGAATAATGCATCCATCGCATTTACAGCTAATACGAAGTGTGCTATATATGTTGGCAGGGTTATCCGCCATCAAAACTTTTGAAAGGAGGAACAAAACCCTTAGGATATTGGATAGCATCAAATTCTGGGTAGGATCTACCCTTTGCGATGAACCACCTGGGCTTGCACCGGCTTCCTTCACTGTTGTTCATATATTTGATATCTTTTTTGTATGGAGGTCCACTACCTTCCTATACAACTAGTACTACTCTCTTGAGGTGAACTCTTGGGTTGATCTAGGACATGCATAACTTTCCGGTCTCCACAATGGTAGGATGCTTCTTTGGAGCTTGATTACGAAGTGCTTTGCTAATAAATCTTCAAGCCTCTTCCCATCCTATCAATCTTATCTTTTTTGAGTTTTGAAGGAGGTGTTGGGTCGAATAGGTTGTATCATCACTTGGCCAACACCTTATGATGATCCAGGAGGAACCTAGTATCAACCATATGCACATCTGCTGAGTCTTCCAATAAATCATCATCATCATAGTCAAAGCTAACCTTTTCCTCTTTGAGGTCAGACCAATCATACCATAGGATTTCTTTCTTTTTAGTAAAATATTATGTTAAGATATCATCAAGGAGCGGTCCTATGTGGCACAAATACGTGATTGAGGTGGTGGGATCATGCTCATCGAGATACACGACCTCCTCTTGAGTGCTAACCATGTGAGGGACTATGCTCCTTTGAGGACACATGCTCATGACGATCAACTACTATGGGTGGAGTCGCCCTGGAGGTCTCACCATGGAACAGAAATTGTCCCCTTCTTCTTCTTGCTATATCCATAATCGGTTGAGGTGATGGTGGTGGTGATATGATGATGCTTTTCACTCCTTCTTCATGGCGAAAATCGGAGGAGGTGAGAGAACTACCTCACCTCGATTGGTGGATGAGGGATCCCTTGGCCATAGTTGGATCACCGGTGGGGCTTTCTTCTCCACGATGCTACTCATGGCTTGGCTTTGGGTGGAATGGAACTACACTAGCGATGGTGGAGTAGAGGTGTGATGGAGACCAGACTCCCTCATCGAGGATCCCCTCCATGATGGTGGTATCAGTATCTATCGGTGTGACATGAGGAGGAAATCTATGAGGTATCTTAGCCTCTCTCTCACCTAGTGATGTGATACTTGGGCCTCTCGGCCCTCTTCAAAATATTTGCTCACACTGCGAGGAATAACTGTCAAATCAAGCGGCATTAAACTCGATCATCCATAAGCCAGCCAACTTGGTAAAACTATCACGAGGCTAGGATATGACCTTCCTATCTCGACGGGTCTCATAATAATACGGAGGTGGAGGTGATCTTTCTCGACATCTTCCTCTCCTTGAGGAGAAGGGGATGGAACTTATTCTAGTAAGTAAGGAGAAACCACCAGTGACCCTCTTACATGTGAGATAATGTCTCCATCTCCTTGGATGTGCATGTGGTGTGATCTTGCGACTATGCATCCTTTGGGTTTTGGTGGGTGGGTAGGGGAGACCCTACCCCAAGGTAGGAGACTATCCCTGAAGCCAGATAGCCTTCCCTTTGAGGGAGCCAATGAGTGGGTACTAGCCAAGGATGGTGGAACAATTAATGTGTGGGCACTTTGGAACTATAGCTACTGGGAACCTCTCACCTTCCTCTTCATTGAGGGAAATTAGAATGAGGGTCTCAATGGATGATGGCTTCTACCCACCACATCCTTGCATTGATGGTGAGGGTTGCCCCTGATAGCTCCCTCAAATCCTCAAAATGTATTAAATGAACAAAATCAGTTTGGGGAGGCGATCAAGGCCAAATCCATCCCAAAGGGAAGGTGAACACATACTTTGAATCCATCTTATCTACTAAGAAAAGCAAACTAGATTGAGTTGAATGAGACTATGCAATTGAAATAAACTCAAATTTTTTTGCTTTAGTATTGACTTTTAAATTTGATTTAGAGTTTGAACCCACACTCAATAATTTGAATATGTTAAGTGGGGTTCATTGAATTTAGGAGAGATTTTGAATAACTTGAGGAGAGATTTTGAGTTCATTTGAGTTTAGATCCACATTCAACAAATTTGTGTATGTTGAATGGGTTCAAATATTTTGAAGAGACTTTTGATGCTTCCATTGGTTCATATTTGAATTTGATTTTTTTAAGTTTGGGGACCCTTTATTTAACAAATTTGAGTATGTTAAATAGAGGGTCAATTGATTTATTTTGATTTGATTTTTAATTACTCATTTAGCAAATTTGGGTATGCTAAATGAGATGTTTGAAAAAAAATTTCTTTTTGCTTGTTTGCCCATGATGTATATCATGTGTGAATTTAGAAATGGAATCTTTACTTAGCAAATTTGTGTATGCTAAACAAAGCCCAAATCTAATTTTTATTTTTATTTTTAAAATGGGATCTTTACTTAACAAATTAGTGTATGCTAAATAAAACTCAAATATTTTTTTGTTTTCTGTTTTGATTTTAAAATGGGAACTTTACTTTAGCAAATTTATGATGCCCAAATGTGTTTGATTTTATTTTGATTTTGAAAATAGGAACTTTATTTAGCAAATTTGTGTATGCTAAATAAAGTCCAAATGTGTTTGATTTTTGTTTTGATTTTGAAAATAAGATCTTTTCTTAGAAAATTTGTGTATGCTAAATAAGATCCAAATGTGTTTGATTTTTTTTTTTTTTTATTTTGAGGGATCTTTACTTAGCAAATTTTGTATGCTAAATAAAATTCAAATATGTTTCATTTTCATTTTTTTGGTTATTTTTTTGAAAGGTTCTATTTAACATATGGTGTTAAAATCCAATTCCTTATTTTATTTTGAAAAATTAAAATTCTCTTATTTAACAAATTTGGATACATCAAATAGAATTCCAATGTATTTTGATTCATGATTTTTGCAAAGGAGATTTCATTTAACAAATTTGGGTATGTTAAAAGTCAATCATATTTTATTTTTCAAAGATGAAATTTTGTGTGTGATTATTGCTTTTTTGAAAAGAAAGAAATTCAACTTCATTTGGAATGTGTATTGGTGGAGTTTCAAATGGTGATTTTATTTGAAGATGATTTGTGCTTTTGAAGAAACTCAACTCAATATGAGATATATTGAGTGGGTTTCAATTTTATGAAATGATTTTATTTGGAAAAGAAATCTTCATTCAATAAATTTGGGTATAAATGAGGATTCTTATTTTCAAATATGTGCTTTTGAAAGGAAGAAACTCCAACATATGTGAGATATATTGAGTGGAGTTTCAATTTTATGAAATGATTTTATTTGGAAATTAAACTTCATTCAATTTTGGTTTATTTGAATGAGATATATATGATTTTTTTTTTGAAAGATGATTTTGATTTTGGTTTTGAAGAACCTACATGTAACAATTGGATTGTTAGATGTTGAGTTATATATTTTGCACAAGTATTTTATTATGTGAACTTTGGGAATGTCCTTTTGAAAAGTGATATTTTTATAAAGGATTTATTTTTCTTCTCATTTGTAGAATGAACCTTACCTTACCATAGAGATAGTAAGGATGTTCAAAAAGGGCCTTTAGTCATTTCTTTTTAGTTAAATTTTATTTTCATCTATTGGGGGCCTAACAGGGGTTTTCAGACCTACATGGAGTGAGGTCCTAAAACCTAAAGATGTTGGCTAGCTTAGCTTAAAGATGAAATAAACTAAGTGAAAGAAAATCTCAAATTCATATAAATATAAATCCACTATCAATACTTGGCTCATTTACCAAAGATGGAGAGAGGAACCTCCCAGTGGAGTCAGAAAAATTTGTGTATTTTATGGAAGTTATGTGTATGTTTATGTGAGGGGACACCATGGATCCAGATGTACTCATTAGGTGATGACATTAAGAATGTACTATCTAGAGATAGAAGTCTACCCCATAATGGACTAATCACCTAATGACTCTAAGGCATGATGGGTCTTGAATGTACTAGAGATCTTTCCCTTTTACATGGAAAAGTAAAGTAGGGTTTATTTTAAAGGTTTGTTAAGTTATGGAGGCAAGCCCATAGTTAATTACTAAATGAGATTCCTTAGACATACTCTTGATTAAGGTAAATGATCATTGTCTCCAAAGATTTCAAAGATAAGACTATCAATCAAAATTGGTTATTTTTAGAAAATCAAGTGAGATTGATCAAAAAGAGAGAGTTATTATCAAAACCAAAGAGAGATCAGTAGGGATGCTATATAGGAAACCTAGTGAGCATCGCAAACTATCCTATGGTTGGGCTTTATTTTTTTGAAATTGAGGAGAATTATATGTTTGAGTTGAATTTTTATTAGAAATCTAGGGCTGATTCCGATGTAGAAATGCTAAGAGGTGAGGATTTATGCTTGTAGCACAAAGAATTTGAATCCTAAATCTAGGGCTTTGGCTAAGTAAAACCTAAATCTAAAAGAAAAAATGGGTATATGGTTTACCTCCACAAGAGAGTAAACCTTGTTGACTTAGCTTCAAGGTGGGCCTAACTAACCTCCCTATAATTTTAAATACATGTAGGTAAGTCTTATGCTTTGCAAGATGGCTAATCTGTTGTCCATTTTGAAAGGATATTAAGTCCTTAAACACACTCCCTAATAGACTAGATCATCAAGGGCATGAATAATGACTTAAATCTAATGCAAATTTTGTCAAGTTTTATTTTTATTTTTAGACATTTTTATTTGACACATGCTATGGGATTTCATATGTATAATGCATGAGAAAATTGGTTATGGGCCAAAATCAGAAAGAATGAGGTATTTTTTTCACCATGGCTTTCAAAGGTCAAGCTATTTTCTCTAGCAAAGGTGGGAGCCCTCCATTAGCAAGAGTGAGATAATATGATTTATGCATGATGTGAGACATCCAACATCTAAGGGGTTGCTAAATCTTTTATTATCTTGATTTATATATCTAGGCTTTAAGTGAGGTTATGAATTATTTAGTTTAATTTTGAGTTGATTAATTGGATAGAGAAATTTTATTTTTTCAGAGCTGTCACATCGAGGCCATTCAACCATCAAACAATTAAGAAACTAGAAAATCATGCCATCCTAATTATCATAATAAATAACATCAATCAATTTATAAAATTAGCAAAAGAGAGGTGTGGTCAGGTACCTGACAGAAAAGAAATGTGGGTAGAGCTCTACCCTTATTAAATTACAAATGAATAATTTACAATTAAAGGAATTCATGTTAGTGTCTTCATTCTTCATTCTTTCATTTTGATTTGCTTCTTTTCTTTCTTCCTTTTGGCTTGATTGAATTTGGTTTGCTCAAGGCTTACATAAGACTTGGTCTTATAACCAATGTTCATCCTAATCCCCATAACATTCATTTCAAATCTTAATTGCAAAATTTACATCAAAATAGGAAATCAAACTAACAAGGTTTAAACATATTACACAACCAGCAATTATATATAAGTTAGACTTAGCACTCCACACATAAAAGTCCACATGTCTAATTTGGGTTATGCTTAGGGGTATAAACAACCTCTGCGTAAAACTTTTATATTTTTATTCTGTTAAGCAAACATGATTAGGCTAAGATCTACATATCATCCCCATCTACACCTAACATCCAATCTAAAATAATACATCATAAAATAAAACATTGTTCAAACCATGAATAAATGGTGACTTAGTCTAATGTGTGTGCCATTTAAGGCTTGTGGCATGTCTTAGCTTTAAGGTTGAATTTTTAAGTGTAAAAGATTCAATTTAGATGGTGGTTTCATTTCAAGTGATTTAGTTTACTTCTCAATTTTAGTTGGTGATTTGATTTATTTTGAATAAACCTACATTTAGTGACTAAATGTTATGAGAGAAGAAGAGAAGAGAACCTCTCTTTCATCCCTTAAAACATTTCTAAGGTAGATTTCAATGAATTTCTTTAGTGAATGATTTGTTATATTTTAATTAACCTTAAATTTAGATTTGGTCTAAATATCCCTATTTAATAAGAAAGGCATCTTAGGATTAGTTAGGGTGGATTACTACCACATAACACACAACCATTTATTTCTTTCCACCATGTATACCATGCATATGAATAATCCTAAGCATACCTATACATATAATGCAAATTTTAGCACACTTTGATGATGAATGCTAAGAGATATGATTTAAAATTTTGGATATTCCATGTTTTAATTGGATCATTGATGCATGCCTTTATTATGTGGGATTTTCCATCCATTAGCTAAATGCACCACATGTATAAAAGTTATAAGTGATGCGTACCATTATTTTCTACACGGCGTGTACAAGACCTACTTAGGGCTACTTAAAAACTGACCCCAGATGATGTTGTTATACCATTTTTAAATACATGTAGATGTAAAAAAGAACCAAATGGATAAAGAATCATGCAAGATCATAATTTGATTTGATGTATAATTTACAAGATTCTTCTTAAGTCATAACATAGAAAGGAATAGATTTAATCAAGTGTTGTATGTTCTTTTCAAATGAACTACACTTGTAAATCCTATGTAAATCCATGTTAAGAGAAGAAAAGAAATTTCATAATACACATCTTATGATATAATCACATGCAAGCTTATAAATATTTATAAGTAGCATCACTTCATTCATAATCTTTGATTTATAGGTTTTGAAATAATTTTTGGTTTAATAGTGATAATAGCCACTCATATTCTTAATTTTTTACATGCAATTTGACATAAAGAAACATTTTTTTTAATTAATTTTAAAAGAAGAATGCATGATTTCATATGGCAAACAATATTTAGCATGATTGGAAAGAAATAAGGGATGTAAGCACATGACTTCATTCACCTAATTAATTCTAAGGATAATCATATAAAATAGATCATTTAAAATGAATCAAAATTCTTTAAGGAGATTTTTCTTTGAATTTGATTTGACTTAGGAAATATGAAAGGGTTTGCTTGTCTAACCCATTCCCTCCATGATTGGTTTGATTTAGGAAGAAAATTGGTTGATTTTTATATTTTAATTGATTTAGGTTATGGTATGAATTAAATCCATTTTCCCCTTGCTCCACTTTAACATAATTAAAGTGAGTATTGAGTCAACATATGATATGCAACCACATGAAAATTAAATATTTAAGAAGAAGGGGCTCTCATAATTATTATTAATTAATTAAAGTTTAATTACTTTCTAAGTACTTACACATGTAGTTTGATTATAATTTCTTTTGGAATTATCTTGGGGTTTATTTACTCAGAATTGAAATGATTAAGCTCACGATGATTTGGTTTTAAAATTTGATTAATATTATTTAATGAGGTGATTAAGCCATTAATTAATTTACAAGTGATTAAGTGTTTGTCCAAATGAAATAAACATAGGAAAGATTACAAAAGAGGTCCTCATCTCATTCCCTATGTCCATTCACTCATATTATTGGCAAGTTTAATTGGTGAGTTTATCATCACTTAACATGTTAATTAATCATTTAATTAATTAAGAGAGGGATTAAGGATGAAATAAGCAATTCCCCTAATTAATCCAACAATAAATTCTAAGAAAATCATGGGAGGTAGAGGTCATCCCACTAATCAACCTCAGGAAGTTTAGAATTAAAGTAATTAAGAGTACTAATTATATTTCCAATAAAACCCAAATTGAGTAAAATCACTATTCAAAATTAATTGATTTTTATATTATTCTCCTCTCGAATTATCTTTAAAATGAGTATTTATTTATATTTTTTATTTTTCTATAATTAGTTATGAATTTTGAAATTTTCACATTAAAATTAGATTAATTAAGCCTAATTAAACTAATCTCAATTGGACCATGTGGTGGCTAACGCTTTTCCATGATGCATGATAGGTTATTTAAGTTGTCACATCCTCACCGCAAAGTGGACGCGCTTTCTGGTCATATGATCTAAGATCGATGCGAGATTAATCCACAATTAAGAATTAAATCAGGGGATCTAGCATGATCAATCACAACCATAATCACACAAAATGGATGGTGATGATCCTTCCTTCAAAGCGGAGAGATAACATCACCGCTCATCAATTCTCTCACTAAATTGGGATCAAATGATCCCACACCTTCGAAGGGGATGCACATCCAATGATCAAGATTTAGGATTACATTCTTCAAAAAGGACCAAATTTTTCCTATGGATAAGCAATTACCTCATGAGGCTATCACCAAGTAAGAGGTAGCTTCTTCTAGTAGAGACAAGCCCCTGAAGGAATCTAAAATGGATTTGAAGTTGCTCGCTCCTCCTTCAATGGTGATCGCTTTGATCAAGTGCTTCTCACATGGCTTGGAGACTTGGGAAATGATTCGATTGAGCTCATGAGTCCAATGATGGTGTGTGCAAGGTTAATTTGGTTTGGTGAGAATTGAGTGAGTTGAATTTTGAATTAACTCCCTATTTTGACTTTGAGTAAAATCGAAAATGGAAAATGGGGAGCTGAGAATGGCTTGGAAAAGCTTGGGGAGGTTTCGATTCAACCTCTCTAGCTCTGAGGAAATGATTGATTCGCATTTGAGTGGGAATGAGGGGAGTATATATCTCCTAATTGATGAGAGAGAGGTTGCTATTTTTATCAATGGCTTGGATTGGAGGCATGGTTTGAGCTGAAAACATCCCATGGGTAGTGGGAAGGATAAGTGGATGCCCATGTGCTGGTGAGTGCATTTGAGTTCCAAGTTTAAAATTGAGGGTCTTTGGCCTTTCCTTGGGTCATGGCTAACCCAAGCTCATTGGGTCATGTTCACCACCCTCCTTGGTGCCCATGTGGACCACTAGAAGGATGCCAAGTGGCCTTGAGAAAGAAATGACCAAATTCAAGTGAATTTGTCATAGATA
This sequence comes from Cymbidium sinense, assembly GCA_021442155.1. Classification (NCBI taxonomy): domain Eukaryota; kingdom Viridiplantae; phylum Streptophyta; class Magnoliopsida; order Asparagales; family Orchidaceae; genus Cymbidium; species Cymbidium sinense. The sequence continues at coordinate 146,919,047 of CM038218.1, read as the reverse complement.
CCCTTTGACCTAAGGGAAAAGTGGTCATTTAGCTATGAGTTTGATTTGAGAAGATCTGAAATGATTCAAAAATGGGTTGGGTCAAATTTCAAGTGATTTGGAGTTCATTTCATTTGAATTGGTTCAATTTGACCCATTTAGGTCAAGTTGGGTCAAATTAGGTTAGGTTAGGTTGACCAATTGGTAAAATTGGGTCAAACCATGGGTTAGGTTAAGTTCAAATGATCATTTGGAGCCTATGGGTATCATTGGTTTGGTTTAAATTGGTTTAGATTTGGTTTCATTTAGTTCATTTAGGTCAAATGGGTCAAGTTGACCAATTTGACCCATTTGACCCAATTGGTTAGGTCATTTGGTTTGGTTGATCATTTGAAATGTATTGCAAGCTTTGGTTTCAATCAATTTTGATTTGGTTTTCAAGTTGATTTGACCTTTTAAGTCAAGTTCATGGTCAATTGGGCTAGGTTGGGTCTAATTAGTCAATTGAAACTTTGGTCAAGTTCAAAAATCAATTTATAATTAATTTGACCCATTGGTTGCAATCAATTTGGCTTAGATCAAGATTTAACCCATTTTGGCTTTTTAGGTCAATTTGGATCAATTTAGTCTAAGGGCCAATTAGGCTTGGTTTGGCATAATTGATGACTTGGTCATGTTCAATCATTGATTATGAATTGGTTTGGATCAATGGTTTCAACTAATTTGCTATGGTATGGTGTGAGATGGGCTTAGTTCAATTTGTGGGTGAGCTTGCTCAAAAGGCCTTTAGGTCACTTGGGTCAAGTGAGCCTAAAATCAATTGGCTTGATCAAGGCTTGATTCAAGTTTGGTTGAACTCATATGGACTTATGATGGAAATATAAATCCAATTGTCAAGTGGTTTGGAGTCAAATGTGTTTTGGTTCATTTGACAAGTCAAGGGTGAACATGGGTTTGACTTAGTTTGATTTTGGCTTGGTGATTGTAATTTATGTTTATATTTTGGGCATGTGATTGAAGAAGTGATTGTTTGAAGAGAAAATCAAGGTTTGGATTGATTTGAGAATGATTTGGCTAAATCAAGAATTTGGCTTAAAGGATATAAATTGGGTTTAGATTTGGTTTTGAATTTATATTAATTTGATTTTGGCCATTTGAATTTATATTTCATTTATATTTGTGAATATAAATGAGAATATAAATGATCCATGAGAGAATCATGTGAATTAGAAGTGATTTGATTGTGAATTTGGCTAAGGTAGGTCAAAAGTTTGGAAAAGGGGTTTTAATTTGATTTGATTTATATTCATTTGATTTGGATGATTTGGATGCCAATTTCATTTATAATTGTGAATACAAATGATGTTATAAGTGATTTATAAAGAAATCATTTAGCTTTGGGTTTATTTGAAGGGTTTGGCTAAGCTTATGGATGTGATTCATAAGACTTAGGAAGGTTTTGGATATTGGAATTTGATCATGGGTTTCAATCATTTGATTTGAAATTGATTCATGATTTGGATTTTGGAATATGGATTTGAATTTGTATTTGAATTCGGATTTTAATTTGAGGTTTGGTTTGAAAGAAGGAAGCAAGGATTGGGTTCAAACTATAGGGTAGGCAAGTCCTCCAAATACCCCTAAGGTTTAACCTATTCCTATGGCTAACTCTTCTAAGTCTTTAGGGTTTAGTTAAGTGTTCACCTAATCGCTAGAAGTATCTTAAGACTAAGGAACTCTAAGTGTCTAGAAGAGTCCTATGTCTAAGGTGGAGAAGTTGAGAGCTTACTCGAAAAGTGGGGTCAACAAATATCCATAACTAAAGCAAAAAAAAAAAAAAAGATAAGGGCTTAAAGCTGATCCTTGATGTAATCCAACTGAAATAGAAAAATATTTTATCAACTCTCCTTATTTTTGGACACAAGTAATAGCTCTAGTATACATATCCTTAATGACTTGAATATAACCAATATTAACTCATTTATTTTCTAGAACTCTCCAAAGAACATCTCTTAAAACTTTATCATAAGCTTTCCCTAAATCAATAAATATCATATGTAGATCCTCCTTACTTTCTCTATACTTTTCCATCAAACCTCTTAACAAATGTATAGCATCCACAGTAGATCTACCTAGCATGAAACCAAATTGATTGTCATAAACTTTTATTTTACAACGTAACCTATGCTCAATTACTCTCTCCCATAATTTTAATGTATGACACGTTAACTTAATTCCTCTATAATTTGCACACTCTTGTGCATCACCTTTATTCTTAAATTTGGGAACCAACAAACTCTTTCTCAACTCATCTGGCATCTTTTTAGTTTTTAAAATAACATTAAAAAGATTTGTAAGCCAAGAAATTCCTTAATCTCCAAAACATTTCCACACTTCTATTAGAATATCATCAGGTCCTATTGTTTTTCCACATTTTATTTTCTTTAAAGCTTTTCTAACTTTAAATTTACTAATACGATGATAAAATTAAATTTCTCTATTTTTTTAGGGTATTAAGATTGCTAAAATAAATCATATTTTTAGATCCTTCATTAAAAAGCTTATCAAAATACCTCATCCACCTATTTTAATATCCTTTTCTAAGAAAAGCACTTTATGATTTTTATCCTTAATATTTCTCACTTGAACTAGATCTCTACTTCACCTATCACTTTGGTTGGCTAACTTATATATACGTCTTTCACCTTCTTTGGTATCCAATCTATTGTATAAATCACTAAACGTTAATTTTTGCATCATATATTGCTTTTTTAGAATCTCTACGGGCCACTTTATATCTTTCTCAATTCTCTGAGTTTTTATATCTAAACCAAGTTTTATAATAATGCTTCTTATTTTTTTTCTTTTCTTGCACATTCTGACTCCACCACCAATTATTTTTATTAAAAGAAGCTTTTCTTTTGATTCTCCAAGCATATTTTTTGCAACTTGCTTAATTTCACTTGCTACTTTTTCTCACATAACATTAGCTTCTTTATGAACATCCCAAATTCTAAGCTCTTGTAGCTTGCTCTTAAAAATATATTTATTAACATTCTTTAA